>OY720314.1:16932404-18132404 GCA_963082785.1 Philonthus spinipes | reverse complement strand
ATAATTACTGAACTGATTATAACAACGCAGAAAAAGACACAGACACAATACGAATACTTCCATAAAACAAAAACAAACTATGCACAAATATCCAAAGATATAAGAACTATCGACATAAAAAAAATAATTTCCTTTGAACAATTATCAAAACTAATACAGGAAATAATTGAAAATAACAAAAAAATAACAAAAATCAAACGAACGAAAGAAAGCACATTGATAACCGAAGAAATATTAACAGAGATACGTAAAAGAAACAAAATATATAAACGACACAAGAAAAATCCTACAAATTAAATAATCAAAGATATATACATCAACCAAAAAATAAAAACACAGAAGCTTATAAAAAACACAAAAACAAAATATTTTAAAAACAAATTTCTAAAACATAGTAACAGTCCACAGAGATTATGGGGTTGTATTAATAGACAGATCAATACAAAAAAATAATAAAAACAAGAATTACGTCGAAAATATTATAGGCTATCTCCTGATATTAGGGATAATGAAATTATCAAAGGAAATAAATATAATATTTTTAGAAACGATAGATCTCCTAAGAATTCCAACAAACGAAGTGGTGGTGGTGTTATGATTCTTACTAAGCAACACTTAAAAGTATGTGCATTATGTACATTCGTTGATACAGTGGAGCAGCTATTTATACAGATTCGAATGCTCAATAAAAATTATGTGATTGGAGCAGTATATTTTCCACCTAACACTGAATCATCTAAATTTTAAGATCATTGAATAGAAGTGGAAGAGGTGATTTCAAAGTCAACCAATAGTGAAGTGATAATCTGTGGGGATTACAATCTTCCTTATGAATCTTGGATCAACGATGACTTAGGCGTATGTGCGCTCAGCACTACCAGCAATGAAGGACTAACTCTTGTAGATTCGTATAGCTTTTTACATTTAAGTCAAGTTAACGACCTACCTAATGAGAAAGGTGTTTATCTCGATTTAATTTTTGGTTCTGCTGATTTAGTTCAGGTTATGTTAGCAACGGACTTATTATTCAATAACTCTAGACATCATTATGCTTATTGTATTAATGTTGATTGCCTATACTCCTCAGACACAACATATGGTGAAACCACTTATTATGACTTCGCAAATGCTAATTATATTGAGCTTAATCAATTTTTAGGTAATGTGAACTGGGAGAACATATTGCATAGTGCGGATATTAATATAACAGTCGAATAATTTTATAATCTATTGTATACAGCCATCGAGTTATACGTTCCCAAAAAGACCACTCAAAATGGTACAAATATGAATTAATAAATTTAATAAAAGATAAGAAGAGTACGCATCGCAAATTTAAAAATTCCAATTAGTTTTTGTGATTATTTAATTTTTTTCCAATTTGCGTGATAAATGTAAAGATCTAAGCAAGAGACTGTACAACAGATATATTAGTAAAGTGGAGGGTAACATCAGACATAATTTTAATTACTTTTGGTCGTATGTTAAAGAAAATAAAAAATCTTTTGGATACCCCACTACTATGTACTTTGGTAATAAATCTGCTAATACATATAATAACATAGCTAATTTATTTGCCGAGTTTTTTGCAACAGTTTATGTAGACAATTCTGAAAATCAATATTTAAACGATTGTACCCTTGTTTCTTGCATAGATTCCACATTCCAACTGTCAATTGACGAAAATGATATTTTTCAAGCTATTTCGAATTTAAAATCGTCACATTCTTGTGGTCCGGATGAAGTACCTACTGCACTATTAAAAGAATGTGTATGCACAATTATAATTCCTCTGAACATTATATTTAAAAAATCTATCAGTGAACGGATATTCCCTCAATATTGGAAAACTAGCTTTCTAATCCCTATTTATAAAAATAGTAATAAAGTCAATGTAGAAAACTATCGCGGAGTTTGCATGCAATCACACATACCTAAATTATTCGAACAAATGATCATTTCTAATTATATAATTGATGCCCAACACGGATTCCAATCAAAGAAATCAACAACTTCTAATTTATTGCTTTATAACTCCTATACAGGGTGAGTTTTTTTCGATGTTCTCTATGGGGATCTCGGAAACTATAAGAGATAGAAAAACGGTTAAATGGGGAAAGAAGTGTAGTTTTATAAGACGAATAAAATGACACTTTCAAATTATTTGAAAAAGTCAAGGGTAACTAGATATTTTGAAAAAAGTAAAATGTGTCAATTTTTTGAAATCAATATATCTCTATTATTATCATAGATAGAAAAAAACTGTAAAGGACAAAGTTGTAGAAAATTTTACGCAGATTAATAACAAAAAATCAAAAAAAAAATTTCGCCCATATTTTGGGAGATATGACACAAACTTACCTTTTTTTAAATGGAAACAATAGTTGGCTATGACTTTATTAAAAGGGCTATTTTTTTCCCTTTAATCCGATATAACATATGCCATAGTTATTTTTAAAATAAAATAAGTTACAGTCGTTTTTAATTTTACCATCCACCAAAAAATAGTTAGCCATGAAAAAGACAAAAGTAAAACAATTGCAGTTGTTTATTCTAAACACACATTAATTCATTTCCATATTTGGTTTGTTTCGATAAGTTTGTTTTGTATTTTTTTGGTGTTGTAAGTTTTTTTAAAGTGATAATGAATTTTTCCAACGAAGAAAAGCGTGATATGCTTGTTTGTTACATTCAATGTAATAAAAACGCTGCGGATGCTGCAGAACAATATTATAATCAATATATCGATCATCGGCAGCCATCTTTACCAACATTCAGAAGAATTTACCACAATTTGGGTGAGTACGGATCCTTTACAAGGCCGAAACTTGAAAAAAAAAAAAACGAAATTAATGATGTTTCGGAAACAAACGTATTAGCATTGGCGATGATAGATCCATCCACATCGACCAGACAAATTGCAACAGAAGCAAGCATATCTCAACGGACTGTAGTACGAGTTTTGAAAAAAACATAAATATCACCCATATAAGGTATCAATTTCACAAAATTTACATGACGGTGATACCAATAAGAGAATGGTCTTCTGTATGTGGTACAAAAACATGTGCCAAGAGGCAAGATAATACGTTCCCTACAAAAATAATTTGGACAAATGAAACGCGATTTACTAATTGTGGGATTTTTAACCGGCACAATGAACATGTTTGGAGTCAGGAGAATCCACGAGACCACAAATTAAATTTGGATTTAATGTATGGTGCGGTGTGTTCGGATCGAGAATTCACACATTGAATGGAAATTATTACCTTCGTTTTCTTCAAGAAACATTTGAAGATATGCTCGATGATTTAAATTTATCAGTATGATTTAAATTTATCAGTACAGGCAAGATTGAAGTGGTTTCAACACGACGGAGCTCCACCTCATAGCACGTTGGCTGTGCGAAACTATTTAAATGATGCTTTTCCTAATTCATGGGTGGGAAGAAATGGACCAATCCTATGGCCACTTAGATCACCCGACCTATCCGTTTTAGACTTTTTTCTGTGGGGTTATGTGAAGAACAAAGTGTATCAACAATCATATCAATCCGTGGAGGATGTTAGACTAGCTGTACTTGAAACATTTTATTCTATTGACAGAAGAAAAGTCAAAAAAGCCACAAATTCGATTTTAAAAAGATGTACTTTATGCCATAATAATAATGGTGGACTTTTTGAGCATCTTATGTAATATTTAAAATTTTCTTCTATTATTATTTTGATAATTTCGGAATTATTTTACTTTATGTTGCTTTTGACAAATCTAAAGAAAGATAATAAATTAAATATTGATTTCGTTGCTATAAACAACCGCAATTGTTTTACTTTTGTCTTTTTCATGGCTAACTATTTTTTGGTGTATGGTAAAATTAAAAATGACTGTAACTTATTTTATGTTAAAAATAACTATGGCATATGTTATGTCGGATTAAAGGGAAAAAAATAGCCCTTTTAATAAAGTCATAGCCAACTATTGTTTCCATTTAAAAAAAGGTAAGTTTGTGTCATATCTCCCAAAATATGGGCGAAAAAAAAGTTTTGATTATTTGTTATTAATCTGTGTAAAATTTTGTACAACTTTGTCCTTTACAGTTTTTTTCTATCTATGATAATAATAGAGATATATTGATTTCAAAAAATTGACACATTTTACTTTTTTCAAAATATCTAGTTACCCTTGACTTTTTCAAATAATTTGAAAGTGTCATTTTATTCGTCTTATAAAACTACACTTCTTTCCCCATTTAACCGTTTTTCTATCTCTTATAGTTTCCGAGATCCCCATAGAGAACATCGAAAAAAACTCACCCTGTATATATCGAATATGACTTTTTTAATATTAAGTTTAAGTTTTTTCAATATTTTTGTAAAAAAGATGTCTCCGTTGAATAAATAAATAAAAAAATAACACCCTTACAACAAGCCCGAAATAAATTGCTAATGCTATAAATGACTATTTTGCAAATATTGGTAAAGTATTAGCGGAAAGACAAATAAATCATACTACAACACTACCAACTACAACCACTACTACACGATTAATTAAACAAACTATAAAATTTAAAGCAACTACTCATAATAATGTAAACCTAATACTAACCAATCTAAAATACCGAAAAAAAATAAAGACCACCTAACAGCAATAATAACAAATAGCGTACTCACCAATGGAACATACCCAGACTATATGAAAAACACAATGATAATACCACTATATAAAAAAGGAGATAGAACAAAACCCGAAAACTATAGACCGATATCCTTGCTATCCTCCTTAAACAAAGTTCCTGAAAAAGTAGTCCAACAACAATTATGCGATCATTTAAAGAAAAAAAAAAAACAAAATAATCTACCACCAACAGTATGCATTCCAACAAAACTCCGGGACACTATCAGGATCATATGAGTTAATTGATACCATAAAAAAACAACCTAGACAAGAAGAAAATAGTCGTAGCTATCTTTATAGACATGAAAAATGCGTTCGATATGTTACCGGCACTTATTATAAGCCCCGTCAACACATACACATTTTCAAATGAGTGACCTTCGCGCCAATCCAAAATCATGTTTGTATGGTTGCAGATGAAATCTCACACCATTCACGTCATGGCGCAGCATCTTGTGGCGAAAAGCGGTACTTTCTCTCAGCTCAGCGAAGTGATTTTTACGCGGCCTGTCTGGGAAAAAAAGTACTATCCGTACCACCCGATTTCGGCTACCTGCGAAGGACCGCATCGACGAACGAAGGTCAGCACGAGGGCTGCACGTTTAATCCCGGGTTTTCCGTGACGTCACGTTTAGGACCGAAAACCACGCGGATTAAACAATAGAAAGCGCCCAAACAGGAAAAAACCCAGAGTTTTTCGCGGTTTAACGAAAAACCGCGAATCCAACGAACATGAGGAAAACACCAAAATTTAGCTGAGAGAAAGACCTGCACACCGATATGCAACACACCACAAGTATGTCCAATATGTTCGAGGAAATGAGTAGTCATGACGTGAAAAGCGATTTTCTCGCTTTATCCAACGAGATTTTCATCTGCACCATACATAAAACAAATGGTAATATCGCGCATTGTGTCTGGATGAATTTTCATCAAACTAGTATTCGTAAATCACAACTTTCTTCATCCAGACACAATGATTTATGACACCTGCTCATTGTCAGAATTGTTTTTTTTTTTAATAACAACTAGGAAACAAACATATACAACTATAAGACACATATCAATAGAAGCAATATTCAATTACCAATCTATTGATATGTGTCACATTATTATCGGACTTACTCATTTGGCAATAAGCACATTTCTACTAATTACTCCACCGTTTCGCAAGAGATCAACGTGTGTGATATATGTACATACGCGGATTTTGAATTCACACACGTTGATCTACTCCACGATTGAATCAAATTAAAAATAATTTGCCTTTTTTTTGCTTATTTTCTTAATCAACGCGAATCGGTGGGTACCTGAGATGGTCGGCGGGGACGAGGGTTAATCCTCGGGTATAAAAGACGTACCCCTCCGACCACACGGGAGAACGAAAAACGACACCAACCTCGCCGCTACACTAAATGAGTAAGTCTGATATTTCTGCTTCTTAATATTTTTTTATATATATTATTTATTATTGTTATTATTTCTTTTTTGCACTTTTTTTTGTATTTTTTTTGCATTGTTTCTTTGTCAATTTCTTTTTTTTTGTATATTTATAATTGTTTTTGTTATTGAATTTTTTTTTTGTGTAAATAAATTTATTCATTTTTTTTGAGCTAGTTTTCTGGGTAAATTAACGAACGGTTAACCAACCCCCCCCGTTAATAGATATAATATCAAAAACAATGTTAACTGTAAAACTAAATGCTATAGGAATAAGAGACAAAGAATTGAAACTATTACAAACATACCTTAGAAACAGGTCACAAACAGCAAAAGTCAATGGAACGATAAGTCAACCAATATGCGCACAATATGGCATCCCCCAAGGAGGCAATTTACCACCAATACTATGTATTATATACATAAACGACATAATGAAGCAGCAAATACTAGGTACATTTACGCCGATGATACCTGCCTATTATACACAGGAAATGACTAAACCGATATAGAGAAAATGATCGAACTAGACCTAATAAAACTAGAAAAATGTTTCTTCATATATTATTTAATACAAAATTACAACAAATAAGCCTTTACATCAAAATAAATGGGAAAACAATAAAACAAGTAAATGAAATTTAATACCTAGGACTTAAAATAAATAAGAACTTAAAGTCGGATGAACACGTAAATAAAATAAGAAATAAGAACTCGACTGTGATAGGAGCACTTAAGAAAATAAGAAAATACATCCCAAAACATAAAAGGAGATCTGTATACTATGCCTTGTTTGCATCAACTATTAACTACCTATCAACAATACGGGGTAACACCACTGCAAAAAATAAACAAATACTACAGCGACAATAAAATAATATACTAAAAACACTACATATGTATGCTAAAAACCAATACAGAAAAGCTATATGAAATTACGAAAGAATTAGACATAGAAATACTAATAACATATAACAACTTATTAATGCTATACGAAATACAGCACAATTTAATAAAAACACAAATAATAATTAAACCAAATAAACAAATACATGTCTATAAGACAAGACGAAAGTCAGACCTTAGAACAGACAAATTCAAAACTAAAAAATGTACCCAACACTTGACAACGGACACAATAAACACTTACAACAAACTACCCGCAAATATAAAATCATTAATATTTATTCCATTTAAATTACAAATAAAACATAAACTAATAAACAACGAAATACTATAACGGAATAGTCCAAATCAGTGGAAGCAACAAGTTTCCTTCGATACCGATAGCCCGAGATAGGGTCCAACCCAGACATTACGAAGCGAGGAAAGAAGGAAGGAGCACATATAGGAGAAATACAAGGAACTACCGACATCAACAACAAATAATATATTAAAACAAACAATGTGTACAACCTTGTAATTTCAACAAAATAAATACATTTCTAAAAAAGAAAAAATCTATGGCCACACTTAAATAAAACGCAGTGTATACAGGTTGGAATCTCGGAGTGGAAAAATTGAAATCTTGGAGAGAGAGAGAGAGAAATGTACACTAATGTAGTAACTTCCGTTTGCACAGCTTTGTTTAGGTGCATTCATTCATCAACGAACCATCATGAGGGAAACATCTTCCTTTCTTAATTATTTCTTTACCTACATTGAATAAAAATGATTTGAAAATAATTAATAAATTATTTCCACATTTAGCTCTGTGACATTTTGATTTATGTTGCGTATGTACTTTAGACAAATGTACACTAAAACAACTACTTTTCGGGCAAATACCCCGCCATACTATACCTAATTTTTAATTTTGTTTTCATCTAAATAAAATAAATTAAATAAAAATGATTTGAAAATAATTAATAAATTATTTTCACATTTAGCTCCGTGACTATTGACTTACTTACGTAAGTACGTTAAACAAATGCACATTAAAACAACTACTTCCCTGGGCAAATACCCACGCCGAACATTGAATTACATAATGTTTTATTGATGTGCAACAGCAGGTATACATTATGTAATCAGAATCACTAGATTTCAAACTTTCAACTATCCAAAAAGTTATTAACAAACAAATTAGAAAACAAAAATTAAAAACAATTACCACTCTAACAAATGACTCAAACACAACTGAAAACAAAGAATATGTAAACTAATACACACTCCAGAACTTAACTACCATATTTCAAAAATATTAAGAAAATTTAAACTCACATTAATACGTTTTCAAAAACGAATCCACTTTACAGTTCAGGGATCTATGAAATTCAATTCAATAACTGCGAAAAACACATTGGACAAACAAAAAGAAACATAATAACAAGATACAAAGAACACTGCTTACTCAATAATCCCCTACTGAAACTAATCCCATTAAAAAGAAACAACAACCCTGCATCTGTCAATAGTATTAAGTAATAACAGACCGTTAATAGCTTTTACGTTTTTCCGCTTACACCCCTCTGTTTGTACTTTTGTATGTTCTTACCGATGTATTTTAGCTCTTAGTTTTTTCCCCTTAATCCCCCATCTTTATCCTCTTGTGTTTATATCGATGTCTGTAAGTTTAAGAATTCAGTTATACTATTGATAATGGATACTTAGTATCCGAAATGTACATTTAGTGTCTAATAAAACTTTGAAGTAAAGTGAATACAACCGTCCATATTTTATCTTTTACGAAAGACTACAGATACACCAGAGGGACGGTCCATAGAGATCTCGACAACCCTTAGCGATTCATTATCGAAAAACTACTTGTATCTGAACGGACTGATTTCACAATTGAAAACCATTAATTCAAACAAAGTAATAGGTTCTTTATTGTGTACAATTATTAATATTCATAATAAAGGGTCCGCCAATTGGGACGCTCGATCTCGAAGAGGCACATTTTTGGATAAATGGCAATGTAAATAAGCAGAATTGCAGTTATTGGACCGAAAACAATCCACAGGAGGTCCACCGGGTTGCAATGCACCCAGCAAAGGTAACTGGCCTGAAATCGACAATATGGATGTCGAGGGTATGTGGTTTCAGCAGGACGGCGCTACGAGCCATACAGCGCGCGCCACAATGGATCTTCTACATGAGAGCTTCGGAGGAATGGTTATATCGCGCGTAGGCGATATCAACTAGCCACCGAGATCGTGCGATTTAACTCCACTAGATTATTTCTTGTGGGGTTTTCTTAAATCGTAGGTCTACGTAAACAAACCACAAAACACTGATGACCTCAAAGTCAACATATGTCACGCCATCGCTGAAATATAGCCTGATTTGTGCGCCAGAGTCATTAAAAATTGGACTTCTCGTATGAGTGCTACCAAGCGAAGCCGCGGTTGCTATTTGAACAATATTATTTTCCATACATAATGTCTTCCAATACACTTTCGAACAAAAACTAAATTTCATTTATACCTCTCACACAACTTGCTTTATTTCATTTTAAAGATCGACCGCGCTTATTGGCGGACCCTTTATAATCTTGTACATATCTAATAAAATCATAAATGTTGCTATATTGTTAAAAATATATATTATAAAAAAATAATTTCCATTGTTCACAGGGATTTGGAATTACATTTCTCTGCACCTTTGCCGGTCCATCCGGACGAGCAAAAAAATATCTTAATACGACGGGCGGAAAAGGAAATGAACAAACATATACGACCAGAAGATATCGTCAGAATACAGTACTATTTAGTTCATGTAAGTCTTTCTTTATAAAGGTTTTTCAATTGTGTTTCACTATTCATTAAATGAGTTTAACTATATCTCACATATATTTCACGTTGTTAAATATACGTGTCCGCGTATATATGCAACATATTTAATTATTTATTTGATGGATAAACCATTAATTAAAAACACATTAAAATATACATACACGTGTGTATTGGATTCGTATACTAAGTGTAATAGAAATGCAATCACCAAGAATAAGTGATTATATTTTGATACATTTTCGTACACATGTTTGTAATAATAAAGTTAATAATTGATTAAAATTTCAAAGTAATCGGTTCACCAGAACATTTACAAATGTTAATAATGTGTAGGTCCTCCATGATATATTACACATTCACGAGTACGCTTAGGCATACTTCTAATGAGGTGATCGACATCCTCCTGTTGTATCTCATCCCAAGCAACTTGTTTTACTCTAGGAAATGAGATATATTGTGAATCGAGATAAATAAAACTTCAACTACTGAAGATGGAAACATAGTTTCCGAAATATATCTAGTGAAATAAAAAATAAGTAGGAGAAAGAACAAGTATTTTTATTTAAATAATTAAAGTCTCCACAACCAACATAAACAAGATTACATATGCTAATTTCATTCGTATTCACTTTGCAAATATTATGCTAATTTAACGTATACTAATAAATGGTTAAAATAAATAGAATTTATAAAATAATAAGTAATTAATCATTTTTAAATTATCGTAGTGGTATATTTGCAAATAATTTAACAATTTTATACTTTTACCGTAGTTCATACTAAAAAATGTTGTTTATTATTTAATTTTTGTAGATATAGTAATTGATTTATACGATTTTTTTAACTTAATGTTTCATGAAATATAAATGATAGAAATATTATTTTTAAAATTATAATAAAAGACAGAACGAAATATTTTGAATTTATTTATTTATAAATTTGGCGTTGTTATTTAACAGTAAATTCAAGTGTCTCACTGTACGCGTTATGTGCGACAAATCGTATTTAATTCTTATGTTTGTGCGCCTGTACCCCAAATGTGGTTTAGGATCGCATTTACTGCAGTCGCTCGTTATTTCATATCTTGGACGAAATCCAATTATTATCCGAATCTATGCATTCGTAATTCGCCCACTGCGCCTTTTAATACAATCGGAGAATGCTGGCGCCATCTATTAAGAAATCTCTTATTCGAAATGTCTCTCTTGTTTTTCATTCGATTATTATTATTTTTTAATGTTGAATTTACTTCTATCCATAGAATGGTGCTATCATTTTATTTTTGAAAAAAAACTTATTTATAATATTTTGTTATTGCATAAACAATTTTTATAAACAATATGAAATAAAATAAAATGATAGCACAACTAGGTTAGTTTTTAAATATTTTTTAGAGAAAATTTAAATAATTTATCAGTTACCGTTTTTGAGTTGTTTGTCAGACACTGTGTTTAATACCCTCTTAATATATAATTCCAATTTTTCGATTCTTTAAAATTCTTGACACTCGTGAGTAACTGATACTCTTTTTGGTGTGACAGTCTGCTCCTCTGCAGGTTTTATAGTCATCGCCAACTTGACTCCGTGTTGTATAGTTAATCGCTTTGCCAGAATTTAGGATACAAAAACACTTAATAAATTACTAATCAATTACTTGTTGGTAATAAATATTTATGATAGATATGTCAAAACTGACAATACTTGATAAAATTTGCTTAAAAATTGCAAACATTACAAACATTTTTCATTATTTCTCTAATATAGCTTTGCATGTCATTTGTTTTAGCTTTTTTTATATTATAGATTAGGCACTAACTTTTATAAACAATAAATTTTGATGATTGGATAAAAGACACTGGGTTATCAATATTGTAAACATGTTTCATCAAGTGATTAATGAGAACTAAATTGAAAAAAAATATTCATTTTTCAAAACATTAAAAATATTCCCGTAAGTTGCACACTTCCGAGGACACGTTGTAAATAAATTGATTTCTTTATCAAATGAATGTTACTATACATTAAAAGAAATCATTGATATTTTTGTACTAATTGTACAATTGATTTAATAATGGATTTTATATTTATATTTTCTCCAACTAGTTTCGACCATTGGTCATCTTCAGGAAGCTATATAATGATAGATTGTTGACAAAAAACAAAATAGCGAAATTGATAAAAGAACGTGGAATTAGTAAACACTCAAACAAATTAGAACATAGAACAATAGTAAACTTAAAATTTAAAACAAAAAACATAATATTAACAAAGGCAGATAAAGGTAGTACAGTAACGATTTTAAGTAAAAAAGATTATATAAATAAATTAGAAACTATATTAAATTCTGAAAATTTTAAATGTATAAATATTAATCTAACAAATAAATACCAAAGAGAATTAGAAACTGCCTTAAAAAGTGCCATAACTTAATTCCCAAATCGGATCAGTATAAATATATACAAATGAATCCTAGAGCTCCGGTGTTATGTGGTTTACCGAAATTGCTCAAGACGGTATTCCGATGAGATCGGTAGTCTCATATCTTTCCGCACCAACATACAATCTATGTAAATATTTAACTAAAATATTACCTGGATTTATTAATTTTTCGTCACCGTACTCTATCAAAAATTCAATAGAATTGGTAAGGAAATTAGAGAGTGTGAATATCCCCCCAAATGAAAAAATGTTATCATTTGATGTAAAGAGTTTATTTACGTCTGTTCCAACTAAGCAACTGAAAAAAATATAAACAGAATTAATTAAAAACACAAACCATCCTGGCACACACAAATTGGAGATGATGACTCTCGTTAATATTTGTATTGACCAAAATTACTTTGAATTTAATAACAAAATATTCTGCCAGACGGTATGCTAATGGATTCACTGTTATCGCCTTTACTGACAGATAATTTCATGGCTAATTTTGAAGAACATTTATTTAAATATAATAATATTTAAAACAATAGACGAATTATCTATTATAAAATTTACCGGAAATATAGTTTCACCGATATAATTATCACTAGTTATTCTAATACTCATCACAAAATAAATAAAACAGTACATTCCACTCTTTAATTCACAGGCTAATACACATTCCACTTAATGAAAATTATTTTAAAATAGAATTAAATACAATAAAAAAAATAGCTCTTAATAATGGTTATAATGAACAATTAATTGATAACCTTGTAAAAAAGAAAAAATTAAAACAATATTTTTATTGTGAATCAAAAACCGAAAAATCAATCTGGCATAGGTTGGATTTTGTTAACAATCTGTCTGAAAAAATCACACAACACTTTCAGAAATATAATCTTAATGTCATAATGATTAACCCTTTAAACCTGCAAAGACTACTAGTCAATAACAAATCTGTTGTTGATAAACTTGATAAGTGCGGTGTTTATGAAATTAAGTGCGGCGATTGTGATAGCATATACATATGGCAGACTGAAAGAAATTTTCGAACACGCCTAGAAGAACACAAAAAATCAATAATTAATAACAAATGTTCAACCGTATTCGCACAATACTATATCGAGAATAATCACATTTTTAACACAACAGATTGTAAAGTTTTATATTCGGGCAATAAAGGACGGTATCTAAACTTCCGCAAGGGTTTGGTAATTAGGAAGGCCCTAAAGCGGGTAAACCAATTGTAAATAATATGGATGAGATTTGGAACTCTCCCATAACGTCCGCACCTGATTTTATGATAGCATGAATTTGTATATATATTTAGTTGTTAAAAATTTTTTTGTACATTCCCCCAATGGTCGAAATGGTTGGAGAAAATATAAATAAGTGAAACAAACCAAGTGTTTTAATTTTAATTAAATCATTCTGAATTAATTAATTTAGTATTTAATGTTTAGGTTAAGTTATTCGAATTTTTAAGCATACTCGTTATTTTTTCATGTCTTGTATTATCTATTATGTCTATTGTAGATTATTGTAAACGGTGTATGCCGTATGGATAAATAAATAAAAATAAATAAATAATTTCTTTCCCCGCATATTAAATTGTTACATTTTCATTTTGAGAGTGAAAATACTTGCAAACCCTATATTTATTTCAATTAATTGACGAATCGTTTTGAAAAGTAGGAAAGCCTATTGGCATGCAGGAAAACATAATTGATATAAAGGAAAACACATTTGACATATGATGAAATATAATTGATTAAAATTTTATTAAGAAGCTTAATATTGTTTGTAAAACATTGATAATGATCACATGGTAATCGAAATGTACATCTGTTAATAAATAAATAAGTGAAGAAAAGTATTCAAAGTGTTTTCACAAAGCTTAATATTAATAACCAATATTTTTTAGGGAATTCCCGATGACATAATCGAGCCGTACAATCAACTCTACATAAAATCCGCGAAGAAAATGATACCCGAAAAGTACAAACTGCTGAAATTCTACCAAGTCATAATGGATGCGTACCCGAAGGAGATAATGGATTGGTACTATTTGTACACTCGCCAGTTTTTGCTGGATTATGTTCTGAACGATCCGTACGAGTGGAGAAGATTGAGGATCGAGACTTACCCAGCAAAGTATCCATTGATGTTGGTGCGAAGTCCGGTTCCGTGGCATACACAATGCACACTGGCAAGGCAATCTATTGAGAGGAAGTACTTTTGCGCGAATCCCATTATGCTGGCGATGAGGAAGCTGTGGAGAGAACAGTTAGTTTTATCAATTATTATTATGTATAGTTTTAGATTATTTATCACTTGATGAAACTGTACGAGGGCTACTATTTATGTATTGAGAATTGGTAACACTGATAATGCTAGGTAAAATCTGAGACCGGAATCCGGCCTCAAATTTCAGTTTAGTCGATAGCGACTCAAAACGAAGATAGAGCCATTTCAAACAGCGGTTGATAGAGATAGGACTCAGATTCGCTGTCGCAATATCGTTTCGTTTAGAATCGCATAGCTGACATTGCCACATGGTAAAGTTTGACATTTTTGAGGTTATACGTACTCAGAACGTTTTGACGTGGGAACACAATTTGTTATTTTTACTAGTGTTGGGCAAAATCGAATAATATTAGTAATCGAGTATTACTAAAAGTGTCATTTTAAGTATTTAAAACGAAAATGTGGCTTCAAATTTATGTTTATTAATAAATGGGAAGTTATTTTTGATATTTTTATAATAAGTAACATTCATAAAATTATAATATATTTAATTTAGCAATAATAAAAGATCGACTTTGCCCATCACTAATTTTTACATTAAGGTTGCGGTTAAGTAGAAAGAGATAGCTATATAGTAAAATGGAAATAATCGTTTGAAAAAGGAGCCATTCTTTTGGATTTAATAATATGAATATGTATTTACATTTTTTATCTACAAAGTATGAAGTATCAGTCTAAATAGAAAAATAAATCGTTAATTTTGGTGTATTACGTCAATTTACTAGTGAAAAATGCTATCTAAATCATTTTGTATATAATTGGTGTCAGAATCAGAATTAATTAAACGAAATATCTTAAGATCATCAGAAAATAATTGAAAATTTTGAGTTTTTTACATACGTATGAATATCGTTGATAAATAAGAGGGAAAAAAACAGGCCCACAGTGAGATCCCTGTGGCACCCCTGAGAGAACATTAATTGGTTAGAAAAGAAAATTGTAAGATATAATGAAATTAATAGGCTATGTCTGCTAATTTATTTGAATGTATAATTTAGTGAAATCCTTTAAATTTTCAGTGCACAAGTTTTTATTAGCAAAAATATAATTTAAAATCTGCTATAAATTTGATCAAATTTCATTGTTTTTTCATAATTGTTTTTCACACAAACTAAACATTAAAATAATTTGTAATTCATCTGATGAAAATCCTGCTTATTTTAAGATTACTTTAATGTATAATACAATATTGTTCATTGATCACAACAGCAATCTAATACGAATTATTGATTGTCAATATTTATATAGCTATCACTTTCGTCCAAACCGCACCCTTCAGTGAAAAATTTCATTTCTGCCAAAAATGGAATTAATTCGTGATATTTTTTGAGCTATATTATGACTTACGACGTGGTCTAACTCAAGAACAATACATCAATCAACTAAATTCTAGTTTTGGCGAAAAAGCGCCATCAACAGCCACTGTATATCGTTGGTTTTCGGAATTTAAACGTGGACGTAGTTCGCTCACGGACGAAGTTAAAGAAGGTCGTCCAAAATGGGTTGTTGTGCCGGAAAATATCGATGCCATGCGGAAACTAATTGAATAAGAAAAAGGAAATTGAGAGATGTTGAAGCATTAGTTTGACCAGCGTACATAATATTTTGCACGAACATTTGTGTATTCGAAAACTCTGTGAATGATTTCAAAATATAACAGCTGTGCATCCAAAGCGGAATCGTAGGTGACGAGTCGTAGATTTATGCGTATGAGCCAGAAAGAAAAGGCCAGTTGGCAGTTTGGATGTTTTAATGTGAACTAAAGCCGACAAAAGTAAGCAAATGGCGGCGTTTTTCTTCACGAAAACCGGTCCTGTGGCAACTGTGGTTCTCGAAAATCAAAAGACCGTTAATTCGGCGCGGTACATGACTATTTCTTTGACTGAAATTTTCGGTAAATTGAGAGAAACAAACTAAAAACGACGAATCAAACGCCTTTAAAATGTTTGTTTTAGAGCTACCATCTTCTGACTGAATAAAATGCTGCGAAGGGTGGTTCATCGCACGCAAACGTGTATAGATCTTAAAGGCAGTAAAAATATGTTTTCATCAATTTCATTTGTTCATGTTTTCTATTCTCCATACATAAATAGTAATCCTCGTATATTCATAAATTAAATAAAACACAACCGTTTTTTAGTTTCACAGTTTTTTGGTGCCACTGTGTTGGTAAAACAATATTACCACTGTTTCTACAATAAAAACCTGTGTTTTGTTTTATTTAATTTACAAATTCACGTTGGTATAAGTATTTATTTATTTTACGGCATAACAAAAAATTAAAGTAAATAAAATACAAATTATAGTAATTAGTTCTACAACTCCACAATAATTTGTAAACATTGATGAACAAAAACAAAAGTATACAATTCTAAAGATTTACACGATATAGAAGAGCTGTAGAATTAATTACTACAATTTTTATGTTATTTACTTTAAATTTTTTATGAATTTTGTAAAATGACATATATGTAATCAGAAATAACCGCCGACAAATCAATAAATTTTAAATGGTACTTAAATTTGTGAAATGATGAATCATAAAAGATAAAATTAGGCCAAGAATAAATCAAGTTAAATGTCTTTAACATTCGATTAATCGAGTAGTATCGGGTATAGTTTGTACGAGAAAAATCTTTACGAAATATTTTGATATTTCTTGTTTTAGACGAAACATTAAATTTTAACAAACTCAATAGATTTCATGCAATGAAATCAATTGAAGCGAGACCAATATACCAGGTGTCCCACGAGATAGTGTGCATACGATATCTCGTAAATTGATAACACTATAAAAATGAAATTTGGAGGATTTGAATGGTTACATATGATGCCTATTTAAGAGTACTTAGACTTTGTTTTTGCCACATAATTTCCGACAAATTGACATCAACTTCAAAAATTTAAATGAGATACCCTATATATCTAAACATATTTGATATTATAATAATTATCAATGAGTAAATCATAGTAACATATGGAATATCTACACAAAAACAATTTCAAATCAGATATACGATTCAAAACAATCATTGTCAAATAGTTGTCAATATTAGAGTTAAGTCTAATTGAATTAAGTAATTATGCCATGTGTATTTACGTATAGTGAGTATGTCGACATGCTTCTCATCTATGGAGAATGCCACAAAAATAGCACACGCTCTCGAGAGTTGTATAGAGTAAGATATCCCAATCGGATAACACCGAGCTGTACTACCTTCTTTAAGTTGGAACAAAAATTGCGGAGTGGTTCTTTTCCGGATGGAAAACTTGTAGCTCATAGAAGAAATATAGTCATAACCGATAATAGTACTATAAATATTTTGGCATATGTACAGGCTTCTTGCTCAGGAATTAGGGGTAAGCAAATCATCTGTCCACAGAGTATTACAAAATAATAAATACCACCCATATAAAGTACATCTGGTGCAAGGAATAACGCCTGAAGATTCTGCACGTAGATTGGACTTCATTGTTCAAATAATAGACGATCCCAATTTTTTAAATAAAATTCTCTGGAGCGATGAAAGTAGATTTCACAATACTGTTAATCGGCATAACTGTCATTACTGGTCTGCTGATAATCCGAACTGGATGAAAGAGACTAATTTTCAACAAATGTGGGGAATAAATGTATGGTGCGGTTTATACAATGGTAGTGTGATTGGTCCTTACTTTTATGAAGGTACATTAACTGGTGCAGTCTATTTTTTTTTATAAAATGAACTTTTTTCTGAGTTATTGGAAGATATTCATTTAAATGAAAGAGCAATGATGTGGTGGCAACAAGATGGTGCACCCCCTCACTATTCTCGTCAAGTTACTAATTTTATTGATGGGACTTTCGGAGAGCGCTGGATTGGACGAAATGGTCCGATAAAATGTCCACCACGATCTCCTGATATTACGCCCTTGGATTTTTTTCTTTGGGAATATTTAAAAAATATTGAATATACTGACCCCAACAGAGATATACAAGATTTACAGAATCGAATCACAGTAGCTTGTAGAAGTATTACTGCAGATATGGTTAGAGCAAGTTGCATCAGAGGTCTTCTTAGAAGACTGGAATATTGTGTTAGTGTTGATGGCAATCAATTTGAACACCTTATAGATTAAATGATATTAAAACTTTGATAGATGTTGTTGTTTTGTTTTGTTAATATGTCATAGGTAATGTTTCATATGTTTGTAACTTCCATATTTTACAATAAAGCAAACAAATGTCATTATACCATTGTATTCGTCATTAAATCTTATTTTAAAAAATGTAGAGATATATAGGGTCTCTCATTTAAATTTTTGAAGTTGATGTCAATTTGTCGGAAATTATGTGGCAAAAACAAAGTCTAAGTACTCTGAAATAGGCATCATATGTAACCATTCAAATCCTCCAAATTTCATTTTTGTAGTATTATCGTCTGCACACTATCTCGTGGGACACCCTGTATAACTACGACTATAGTCAACCCTACTAACGCCATTTTTGAATGATATTGACAATAGGAACTTATTCTGGACTCGTTCAATTTGATTTGACATTATATTAAGGAGACTACATACAAGAAGCGTATTCTATTTGTGATCTCACTAATGTGTTAAAAAGTAGTTTTTGAGTATTCACAGAAAAGTCCTTAGAAAAACGAGTAATAAAATGTAATAACTTACAACAGATAATATCAATATGTTTATAAAATGTTAGTCTAGTGTAAAATATTACTCCAAGATCTTTAATGTGATCGACTGATGGTAGGTCGATACCGTTGATAGAGTAAATATTTTTTGAAATATGATCTCAACCAAAAGATATTGAACATTTACTAATATTCAGAAACAAATCATTATCCATACACCAATCGTAAATAGTATTATGAGTATTAGTTGGAAGTCAGTTATTAATTAGGTTCTATTTTGCTTTATGCGACCGAAATTGGAATATTGCTCCACAGTTTGGAATACCAGTTTTGAGTTATTAATGAACTGAACAAAATACAGCAGGAGTCTTTGAATATTTCTTGAATTATTTTCTCATTTATCACTTGGTGAAACATTATTAAAATGATAATAAATGGAAAATTAGGTGAGGTCCAAAGATATACCAGTTTAATAGATCAGAATGAAAACTATAAACTGGTCAATATGAACCCTTCACTACCTTTGTTATATTGTTTCCCAAAAATTCATAAATAAAATGTACCAGTGGTACCATACATGAGTGCTCCTACGTATCGACTTTGCAAACTACTGAATAAAATTATCCCAGACTTCATTAAATTCAACCCAAAATTTTCAATTAAAAACTCTAATGAATTTGTCAATAGTACTAAAGACGAAATTATTCCTCTCGGTGCAAAATTAATATATTTTGACGTTAAAAGCCACTATACCAATTATTAAATTAAAACAGATATTAAAAACTCAAATATATAACAGCCCTACTTGTCAAACAAGAATTACAATCACTCATTAACATTTGACTAAACTAAAACTATTTTAAATTTAATAACATATTATATTCTCAAACAGAAGGCTTACCAATGGGGTAACCACCTCTTTTTGCAGAAATATGTATGAATCATTTTGAAGAAATTACACTAAACAACAAAAATAACAGAAATAAAGAAAAAATAATACATTGGCCGATATTTTTTGTAACATATTTGAATTCACTAGAAAAGTCAATACAATTTACCTTAGAAACCGAAAAAGAAAACAAACTGAATTTCCTAGACATAACGATAACTCATCACGAAGGTAGACTTTTATATAACATATATAGGAGAGCAACATACAGCGATGCTATAATACCTAATGATTCAAACCAGTCCTTTCAAATTAAAATGAGTGTTTTCCATAGATTATTCAAGCCCCTGTCTCAGATTGATTTCAACAAAGAATTGGAAACGATAAAAACCATAGCCAGTAAGAATAGTTATAATGAAAAATTAAATGATACAATGGTTAATAAAAAAACGAAAACGTTCTTTGTTGAAATTAATCTATGCGGGTCTAGATCAATCCGAACCAAAATCTTACGTCGCTCTTAATTATGTACACCAAAAATCCAGCTCTATTATTAATATTTTAAACAACCTAGAAATAAATACAATGTGTATTAATAAAATCAATTTAGGCAAAATATTGATTAATAAGAAAGATAAAACCGAAAAGGATCGAAGGAGTATCGTTTATAAAATACAATGTAATGATAAATAGAAAAGAGTATTTACTCACTTGATTTACAGTTATTTAAATAAATTAAATAAAAATGATTTCAAAATAATTAATAAATTATTTCCACATTTAGCTCTGTGACTTTTGACTTACTGTGCTTAATATGCATTTGTTTAACGTACTTACGTAGCGTAAGTCAAAAGTCACCGAGCTAAATGTGGATTTCCACATTTATTAATTATTTTCAAATCATTTTTATTTAATATACAATGTAATGATTGTGAAGCAATATATATTGGCCAAACTGTCAGAAATTTCAACACCCGTCTAAAGGAACATAAAAACTCCATATTAGACAATCAGCCAAAGAGGGGCTTCGCAAAATATTGTATAGATGAGGGCCACTTTTTCGATCCTTCTAAATTCAAACCTTTAAAAATAATCAACAAATGTAAAAAGCTTAATTATTGCGAAACTTTTTACATTAAGACTTCAATAGAAAAAAGATTGCTTATTACTAATGACACCTTAGAAACGTTTAACACCCCGCTGCTTGATACGTTTGTCTCTTTGCGCCCCAATAATTAGGTAATGATTTAATCCTCTTTAGGTATAAAACGCACATCGCTCCTCTTGTAACACCATTCTTCGTAATAACTTTGAAAATGGTCCTCTGACCGAAACTAGTCAGTTTTTAAATATAAAAACGAACAGTGAAACAATAGCCAAGTGTTTTATTTATATTTTTTAAACAAAGTTTAAATTCAGTGTTTTAAAAATGTTTCATCAAGTGTTGGATGAGTCTACAGTTAAAAGTCAATTGTTTATTTACTCAACTAGTTTCGCTTTCTACGGCATTTTCAAGAGTTTTTGAAGATTCTCTACTATAGAATGTACAAAGAATATCTAATTCAAGGCTATATCATATCTGAGCTCAAAATAATATAACATACCTTTCCTTGGAAAAAGAAGAACTAGGGCACACATAATTTTTTTATATAAATATAGAAGAAAATGTAAATGTTAGCGTATGCGGATGACGTCGTGTTAATGGCAAGAGAGTATGAAGGAATGACAGAAATGTTGAAAAGAGCGGTGAGGTTCATGGATAAGTGGGGGATGAGTGTGAATGTAGGAAACACGAAGTGGCTGAGGTTCAGAATCAAAGGGAAGGAGGGGAAGGTGAAAGAATTGGAGTGGAATGGGGTGGTAATTGAGAGTGGTAAAAGTACTTAGGGTTCATGATCAAAGGGACGGGAGGGTATGAGGAGCATGTGAGGTGGGTGCAGAGTAAGGCTAAGAAGGCGTGGGGGATGGCATGGGGGAAGAGGATGGGGAATAATGTGAGAGTGGCATGTAAAATATGGGATGTGTGTGTGAGATCGGCGCTAATGTATGAAGTGTATAGAGAGACAACAGATGTGACTCCTGAAGCACATGTTGGGGGAAGCTACATACTGCTTCAAGAGACGAATAGAGAGAGAGGCTATGATGCGAGGCAATGGTATGAGATGAGATTGTGGGAACTGGAGGAAGAGAGATTGGTGGGTGACGATAGTGTGTGTGGGTGAGAGTAGATGGAGGGGTGAGAGGAGGAAAATGTAAAAGTAATGGAATGGCTAGGGAATGGGAAGAAGGTAGATGAGTGGATAAAGGGGAAAGTGGAAGGGCAGGAAAGGCAAGGGTGTATAGTGAGAAGTGAGTACAATGATATGTATGGGAGGTGGCAGGTGCATGAAAGACTGCCGAGATATTTGATGGAGAGGGGATGGAGTAGAGAGGATAGGGTGATTGGAAGAGGGAGGAAGGAAAGTATGGATGGGGGAAAAATATGGAAGAGGTGTGTATTGTGTGAGCATAAAAAGGATACGTGGGGCCACTTGGCGTAGGAATGCGAGGTGGTGAAGGAGGAGGGAGCGAAAGGGAGTAGGAGGAGTGGATGAGAGAGGATGGGGTGGTGGTAAGGACTTTGGAGAAGCTGGGGAGGGAGGGGGAAAAGAGAAGGAAGGGTGGTATTCGATTTTAGAATTTGAGACTGTAAATTGAGAGTGTAAAGGAAGGATGCCAATAAAGGTCTTTTTTGTTACAATCTAATATTGAGAATACTTACTTTCTTTTTAAATTAAAATTTACAATTCCAAGATGTAATAATATAAAAAGTCTAATATAGAAATTAATGTAAGTCCATTAAGTCTTTTATATCATAAATTGCATTATTTTTTGGACTAAAGCCTAGTATCACTATCGCCTTTGCAGCGTGAAGTTAGCCGCGTAACGCCACTCAAACTTGACACGTAGAGTCGTACAGTGTGTACAATACAAAATACGGCCACGAGATGGCGATAAAATTTCGATTGTACGAAAAATGTGCCCTAAAAAGGGGTTTTACAAATGACTCGCAATTTCATTATCTGTCACATTGTTCATCAGAAAACGTGGAGCAATTCGGTTTTTACTTGTGGACCTGGTTGATAAAAGGGTTTTTGTTGAATGGCTGATGAATGAAGGTTCGATTGTGAATGATAATCAGTGTAATAAATTTGTAAAAAAATAAATTGTGCGAACGCAAATGTATAAATGATGGTTTCGTGTGGCGGTCCGGAAGAAAGGTGAGAATGCGCATGACGTGACGAAAAGTGTAAGGAAAGAGTCATGGTTTGCTGAGTGTAAATTAGACATGAAATAAATTTTACATTTAACGTATTTGTGGTTTATAGAAGCAAAGAAAAAACAGTTATAAAATATGCGAAGCAAACGGTGACTGATTGGAATAGTTTTTGTAGAGAAGTGTGTATGGAGGTATGTGTCAGAGAGAAAGTTATGAATGGGGGTGAAGGAAAGATTGTTGAAATTGATGAAAGTAAGTTTGGTAAAAGGAAGTACTATAGTGAAAGGAAAATGGGTGTTTGGGGGTATTGAACGTGAGAGCAAGGACTATTTTTTTACAGTAATAAGTGAACGTAGTGAAGATGTTTTGTTAAAAATTATTAAAGAATTTATGAGGCTAACTATTGCCTACAAGATGAGGGCTATCATAATCTTCGGGTGAATCATTCTCTACATTTTAAGGACCCGACAACAGAAGCCCATACAAATACAATTGAAGGGAGGCTCTTAAACGGCGTCTCCCAAGGAAACATATAAAAGAACAATTTGACAATTATCTTTTTGAATATATGTGGAGGAACAAATCAGTATTTCCCTGTTTTTTTTTTTTTTTTTTTTTTTTTTTTTTTTTTTTTTTGAAGCAATTAAACAAATTTATCCTCATACGGGACATCATGAATAAAGATAATTAATAATTTAAACAACTCGGCTTTTTTTAGAGCCACCATAAAATTTCAGAAATTTTCAATTCAATCTGGTTATCAGGTTTAGTACTGTCTAAGTTTTACAAATATAAAATAATATTAAAGAGCGATTCCCTTGAAATGGGTATCATATTAGGTTATATGAAGTTTTGCATAGACAAAATGATATAAAAGAGTGACTCTCTTAAAAAATGTGTCAGGTTAGGTTATGGCTAGGTCTTGCATAGATTAAATGAAAGAAAATAGATTTCTTCTCAATAAAAAGACGTTTATTTACTTAAGAGTTTAAATTAAATGAGAGAAAATGTAAGAAACCATACTTATCTTTGGTCATTTATCGTCAGTATTGAGAACTAATGGGACCATTAGTTCATCTGCTAATGGTCCCATAAGGAAACAATCTCGCATATCGCTTAGTGAATGACGAATTTTAACGAAATATATTTTAATTAATTTCTTAATTAGTTGCTGTTTTAAATCAACAAAAGTGTGATGCAGTATAAGAAAAGTGTAAATAGGTGTGTTAAATAACAAAATAATGCTTCTTAGTGTGGTGGAAATACGAAAAATCAGTGACATAACCTCCCGACTTTCGATCCAAATCGTGAAAAAATATAATAACAGAACTTAATTTTTAAAAATATTGTTTGCATTAAATATTTTCGATTCAAAAATTGTTGCATTATAAAATATGTTATTGTTATGCAACAGCAAATGTCTATTATTAGACATTTGTTATAGTACTTATATAATATAAGTCAAATTGTCATAGTGGCTAAAGAGGAAATAATTTATTAATTATTTTCAAATTCTTTTTATTTAATTTATTAAAAAATATAAGTGAAAACCTCTTAAAATCACTCAAAATACACTCTATTATACGTCTATCAGTTATCATAAAAAAACACCCTTTTATAGGGTTTTAAAAAAATAAATTTGAAGGGGGGGGGGAGGGGGTGGTTATGCTAGGCTTTAATTATTTTTTTGTATTTATTTAAAAGATACAAATAAATAATTTATTGTTATCATCATTAAATTGGATAAGGAATATAATTGGAGATGCAACATAATTCAATTATTAAAAAGCTATGGCTTCTATAAAATATTTAATGAACCGACAAGAGTTACTAACACTTCGAGCACCTGTATTGATAATATATTCATCAATCGAAATCATCAATACGAAAAAGAAATCATATCTGATCACTTAGCCCAAAAGATACAATTAATGATACAAACTGAAAACTGTAATAATAAAACTATAAAAAGATTCTTTAATAATAAAAATATGGAACATTTTAGATCCGAATTGAAATTAAAAGACTGGGAAAATATTTATAGGGTTAGTGATAATGATGTTAACGTACAATGGAATTTATTTGGCAACTTTGTAGGTAACGCTGTGAATAAATGCTTTCCCGAAAATAAAAACACATTTAGTAAAAAACCGAAAAATATAAATATTCCTTCCCAAGAGGTAGTTTATTAAGAATGAATTAGATATATTCTATACAATTTCTCGACATGACAATAAATTCCTTAAAGCGTACAATATAACAAAAAATAAATATAACGAACTACTCATTATACATCGCTCGGACTGCTACGGCTCTCAAATCCAATATTCAAATAATTCCAACAAATGTGTCTGCGATATAATAAATAATATATAAATAAAAACAAACAAAAAATTATTAAAAATAAATGTATCAGGCTTAGCGAAAGAAGTCAATACATATTTCAAAAATGTTGTAGAAAAACTTATAAATTGTCAAGCGTCAATCAATTACTCATATTAGATCCCAATCAACCCTAAAAGTATTTTCATCCAGCCAGTAAGTCACACTGAATGTTATGATATTATTAACAAATTAAAAAATACACTTTCGTGTGGCGACGATAATATTCCTAGTACAGTTATTAAATTTGCTGTTAGAATTGATAGAGCACATCCTGAATAACTCCCTCCAATATGGTATCTTTCCCGATAAACTAAAAACGGCTGTAATAAAGCCAATTTATAAAAAAGGAAATTCAGAATGTGTTGAAAATTATAGACCAATAAGTTTATTGTCAGTTTTTTCAAAAATTTTTTGAATACAATATGATTGACGGAGTAAAAACATTTTTCAACAAACTCAACATTACAAGCAAAAGTCAGCACGGCTATCGTAAACATATACGGCGATTCATGATTTCGTGGAAAATATTTTAACCAACACTGAAAACAAAGAAACAATAATTGGCATATTTATTTAATTTTAATTTCATTTATTAACGGAATCTTCTTTTTTACAAAAATATTACAAATTAAATATACAAGTATATAAGAAGAAAGAAAGTAAATTATTTAATAGAAAAGTACAGAGTCATATCGTTATACATATTAATAAAGTAATAATTATTCATGAGAATTAAATTTAAATTTAGCTGAATGACAGGAAAAATCATTATTGAAACAAATTATATCCAGATTGAAATAATTAAACGTATTGCGAAGTAATGACTGTCTTTAATGAGGTTAAAGAAACATTAAATAAGTCAAACTCCCTAGATAAATTTAGTTTATTAATATTTCTCATAATTATTTCAAAGGGAGAATTGAAATCATAATTACTATGATAAAAATTTGGCCGGAACAAAGATGCGCCACGAATGGGAATGTTATGCTGATAGAAATTAAAGTTTAACAGCGATAACAAAGCAGAATTGATATTACCGTGTATAAGTTTGTGAAAAAAACATACGCCTGCAATTTTATGACGACCACTAATTGATTTAAGATTTATTACTGTATTGAATTTGCAAGACAAATACCTAACAAATGAATTTTGAATTTTTTCAACTTTATTTATGTGTATTTCGTAAATTGGAAACCAAACTAATGACCTATACTCAAGATGAGAACGCACAAATGAATTGTACAAAATTAGTAAAGTTCTCACTTAATTAAATGTGAGTTTCGTGAAGATTTGAAAGAAATATGACAACACTTTGTACACTTTTCTTCACTTATTTATTTATTAACAGATGTACATTTCGATCACCATGTGATCATTATCAATGTTTTACAAACAATTGTTTGTTAATAAATAAATAAGTGAAGAAAAGTGTAGAAAGTGTTTTCATATTAGTAAAGTTCTGATATTAAAATGTTTACTAGACCGCATAACAAAACCCAATGATCGCATTGCTTTGTTGCAAACCCAAAATACGTGATCAGTAAAACATAGAGAGTCATCAAAGAGTATCCCTAAATCTTTAATTCTATTTACCCTTGCAAGAGTTATATTATTAAATGAATATTCATATTCAATTCGTTTCTTTTTCCTACTAAATGTCATTACCATGCATTTATCCATATTTAGATATAAATCATTAATATTACACCAATTGCAAATTACATTAAGATCAAATTAAAGTTTTGCACAGTCATCCATAGAATTCACTTCCATTAAAACGTTCATGTCGTCAGCATAGATGTAAGATCTGGCGTGTTTTAAATTTCGGGAAATATCATTAATCAGAATAAGAAATAATAAGGGCCCACAGTGACTACCCTGTGGAACACCAATACCTTCGGACACGAAATTACCAATACGCACAAATTGTTTTCTAGACGTTAAGTAGGAACGAAACCAATTCACAACACTATCACTGTAACCATAAGCACTCAATTTGGAAAGTAGGATAGAATGGTTCACTTTATCGAAAGCCTTGGAAAAGTCTGTAAATATGACATATTTGGCTTTTCTTCTCCATGGCTGACAGAATGGTTAATTGGAATTCCAGAAAATTGGTTACAGTCCTTGATAAAATCCAGGTTGTTCGTTCTCGTAACCTCTTTTGATAACCAGAGTAATTGCCTAGATGTGATCTTGTCGAATATTTTTGGAATAAACGATTGAATCGCCACTCCTCTGTAATTGGAAATTATTTCCTTTTTTCCAGATTTATGTATGGGCATTAGAAAGCTACTTTTCCAGATTTGCGGAAACGTTCCCTCTTCAAGTGAGCATGCAAATAACATATGCACTGGTTTCGATAGCGTGTACACACATTTAGATAAAAATATTGCCTGAATGCCATCAGGTCCATTAGATGTACCGCTGCCGAGTGAATTTATCTCATTAAAAACTTGAATTTTGAATTATTTACTTGTTTACTAATAGTCAAATCATACAACTTGGTATTCGAGACTTTATAGGTTTTGGAAAAATAGGATGCAAATCCATTTGAAATTTGTTCAACACTATTGAGAATCTCGCCTTTATGTATCATTCTGTTTGGAAAACTGTTACTTTTTTAGTTTAGACATATGGCTCCAAAAATGTCTTGGATTTAAATATGTCTTTCTCAATTCTATCCATCTACGAGTTGTAAAGTTCTGAATTTCTTTTTTTTGCATTCCTCGCGTAAAAACTACAAAATCATCATAATCTGAAGGTAAACTTGACCTCTTAAATTTAACGTGAGACATTTTCCTTTCATTTATTAATTTTATTAGATTTTTGTTAAACCAGACTGGATACTTAGAACAAAATATTTTTTTAGGCACAAATAAACGAATGACCTCATCAATAAGTAGGCACAGAGTGGTAACCATATCATTAATGCTCATGCTTGATAAAATGTCATCCCACTGAATAGTAGCAAAAAACATTGTTAATGGCTTTATAATCAGCTCTAATAAAGTCAGGAACTTCTTTGTAAGTATTTAGAGTGGAAAAGGTGTCTCTAATCCTTAAGGAGACATTAGTTGGATTATGATGTATTGCTAAGAGGGTCAGATAAACAAACATTAAAATTATTGAAATCTGTAAATATTAGATCCAAGAATTTCCCATTAGAATTAGGAATACTATTGATTTGATTTAAATTTAAGAGATTATAAGTGTTAATTAATATTTCACTACTTCCATTAAAGCACCCGTCCGAAAAGTATGTAACTATCAGGCTTCCATATTAAAAAAGTCTCCATAAATAACAAATTTACAATTACAATGCATTATATAGAAATTTTCAACGACTCGACAGTGCTTTCCATATATATCGGTAGGAGAGCTAGGCAGAATGTAAACACTTCCTATAATTATATCGGTTGCTTGTAATTTTTAACAAACAATTAATTGTTCAATTGAATTATCAAGAATGTCCAGTCTATAAGACTTGATAGTATCTCTTACAGCTATAAGAACGCCACCTCCATAATGTTAGTGACTTGTTGCAGATGTACGATCAATCCGATAGATAGTGAAATTTGTAAATCCTAATTCATTATCACCAATGCCATCATTTAACCAAGCCTCTACAAATATTTATTATATAGTAGGATGAACAGTTAATGACCATAATATTTTGTTATCAAAACTAAAAAAAAAAAAAAACCGGGGAAACGTCCTAAACTGGTTCAGGTCGTATTTGAGCAACCGTAGTCAGCGGGTGGTGGTAGAGGTTGACGGTATTACAGCCCAATCCGAGTCAGTTGCGATAACTAAACAATCTAGCATACGAATTTCAAACCAGCAATAATAAAACTGTTGTAAATTATACAGATGACACAAATATTCTTGTATCGGGACAGGATTTAGACACACTGTTAAATGTTACGAATCGATTTTTTATTGAAGTGAAAGAATGGTTCTCAAAAACAACAAATTAATTATAAATAATCAAAAAAACGAATGCTCTATTGTATGGCCCATCTAACAAAAACAACGATATAGGAAAAATAAATTTAGACAACCAAGAAATCACCATTTCAGAGTCGGTGAAATTTCTAGGTGTATATATTGACAACAAAATAAACCGGAAAAATCATATATTGAAAAGAGAGAATAAGTTGAACTCGGTGTTATATACTTTCAGGGAGCAATCAAAATACTTAATAAATCGGTGGTAAAAACAGCATACAGCGCTAACTTTGAGAGCATAATATTTTGGGGTAACAAAGCAGGTGGGCGAAAAATATTTACTCTCCAAAAAAAAAAAAAACACTTTGTATAAAGTATGGCTTAAAATATAGAGAACATGTCGTGGTTTATTCCGAAACAATAACATTCTCACCTTCTATGACATTTACATAATTGAAACCATCATATTATACTACAAACACGTCAAAGGTGGTGATGGAGACTAACAACTATAATACGAGAACAAGAAATTACATTTTCCCTCATCACAAGAAAAAATCCACAGAAGAAGGGATTCGGTATTCAGCAATTAAGTTGTTTAATTCCTTACCAGGAAAAAAAAAACGAAAAAATGACACAAAATCACTAAAAATTAACCTAATGAAATATTTAATGGAAAAAGAACCTTATTCGATACAAGAATTTCTTTTAAATTAGTGTATCAAATTGTAAATACATTTTATATATATATTTAGCTAAGTTTATTATACACTGCACCGCAAAATTAACGCAAAATTCGAAATTTCGTTTAAAAAATTAATTTTATTGTTTTTTATTTTTTTTTTCCATTTTTTTCCCAAAGTGGTTCCTAATAGCTACTTATTAAAACTAATTTGCTTATTTGTGAACAAAAAATGAGAAAATAAACAACAAACTGCAATAATACAAAAAATAATGATTCTTCTGATCCACAAAATAGCGTGTAACAGTCGTACAGTTGGTCTTAATAGCGAATATTGCCTCCTCGAGCATTGATGACAGCTCGAATTCTTCGTGGCATACTGTCAATCAAATTTCTGACTTCTTGCTGCTCAATTTCTTCCCACACTTGCGTTAATCTGAGTTTTAACTCTGGAAGGTTTGCAGGAGGTTGCTGCAAGTCTTTAATCTTCTGCCCTACAATGTCCCACAGATGCTCTTGGGATTGAGGTCGGGACTTCGTGCTGGCCAGTTCATGCGAACAATTCCCACATGGTCAAAGTACTGGTTCACAATTCCTGCGATATGCGGCCTGGCGTTATCTTGCATAAAAAGGAAATTATCCCCAATAAGTGGGGCAAATGGTACAACATGATGCTCAAGCACCTCTTCGATGTATCGATGTGCATTTAACCGACCACCATTAATGTGTACCAACGCTGTTGTTGCTTGCGACGTGATTCCTGCCCATACCATGACAGAGCGTCCACCATATTGCACCGTTCCTCGTATGCACGCCTGGCTGTATCTTTCACCAGGACGTCGATATACTCTTCTACGACGGTCGTCACTATACAGACAAAATCTGGACTCGTCACTAAACATTACTCTACCCCAAACAGCATTGTTCCAATTAAGATGTTCCTGTGCAAACCTTTAGCGCTCTCGTCGGTGCTCTCTGGTTAACAAAGGACCTTTAGCGGCTTGATAGGGTCGAAGATCAACTTCAGCAAGTCTTCTTCTGACCGTATCCTGACTCAGTCGACGACCATAGGTTATAACAAATTGTTGTTGCAGGTAAGTGCTCGTTAGGAATCGTTGCCTTAAACTTTGAATTTGCATAAATTTGTCTTCTCTCGGCGTTGCCATTCTTTTTCGACCCTGGCCGCGTCTTCTTTCGTGACGTCCTGTTCCTCTGAAGCGGGAAAGAACTCGCGATATTGTGGAATTAGCAACATGAAAACGTTGGGCAAAGTAAGTTGCAGTAAACCCTTCTTCTTGCAGCGCCACTACAACAGCACATTCTTCACATGTAAGATTTCTTGAAACTCGTCCAGGGGGATTCATTTTTGTTTGTTTTTACAATTTTCTAAATAAACTTCCAGAAATCAAAGAACGTACTTATCAAACGATACTCGCTTTTTTTAACAAGAAAACAAAGACCTGTTTGACAGATAATAAGGTTTGTTTTTAGCCTACTAATACATATTTCCAGTTTTTGTGATAAACAGAAAGAGAAGAAGGCTCAATTCAGGAAAAACAATAAAATTAATTTTTTTAAACGAAATTTCGAATTTTGCGTTAATTTTGCGGCGCAGTGTATTTTACTGTATTGTATTATATTTTATTCTAGATAGCATGTAACCCAAACTGACGCAATTATCATTTTGTACAATTTTGTTTCACACTTTGAAAATAAAGATTATTATTATTATTATTAAGCGATACTCTGTCTGATGATACATTTGAAATCCTCTTTATGACTAAAATCTACGTGATTTGTCGTCAGCTATTGCCAATAATCTCGAATCATGGTTAAAAAGTGTTGTATACCAGAATGTGCTTCAAAATCAATAAAAAAAAACGAGTTCATTTTCAATTACTTTTCATATAATTTTAAATATGAAAAATTAATTATTAATTTAACACTTACACAATTATTTCTGTTGTCTTCGTGGAACTAATCAAAAGTATGTTCGAAATTGTAGGTGTAAATTAACAATCTCACTTAATTATTATACAAATTTTAAAAGGTTTTGCACTATTCAAAATGTAAAATATCACTGTTTGAATTGTATCAAAAGAAATTTTTTGAGTACACTCAGTAATTTACAGTTACTGAATAATAATATACATACGCCTGCTTTGTTGATCTGATAAACAAAACCGGTTCGCATGAGTCATCACCGGCCGATCTGATTGGCCCGAACGGTTTTATCTCGCTGATTTCAACACCGTCCCTCTTTAATCAGATTATTAAAAGTAATGGACAACTTGGTAATCCTTTTCGTTATTCTCTTTCTCATTTATTTTGTTGTTAAAATACTTCCCACTATTTTCAATCTTAATTCAATTTTTGTTTCTTGAATGTTTAGATATCAGGACTTATACATTCTCGATATGAACCGCCTGGAAGATGATTCGCCATATCCTCTGGATGTTCACGTTTTTGAGGAGCGTGTCTCCTCGCTGTGCAACAAGGTGAGGGAACAGCTTCGCTATACCTGGCTGTATGACTGCGCCGACATGTTCGTCAAAATGAAGGACGCCTGGAGGGATTACGTGCCCAAGGCGAAGGGCGACAGTGCGGCGATCATCGAAGCCTTCTTCACGACGATCAACTCCTTTATGTCGCTGATGATGCGGCGGCTCGTGATGCGGAGCCTCGAGCATTTTACCAAGTACATCAAAAAGTTTGAGGTAAAAAACAGAAAGCATTTTAGTTTAATTTTAAGCTAGAGAATTATTCGTTCTTTTTTTATTATTATAATCATCATAACCCTTGTACCACACAGGGTGTAGGGTATATACATGTCAATACATTTATATTATTTTCTTTTTATTCTTCATATATGAACTTCTTCCATTTTTTTTCTGTCTTTTGCTAATGTGGCTGCTTCTTTCCATGTTTTACCTCTCTCTTGTAGTTGCCAATCGTTTTATTCCATGTCTGCTTTGGTCTTCCTCTTTTCCTTTTTATTTATTCTCTGACTTCATATACTTGTTTTACTTGTCTGTTGCTTGACATTCTTCGTATGTATCCCTACCAGCTGAGCTGTCTCTTTTCAATAAATTCCATAACTGGTCGAACCCCTAGTCTCTCTCTAATTAGTGTGTTTCTTATTCTATCATTTCTTGTTACTCCTACAATTCGTCTCAGGTATTTCATTTCGGTGGCCTGTTTTTTTCTTCTTCTGTTTATTTGATATATTCTAGGACTCACAACCATATGTTAGTACCGGTCTGAATATTGTATTAAAAACTTTTATTTTTGTCTCGGTAGAAATCTCTTTTTTATTTATAAATTTCTTTTTCATCATGTAGTACAGTCTAATTGTTTTATCTATTTTTTCGTTTATTTCGGCTTCTTTTCCTGTTTCCTCTAAACTTATTTAAATTCGTTTACTTGTAGTATTATTGTTTCAATTTTAATGTTGGTGTTGTAAGCTCCCATTACTATTATTTTAGTTTTATTAATGTATATCTTCATGCCTTCTTCCTCTAGAGCTTGTTTACAAATATTTAGTTTTTTTAAGTTGTTTTTTGCTTCCTGCCATTAGAATTACGTCATTAGCAAAAACCCATTTGATATATCTACTCTCTCTAAGGTCTTATATCCGATACCCATTTTGGTGACTTTTCTTTCACTTCTCTTTATTATGTTGTCCATATGTATGTTGAATACTGTTGTATCCACCTTCTTGTCTTAATCCTACCTCAGTTTTGAATGCCTTTGATTTCATGTTATTTTTTATTATATAGTTAGTGTTGGTTCTTTACAAATTCTGTATAATTCTTATCATCTAGCCTTGCACCCCCTTTTCTTTTAGTCCTCTCCAAACTTTCGTTCTTGTTACAGCGTCGAATGCTTTCTCTAAGTCTATGAAAGCTAGAAATAGATTATTGTTTTGAAGCTGTTTTTTTTCTTCTCTTATTTGTTTTATTGAGAATATGTCTGAAACCACTCTGTGGTTCTGCTAACTGTTGCTCTAATATTGGTTTTAGTCTGTTATTTATAAGTATAAAAGAGTATTCATTCACGTGGACACAGTTATTTAAATAAAAATGATTTGAAAATAATTAATAAATTATAGTTGTTTTAATGTGCATTTGTTTAACGTACTTACGTAACGTAATTCAAAAGTCACAAAGCTAAATGTGAGAACTGTTATTTATTATTTGTTCGTATGTTTTCATTATGGTGTTCAACAACGTTATTCCTCTGTAGTTGCTACATTGTTCTGTGTCTGCTTTCTTGTGCATGGGTGTTATTAGTGCTACTCCCCATTCGTCTGGTATTTGCTGAGTGTGCCATGCTTTATTTATAATCTCAAGTAGTACTTCTTTTCCGAGCCCTCCAAGTTTTTTGATCATTTCTTTCGTCACTTTGCCGTTTCCAGGAGCTTTGTCATTCTTAAGTTTTTTATAACTCTTAGTACTTCGTCTAATTGTATTTCTTTTATTTCAACATCGTTTTCTTTTCCATATTCTTGGAAATATTCTTTTCCATCTGTCATCGCGGTGAGTAAGGTTAAGGTGTCAAAAGTTAATTTGGCAATTATTACTATTATTAATTATTTATAAATAATTAATTGTGAAATGACATAAACAAATACACACAAAGAAAAGTAGTATGACAGAGTAACATCTAAGTCTTTGTCGCCACGCTGATCGTCGATTAGCTCAAGAATAAAAATATAAAATAAACTTACCAATATTGTGGTTGAGCACTCACTACTTTTCACTTAACTAATTAACTAAAGGGGAAGTATGTTCTATTTGGGGAGGAAATAAATTTCCTCAGGAGTTCAAATTAAAAATTGACAATATAATTTAAACAAAACAGAATTAACAAAATAACAAACTTAGTGAACTAAAGCAATTCAAAATAAGAGTAAGTTTAATTAACGTAATAAGATAATTATGTTGAAGTTAAATAATTGTTATTTATTTTTGATTGCACAAAAGAATGAAAATTAAAATATTTAATTTTACTAATAAAAAAAAAACAGCAAGCAAGAAAGTTACGAATTTGTAAGAAAGAAAAATAGCAATATGAAAATATACCAAGAATAATACGAACGTGATTTTCACGTTTCACTCACAACTACACTTGATTTAAACATTTGAAGAACAACTGGAACTATGCCGGAACGGAACTATGTCGGAACTGAACAGTGTCGGAACTGACTGTATTTTTGGATCTATCTTCGATATAACTCAAAAACTAAAAATGATAAGTAAAATGTAATAATATATTCGAAGTCAGAATAAAATGTTGCTTTGAGAAAGTGTTAATTATATTTTTCTATTTTTAATAATAACGGAGTAACAGGCATCATTGACAATTTTGTTTTTAATCTAGAAAAATACTTCCTTATAAATATAATTTGATGCGTACCTTTTTACATACACGTAACATTGAAAATTGAACCAAACTTTTAATAAATCAAATTTAAAAGAAACTAAATAAACCGTAGCATAATTAACAAATGTATTTAATAAATTTTCGGAAATAAGACGATCGAACGACGCTCTAAAAAGGGGACAAATAAGGGAAACTACCTGCTATTCTAACCGATGGGGTCATAAATCAAAACATCAACACTCCATAAATTGTGGTTTCTTTTCTTCCGTTATCCTCCACCGCTTGTAATAAGGCCCTCTTTGGAGCCTCTGGTACCTGGTTTTATAAGGTATTTTTTGAATTGAATTAATTTGATTTAGTTTAATTTGATTTAATATAATTGATTTAATTTTGCTGATTGTATTTGAATTAATTTAATCGATTTATTTTAACATCTTTAAATTATGTAAGGCATAGCTGTACTGACGAGGGATAGATCCCGAAACACGTGTCTGCAGGTGGCCTTATATTAAGTAACGTCCCTTTTGTTGTTTTTACATTTAATTTTTCTCGGATCAAAAATTTGTTGCATTATGTAATATTTTATTGATGTGCAACAGCAGGTGTACATTATGTAATTCAATGTCCGGCGTGGGTATTTGCCCGGGAAGTAGTTGTTTTAATGTGCATTTATTTAACGTACTTACGTAGCGTAAGTCAAAAGTCACAGAGCTAAATGTGGAAATAATTTATTGATTATTTTCAAATCATTTTTAATTAATAAATTTAAATAACTGTGACCAAGTGAATGAATACTCTTTTCTATTTAATATATTTACACTATTATTTACAAATTTCCTGTTTTCTTAAAACTTCAAAGAGGATTAATTATAATTTAGGTATATGTAGTGAGTGTGAGTTATAAAATTTATTTAATTACTGAAATGTCTTCCAAATTCGCAAACTCTTTAAACACTTATGAGCATAAATTAATTTATAAACATCTAAGAAAATATTGATATGATGATACGTAATATGCAAATATAATTAGAATTGTATAGCAAGATACATGTCGGAAAACGAGTCTGTAATTGAACCTGAGGTGTTGCCTGAATTGCCTACGTGTGGATGTTATTGTAGGAGCGACCATTGTTTGAGATAATCCGGAGAGGCATAGACATCGGCACGCATCAATAATCCTCTAATCCTCTCGAAGAAAATCTCAAATTTACCCGACCATCTGTTTTGGATAATCTGGTTCGGGTGAAACAGGAGTTCTAGAAGGGCAATAAAGTAAAACAATGCAATTTTGGTATGGGTTAAACCTGATTTATTATCTACAGAGAAAATGTAATCCCTGTACAAACTTTACATATTTTAAATAAAACTGAAGATAAATTTAAAACGAAGATATTAAATAAAACAGAACTAGGGGTAACCGAGTTTATAAAAATATTTTATTTTAATAATTTAACTATTTTCCGACGTGTCCAAATGACAAATCGTTCCATTATGTCTATATATTTTGTTAGTATTTGCTGTCTTTTGTTTTTGATGTACGTTACTTCTGTTGGTTTTTCTGTTCTCAATGATTTTAGTACTTTATAGAATAGTTTTTGGTTATATGCTCTGTTCTTTTACATTTTATTTCCAAATTCAGTCCATGATTTTTCTTTGCTTGCTTTTACTAGTTTTTTTTTTACTAGGATTATTTGCTTTTTGTATCTGTCATATTGTGTTTTTCTATTATTCGCTATATATTTTTTCCATTTTATTTTTTCCTTTATTTCGTTAGTCCAGCAGACCGTTTGTTTCCTACGATCGTCTATTCTAACTAATCCATATATCTCTGTCACAACGTTATTAATTGTGTTTTTAAAGATCTTCCACCCTTTTTGGACGTTCTCATCTTTTATTGCGTCTATTTTATTTTGTAATTCATTATCTGTTGTTTGTTGGTATCTTCTTGCTATAGCTTCGGTTTTTAGTTTATAGCTTCTTATGGTTGTATGATTCTTTATGTTTATTATTCTTTTCTTTTTATTACCTGTGTTGTTCTGTTTAATTTTTGCAACAAGTAAAAAATGGTCACTATAAATTTCCGCAACTCTTCTTACTTTTACGTCTAATATCTGCCTTTTTTCCTTCTTTTGTACTAATATGAAATCAATTTTCCTCCTCTGTTAGGTTGTACTCTCGTATACTTATGTATATCTTCATGTTTGTAAAACGTGTTAGTGACAATAATGTCCTGTAGCTGGAAAAATTCTAACATTCTTATTCCATTATTATTGCGTGTTTCTTCTCCAAATTTTCCTATCGTTTTGTTTACGGTGTCTTGTTTTCCAATTCTACTATTGAAGTCTCCAGCGATATATATGAACTATATATGAACTTTTGCTTCTTCTGTAGCAGTTGTTAAGTCTTACCAGAATTTATCTTTTTCCTCTGATTTACCGCTTTCATCTCGTCCATACACTGAGATGATTGTTTCCTTTCTCTTCTAGTTCTATCACTTCGGACATATTTTTCCAATTAGTGATCTGTTCTGCTATATTTTTATTCATTATGCAGCCCACTCCGGCGGCTGATCTTTGTTTTCTGTGACCTCACTGTATATTAAAATATATAATATTTAATTAATAATAAAAGAAAGAACATTTTCGACTTTACACAATTTACATTTAATGAAATGTTCAGCCAGCATTCATCTTGCGTATGGATAACTACATAGATTATTATAGATACATAACTATTAATGTATGAGTTATGTAGTCTAGTTTCATACCGCGTTTCGATAAGTTTTATCCCAATCTACCAGGGGCGCAGTGATCAAATTTTTAGCCTTAGGGGAGGGGGGGGGGGCTTACATTCAGCGGGGACATTCGAATTCAATTTATTTATAATGGAAGGTACAATAAAATTACTCGTAAACAATTTAAAAAATTTATTTAAAAAACAATAACATAATGAAATTCTACAAATACATATAATAGCAAACAATTAATAATAATAATAACAGACATATATTAAAAGCAATATCGTATTACTTGTAATAAATGATAAAATTACACAATTTCATTTTTTTTTTCTTCGATAATTTATGCTTTTCACAATGTTTGAAAAAATATTTTTGTATTAAATTAAGTTATCGGCTGTAATACAAGTGATAAGCTATGAATTGTAGAATAATTACTTACCTAAGAGTCAATAGCTTGAACCTTAATTTTAATCAAAATGTAATATGTAAAAAAAATGTAACATAAATAATGAAAAAAGATATATTAATGTATCAACAATAAATATTTAAAGTATAAAATATACCTTACTAAATAATAATGTAGTGAGATATTTCACTGAAAATAAGGAACATACACTCGCACATAGAGCTTTGATTCGCACTTCCAAAGATGAGAAAGTTTATATCACATCACTATTTCTCCCAGAGTTCATCCGAATTTGGTTTAGCAGAACATATCAAAATGTCTTTGATGAAAGAATACACACATTTAACAGCAGCCTGAAAATAAACGAATAAATGAAAATTAGTAACATAACCTTACTTGTGAATAAAATTTATATTTATATAATAACTTCTCAAAAATCAAACCATTTATCAATTAATACAATAAAATATTAAGATCATAAACATTTAAAAATTATGAAGCAAAGCAACACTGTTTTATGCTTAGATTAATGTTGTTGTTTGCGTTGTTTAAATGGCCCTAGCAGTTTTGCTCTGTTGGCCAGTACTATTTTAGAGACTAAAGTTGTATAAGGTTAAAGTTCACAAAGTTTTTATAATATAATATTATTTAAATTAATATTTAATGTTTTATAATATTTAATTATGTCAGATTAAAGTTAAATTAAAAACCCGAGGAAAGGAAAATACACGTGAAATCGGTATAAAAGGAAAGTTTAGAAGGGAAATAAAGGAAAAGGAAATGCAAAAAGGAAGGTAAAGAAAGGATGGGTCAGGATTTGGATCGACCACGTGCTGGCTTTGCTTTTTAATTTTCGCGCAGCATGACTGGCCTGCTCGGGTGCAGAACTCGGAATCTAATTTAATGTTACTCTTGGCTAAACATATTTACTTAAAACAATGAAACTTACATCAAATTTTCTGAAGAAGTGCATTCAGGGGTCTTTATATACCTTTTCAATTTGGCAACACAATATGTTTTATATCACGTTTTAACACACAAGTTTGAAGAGTAATTCTTCAAAAATATTTCAATTTGCACTGAATTGTTTATGTCATGTAATTTTTTTCAACGCTTACTTGTAAGCGTAATTCTCACGCCAGAAACACCGCATTTTACCATCTATTGGTGAACGCTTTAAATATTATCGACATTTGCGCCTCTAGCGGATTGGGATAAAACTACTTAGATCTGATTATAATAATAATCATGAAATAACGAAATCCAATGGAGTTAGCAGGGCCTGAATAACTAGTGATGGCCATTTCGGTTTTTCGAACCTCATCAGACTAGTGTGTTCCATGTGCAATGCCTTGATGAAGGCGGCTGAACGGAAATTGTGATCTGGTTATATACCCGATATTAATGATAATAAATTAAAGACGACGCAAGCGCCATCTTTTGCCTAATTTCAAGTGGCATCATCAACGATTTGGGTCTACAATGTAGACGACCGAGAATTATTGTTTCGTCTACTAAAGGAAGGCGAACTTGTCCTGTTTATGAGAACAGGAAACGAAATTCACATTTAATGAAATGTGAATTTCGTTAGGAGAAAGATGGGGCTTGCGTCGACTTTAATTTATTATGATTTACACAATTTGTTCAAGTTTGATAAAATTGAACATAATGATAGATAATTAAATCACTTGTTTTTTTTTTTTAATGTTTCACAGATTTTACTTTATTCTCCGACTAGTTTCGGTCAGTAAAATCTGTAAAACATAAAAAAAACAAGTGTTTTAATTTCCTATTATTCAGGATACAGAGATGAATAATTTGTGTGAAGTCGATAAAATTCGTTTTAACATTGGAATAGCAATTTCAACCATTTTTTAAATATTTAAAAAAGAGTTTAATATTTCTTTTTTAAATATTAATAGTAAAAATATTTCCTTTGTAAATCATGATAATCATTGTTTCGTCCACTAAAGGAAGGCGAACTTGTCCTGTTCAGGTTCAGCCTTCTTTTAGTGGACGAAACAATGATTCTCGGTCGTCTACTTTGTAAACCCAAATCGTTGACAATGCCACTTGAAATTAGGCAAAAGGTGGCGCTTGCGTCGTCTTTAATTTATTATGAAAAATAATACATTTTTAATTATCTAACAAATTCTAAATTAAATCAAGACCTCCAAAACTTCACGAAATAGTACAAGTTCGGAAATCGGAAGTCCGAATTAAGTCTAAATCACCCCGACGTCTTAATAATTGATAACTGTATATTATATTGCGCTAAATAAAATTATTAAACAGTTTGAAAATCCAGGGCGTAATAATGTGCAATTTATTAAAAAAAGAAAAAAAGACAATTCAACAATCATAATACGGTATTAATCGCTCTGGTAAATGTAAAATCCCAGAAACATCTTCTTTTATATCCATTATGTATTACCTTAATCGAGAAAAAATATTTACATTTATTAATATTTAGGCATTGCTAATTAACACATTGAACTATAGTGGTTGGACTTAAGTTGAGAGTCATATTAAGTTAACAGGAGTTTAAAAGTAATGTTATTAAATATTAATTAAATTAATAATTTTATTAACAAACAATTTATAATCTTAATAAATTAAAGACGACGCCATCTTTTGCCTAATTCCGTTCAGCCGCCTTCATCAAGGCATTGCACATGGAACACACTAGTCTGATGAGGTTCGAAAAACCGAAATAGCCATCACTAGTTATCCATAGGCTAGATGAATGCTGGCTGAACATTTCATTAAATATGAATTTAAAATCTGTCCAGTTGTTTGTATTTTATTAATTTTACAAATATGGTCAGTTTTCAGTACATTCTTATTGACATCATTTAAATGGCTTCTAAAAGAAATTTCTATTGATGGGAGATAGATACAGCATCTATTAATGGTCGTATATAGTGAAATATTAAAACATTCTGGATTCAAAACGTTGCTTAACGGAGCAATAAATCATAATGCAATGTATTTTGTTACAGTACGGCAATTATTACGACGATGATTACAAGGACTTGACTTTCATAAATATTTCCATCATTAAAGTAGTCGCGAGGTCCGTACCCGAAAAGAAAACCATAACTCTAGTGCCGTCGTTGGAAGATCTGCGGACGATTGTGTTGAAGTGCATTTCGATAATTCTGGACGTCAACAAAAATCTTCCCAGATTGGAAACAATTTTATTTCCAGGTAAATATATAAAAACGTGTTTAAAAAATGTAATTAGAGTAGGCCAAGAAAATTCAAATTCTATACTCTAGCGTAGATTATGGTTTGCTACTCATCATAGTAGTTTATGATGGACATATAACCATTTTTTTTCTCTACTTTTTCTAATTATTTAGAGAAGGAAAAAAAGTTATCGTATTGGCATGCGGTTGACGAGAAGGATCCGTCCGTGGTGGCCTTCATCCAAGAGGTCGACACTTTTTTCAAGGCGAACATGGAAGGCCCGAAACTCTACTTGAGACTTTACAAGCAGTACGAATATATATTATTCGGCGAGGCTGAACAGAGCTTGAAGGAATTCATGGAGCAAGATCCGTTGCCCTACTTAAAGGTAGGTATGCTTTAACGAAATTCACATTTAATGAAACGTTCAGTTCATTAAATGTGAATTTCGTTTTCCTTGTTTTCATAAACAGGACAAGTTCGCCTTCCTTTAGTGGACGACACAATGATTCTTGGTCGTCTACCTTGTAGACCCAAATCGTTGACGATGCCACTTGAAATTAGGCAAAGGTGGCGCTTGCATCGTCTTTAATTTATTAAGCGTTAACGAAGCTTAAATCACAATTGAAAAAACGGGCCCGATCGTGTCTTAAGCTTGGTTTAATTAAGGTTCACTTTTATGTTGTTCGTTTACGTATTATTTTCAAATGAAATAATAACCAAGAGTTTTAACATTTAAGGTAGTATCAAAATAATATTTTGGCTTATATTAATTTGGTAAATATTTTATTTTAATTTAAACCAAAAAAAAAAAGAAAGCAATTATTAAAATTTGATCATTCCTATTTTTCAACAGTGCAACATTTTCTTTTATTGTAACTTTTTGACAAACATCTATACATGCATGTGAAAAATATTTTTAGAAATTTTTCAAAAAATACAGTCAGTGTAAGTATTTTTTGTAGATAGAAAAGAATATCAAAAGTCACAGAGTTAAATGTGGAAATAATTTATTAATTATTTTCAAATCATTTTTATTTAATTTAATTTTTGTAGTGTTGAAAAATAAGAAATATCAAAATTATTACAGTATTTTTTCTGTATCTAATTTTAATTTAAATAACTGCAAAAATCTGAATCATCTTTATGTTTATTTTAATTGAAAATATTTTAATTCTTTATACACTCGCGGAAAAAAAAATCCCGACACCGATGTGACACCCAGATTTTGCAATTTTGTATTAATCACTATTTCGCGACTTTTTCTTATTGAGTTGAATGTTTAGTATCTTTTCTTACTTCCAATTCTTATTTTATAGATAATATTTCACATATTGTATTATTGAAATAAAAAAGAACTTTTTCTTATTCTAGCAGACAATGACTTCGGTGTCCGGATTTTTTTTGTCCAAGAGTGTAATTTCTTTAGTAACATTAACCTATATAAGCAAAGTTTAAGTTAAAACGATAATAAAAAAAAATGGACCTTAAAGAGAAATTTTAATAATTGGACTCCTGTATTAAATTAAAATTCAGATAATGTGGATTTTAGTTAGGACTGGTATGTGGTATTAGGGAGTGTTCAGCTATGCCCTGCACTTAGGCCTCATTAGGCTCATTGTGCTACCTCCTGTAAATCACCCATCCTCAGTTCAGCCAGCCTACCATTTTAAGTTAATCTAGTATAGCCAAGGTGGGTAAATCTCTTATGTAAGCCATTGCGGGCCATCTGTCACACAGTATGGACATTCACAAAGAAAATGTCATGCAGTCTCGTCTTCTATGCTGCACCCTGTGCAAGACGGAGAGTCAACTATCCCCATTTTGCAGAGGTGCTCGTTTAGTCCACAGTGACCAGTAAGGATGGCAGTTATGTGCCTGAGATTCTTTCTAGTCAGTTACAGGTATCGTTTCGCTGATTTCTCATTAGGATACACAAGTGTTTCTTTAAAGAGCTTGCAGCCCTGGATATCATCCCAACGCAACCTAAATTTCTCCAGGGTATTCGTGTGTAACATGTTACACAGGTACAGAGCGAGTGGCACTAGCGGCTCCGGTGTGAGTAGGTTCATCCCAGCCGCAGCTCTTGCCAGGGCTTTAGTTCGCCTGTTGCCTTCAATGTTGTTAGGCATTGCCACCTGTCTGAGTTTCACGTGGCATTCTATTTCGGCCTATGACGTATCATAAGCTTTTTGCAGATATAATATCGCTTGCCTGCTATCAGCTAGAATTAGTATGGCTATATTTGACAACTTGCGTCAGTCGCAAGTGTTATTCCCATCAGCTCTAGTTGCGAGATGGTTCCATGAATTCCCATCGGAATCTTTGCCTGAATTTTTAAGGTTCTGGAGCAAATTCAAAAGCCCGATCCATCTGTGTAGATCCTTATAGCCGACATTATCATCCATTTAGTTGGTTTAATGGTAACTTTGTAGAGTGTATTCCGTATAAGTGTCGGTATACAACAGTCAGCGACAGCCTCTAGAGGTATATCTTTGCAAACATTCCTCTAGAGGTGTCCTCTAACTTCCCAAAATATGTTACTATTCCAGATCCTACTACTCTGAAGGCGAAGTATAGTCGCCAAAGCCTCCCTCTTTTCGTAGATATCGATTGATGGAAAGCCTAGCATGATTTCTATCTCCATTGTCGGAGTAGTGTGCATTGCGCCTGTAACGTTAAGACAGACTTTCCACCGCACTTGAGAGTTGCTTTCTCGTGGTCATCTGTTTGGTCCTGGGCCACCAAACTGAGTATCCGTACGTTAGCATCGGCCTTATGACAACTGTGTACAGCGCCGTGATTCAATACAGGAATCCACCTCAATTTCCTGTCGAGGATTATTCCTAGGTATTTCACCTCGTCGCTGTACTGCATATCATGTAGATCATGTTCAATAATGTTGGTGCTTTTTCCGTCATCTTTCTTTACTTGGTGAACAGGACCATCTCCGTTTTGGCAGGGTTTACCGATAAGGAGAGTGTTTAGAGCTCCTTGCATCTGGTCGCATAGACGCTCTATGCTTTATGCTAAACTTGCCACCTACTAATATGGCTAAATCATCAGCATAGGCTATTTAGGACTTTTACATGTTTGTCAGTAATACAGGAAATTCTAGTGATTCTTCACCTAGATTTAATTTTTGGTATTCTGTAGAAAATTTGGATTGGAAAAAATGCAAATACAAAACAATTAAAATTGTATACACTTTTTTAACATTTGTGCTGAAATTTCTGTTGGAATTATTATTTCTGTACAAAAAAAATATTTGTAAATTTATACCTGTGATTTTAATTGTGTATTTTTTTCCTCATTGAAAGTCCTTTTTTTAAAAAAAAATGTGCGAAATATAAGGAAAATATGAATATCAATTTAAACCACAACAATAAAATTTCGTTCTTCTAAATAAAGCTAATCTTGATTGAAACCCAATCTACACTGCTCGGAACAAATAGAGGTTCACTAATTTGTACCTCCACGAAATACAAACAGGAAATTACATGCAAATGAAATTCAGGACATCTGAAAGACTATTTAAATGTTTTAATTGATACATAGGGAATTATCAGCATATTTCGGGAGTATCCGTAATAATGAATAAAACCTACAAAAACTAAAATGAAATAAAGGCTTTCAAATTTCATTGAAAGAGTTAGAATAACCTTGTTGAGATCAATAAACAAATGAAAACGTTAAGTTAAAATGAGGCATCTCAATGATGTGAAAGTTGTCGGTGCTAAAACATTAATTGAAAATAACGAAAACCTTCGACAAGTTGCAATAAACATCAACAGTCTGTAGAAAAGGATTTTTTTGGATACCGGTCAATATACAAGGCGCAGTAGTTAAGGTTGCAAAAGAAAAGAGAAAAACAACTCAACATCAAGGCCGATTTTTACTGATTTCGAGTTTTCGCAATAGATTTTCTACCGCAAAATACCTGGTAACTTCCCTCAGACAATTAGGAATAGGTTGAGGGAATAAAATTTGAGGACAAGACGACCCGTTCGAAAATCTTCTTTGACGCGATGCCACAGAATGGCGAGGATGAATTTTGCTCGGGAAATATCGCATTGTCTATGCTCTTCACGGATTAATCAAGGTTCTGTATTACTCGTTGGAATAGATACTGTCCAGAAAGTCGAACGATTTGGAGGTGATTTATTTATGGTTTGGGGTGGGATTAGTATTGACAGCAGAACCGATTTTGTTGTAATTCCAGGAAATCTTAACGCTAATCTGTATGTTGACATCGTGTTAGGAGAACATGTTGTCCGTGACATATGGAATATGTCTATTTTTTTTTGTTAATGCAGGATAACGCAAGACCACAAGAATTAGAAATTCAAACAATGGCGTGACCTTTGTTTTACTTTTGTCTTTTTCATGGCTAACTATTTTTTGGTGTATGGTAAAATTAAAAACGACTGTAACTTATTTTATTTTAAAAATAACTATGGCATATGTTATATCGGATTAAAGGGAAAAAATAGCCCTTTTATTAAAGTCATAGCCAACTATTGTTTCCATTTAAAAAAAGGTAAGTTTGTGTCATATCTCCCAAAATACGGGCAATTTTTTTTTTGATTTTTTGTTATTAATCTGTGTAAAATTGTCTACAACTTTGTCATTTACAGTTTTTTTCTATCCATGATAATAATAGAGATATATTGATTTCAAAAAATTGACTTTACTTTTTTCAAAATATCTAGTTACCCTTGACTTTTTCAAATATTTTGAAAGTGTCATTTTATTCGTCTTATAAAACTACACTTCTTTTTTCTATCTCTTATAGTTTTCGAGATCCCCATAGAGAACATCGAAAAAAACTCACCCTGTATACTCTCCAAAACCAACTTCCACATACATATACATAGCTCCCGATCTTATACACTTTCATAACCTCAGTTCTGGGTCGGCAGTAACATCTAAAGCTCAAATATATTTCATGATTTGAAACATAAACAAAATATTAACAATTAGTCATTGTGTAATGTTCTCTGATTATAATTTCTTAGTAAAATGTATACTTTAATTTACAATATCAACTTAATGAAACTTCTGTATTATTTTATACCAATACTTTTACTTATTGTATCAATAGTATATCATTGCTGTAGTGATGAGTTAATTTTGTATGTATGTGTTATCTTGTCTCATATTGTGTTATTGTCAACGAATTTGTTAAATAATTGCTTATCCGTACTGCATTTATTTTTAATTTTGTTCGCTAAATGATTTCATTCCTGTTAGGCAAAGTACTTATTATTATTTACTTACAAGTTCACGGTTTCGTTGGTAATAGTACCGAGGAAAAATCTGTTTTTATCATGTTTTATTTTTCAGGATTTCGCTAAAAGAATCGAAAAGTACAACGACCTTAAGCGCGAGATAATCTTCCTGCGCCGTTCGATCCCGCTGAACTTCATCAGTTTGGAATTGGGCGAGCTGAACGACACGATGTACAAAATCATCGACGACCTCCGCTTGACGATCGTCAACTTCTTCATCGAACGCAACCACGTGCACAACCGCGCCATCTGCGATTGTTTCGACGATATGTCGCAGAAGGTCAGCGAGTCTGTGGAGACAGTCCAGGAACTGGTCACCTTGTATAATTATGTGGTTGAGTGTAGGGATGTTACGATGTATAATATGAAGGAGAAAATTCGACAGACGGCTGAATACGTGCTGTTTCTGATGTCCTACGCTCATCTAACGAGTAAGTGTTGATAAGATCAGAAAATCTAGGAGCCGATATGTAGAAGTAAATATGTATGAATATATGGACATTATAATATGTGGGAATATATGGTGTTTCATCATTTTATTTTTGTTTAAAAAAGTACTTCTTTTTTTTTTATTTCTAAAAATTTTTCTTCATTATTTTTGATCTTTCTTCTTCATCTTCATTTCTTTACACATATTTTCTGTTTCCTTTCCATTTGTATTGATTTTTTTTGTTTTCATGTTACTTTCATTGCTTCTTCTACGTTTGATTTCTTCTAACAGACTCATATATTTTCTTTTCGCAGCTGATGATATCCAGTTGAACGTCCGGGTGTTCGTCTGGCCGAAAGACATGGAGAACGTGATCGAGCTCGCCCTGCAACGACTGAACATGAAACGCGACCAAGCCGAGCTGGTGTTGAAATCGAAGAGGGCGTCATTCGAGGCCAAACTAAAGAAGCACGAGAAAATGCTGGTGACGTTTAAAAAGAAAGATCCACCGATTCTCACCATGGAGGACATGGAAGAGAGCGTAGAACAAGTGGAAATATTGGTCGAAAGACTACAGGTAAATAACAATTATGTTTTTTTTAATAGATCATTTTAATTTATTTAAATAACTGCGACCAAGTGAATGAATACTCTTTTCTATTTAGATAAAAAAACTGTTATTCTCAACTTTTATTTCTTATGTTTTTTAAAGAAATAAGCAGAAAAAAAGACGTATGAATTTCTTTGCTTTGTGTCGACGACGAAGTTGGCGTTGGAAGTCTCGAGTCATGTCTATACTAAGATCATACACGTGAAATGCTGGTTGCGGTCAACACGACAACCTGTACTTTACGCGTGCGCATGTGATTTTAGTTCAGACATGACTTTAAATTTCCAATGCCAACTTTGTTGTCAATTTTTGTTATACGTTTGAAATATTCTAATGCCTGCCGTTTGTTGTTTGCTTCCAGGAAGATAAAGTCGAAGCGGATGAAATCAATGCGGAAGAACAACTTTTGGATTACGATCCGTCGCCGTTCACAAACTTGATTCACATGCTGACGACGGTTGAACCGTACGATAAGCTCTGGCACACGGTTCACTATTTCCATAAACAATATGACATTTGGTATGTTGCACAGTTCATTTATATTTTTATTTCTCCTTTGTTTTCGCTGATTTTATCGGGCGTTTCCACTTTATATAATTGTATAATTATATTTTGTGCAGAAGTGAGTGGAAAGTAATTTTTTGTCTGTAGGTATTATGGATCATTCAAAGGTTTGGACGCTGAAGAAATCGTCGAAGAAGTGGAGAACATGTGGAGGACACTGTATAAATTGGGCAAGACTCTGCACGACAACGCCGGCGCAAGGAGGATCGCCGAAATGGTTAGAGCGAAAGTGGAGAAGTTTAAGCATGTGCTTCCTGTTATGCAGACAATTTGTAACAAAGGATTACAGGATCGACATTGGGAAGCGGTATGTTATAAGCAATTTATCTAGGAATTTCTCTTTGAGTCGTACATTACCAATTAATATTTTCCATCATTACATTCTGTATAGCATAGTTATAATAATTTCATATCTGAAATATCAGATACCTGTCACCAAAGAAATGGGGTAAATTTATAATTGTACTGATACGGGGTAGTGTCGTACTACCTCGTAACAGTGCAATTATACGTACAATTATTATACGTCCGAAAGTTGAGCATAATTATGTGGACCTTTCTAGCATGAGATGATATACAGTGTGGTCTATTTAAAGTGTTTTCAGGAAATATCTCGGAAACAATAAATTTTACGCAGAAATGATCTGTACAAAAAGTAATCCTATAATAACGTAACATTGGCTTTATCCTAGATGACGCTGTTGTCGCTAAATCAAGTTCAACTCATTTTTTTTTTAATGAAAACCTCTATGTTTTTATTACAGAATCAAATTTCTCGTCAAAAAAATAAGAATTTACTCAGCTTACTTTTTCGTCAGCATGATAGGTGGCGCTGTAATTGCAAAAAATGATGTTACAGTGGACGCTCGCGTGTTCGAGCTCGCGTTTGCGTCTAATTACCAAAATTATCTTTGGTAATCTGTCAGTTTTTTTTTATTTAACAGAAGACACGTTAAAATGGTGCAATTTAAAATCCACTGAAAGACTCGACTTGATGGTGAAGCTAGATGCAATGGACTTGCTGCGTGTGTGTTGTAAGCAGAGAGGTATCCTAATAGAAAAATCCATGTCATGTGATTTATTTTCATCTTTTGCCGGTCATTGTTCCCAGAATTAAAATCTAAATGTAAACAATCACAACAAAAAATCTTTTAGAACAATCGTGATTGAATGTAACGAGCATGATTCCGAATGCAACATCATTTTTCGCGATGACAGCACCATCTATCATGTTGACAAAAAAATAGGGGGTTTTCATTTAAACAAATCGAGTTGATCTTCTTTATGTTGGTTGTTAAGACTTTAACTATATAGTTTCCGAAATATATTTGGTTTAATAAAAAATAAGTAGGAGAAAGGACATCTATTTTAATTTAAATAAATCGAGTTGACCTTGATATAGCGATAACATCGCCATCTCCGACAAAGACAATGTTACGTTATTATGGCCCCTTTCTATACGTTTTTTTTTTTCCAAGCCATTACGCAAAAATTTATTTTTTCCGAGATATTTCCTGAAAACACTTTAATTCTACCGCCATACGTTCTCTTGTAACCCCTCCGTTAGCTCAGATAATAAAATGCATATGGTTGACTTACCAGAGTTTACGATTCCGTCGACTCGTGATTTAAGAAATGGGGAATATTTAGTGACTATAAAAAATTAGAAGAACAAAAAAATATATTTAAATATGTACATTTATTTTACGATGACTTTGCATGAATTATTGACAAGAAAGTAAAGTTATGTAAAGACAAAAAATATATGAAAAAATGAAAATAAGGAAGGTGCATACAACTGGCTTAATGATAATGACTGCGGATGATAACTTGATTTAATACGTCAAATTATCATCCGTAGTCATTATCATGACTCGATGATGATAGCTACTTGAATTTCGAGTGTTGACTGGGCGAGGTCTGCGTGGTGACCAGACGATAACTGCCTTTCTCGTTTCTTCCCAACCACCGATTTCTTCAACCCTGACAATTTGGTGGGGGTGATAGTTGTGGAAACGCGGAGGCGTTGTTATCAAAATTTACCCGAAACCACGACCCTTCCTGGCGTTTCATATCTGAGACGAAGTTGGAAGCCAGATGTTGCCTTTTCTGTACCTTTTGCGGATTCTTCCGATATCTTTTGTTTGAGGATTAAACCCCGGAAGATATACCCGAGATGAGATCGAAAAAGGGAAATGCCTTGTGTTGGGAGATACCAATAGTAGTATAATAACAATAACGAAATATGCAATGTAGCCATTACTCTACATTGCTTATTTCATTATTGTTTTTATTATTATACGAAAAAAAAAAAAAAAGAAACACACAGATGTAAAAACTGGGTCATTGGTTTATTTATTTGAAAAAAAAAAAAACGGGAATTTTTAGTACTACGAATAAAGCTTTTAGTGTTTTACAGTCATGGAAGCTATCAAGATGTATAACAATGCAACATATTTTTTTTGAAAAATAAAATTCGAGCGTGGAAGTAATTCTGGTCGAGCTGATGGTCTACAAAATTTTAAGCAAGCTTTTTGCAACCTTCGAAGAACTGTCCACTGTCCACATACACACAGCTGTATCACGAACCCCACGGAGTTGATTTCCGGTCTCCACTGAAGTCATAAGACGATTCCGTAGAGTAATACGGTCTTAGATGGTAGTCGTCACCTTTACCGTATTACCTTGGTCTGTGAATAATGCCGAATGAGCAATAGATAGTGAAGAATGCATAACTTTAAATAATATTATCGCTTAGTTAGTTACACATCTTTATTGACAAGTTTTTGAGTTTACACTAATAATAACAATAAGAAAATGGAAAATGTAAAGTTTCTTGCCAATCAGCTATCATACCATAGGTCTTGCTGCCTGTCTTATAATTAATTGTCTTTATTATCTTTTGCAAATTATTTTGTCGTTGGTCGTCATTGTTAAACTGTCTATTGAATCGATCCGGGTCATTTTAACTGCCTATGTCTTGAAACGATGTAATGAATTGAAATATTGTTGTGGAGGGATTTTTTAAAGTGTGCAGATATTATCGCTTATTAATGTTCATTAAATAAACTGAACCGTATGTTGTTTTTTCCTGATAGTTTCTTTAATTGTAAAACACTGAAAGTTTTAATAGAAATCATAAAAAAATCATAATTACCTGTTTTTTTTTTGCATCTGAGTATATATTCGTGTCGAACGCATTCTTCATGAACAAAGCTTAAGTCCTTCCAATAAAAAAATACAGAGTGATAAAATATGTAAGGGTCCTTGTAATAGTAATATTTGAAAAAAAAAAATGGGATAAAATCCACGCAAAATTAACAAAACATAATTAAAACTCAAAATGAAAATGTTTTAAATTTTCCACTTGAGACAACATCGCCTCTATTGCTCAGGTTGACAACTACTGCCGTGTTTTCCAATATCCGATATTTATGGATTGACATTTTTGTACTTTAAGGTTCCATTTTACTTTTAGAGATGAAACATTATTGTAGAGGTGGATTGTAATAAATGTTGTATAATTCATATTATTAAAATATTAAAAAAAATCTAGAAAAAAGAAAATGATAGAGAAAATTATATTTATTTATTATTGTTATCCAACAGATTACAAGATCTTATTACAGGATAACTTAAGACTACCAATTACAAAACAAACACAACGAGTATGATGAAACGATTATTTAATTCTTGCATATAAAAATAAAAATAATATAAAAGTAATACAAAAAATGTTAACGAGGGCGCTCACATGAACAACTACGTATTAATTATCAAAAATTGATGTTAGTTGTACAGTAAGCATTGACAGATTGACGTGAAACAAATCAACATTATTATCTGGTAGCATGTTCATTATGTTGCACATGGACATAATGGGCGAATTGAGATATTGTCCAGTGTTTGCTTTAGTACTGTAAAATGTAGTCTTATGCTTACTACCCAATCTAAGAACAGCAAAGTGTAACTTAAATATAAGATATGAATCATGCAAGTGATGGTTAATTAATTTATAAATGAAAATTACTTGAGACATTCGTCTTCTATTTTTTAATGAGAGTATACCAAATTCTTGTTGAATTTTAACTGAACTGTAACCCTGAACAGGATACTGTCCATGTGTTCTAAAGCACAAGCATTTCAAAAATGTTCTTTGGACATTTTAAAGATCTTTAATGTGAGTTTGATGGTTGAAAGTAAATGACAGGTTGTTTCGTGTCAAATTGTTTAATGTTTCTTATAAGAAAACCGAACATACTGTAGGAAGACTTAGCGATGAATGATATATGGTCAGAAAAAATAACTTCTTGCCAAAAACTACTCCCAGATCATGAAAATTAGTGACAATTTCTAAAGCAAATTAATACTGTAGTTATAATCTAATGTGCTATGCCTCCTAGTAAATGTCACCGACTTGCATTTGGATCTGTTTAAATGTAAGCCATTGTTAACGCTCCATGCATATAATATGTTTAAATCGTTTTCTAGATTATAACAATCAGTAATGTTTCGAATTTTGCTAAAAATGTTCAAATCATCAGCATTTCATTCTTGTTGTCTACTGTCAACAAGAATGAAAGTGTGAAGTTATATCGTTTATAAATAAAACAAACAACAGGGGGGCGAGTTTAGAGCCTTGTGGCACACCACTTAAACAAACAAATGTGTTTGATTTTATTGAACGATATTCGACATACCCCAATATGTTTTCCAAATAACTTTTTATTAGTAATATAAGATTATTGTCAAAGCCAAAATTATTAAGTGTTTTTTTAATAATAAAGAATGATTTATTTTATCGAAAGCTTTAGAAAAATCTGTAAAAACGACATCTACCTGTAAGCGTTCATCTAAATCACTTGATACAAAATCGGTAAAATGGCAGAGGTTTGTGGACGTCGATTTACATTTCACAAAACTATGCAGTTACTTATTTGCTACAATGATGGGATATGGAGTTGTATAACATGACTTCAAAGACTTTAGCAAAGTTGCATATCAACGATATAGGTCTATAGTTTTCAATATCTTTTGTTTTGTGCATTGGTATAATTTTAGAAATTTTCCACACTTTAGGGAATTTCTTTGTGGTTAATATGAGATTATATAAATGTAATAATGGTTCGGCCAAAATACTTCTACAATCACGTACTATCATTCCTGGAATATTGTCTGGCCCCATAGTTAATTTGGATTTCCTTATTGCAGACAAGTAATCCTTAGTCAAATGATTTGATTGTTAGAGTATCAGGACTCTCATGACTTGACAGGTCATTATTATTAAAGACGGCGAAAAAGTGTGAAGCAAATGCTTCAGTAATGTTTTGTGAATCTGTATAAGACCCGTTTCCCTTCTTCATTATTCCTGGTATTCTAGTAACCGATCTGCGTTCATTAATAACAGCCTAAGGTTTCTTTGGATCTCGTTTAATATTAGTTTCAGTTTTAATAATGTATTCTTTAAAATCACTCTTTATGTTGTTTTTCACTTGTGATCGAAATATAGACAGAAATATAGAGAAATTCCTAAATATTGATTTATATTTAAATTTATTTATAATCTAGATTTCGGGAATAATGGGAATACCTTTGAATGTAACAAACGAATCGACGCTGAATGATATGATCGAGCTGGGAATGCCAGTTTATATTTCACAACTGGAAGAGATCAGCACTTCAGCTACCAAGGAGTTCGGTTTAGAGAGGAACTTGAAGAAGATGAAGGAGGAATGGGTAGACGTATGCTTCGAATGCGTCCCGTACAGGTAACTAAAATTCTTATTAAACGAATGTGTGAAATAGAAAATTGACAATTTAAATCAGAAGAAAGTTCTGAAAATTAACATTAGGCGTTTAAAATTCGAGTCTCGCTTTGAAGGACTCGCTTATTATAAGAAAAAGAGAGAGGGTAGATTTAAATTTGGCACTTTTGTAGAATTTCATCCCGATTAATATTCCATTCCAGTAAGCTCAGAAAATTGAAGGAAATTATTTTTAATGTTGCTAAGAATCGTTTTTCCTTGTTTAATAGCTCTATTTATTTCTATACTTTCTCTTAGATTTAAATTTTGACTGTTGTTACCTTTAGGTATTCATAAAAAAACATAATAATATAAATAAATATTATTGAAAAAACACATATTAAAAAAATAGTTGACTAAAATACCGAAAGGGACGATCATGGTTCGTCCAGGTATATATTTTTAATAATAATAATACCTTTATTTATCACAGAAAAAATACAAAATGAAATGTTATGAGTATAGGCGAAGTTCAGTCAGCTTAAACTGTTACTGATCTTCCACTTAACAAATATTTTTTCTGTTTAAATTTATTATCTGATAGCTTGTATTTTCTTATATTATTTGTATGAAGAATATGTCTTCATACATTTTTTGCATAATGTTTAATTTTTTTTTTGCTAATATTAATTTATACTTTGTTCTCTTTTTTTCTGTTTAAATTTAACTAACTTTGCTTGTACTCTTCTTATATTATGATTTTGATTGTATATTTTTCTTGTTGGATTCTTCCGTTGGAAAATAAAATTATTATTATTATTACATTTCGACGTTAATAATCTCGAATTTATTTTGTAAATTTAAAGCTCATTACGTAGTAACAGTGAAGCTGTTAAATTTTAACTGTTTTCGGTTTTGATGGAACTCTATTGTATAATTTATAGATGTTGTTAGAAAAATATCTGAAATAAATAGCAGTTTTGTGCTTCGACGGCGATATGAGTACCTGAATCTAACATTGACATTATGAATATCAGTCCTAAACACAATTCTACCATATAGATAGGTTTGCAAAAATTAATGATTTTATAGTAAACAAGAATGAAGAATTAATTCTTCGATTAGCCACGTTCAGCTAGTTAAATTCAGTGCATTTACCTGAAATGTGATCGAATTTTCTTATTCACAGGATAAGCCGTATACAAGAGTTTTGAACTTTTTGAATACGATTTATTGTTATACTATCTAAACAAGCACTATAGACTACATCCGAAAAGTTGAAATGGCTCAGCACTAGGGTGTCACAGAGAAGTCGTTTAGTGTTTTTACTTAAGATTTTCCTGAACGGTTATAAAATGGACCATTTAGTGCTGTTTGCGGAATGTTGTTTTACAACCTCAAGAAGTGAATAGTTTAAAACAAAAAAAATCCATACATAAAACAGATGTTTAAGTCTGGCCTTTTTTGTTAATTCGAGAAATGATCACTTTTACAATTTTCTTGAAAAATGAACGGATTTATATAATTATTTTACGGAAAATCTGGGTATTGTCTGAGTTATCAAAATACACCCGCGTATGTGTTACGATGAGGAAGAATTTATAATCCCAGACTAATAATGGGATCGCAAATCCGATTCCTAAACGAATTTTACACATTTTTCAATTTTATTAGAATTTAATAGAATGCAAAAAAGAAATTATCATTTAATTAAATTTAGTTTCGATGAATCAAAATGATGCGCCGATAACAATAAAATTGAAGAAATTTCAGTGTAAAACACTAATGTATTGTATTAGGTGTGCAACTAAGTTCCTGCTGTTGTCAAGAGATGGCTCCAGTAGTAAGTGCTGGTCGATTGTGACATAACCAAAACGTTATGAACAAGGCTTAGACGTATGGTAAAAAAAACGTTTTGACACATTAGTAATTTTTGTGGCTGTGAATTTGTGCCAAGTAATCGTTATTTGCGGGAAGTGTCGCTTTTCTTTTTTTTTTTTAATTCGAAGAAAACGGCGGTTGAAACGCATCGAGAACTCCAAACAGTTTCCAGAAAGAGTTTGCTTCAGCATTAGGAGCTACCCGCCAAGCCAAGCTATTTCCAAGAGATTACATGCGTTGGGCATACGTTGTCAAACTCGTTAAAACCTACGCTCAAATGGGAAGTCCTACCCCATCCCCCATATTCCCCAGATATTGCGCCGTACGATTATTATTTGTTCTGTTCGATGGCATGTGGTCTCGTTAATCAGCAATTTCGCTTATATGAAGACATTTCATAATGGCTTGATTCGTGGGTAGCCTCAAAAGACAAACACTTCTACCGTGACGGTATTTGAGCTCTGCCAGAAAGATGAGAAAAAGTTGTCGCTAGCGATGCGCAATATTTTTAATGATTCATTTGTAACCATGTTTTCACAATAAAGTTGCAGTTTCATCATAACAACAGCGAGAACTTAGTTTCGCACTTAATATATAAATAAAATTAAATTTAAATATGACGATCCCACCAGAGATGTTTCCTTTTCACTCATATTTATTTAATTTAAATTATACTATTATTTAAATTATTATTATTTGACTGCTACTTTAATATTTCATATTTCAATATTAGGGAAAGCGGTGTAAGCATCTTAACTGCTGTGGATGACATTCAAGTGTTGCTGGACGACCATCTTTTGAAAGCGCAGACGATGCGCGGCTCGCCTTATGTGAAGCCCTTCGAAGCAGAAATGCAGGCATGGGAGGAGAAGCTGGTTCAGATGCAGGATATCATTGAACAATGGCTCATGGTAATTCTAATGTTATTGTCGGATTACGAAGAAAAAAGATTATTTATACGATTTGTATTATTTTTTTTATTTAAAAAAATTAATGTCTCATTCCATTTGTGTTATCCAAACCAGAAATTCTTTCCATTTTATTAATATGAAAAATATATATATATATCTATTAGCAAATTAGAATATATATATTTTTTTAATATCAAAAATGGAATGAGCTGTTTTATTTTCTAAGGAACTTAAAAAAGTACCTTCTCCTCTAGTAGAAAAAAATATTTTATACGTAAATATGATACATTTCTAGAATCCATACTCCAATCCAAAATCCTCTCTCTAATAAATGATGAAATTCCACCCTACCAATTCGGATTTATGAAGCACCGTTCAACCTCCCTCCTACTATCCATCCTTACCTCCAACACTCAAACAGCACACCTCAAAGAACTAAAAACGGCCATTGCTTTTCTCGACATAAGGAAATATTACGACTCTGTATGGCATCGAGTTCTGCTGTTTAAGTGTCATTCACTAGGTATTCCCCCAAAATTAATCAAAACTCTAGATAGTCTCCTTACCAACAGAACCACACAAACTCACAACTCCCAATAACGCTCATTTTCGCCACAACAAGAATTACCATAAGGATCCCCTCTATCCCCAATCTTATATAACATTTATGTTTCCGACATGTATAATACCAACCCTCAATATATCAATCACTTTACGCTGACGATACAGCGCTAATCATTCATGCATCCACTATCCAGAAAGCATTGAATACTCTACAGGGGCTGATCGACACCATGCAGACATGGTATGTAAAGTGGAGAATTTCCATTAATTCCAACAAAATACAACTCCTCATTCCATAACACCGTCCTGAAAACTCCACATACACAATAATAGTTAACAACATACCTATAGCCCCATCCACAAGTTGTAAATATCTAGGTATTACATTTGATCCGAAGCTATCTTTTACCACTCACACCATAAACCTCAAGAGCAGGGCAAAACATTTTAGAGCCCTAACATTCAAGCAGCATGGCATATGAGTGAAAATCGCCGCGCATATGTATAAGATAATATGTCGCCCTCTGTTCGAATACGCTGCCATCCTTCACTACAATCCCCCCCCTCCACATTGCGTCACTTGGAAGTATCGGAGCGATCAACACTTAGAGAACTGACGAAAATCCGGCTCCCAAAAAATCCTTTACATAACCCTCCCAATACTCTCCTTTATCAAAAAATCAATTTACCCCCTAATAAAGAGCACCTTGAACTCCTCTCCCTTAAATTTGCCACGAACGAACATATATCCCACCTAATCAAATACCCAATCCTAACATTTCCCCAAAATACAAGTTTCCTTCATCTACCATTTATCATTTCATCTCATCTAACAATGCGGACTTTGACAATAACGTTAGCGATCATGATGATTAGATAGACAACGACAAGAACGAGACATAGGCTGAAAGATCTCCGGTCGATAGCCGATTCATCTACAGAATATAATTCTAATTTTATACATTATTGTACATACATATACACATTTGAATAAAGATGGTTAGTTAGTTATGATACATTTCAATCGTCTTCGCATTTATTTTTTTTATGAATGTACAGTTTTTGTGTATTGATCAGAGAAAAGAGAATAAGTCACTTTTTTTTAATTCTTTATTTTGTATATCATTATACAATATGATCGTGAACTTATCTTCTCAAGAGTGCTTTGTATTTTTTATTAAAAACTATATCTGTTGGCAATAAAAGTAACCTCACGCTATAGGTTATGTAATTCTAACAAATCGAAGAAGTAACTTTCGACTAGGAAAACTTTATGTTCGGTAGTAAGTTTTTACTGATTTCATAAATAATTACACGCTTGATATTTTATTTGTTTTTATTCACTGACACCAACAACAAAGAAGAAAAAAAAAAGCATTCTAGAGGAGAAAAGTTGTCGATTATATGGTAACGCATGTTCGATTAAAAAAAATGGGAGTGCCATGATTTATTATGTAAAAAAAAATAACGCATGTTCTATTAAAAAAATGGGAGTGCCATGATTTATAATTAAAAAAAAAAATAATAATAAGTCGGCACACCTGTTTAAAATTGATTTTCGAAACGTCAGATCTGTTTAAAAATAACAATGGTTTACAGCAACCAACAAAAAACGTTTATAGTTGAATGTTATTTCCGAAATGGTACTAAAGTTGATGGGAATTGGGTATATTCATTGGACGCAGTTTCGAGAGAGTTTCAAGAAGAATTTGAAGAAATTAACATAGTCCAATGTTGTTGCGGAACGTACTGGAAGGTGTACGACGAAGATTTCAGATTTGTGTTCATGAAGAGGAAAGGCACACACAACATTTATTGTAATTTGGAAGTGAAGCGTAATTATTAATAAATTGTCTTTAACCACATAGATATGACTGACGTAGGTATACGTCAATTCCTACCAACTTAAATTTTAAAAATTATAAAAAAAATCATGGCACTATTGAGTTTATTTTTAATTAAACATGCGTTATGAAACGATTTTATATAATATGGCTGCCGTTTCGAAAAATTTTGCCATTGTCACATATAAGCACACTTCATGTTTCATAAAATTAAAATAAATTGTACAAAGTAAAATACTTTGTATAAGATAACTTCCTACACAATAGATCGCTCCAAATCAGAAACCGACAATCAGTTTCTTCCCTATTCACTCCCCAGCAAGGTCTCTCGCAAGGCTCTCCTCTATCTCCCTTACCTTCTCGTCCACGATCTTTATAATTCCAATCCTACTTTCATAAACAAATCGGCATATCCTCTCCTATATGCAGATGACACGGCCCTTATTGCACACGTTCTTACTCTTCCCAAAGCAGTCAGCACACTTCAAGGTCTCATTGATGCCATACAAACATGGTTTGCTAAATGGCGCGTTTCAATAAACCCGACTAAATCATAGCTATTTATTCCGTACCATCACCCAAGTTCTTCTTCCTTTAATGTAAATATTAACAACTACATCCTCTTTCCATCACGCATTGTAAATATCAAGGTATAACCTTTGATCTAAAACTCTCCTTCAAAGTTCACATTAAAACCCTGAAAACAAAGGTCAAGCAAAGGGTGACACATTTCAGAGGTTTAACATTTAGGCAACAAGGCATAAGCACCAAAACTGCAGTTATAATATATAAGGTGATCTGTCGTCCTCTGTTAGATTACGCCGCAATCCTGTTCCACAGCCCAAATAAAAATTCAATCCACAATTTAGAAGTAGCAGAAAGATCTGCTTTAAGAGCATTGACTAAAATCAGACACCCCCTCAACCCACTTCACAACCCTTCCAACACCCTCCTGAATGAACTATCCCAACCAATTCAAAACCGTCTGACCATACTGTCCAAAAAATTTCCCCTCAATCCTTTCAGTTACAATCTCCTCAAAACCGTATGGATCCCTCTCAAACCAAACGCTGAAAAAACCATCCATTCATGACATAGACAGTTAAATTAAATACATAAATACGTATATACATAAGACATAGACAGATATTTCCGAAGTCGGGCTGAAAGACGGTCGATAGTCGAGGAGAAAAACTATATGTTTATATATACAGAGAGCTTTTTTATCAGTATACATTTCCCCTATGAATACCTGCAAAATACGCGAGTTAATTGCATTAATGCATGTGTGTTTAGTTGCCTACAACACGCAACTGAACACACATATGCCAAATAGTCAACTAAACATACATATTTAATCGGTTCAGTGCGTTTGACTCGCGTTTTTTGAAGGTATAAACTTCCTTTAATGTATACTGTTAAAAAAACCTCTCTGTATATATATATAAATGTTTTGATATAGGTATTGTATTATGTGTCTGTTAATAAAGATTTCTGTATATATATAATTTATATAATTTATTTTAATTTGCGAAATTAATATGTATAACAAAATAGAAATCCCCCATAATCGTAAAATCGAAATTCTTCTTTATAGTGTCAAGCAACATGGATGTATTTAGAACCCATATTCAGTTCGGAGGACATAATGCGCCAGATGCCCACGGAAGCCAGGAACTTCAAGCAAGTAGACAAAATATGGCGAGCCATACAGTACAACACCATCCAAGACACGCACGTCCTGGTAGCGACCGATTTCCTCAACATGCTCAACCTACTAAAAGACGCCAATAATCTCCTGGACGAAATCCAGAAAGGCCTCAATAATTACTTAGAAAAGAAACGTCTGTACTTCCCCAGATTCTTCTTTCTATCTAATGACGAGCTGCTGGAGATCCTTTCCGAAACAAAGGATCCCCTGCTGGTGCAGCCGCATTTGAAGAAGTGCTTCGAGGGGATTAATTTGTTGAAGTTCGTCGACAACGGTGAGGAAATCGTGGGGATGATCAGTGCCGAAAAGGAGTACGTTCCGCTTAGTGGGAAGATTCATCCCAAAGAAGCGAAGGTTTGTTACATTTTTTTTTGTATAAAATTAACATTATATTTTTGCTATTACCTTTTAATTAATAAACATTATTATATTTAAATAAAATGAAACAAAGATGATTCACACATTTGCAATTATTTAAATTACAATGAAATTAAACAAGGAAAATTTCTGGCAATGATCAATAAAATTCGATCAATCCCTTTTTTCAACTGCAAAAAATTAATCTTCTTTATGTTGGTTGTTGGTTGTGGAGACTTTAATTATTATTTAACCTTTTTATTGACAAATAACGTTACATTTTACAATATGTAGTATGTGTGTTTTCAATATTTATAGAATTATTTCAATTTGCAATATAACCGTCATTGTCAAATGGCTATCGACCCGGGGTCTTTCTGCCTGGATTATTTAATTCTCTCGAACGTCGGTCGTTAGTGAGTGAATGGGTGAAACGATGAAATGTGGTCAAATTTTGTCATCGGTGGTTTTTTGTATTTGGGAAGTATGGTGGAATTTCTGTGGAAACAATAATTGGAAAGGATTTGGTAGTTGTAGTGTTGTCTGGAGGATTTTTCAAAAAGGAATTGAAGGCATTCTTCTATAGGAATTATGTTGGCGATGTCATAAAGGAGTTGGTTAGAGGGGTTATGTAGTGGGTTTAAGGGATGGCGAAGTTTGGTGAGGGTTCTTAGGGAAGTTCGCTAACCTGTATATGGTGTAGTGTGGGGTTCTGGGATGAGGAAAATAGGATGGATCCACAATCAATTAGGGGACGGCATATTATTTTATAAATTAGAACTGCTGTTTTAACATTTATACCAGCTTGTTTTATAAGTCATACTTCTGAAGATTTTTGCCCGAGTAGTTACTTTATTTTTTACAGTACATGCATGCTTTTTGAAAGTGAGCTTGTAGTCGAAAGTAAACCCAAGGTATTTTATGTAGGGGGGATGGGTGAATTTGGTTTTTAGATATAGAGATAGTGAATGGGTAGTTAGTGATTTTTCGGTAGGGGACGAGGAGTTGTGACTTTCGGAGATTAATTTTGATTCTCCATTTTGCGAACCAGTGTTCGAGGGTGTCAATGAGCTCTTGAAGAGTTCGAAGAGCTTTGGGTAGAGTAGGAGCATGGGAGATTAGGGCGGTATCATCGGCGAATTGTAGAATGTATTTAGCAGGGTTGAAGTATTTTGGATCGGGATGATAGATGTCGGAACAGAAGATATTGTAGATAAGTGGAGATAGAGGGGAACCTTGTGGTACACCTTGTTCTGGTGTGAATGAAGAGGAGAGGTGATTGTCAATTCTTACTTTAAGGGATCTGTTTGAGAGGAATGAGTATATTATATATATTAGGTGTGTAGGGATATTAAGGAGGTTACATTTAAAGAGGAGGCCTTTATGCCATACAGAATTAAAGGCTTTCTGGATATCAAGGAATATAGCTGCGAAAGATTTGCCTTCAATGTGAGTTGTTTGTAGATTCGATGTAAGGATGGTAAGTGGTAGGCTCGTGGATCGTTTGGGGAGAAATCCAAATTGATAATTGGGAATGTGGTGTATAATTAGAGGAAGGATTTTATTTTTGAGGAGGGATTCATATAACTTTCCAAGGACTGGTAGGAGTGTTATTGGACGGTAGCTAGAAATAAGAGATCGGTTTTGGTCGCGTTTTGGTATAGATATTATAATGCCTGTTTTCCATTCTGGTGGGAAATAGTTATGTTGGTAATTATAGTTGAGGATATTGAGGATGTGGCTATGAACGTGTGGTGGTAAGGATTTGAGGATGCGTCTATGGATGTGGTCATGTCCGGGTGCAGTGTTTTTGCCTTTTTTTAAAACGTTGTTGTAGTTGTCTTCAGTAAATAGGTCATTTCGCTTTGTCAAGTCAGTTGTTTCGAAAAAGTCTTCTTGACAGTCTTCAACATGTTTTAGAAACTCGTGATCAAAGTCCCTGTCTTGTGTTATTTTATACGTTTTGTTGAAGTGGTCAGCGAATTTTTCTGCAATTCTGGACAAGTCGGTGATCATTTCATGTGTGTCTGGGTCTGTTATCTGTTGGAGTTTGTCAGTTTTTTTATATTTTAATAGTCTATTGATTTGGGTCCAGAATGTCTTGCCTTTGAGGTCGTTTATGTTTTTACAGGTGTTTAGCCATACGTCAGTCTTGTATTCGAAAATTAGTCTTTTAATGTCCTTATTCAGTTTGTTAAATTTGTGTCTAAGTTCTGGTGTGTCCGTGAGTCTGATATCTCTATATAATTGTCGTTTGTGTTTTAGAAGTCTAAGGATGTATTTAGGGAGGGGGTATTTGTAGAATGTTTTACTAATCTTTGGGGTATTTTGTTGTATGAAGTCGGATAGAACTTTGTTGAATTCTTTAATGGTATTCAGGTTTATGTCAGGGTTATAGGATATAAATTGGGTAATTTCTAATGAAACGTTATCTATGTCACAACTCTTATAGTCGTAAATATAGTCAGGGAGAGGCTGAGGAACAGATTGGATAAGGTGTTTGATATTTTGTGTGCAGACAGTTGGGAGAGTGTGGATATGTACAAAGTTTGAACTGGAGATAAAAGAGGATAAGTATCGGGATTTATTTTTGTTTATATTAAAATCTCCTATGATTATAACGTTTGTATAGAGTGACGCTTTAATAAATATGGTGTCGTCGATAGGAGAATGAGGATGAATATAAACAACGAATTTGTGGATTTGGAGAGATTGGTGGGTTAAGGTGAAGTGTAGACATTCGTTAAGAGGGTGATTAATTCTAGGGGGATTGCTTTTACCAATGTTTAAGCTGAGATGGACAGTTGCAATTATACCTCATCTGTGGTTTTTATTATGGATAGTGGATGGAATTTGATGGTGATTCCAGTTCTGGAAAGAAAATGGTTTTTTGAGTTTAGTTTCGACCAACAAGCATACCTGCACCGGATTTGTTTTTAGATAGTTGAATATAATGTGCGTTTTGTTGTTGAGCGAGGTTATGTTTGTATACAGGAAAGATATATTAGCCATTTTTTACAACACAGTGAGCTGTATGAACGCCTTCTAAAGGAACAGTTGGAACGGGACTATCGGGATATTTTAGGTCGAACATTACTAAGAACATTCGGTTCCCTGTGAATACGGCATGTGTGTCGATTTGTTATGAATCGATAAAACGTTCTCTCAATCTTTTGATTAGCGCTTGACGGTCAGTGTTAGTGGGATTATTTATTTCCGTTACAAAAGTGTCGATAATGTAGTCGTGGAGGGTGATGGGTAGGTGAACGCGGGTTTGTTTAATATGAGTGTTGTCGATGTCAGATGTTTTTTTATTGGTACAATGGATCTTCATGTTGGGGATTCGCTGGATTGGTTGCATCGGGCGATTGGGGCACTTGGGAGACCACACGATGTACATTTTAGTGGCAGTTCCGTAGTACACGCTGTTGTAAAGTGTTCGCCGTTACATTTGGCACAGGTATTTTTTTCTCTGCAGTCTGCCGTAATATGGTCAAATTTGCTGCATTTATTACATGGCGCAGGAAGAGACTGGGGGGGGGGGGCAAGGCTTTCTTCTACTGGATAAACTTTGCACATATATTTGAGATAGTGTTGTAAAAGCTTGGTGTATGCACTGTGCGAGGGTGTTATTATTCTCACCATTCTTGTTTTATTTCCCGTTTCTTTACGTCTATCACAATTTAATTTTAAATTAACTCGGTGCTCTGAGTGCATCCGTTCACGTCGGTGACTGGAGCTCGAATGGAGACTCGATTGAACTTACACTGTAAGTATTTTTTGCAGTTGGAAAAAGGGATTGATCGAATTTTTGATCATTGCCAGAAATTTTTCATGTTTAATTTCATTATATTTAACAGATTTTATATTTATATTATTTTGTTAAGTATGATGTTTTTCTTTATCTTAGGGAATGGTAGAGAAATGGTTGTTGCAAGTTGAGAAGTTAATGATCATTTCCATGAAGGATATTACGGCGGATTCTGTTAGGAATTATAATGATAAAAATCGAGCAGAATGGATTTTATCTTGGCCAGGACAGGTTGTTATATTTGGAAGTGAAACCATTATTCTACTTTTTGTTAATTTTTATTCTAAATTCCTCCAAAATTCACTCTTCATACTTTCTTACTTATCTTTACTTTCTTTGCTAAATTATTGTATTTTCTTTACGTTCGTTCTTGATTAAGAAGTAAGTATCAAGATAAGTCACCTAATACATTCATTAATCTTAGGTAATCCAATGTGTCGATTGCATCAATTGGACGGCGGAGGTAACTAAAGCCATCAACGAACGCACGCTCAAAGAACAGGTCAACATCTGTACAGTGCAGATCGAGAAATCGGTGGAGTTGGTCCAAGGGAAACTGGAGCTCGGACATCAGATCACCGTCGAGGCACTAATCGTGATTGATGTCCACGGTCGCGATATCGTCAAGCAACTGAGGGATGCCAAGGTCAAATCCACCACCGATTTCAACTGGATCTCACAGATGCGCTATTACTTCTTTGATTTGTCCGTCACTGTATCGATGATTACCACGGACGTCGCGTACGGTTTTGAGTATCTGGGAAATGTGGGGAGATTAGTGGCGACCCCTTTGACAGATAGATGTTTCAGGTATTATTTTATTTATAGCCTAAACTAGTATAATTTATGAAAATATAAATTATTAACCGACCATGACTTCTGACATAGACAGTTAAAAATTCACTACAAAAACATAAACACCAAAAACCAGGCGGAAAGACCACTGGTCGATAGCCAATTGACAGATATAAAATATACATTTGACTTTGTATTTTTTTAATAGTTTATAGTAACGTAACAAACATTGATTATGTATATTACACAAAATTAATTAATGGTTAAATGGCTATCGACCATAGGTCGTTCTTTATTTAGTATTTTTAATACATTCAGAAATTGTTTGAATTGGATGAATATTAATCATTGACTTTATCCTAGCGACTATTTGCGACCTTGCGATAGAACCTGGCGTTGTGGAAAGTTCCTCAAAAAATATCGTTTACAATGAGAGAAGAGTTATTGCAGCACTAACGCGTGAATAAATATAGTTTTTTTTAATAGATGGATAGACTCACCAATGTGAGATTAACACCATTCAATTCAATTCACAGTGGAAAGACGAGTAGAATGGTACTTATCTGATTGTATTATGTATCCTTAAAGACACTTAAAATTAGCACTGTATCAAGAGCACACACTAAACACGACAGATCACCACCATCGATACATAAATAATAATAACAATAATATATATATATATATAACATCTTTATTGAGGGTTTGATACAATTAGCTATAATACAATATTTGATTTAATACTAACTAAATGGCTATCGACCATTGGTTTTTCAGCCGGAAGTCTTTGTCTTTATGTTATGTCAGTCTGTCAGTCGTTGATGAGTGATGATATGTATGAATATATTGTGAATTTATGATGTTGAAATTTAGGAGGAATGTTTGGGTTTCGTTTGCTACAAAGTAGGTTTAGTAATTTTTGGGCTGTTGGTTTCATGGCAAACTGTTGGGCTAGTTGTGAGAATCTTTGGGTGGAAGGGTTATGTAGGGGATTGTTTGGGTGGCGGATTTTTGTAAGGATACGAAGAGCTGAACAATATCAGCCACCGCTATATTGTTAAGCGTTGGAGATTTTTGGTTAAGGAAGAGGATTGAACCGTAGTCCAGTAGAGGACGACAGATCATTTTGTATATATGTGTGGCTGTCTTAATAGTGATACCTCTCTTGCTGTAGGTTAGTGATCTGAAATGCCGCGCCATATTCTGGACTTGATTTTAATTGAAATGGAGTGGTGTTTAAAAGTTAGTTTGGGGTCAAATATTATACCTAGGTAATTGCATTTGGCGGATGGGGATAATAGGGTGTTATTTATATTAATTGTAAATGGAGAAGTATGTGGGTTGTGGTAGGGAATGAAAAGTTGGGATTTATTAGGATTGGTGGAAATTCTCCATTTCGCGAACCATAGCGATAGTGTGTCGATCAGCCCCTGTAGGGTAGCGAGGGCTTTTGGGGAGAGTGGGTTGGTGTACAATAAGTGCGGTATCTGTAAATTGAAGGAAATAAGCGAATGGATCTAGGTATTGGGGATCAGGAGAGAGGGGGGAACCTTGTGGGACGCCTTGTTGTGGAACGAAGGGTTGGGATAGTATGTTATGGATTCGCACTCTTAGTGATCTGTTTTTTAAGAAATTATCTAGGAGGTGTAGGAGATGATGGGGGATATTTAGGGAGTGACAATTGAAGAGAAAACCTTTGTGCCAAACGGAGTCGAAGGCTTTTTGAATGTGTAGGAAAATGATAGCGGATTTTTTGTTTTCGATATGGGAGGTTTGTGAGTTAGAATTTAGGATGGTGAGAGGAAGAGTTGTGGATTTATTTTCAAGGAAACCGAATTGATATGGTGGAATCTTTTGGGAAATAATAGCTAGGAGTTTATTTTTTATAATGAATTCGAAGGTTTTTCCAAGAACTGGAAGCAGGGTAATGGGGCGGTAGTTTGAAACATCTAGGAAATTCCCGTCTTTTTTTGGGATACAAATTATTATACCCTGTTTCCATTCTTGTGGGAAGGATTGGGATTTATAGAGGACATTGAAAATTTTAATTATATACTCATGTATTTGATTGGGTAGGGATTTTAGGATAAATCGAGGGACATTATCATAACCCGGGGATGAGTTTTTGCCTTTATAAAGAACTGAAAAATATTCTTCATCTTTTATGTTGTCGTTCGGATTAGAGGGGATAGGATTGTTTGAAAATGAGGAATACCAGGAGTTGACATCATTAAAAAAAGGAATGGTTGTATGATGGTATTGTCTTTTCTGTAAATGTGTCTTTGAAATAGTCTTAAACCTTAATTTAGTATCTACGAGGATACATAGATTCGCGGCCGCAATGCGTGCGAGGAGGGAACAAGTTAATCGACGACATTTCATTATCAATACAGAGCAACAGAGAAGATATACTAGAAGACCGTTAGTAGGCCGGTGTGCGTCGTGCGAAAGAGCTAATGGAGAGTCTCGATATAAGTCCAAAGGTATTCGAGGTCGGATTCCTTGACTCTTGCCAAAGGTTAGGTGTCGACTGGATCTGACCTCAGAAAAGAAATGTGATAGTAGCCCCCATATTCTTAGGGGGTGGTTCCATGAAATTATCGCAGTATACCCAGACTCTCTGCGGTTGTACACAGACGGCTCGAAATCTGATCACGGTGTGGGCTCTGCTGTCATTATTGAAAGCATCCCACATTGTATTGTATGCAAAAGCTCTTCGCTTTTGTCTAATGCATAACCACCACAGTTCATTCCTGATTTGTACCGACTCTCTAAGTGCCATCCAGAGTATAGCGTCATTATACTCCGTCGATCCGCTAGTCCAGCTTATAAAAGCCTCGATTTTTAAAATATCCCGGATGCGAAAGACGATAGCCATATTATTTTTGTCATTAATTTCATAAACAATTGGCGATATAAATTTATATTTTTTAAGCCATTAAAATAATGCGTCCTGTTACAACCATTGCTTCAAAAAAAAAACTTTGTATCGGCATTTATTTATGGGATATACAATTTGTTGTGCAAAGATGCGCAGTTAAAAATACTAACCGGCATATACGTGTTTTTTTTTCTTATCTCTTTCAGAAATTGATGCCTGGAAATGTAACTGAATCCTATCATTCCTAAACCTATCATTGTAAACGTACCATAGTGTTGTTTTACCCTTTTATTAATATTTTTAATCTTTCCGGTTGCCCTAAAACGCTTTATGCGCTTTCCATATTTTCTTGTTAATATTTATGTTTTTTCTATATTATTACGCCTAAATATTGCTATTTATATTTAATTTTAGAACATTAATGGGTGCTTTGAAGCTGAATTTGGGCGGAGCGCCTGAAGGTCCGGCCGGAACGGGAAAAACCGAGACCTGCAAGGATTTGGCGAAGGCCGTGGCCAAAAAGTGCGTCGTGTTCAATTGTTCCGACGGTCTGGACTACAAAGCACTTGGAAAATTCTTCAAGGTAATTTATACAAATTAGCACGAAAGATATATTCGCTTTGCCTTTTTTAGGGTTTAGCCCAAGCCGGTTGTTGGGCATGTTTCGACGAATTCAACCGAATCGAGCTGGAGGTGCTCTCGGTTGTCGCCCAGCAGATTCTGTGCATCCAGATGGCGGTCGCGGCGAAATTGGAGAAGTTCGTCTTCGAAGGCACCGAACTGGTTTTGGATCCCACTTGTACTTGCTTTATTACGATGAATCCTGGGTATGTTCTTAAGCATTTTACTTGATTAGATTATTTTTTTTACAACACATGAAACGAATAACCAAGTTTCTTAATTAAAATACATACTAATTATTGTTAAATAAAACACTTTTTAACTTTGTTTGTATAACTTGTTATATTTTTTTTTTTATTTTTGTTGTTATGAATATCTATTGTAATAACTGGAATTAGGCAATAAAAATGTGAGTATCAGAAGAGGTGAAAATAGTACGCCTGTTGACTGTTAATAATGAACTGATTATTTATTTAAAAAATAGCGCACATGAGGACGCTATTATACAAAATAATAATTTCAAGATATGCAATTATACACTATTTAGTGTAGATATTACATCTAAAGGGTTCTAAGGGAAGCTCGCTCACTAACCTGGATGTGATGTAGGGTGGGTTTATGGATTGTGGAAAATAGGATGGTTGAATAATCAATTAGGGGGCGACATATTATCTTATAGATCATACAGCTGTCTTAGTGTTTATGCCCGCCTGTTTGTATGACAAGTTTCGAAATAGTTTTGCCCTAGTTGTTATCTTGTTTTTAATGTCATATGCGTTTTTTTTTTTAATTTAAGTTTATGATCAAGAGTAGATCCAAGGTATTTAATATGGGCGGACGGATATATGGGGTTTTGTGATATGGAAATAATATATGGATAGTTGGTTATTTTGTGGTGGGGAACAAGGAGCTGCGTCTTTCTGGGATTAATTTTAATTCTCCACTTGGCAAACCAGCGTTCTAGTGTATCAATGAGTTTTTGTGGGGTTTGTAGAGCTTTGGGTAGGGAGGGAGCATGGGATATAAGGGCGGTATCATCAGCAAATTGTAAAACATATTTAGAAGGGTTAACACTTCAACCCTTATTATATTACATATGTCGGAACAGAAGATGTTGTAAAGAAGCGGGGAGAGGGGGGAATTAAGTTTCTAATAAAATAGTTTTATCGAAATCCATAAAGTATAAATAGTGTATCTTCGTCTAACACGAACCAATATTTGACTTTGTCTCTTACTCTCGTCCATTGGCGTAGAATCGTCTGGGTATATCAGGAAGCTCATGCGAACCGTAGCAGGGCCAGGGTTATCCCAGGCAACCGTCGTTCATCCCCCGTCATATAACTACGCATTTCGTCTCACCCCTCACCCCGCTGAAATGTAGTGTGCCTATATACTCGACGATTTTATATCACACAGCGTGTCCTGTCGTTTTCCTCTCAAGCATGCGCGCCAAATTTGAATTGTAGTCGATCCGAACAATTACACACTATTTTCCGTAAACAATAAGACAGTTTGAAAATATAAATTAGATTATTTCATTAAAATTAATTTATTGTTCCGAACTTTACTTGCTTGGCTGTTATTGCTTCTACTGGTGTTAAATGTTGATAGTTAATTTTCATTATTTAGATATGATACAGGAAATTTTCATTAACTTAAAATCCGTAATTATTAATTTCAGCACCAATAACTATTTTAAATTCCTGGCTCACGTAATATTCCACAATTCGTAAATTAATTTAAAAAGTAATAGATATAATAATTATTGAAATATTTGATTACGAATAGTAGATTGCTGCAATTTTATATTTCGTTCAAAATTTGAAGATTTAATTTATTACTAGACTCAATATACCATATAATATTGTCCCTCTGATTTATTGTGTTGACAGAAATGAAAATCCTTATTTAATTAAATTAATATTTTTGAAATTTAAACATTGGTAGTTCATATTGTAATAATAAATATGAATAGATTATTCAAAGTCTATCAATAAAATAAATAAAAAAAACTCAGATTAAATGGAACAACTTTAAATTCACGACTAGTTTCGGGTTATGAGCAAATTTTTCGGGAGAATTTAATTTATTTAAATTTCTATGTTTATACAATAATTTTATAGAAGAAGATATACTGATTTCTGGTGAAAAAGAAAACTATTTTTAGTCCAAATTTATAGTTATTTTTCTAAATATGTTTGCCTTCTTTTTCAGAAATTGCTCCAAAATAATTTAAATTTATATTGTCTTCTTTAATTTCTGTTTGTTTTTCAAAAAGTGCTTTCTTTCTAAATTTTGAGAATGATTTTTAGTGAGATTTTTCCACCTCTTTAGCAAATGCTACGACAAAATTATTTTGCCAAATCAATATACCTTTGTTTATTAAAAATTATATTATAAGCATAGAAAAATAAATGAATTTTGAATTCTCTTCAAAATGGGCACATAATCCGAAACTAGTAGAAAATTTCAAGTTGTTTAGTTTAATCTGTGTTTTCATTTATTTTATTAGTAAATTTTGAATAATCTATTCCTATTTATTACTTTCTTTAAAATTGGGCTCTATTTTGTATTTATATTGAGTCCGTAATGAAAAATCTGTACTTTTATATTTTTGTATCTTACACTTCTTAGTTTTATTTAATTAAAATAATTTGAAGTGCTTCCATGAACTTTTTTCCCTACAATATAATTATATTTAAAATATATTTCTCAAAATTTATATTAACCAACCTCTCAGTAAATTAAAGCATAGAATGTTGTGTATAATGCCGCGACTGTTGGGGTGGACGATTATTGAAATATCGACTAGCGAAATTTTCAACATTAATTTGTTTGGGTTACTAGGTTCCGTATGCTATCGTTTTCCATCGCCCACAATCGCTTAATTTTTCTTAGAACGCATGCGCAAACGTGTATTTCCACAATAATTCTGTGTGTACGCTACTGCATTCAGGGAGGCACCATCCCCACCTCCAAAAAGTGCGACGAGCATCGCCAATCGCGAGTCTTTGAAAATGATCATTGAAAAAATGTTGTTTTTTAACACAAATATTAAATATGTACACTCGAAATTAACCAATATTTTGGGTATACTTATTTTCCAAAATTCTTTATCTACGTCACGGAACAGATTGCTTTTCATTATTTGAATAATTTACGAAATTATTTAGGTATAAACTAGAGGAAACATTTCAGCTAACTTTTTTCGCACTTTGTTATATCGCAAAAACCACAATGACCAAAATCAATAAAAATTAATTAACAGGTAATGTTTTCTAATCATGAAATCACTCCTTAGGCGAAAATAATTTAAAAATATTGAATAATTTACTTTTAATTTGGATTAACAATTTACATTGAATTCTCCATAAGCGCCCACATACACACAGCCCTCTTGAATAGAAATAATGTTACATTATATTTATCAGGTTCGTCTGAATGAACTGCGCTGGTAAACTAGAATATGTGTAATGTAGTACACAGTCCATTTTTTCTTGTACAGTTTACCAATTCAGACAACCTGTAAATATAATTAACATTATTTTCATAAAAATCCCTTGTAGAAATATAATATTGTTTGAATTACAACTTGTAGATCAATATTGAAACATTATTGTACCAACTTGAATCAAGCCTGAAATACAAGTTGAAATACAAGATTGTGTCAATCTAGAAATTCATTATCGACTCAAGATTGTATCAACATGACACAATCTAGAAATTCATCATTGAGTCAAGATTGTATTTACAATATTGTATCAACTTGACACAATATTGTATCAACTTAACACAATAATGTGTCAATCTTGTATAAATATTTATTTTCAAGTTGTATTTAAATATTGTGTCAACCTAGTGTTGTGTTCACATCCCATTTTTGCTACAAGATTGTAGAATTAAAATTCAATAATGTGTCAACATTGTTACAAGATGTAATTTCTACTAAGGAATAGTCATTTATTAATGAAGAATATATGCAAATATACATTTCGATGATTTTAAATGAATTGTAGAATTTGCGTGCGAAATATTTTCCACCAAAGATATAAGAACTAGGTTTCAAATTAAATTCCAACAACTTTATAATCCGAATTCTATTTTTGATAAACGATCTTTTTAGGTATGCAGGTCGGCAAGAGTTACCAGATAATCTAAAGGTCCTCTTCAGAACAGTGGCCATGATGGTGCCGGATTACGCGATGATCGGTGAAATTTCGTTATATTCCTACGGATTCATAGACGCTGCCAGGTGACGAATTATGTTAATTTTAAAGATGGATTGTTACGATTTTTTTAAATAGAACAAGTTCACCTTTCTCTAGTGGATGAAACAACGATTTTCTGTCGTTTACATAGTAGACCCAAATTGTAAACGAAACCACTTAAAATTAGGCAAGAAATGACACTCTATGCCATCTTTCCAATTATTGGGTTGGCAACTAAGTATTTTAGGTTTTGTAGTATAGAATAAAACACTTTTTTTAACAAAGAATTGTTTTTAATCAATTATATATTTTACATTTTTCTCACTGACCTTTCAATGATCTTTCTTTCAGCTGCATGATTCCGCGCTCATAAAATGTTTACTCCTTATCAGCAAAAAACTGAACCAAGTGCGAGTGGAGGTCATCGTCATTTGTGAAAGTTTTGCCATTCAAAGAATTCTGCAAACTTCGAAATAAATGGTAATCAGATGGTGCCAGATCAGGGCTGTATGAAGGATGTGGCATCACTTCCCAGCCAAGCTCCAATAGTTTCCCACGAGTTGCTAAAGATGTGTGAGGACTTGCATTATCATGGTGGAACAATACATCTTCCCGATTTGACAATTCTGGCTATTTTTCTTTGATTGCTTCATCTAGTTTTATTAATTGTTGACATTGAACATCAGACTTGATCGTTTGGTTCCTTGGAAGCAGCTCAAGAAGCACAACACCTTTGTAATCCCACCAAACTGACAGCATGATCTTTTTTCGATGCAAACTTTGTGTTGGTTCATCGTGCTTGCTCCATGATCGTTTTCGAACTATGTTACCATACAAGACCCATTTTTTATCACCAGTGATGGTCCTTTTTACGAAAGGGTCGGTTTCATTTCGTTTAAGGTGCATATCGCAAAAGTTGATTCTTTGTGTTAAATGAATTTCTTTCAATTCGTGAGGTACCCAAATATCAAGCTTCTTAACTAGCCCAAGACATTTAAAATGTTTTTCAATTGTTGTGTGCGATACATGTAGCCTCTTCGCAACCTCTCGAACAGTTATCTGACGATCCTCTTCAATTATGACTTTGATTTGGTCATCATCAACTTCAGTAGACCGCCCAGAACGTTGCTCATCTTTGAGGGAAAAATCTTCAGAGCGGAATTTTTGTTACCAATTCCGACATGTGCGCTCTGTTAAGCAATCAGAACCATAAACTTCACGTATCTATTGATGAGCCGCAGCAGCTTTCTTTCCTTTACGGAAATGAAAAAAAAGTATAATATGTCGAAAATGTTCGTTTCTGCACTCCATTTAAAATTAACCCACAACCAATAGCTTTAATAAAAATCACGCACTACTTGCTTCTAAAGTTACGTCAATGTGATCAGTATCACGTGACAAACGGCAAAGTACAGTATTAACATAAGTTATACAAAAAAAATAAAGCAACGCTCTCTATCAGTAAAAAGCGAAAGTACTTAGTTGCCAACCCAATACATGATTACTATTTAAATGGTTGAACACAGTTATATTCCTTACATTACTGTTTTACTTTAGTACCAGATGTAGTTTTCGAACGTTATGTATTCATAAACTAAATAAAAAGAATTTGCAAATAATTGATAAATTTTTAGTGGCGGTTACTTTGTGATACATTTTAACTATTTAAATTAATAACACTAAATACTTTTTTGTATTCACTTTTTATTTTTACGGTCTAACCGTAAAATTGATAAATTATTTCCTCTTTAGCTATTGTGACATTTTGACTTATGTTACATAAATACTTTAAACAAATGTTCAATAATGGATGTTTGCTGTTGTATATCAATAACAATGCAACAATTTAATAGAAAATATTTTATGCAAAAATATAAGACTATCAGGCTGAAAGACCACTGGTATCGACCAGCCAGTTTCAGAGTTGGAAATATATTGTGAACGTTAGTGCATTCTTAGATATTGTATTGTAATTGTATATTCCAATCTCAGAAATAAAGATGTTTATGTATGTATAAAACTATCTGCAGACACATGTTTCGGGATTTCATCCCTCATCAGTAGAGCTGTGCAAAGTTGTTAATTTAATTAGTAAAAAACGCATCGTCACTTCTGAGATCTTCGGTGGAAGTGATCGTAAAGGACGTTTTTGGACAAGCGGTCACGCGATTGTCATGAGCGATCTTGATGAATTACTTTCTGCAAAAAATCTTTTCGACTCGGAACTGTGAGCAAGTGAATAAATCCTTTTGCTATTATTATCATGTATTCATTTTCAATAGATAACGAATGGAATATAACTGTGTTCAATTATTTCATTTTCTCAACTAACTCTCAAATGAACAATTATTCTTACTTTACTATATATATATATATATTCCCAAAAAATACATACATATTTAATTTAATATACAATACATGAAACAATTTAAAACAAATATATATTCTTAAGAATAACATTTATCTACCGGAGGTCTTTCGGCCTGTATATTACTAATTTTGTTAATTTAATCATGAAATTAGTTTGTCGCAGAAAATCGTCCACACCTACAAACTCTGTTCGGAGCAGCTTTCTTCCCAAAACCACTACGACTACGGTATGAGAGCCGTGAAATCGGTTTTACTGGCCGCCGGTAATCTAAAGAGATCCTATCCCCTTTCGAACGAAGCCCAACTCGTCCTCAGGGCTATAATCGATGTGAATTTACCAAAGTTTTTGGCTCAGGTAATGTTCTTATAGTAAAATAATTAACGAAATATATCCTCTATAAAATTCGGCATATACACTGAAAGAAATAAGTGATCATTTTAAACATGATAATGATTACGCTTATCATTTAACTTGTCGGCCTGGGAGCATGCCAAGTAACGTGTTTCCAGCAAACATTCTAACTTTGTAAAGATTTATTAAAATGTATTACTTAATCTAAATAAGATTCATTATAATGTTACTACAGTTACTTAGTCAGGACAGAATATTTGGTGGAAATTATTAATTAACTTAGTAGCACGTACCAAGATAATTTTAACTTCATTCCGAAAATTATGTTTAGGTGTTTACTTTAAACGCTTTTGTGATTATCCCATTCAAGAAACTGCCAAACAAGTGAAAATCCAACTTTCTTTCGGTGTACTTTCTTCACTGCACTCTTGATGAAACGAAATTGTAATATTAGGTAATTTCAAATTAAAAACTTTATTTAGTTTGATTGTTACAAAATAACCAATTGTTAATTAGTTATTTTTTTAATTCCTTTCAGAATGGTTGTCATTAACCGAAACACGTGTCAGGAAACTGAATATAACAACATAAAACTAAATAAGTGTTTTAATTTGAAATTACCTAATATTACTCTATAAAATATAATGTAGTAAGATTTTATTCCTTTCTTCACTTTTTTATTTTTATCACTATATGTACATTTCAAGCACAACGTGCTCTTTTTCAATAGCCTTTATGTAAAATTGACAAATAAATAAATAAACATGTAAACAAAATTTAATACACAAATGTGATGTGTTATTAAAAAAATTAGATAAAGGTAAGTTATTGAATTAAATCAATTAATTTTAATAAATTGTTAACTAACTAACCATCTTTATTCAAATGTGTATATGTATGTACAATAATATACAAAAATTAGCATTATGTTCTGTAGATGATGAATCGGCTATCGACCGGAGGTCTTTCAACCATAAATTGTTATTTAACGGAGTTAAGTCATAATTCAAAAGTTTACTATAAAATGTATCTGTTTTCGTTTCTCTTATATACAGTGATGGACAAAAATATATAGATAAACAATTACACATCTCCAAATGTTGTTATAATTTTATATAATTATTAATTAAATTATCAACAACTCTACGCCAATGGATGGCATTAATGAGAAGTCTGTTTGACATTTAATAACTACACACTATGAGATAAAGAAAAAAAAAAACACATTTATAATAGGACAAAAATATATAGACATATATTTTATGATAAATATTTAAATTGAATTTAATAGAAAAAGTGATTTTGTGCAGTAAAGAACATTAATGTAGGCTCTTCTTATAATAACTCGTGGTCGTGAAATTTCTCTTGCTATTAAAAAGCAAATAATTACATTATCTGAGAACGGTCAGCGCCAAGTAGAAATTGCAACCAACTTCAATTTAAATCGGGAAACAGTGTGGGAAATTATCAAGAAATATAATCAAGTAGGGTCACTGTGTGAAGCTAAAAGAAGTGATCATCATAGAAAGCTTGGTGAAAGATACGCGAGAGTGATTAAAATTATTGCATCGGGGGATCCTTTTAAAACACCTATCCAAACCAAAAATTAATTACAAGGTCAGGGATTGCCTAATATCTCAACAAAAACAATCACTAAATTTATTTGCAAGACGTGCATCTAAAAAATCTTTGCACTCAAATTAAAACAGGAAGGCCCGTTTAGAATTTGCCCACCGTCATCTGCATTGGACTCCCAATGATTGGAAAAGGGTATGTTTCAGCGACGAGCCCAAGTTTAATATGTTTGGATCTGATTTTATTTATTTATTTATTCAATTAACGGAGGCCAATAAATACAGTAACGTACATACATGATACAATGAATAGTTAAAAATAATAAAATAATAGAATTAACAGAAAAAACACATTTTTAAAAACGAACTATTTAGCACTAAGTATACGGCGCAAAGAACTTACAGAATCTACAAACATGTCGAAGCTGGATACTTTAATAAATTCATTTGCATGCCTTAACATGCGTGTGATAGCCGACTGCTTCGCATAATCTGTTCTGTGGAACGGTATATGAAAGATGGGTGCATTTTGGTATATGAAAGATGGCGCATGTTATGTTAAACGTCTTGTCAATAAAAGATTGCATCCACAGTTAAACATCTGTTATGGTTTGGGATTGCTTTTCTGGATTAGGTATGGGTACATTATATCAAATTCAAAGCATTATGGATAGATCTATGTATCGGAATATATTGAAACACGTTATGCTTCCCTATATGGAGGATAATATACCAATATGATCATCGTTTCAACATGATAACGATCCTAAACACACGTCAAAGTTAGTGAAGCTGTTTATATCTAAGGAAAAAAAAATCTATTTTAAAATGACCATCTCAATCTCCGACCTAAATCCAATCAAGAATTTGTGGAATCACTTGGAAATAAAATTAGAAAGGCAAGTTTTAGAAAGCAAGATGAATTATTCAATAGATTACAAGACAAATGGAAGAGTATTGATAGTGCCTACATTAATAAACTTGTTCAATCAATGATAAGAAGATGTCAGGAAATAATTAATAATAACTACTAAGTACTAAATACATTATTGAAAAGAAATCCTCTATTTTTTTAAATCATTATTATAATAAATATGTTTTAGTTATGTCTATATATAAATAGAAAACAGTATTTATTCCACTTGGTCACAATTATTTAAATATATTAAATAAAAAATGATTTGAAAATAATTAATAAATTATTTGCCCGGGAAGTAGTTGTTTTAATGTGCATTTGTTTAACGTACTTACGTGAGTAAGTCAATAGTCACAAAGCTAAATGTGGAAATAATTTATTAATTATTTTCAAATCATTTTTTATTTAATATGTCTATATATTTTTGCCGAAACATTTTATAATTTTTAAGCAAGAATAAATTAGTTTATCGATATATTAAAAAAATATTAATATTTTTTATTAATATTTTACAATATAGTTTAATTCCAATGTTTATTTATTTTAAGTTTTAATACCCTCAAAAAAATTAAGAAAATATAATTGTCTATACTTTTGTACATTACTGTACAATTAAATGTGATTTGCAATATTGTTAGGGAATTAGGTTCGATAATCAATTCGCAACATTTATTTACAGTTTATTTATTTACAAACACAGTTTTACTAATATTACAATGTTATAAATATTATTTCCACTTTTTAGTGAAAATTCAAACCACACAAAACAACAAGATCCTATCATCAGGAGAAATTAAATTAAATGCATTCTTACATACATCTAGGCCGACGAGAAGGTTAGTTCGTTGGAATTGGTGATTACCCATCAATTCCATTACGAATTATTCTTGAATTGCTCTTTTTATAATATACAGGGTGACCCATTCTATTTCAACCAGTGGAATATCTCGACCTATATGCATCGTACAAAAAATAATAAAAGTTTAATGGTTTCGAGGGGGATATCTGATGCTGTAAAAAATATGTTCACTATTTGGTGGTCAACTTTCAAATCTTAAATATAGTCGGGTCGCGTTAAGATGTCCCTCATGTTTGTAAAAGAACGACCTCCTCTTTTCCAGACTGGGCGGTAACTCTGTACGCCTTATGGAAATACTCGTATTTTGTGTTAATAATAATAATAATAATAATAATAACTTTATTATGCCCAACAGAAACCATTTACAGGACATATTACATATATATACACATTCAAAGTATAAATAAAAAAACAATTATAATGAATCAAACTGAGATATATAAAACATAAAACAATGTTACATAACAATTATATGACAATATTTAAACTTAGATAACTCAGTGGAATACTATTTCACCTAGTCCTTAACCACATACTTCCGAATTATGTTAGATACAATTTTATAATTATTATAAATATCTACATCTTCATTCTTAATAATATCATTTACATTTATGGTCATATGATTGATTGGAGCTTTAAACATAACATTTGATCGTGAACCTTTTAAATAGAATGGAGTATGATATCTTGAACAATGTGTTGGTATAAGAAAGTTTATTTGCGACAATATGTATGGGGAGTCAACTCTATTATATAAGATGTTAATTAGAAATTGCGCACTGGTTCTTATCCTCCTATTTTTTAGTGTAACATCTCCAGTTATTGCACGCAAATCTTTATAATCTGTGTTTATAGCAGGATATGAACCATATTGTCGAAAGTGTAGATATTTCAGATATCTTCTTTGAATTTTTTCAACTGACATTTTATGGTTTATATAATGAGGGTACCAAATTATCGAACAATACTCAATTTTCGGACGAACTAAAGTGCAGTATAACTTGGAAATGGTGTTGATGTTCGAGAATCGTTTACAACTTCGTAATACAAAACCAAGTGTTTTGGAAGATCTAGTGCATACATAGTCAATATGGGATTTAAAACTTAATTTGAAATCAAATATGACACCAAGATCTTTAATTTGAGAGCACTTCTCTAACACAACGTTGTTAATGGTGTAACTGTTATCAATTGTATTATTCTTTCTAGAATAAGACAATATTTTGCATTTAGAGATATTTAAGTTCAGGCAATTTTTTAAGCACCAGTTATGTATTAAATTCAAGTTTTCTTGCAGATGTTTGGTATCATTTTGATCTTTAATATGAGTAAATATTTTGATATCATCCGCATAAGCAAGAACATTACAATGTATACTGTTTAGTAAATCATTAACATAAATTATAAACAATAAAGGACCTATGTTTGAACCCTGAGGTACACCGGACGTAGCAATATATTTATATGATGAGTACCCATTGCATGAGACAAATTGTCGTCTGTCACTAAGGTATGATTTAAAAAAAGTGACCAAGTTATTTGAAAACCCATACAAGTCTAGCTTTCTGATAAGTAATGAATGATTGATATGGTCAAAAGCCTTTGAAAAGTCTAGGTATGCAACATCTGTTTGTTTTTGAGATTCTAATGCGTTACTGATAAATTGTGTTATGTGAATTAAATTTGTGACTGTTGATCTTTGGCTTATGAATCCATGTTGATGTTCATATATAAATGATTTTACTCTAGTTGCCAATATTGAACAAATTAGCTTTTCAAAGACTTTTGCAAAATTATTTAAGATAGAGATTGGTCTGTAATTAGTAACAGAGCTCTTATCTCCTGATTTGTGCACAGGACAAATTTTACCAACCTTCCATCTTTCCGGAAATGATGCCGTCTTAATAGAGATATTAAATAAAACTGACAAAGGTGTAGCAAAGGCGTGAGCACAATCTTTAACGAGATAGCTCGGAATACCATCTTCTCCAGCTGTTCTCGCATTTTTCATTTTTTTTAGTGACTCAACTACATCATTTACGGAAAAATCTGAAAGATTGATATGCGGATACCCCTCAAAATAATTTACGTTTTCGCCATTTATTGAATGACCTATATTATTATTAAATGTGCTAGCAAAATATTCAGCAAATGTATCAACTATGTCTTGAGGGTTGCTCATAATTTTACCTTCATGGCTAATCGAGTCTGGAATAACGGATGATCCGTTCATAACACGAACATGTGAGAAAAATTCTTTAGGGTTAATATTTATGTTAGTTTCTACATTACTTAAGTAGATATTATAAGCAGTTTCTATATCTAGTTTTAATTTAATTCTTAGCCGATTAAATTCAATATAGTATTTATTATTTTTTGTTTTTTATATTTAGAGTGATAATAGCGCTTTAGTTTTAGATTATTAATAATATCCCCATTATACCATATCGGAAATTTGCTATTGCGTTTGACTTTCTTTGGTACATGTTTAACAAATACACTTTCCAATTTAGAGTAAAAAGCCGTAGTAGCTGAGTTAATCTCATCAAGTGTATGTAAAAAAGACCAATCTGTAGTCAATAACTCATTATATAATTCCGGAAAGTTCGATTTATTGAAGTTAAATGACATATACGATTCATTTATTGGAAGCTTTGAAATTCTGTTTTTGTGATAAACTGAAATGTTGATAAATAAAGCTGGGTGTCAATATATATATTGACAAATCATTCATAGAGACATTAAAATTTATATTTGTTAATACTAAGTCTAGAAGTCTATTAGAAGAATTAACGACGCCGTTTTTTTGTTCAAGATTTAACATATCCATTACAAATGTACAAGGATTAGATTTGATATTAGAAGTATTTAAAATAAAGTTAGGAATATTAAAATCACCGATAATGAGTACTTGTTTTCCATCAAATTGTAGTGCAACGGCTTCTAGAATTGCATCAATTGATTCAGATCGCATGTCTGGAGGAAAGTATAATACTAGTACGTAAATACTTGAAAATTTGATTGTACACTTACAGCAAAGTATATCAGCAAGATAATTTAAAGATCTAATATGAGATACTGCAACAATTTCACTAATATATGATTTTTTGACAGCTAGTAAGACCCGATCTCGTACGATCTCGATCACAGCGATAAACATTATAATTTTCGTCAAACATTTCCGCGTTATTTATATCATCCGACAGCCATGTCTCCGTGAACGCTATAAGATCATAGAAATTCGTTGAAGAAGCAGTATATACATTGAAAGTTTTGGTTCGTAATCCTCTGGTATTCTGGTAATATATATTTAGAAATGTATTTTCTCTGTCGGGCCTCGTTAGTTTTCCGAACTGGAAAGTTGAGAAGTTACGTTAACAATTGTAGGAATTCCTTTTATATATTTAATTCGGATGTTGTCTTCACCAGCGTTAGTTCTGTTTGTTAAGTCCTACTTTACTTTGCGGAAGAATTCAAGTTGTTTTGGAGTATTATCTCTAGATATCGATACATTCTTGAATCTATCTATGTTCTTCAGTTTTTTTATGTTTTTAATAGCATTGAACACTGGTTTTTCATTATTAAAACGAAGTCTTATGGGGCGTTTATTGGGTTTAGAGCGATCAAACATTCCTACTCTGGATACAACTGGCTTTTCAGTTATTGCTAGATGCTCCAAGATAGTTCGTGAGAAATCAGAGTCATGAGTAGTTTGCAAATCACGAGTATTTTCCGTTTCAAGTACACCATGTATGATGATGTTACATCTTCTTTTCTCTCGTTCCGCGACTTCTTGAATTATGGTTTCCATATCCAATGCAGAGATTTCCGGTGAGGTTGATGATTTCAAGTTCTTAATTTCCTGTTGCAATCCGACAATTGCAGCTTTTAATTCATTAATATCAGAACCAAGTTGAGAACACTTCATACAGGTCCAAGATAAGCCAGACTTAGAATTAATTTTTCTGGCCTCTGGTTTAGTAACATCGACACAGGTAATTTTATAGCCATTTTTACATATACAACAATGTACTAGCAGATGCGCCTCCGTTACGCTGTTACAGCAGTGACAGCTAGGCATTTTGTATGTATTTATTGTAGATAAATATCGAGTAAATTTAATTTAATATTACGTTGTATAACAGGAAAAAAATACGGTATTAAGACGAGGACTATGCTTCACGTCATTGGGTCTTTAATGACGACTTTTGCGAGACACAAACAATGAATGAGTAGACCACGGAACGGGAGCACAACAGAGAACAAAGGTCAAATATAGAACAGAGATGCATGAATTGGAATGAATGAGTCATTCAATTCACGGCCAGGCGATTGATATAAAAAAAAAACACACACACTGAAATTGGACAAGTTAAATTAAATTAAATGAATCCCAAATAGGTTAGGATAATTCAATTTCAATTAATTGCACCTACAATACATCTCGATGTCGTGAGCACTCCTTTAATGTTAACAATATCTTTCCACTAGTAAGTGTAATTAGATGTGTTAAAATATATCAATCAAAAAAAGGCGGCCTTGATCCGTTTATTTGCAAATTGTTTAAGAGCGACCGCGAACCACGAACCGACGACACACGAACTATTGATCTAATCTAATCAAACATGATATCATCCGCAAATTATTTTAAATTAATAATTTGAAATCAATTTTTATGGTGGAATTAATATTCAACAATAAATTGAATGATAAATGCACTCAGCTTTAAATATACAGGGTGAGCCACGAATAACGGCCATTAGAAGTTTTCGGGGTTCCTGACCGCGGAAAATTTTGAAAAAAATCTAGGTTACACGGTTGAATGCGACCACCACATGGTAAAAATTTTGACTTTCTTTCACTTCCTGTTGTATCGGAAAAGGCTACAAACTTTGTTATTTTAAATGGAACACCCTATATTTTAATTTTTTTCGAATTCCCCGTTCCAGTGCATAACCACCCAAATCGATTTATGTCTACATAACTCTTACAGTTTTTGAGATATTTTTTTTTATTTTTAACCTCAAATTGACGTTTCGAAAAATGCCTACAACTTCTAGTAGGAACAAGATAGACGAAATATTGGTCATTCCATTTGAAAAAAATTGACGTATGATGTTTTTAAGAGGGTACTGAAATGCTGACACTTTTGAAGTACCCCTAGATTAAATTAGATTGATGACTCCTAGTGGTTTCCACGTTCCGTGAGTTTAGTTCGCCGAACCACTCGATGAGGGGCGCTGTTATCGAAAATTACGTCACAGGCTGTGGGGAGAGAGGGGTTCTCGCAGATCGGGACGGGTTCTACTATATACGGGACTTATGTGGCGGGGAACACTGAATAACCGCGCGATGCGAGAAATAATAACAACATAATTAGAGTATAAAATATTTATTATAAATAATTATTACATTTTTACAACGCAATTTTTTAAAAAAATAATTTTTACAATTAGATTTCACAAAACATTATCCACTTTCTCTTTATGAAACATTCTCTCTTATAAATTTAATATTTGTACATTTAGTAATTACATAATTTTTACTAACCTAAATGTTTATTTTCGTCAATTTATTTAGCGCAATGTGGGCTTCGGCGGGTCCGTTTCAGGACATTTGGGGAATGTATTTTAATCTCGACTGTCATTTACTTGCGTTTTTTGATAATTTATCTGGTCTTCTAAAGGGCATCAGTTATGCGTATGTTAAGCACTTCCAATGCATGAAGAGACGACACAATGGCACTTTTCACGGACGGAAAACACTCGCGGGCGCGTTTTACTATCAACACTGACTGCTCCAGGGTGATTTTTTTAACAATTTCGGGGGACGGTAAACGGAAGGATAACCTGACTCAACTCAAACTTGATTTTTTGTGCACCAGATGTTCGTAATTGCGGGAAATTTGAAATTTCGACATTTGCGCCCTCCCATCGAGTGGTTCGGCGAACTAAATATGTGAACTTTGAGAATTATATGGAGTTGACTGGGTCTGGAAGTACCTATTGTCAAAATTGACGGATGTTATTTTTTTATTTTAAATGAATCTATTAGTAACAATTTAAGATGTCGCTGGTCTGTCTATCTTGTTCCTACTAGAAGTTATAAGCATTTTTTCGAAACGTCAATTTGAGGTTGGAGCAAATGATACGACGTGATCAGCTAAATACTTGTTGATGTATCTGACAGCCATCATGGCACCATTTTCAATTAGAATAAGCTCAGTTTTCGCGTACAGTGAAACACTATCCCAAAACATTTTACTGTCTCCCCCAAATGGCATTCTTGAAGATATACGACACGCTGAAAATCATTCATCCTGCCTTTTTACACATGTTCTCTTCCATCTGGACAACGTGGACAAAAATGTCGTCTCTTTGTTCACGAGCAAATCGTAGTTGCTTAGTACCATCGTATTAAGCAAAAGTGGGCAAACAGTAGGTTTTCTTAACTTCAATCAATTTTCCTTCAATTTCCGGTAAAAATGTCTTGCAGTAATTGCAGTATTATAAACATCTTCCACGTGGCGAGACAAAATTGTTTGATGGTAAACCATGATCTACACTACGCGTAGATAACACCATAAAACGGTCTTCTCGTCGGGGTGCGAAGTCTGCCTGATCTTGGCCTTCTTGTACATTCCTCAGCGATGTCGCTGTATTGTATCTTGGGCCGTACCTCTGGGAATATTGAAGATAGCAGCGATGTATACTGCGTTCAGCTTCGTTCAAAATTACTGCTGTAATTACATTTATTGCTTGAATTTTGTTAAAATTCAATAAATTCTATATCGTTTTTTTGTCTGTTGGGTAATAAAGCTTTATTATCATTATTATTATTAAAAGATAAGTACCAGCATTAATAGCTCAAATACTCTTTCAACTCTTTCAACACAAGCTGTTAAAGCTGAATAGACTGTACACTCAGATTTGGCAATTTTGTATAACTTACTGTTTCGTGACTTTTTCTTATAGAATTATATGTTTAGTATCGTTTCTTACTTCCAATTCTTACTTTATAGATAATGTTTCACTTCTTGCAATATAAAAACAGAAAAGAAGAAATGTTTCTTATGCTAACAGATATTTACTTCGGTGTTCGGATTTTTTGTACACGAGTGTAATAAAATCAACTAAAAGAAATATTACCTAATTCGACTGCATTTGATCTTTTTTATGTTGATTGTTGGTTGTGGAGACTATAGTTATTTAAATAAAAATAGTTGTCTGATTTTATTTATTTTTTATTTTATTTGATTACTTAAAGTCTTCTGCAATCTTTTATAATAATTTTTGAACTATTCTCAATTTCAGGATATACCGCTGTTCGAGGGTATTTACTCCGACTTGTTCCCAGGCGTTGAATTGCCGAAATTCGATCGCGGTGAACTAATCGATTGCCTGAAGAAAGTTTGCCTCAAGAAGAATTTACAGGCGACGCCGTTTTTCGTCGAGAAGGTGATGCAGATTTACGAGATGATTTTGGTGAGGCACGGTTTGATGGTCGTCGGTGAACCGATGGGCGGGAAGACTTGCGCTTATCAAGTAAATACAAAATGCATATAGTTCTTTAAAATCTATTAGAGTTGATACATTCGGGTTTTCTATGTTCAATTAAATATATTTTGGCTATATTTTAAGAATTTATTTTTATTACAAAATTTCAACTGTGCCCTATAGTAAGGGGTACATCTCCACCAGTCCGGGACGGAGAGGCCTTCGCCTGCAACCCGAACGGTTCAATTGAAATTTTTTGACAGATTATTGTCGAAAAATACAATTTTTTGACTTTTGAAAAAGCTGTTTTTTTAATCAAAATGATAATCTGTGAAAAAAGGTAGTTTTTTCACTCATTCTTTACGTTTGGTGCGCTTAAATTGATATTCTTTGAAATATTTCTACGTCAAGCTCCCAAGAAAAAGGTTTTCTGTGTCCGAGTTTAAACGGTAATATTACTAATTTGAAAAAAAAAAAAAATGGTTTCGAGAAAAACGCGTTTAAAGTTTTCGGTTTACTAGTCAATTAACAAACGGCTAACCTAAGTTGGCAGTTAATTAAGCCCGAAAATGATGCCATCAAGCCCCAAAAATTCTTATTTTTCCGATAAAACCGATTTTTCGAACTTCCAAAGGGGTTGGTAACACTGCACTCAAGAAGCGTCAAATTCGGCCTGTGCATGTTTTCATTCAAGATGCGATTTCACTCAAAACGAATTGGAAATTCGAAAAGCTGTTTCAGGGGCAAATTTTATAGACATCGAGGATTATGAAAAGCAACCTCCTTAAATCTGTTAATTGGCTATCGATCAATGGTCTTTCCGCCAGTTTTTTTTTTTTTCGAATAATTTTATTTAATTTCCCAATTTATATAAACTAAATGCGATAATATGTACGTTTTGTACTGACAGCAATGTAAGCCTTGTAGATGACGACACACCCTTGTAAATTACTTCTTAGTGCAGAATAAACCTAATACAAATTCAATAAGAGCGTATTTTAAACCTCTTACTTTTTGTTACTTTCTATGTACTTCATATTTTAATATGATAGAAAATAACATAAAGCAATTAAGAGCATATTTTTAATCTCTTGCTATCTGTTATTTTATGTCATAAATATATACTTTTGCATTTGTATTAGTTTTTTTCCTTTGTTCTGCACTAAATAGAAGTAAGTATTAAAGTTTATTACAATGTTTTATTTCAATGTGTTAAGCGGGCGTTAGCATCTCCAATATATTTTGACGGGTTCCAAGAAAATCCAACGATGTACCAATAGGGCACATTTATTTACAACAATTTAAGTGTTTAGTACCGTGACACTGGCTGGTCTGTCTTATAGGGTGAAAATCACCTTGACTAAGCCTCCGGTGTGGGGCGGCGCACAGTTTAGCAAAGGTGGAAAAAACCCACAAATACATAATTTGTTTTAGACGTTTTTTTTTTGTTTTTTTTATCTTGAATGATTGCAGTATAATGGTCCGATGCACAGCGCTATAAAATTGTTTCCTGCCGGTCCTCGGGTAGTGGGGGAAGGCAAAATTAAAACTCAATATTTTAATAATCTGTTATCACTATTATATTCTACATACTTTAAAACCTAAGATTATAAATTAAATTAGACCTATAAATGTTCCGCAATTAATTCGCAAAGTTCAATAATTTTTAAAACTATATTTTTATCAAAAATCGGCTTTCAAGAAAATATTTTTTTTAATTACATGTAATCACAATGAGTTTGATTTTTTTATGTGAAAAGTACGCATTTTAGGCTTATTAAATATACAGAAATATTATCAGTAAGTGCTTAAATTACTTCGAATAAAAATAAATAAAATTTAAAACTAAATTTCAGCTTTAGTAGGCATTTGAATGTTTGTGTCAAGTAGTGTCAAAATTTAATTTACATGACGTTAATCTCTAAATATTTCTCTATACGTCCATGAAAATATCATATGTAAAACGATCCGATTTTATGAGTTATGATTTTTTTAATCTTCTGCATCCCGCGAATTTCCAGGCGTGCTGCCGTTACATTCAGTGACGGTTATCGTTATTTTTTTAATGATATACAATTTCCATTACAAAAGTGTCATGGTCTATTTGATAAAGGCAAGCAAGATTTGCTAAAACTGCCAAAAGTATAGAACAATCTAATACAAACAATTATTTTATTATAATGTTAATTATTGCAGCTTCTATTTTGTTAATTCATTTAATAAAATTAAATTACAATGTATAACGAAGTAGAAGCTGCAACAATTAACATTCTAATAAAATAATTGTTTGTATTAGATTTTTCTTTATTTATAATCCCAGTTATGCAAACAAAGTAAAAAAATGCTTCGTTTATTAAAATTTTCTCAGAAGTTTAATGTTTAAATTAGCAATAACATTCTTATTGCTACACAATAAAAATGCGATTTAAATAAAAAGCCTCAAACGCAAAGTTTTATTTAACATACTTCCATTTTTATATAAAACTTTCTAGGCTTTCACTGCCAGTATCAATAAATATGTGGAGTTCAGGGCTATTAGGCTATGGTTTATTGCAGTCGCTTCAAAACTCCTAGAATTTCAGCGCCTACTAAGACATCGAACAGTCTATACGTCTTTGGTTGACGAAACCATTGTCGAAACTCAAAATGACCAATTTCCATTAAAGTCAACGCATTGATCTATTTTAATAATTCCATATTACATAGAATTATCGTTACAACACAAAACTTATTTTTTTAAGAAATTGCTATGTTTTTACGTCGATGATTTTATTGATTGTTAAGACTTTTACTTCGTTGTGCATCGTTATTCAATTTTAATTTCACTTCGATTAACGAATGCACTTTTTGTACTTTGTTTGATTATTTATTATACAATATGGTTGAAAACTATTGTCCTCTAGAGTACTTTGCATTTTTTAAATTAAAAAAATATGTTGGTAATAAAAGTAACCACACGCTATATGTTATGTTATTAAAAAAATGAAGAATAACAATAATGCATTTAATCATAATACCAAATAGAATTTACAGCAAGTAGAGCTTAAAATATATAGCAAATGTTCAAAGTATTCTCCTTCATTATTTAAACTCAACGCCACACTCCATTTCATATTTTCAAACACACTCACTAAATGCGGTGTAATTGAATTGCAAACATTTCTTATCGCTTCGGTTTGCCTATTTTTCCGACATTTTTTTTCGTTTGGTCTATCTTCTATTTACAGCTCCCGTTTCATGAAACTGTAAAACACATTCTTGAATGGCGTGCCAAAAATCGTCTTAGAAAACTGCAAGAAATGCAGCGCTGAATTCTTAAATACACGTTTGGAGAGGGCGGAAAACGCCCATTCTTGATTTTCTCTATTAGTCCCATTTCGGATAGGTATATCTGACAAGAGAAAATTTATGTTCTGTAGTAAACATTTTTAGTGATTTCATAAATAATAATATTTGTTTTTATTCACTGACGCCAACAAAATGTAACAAAGAAAAAAATCAAAGCACTCTAGAGGAGAAAATGTCTCGATCATATTGTATCTTCATTCATATTATTATACAAAACTACAAAACATAAATAATTACAATACATGTAGGTGTTGTTCTGTCTGAGCTAAATTATTATTTCTAATTGTATTAGTCTTTGGCGGATGCACTGGGTGAACTGCAAATGGAAAAAACAGCGAAACTGCACGAGTTTCGAGTCGCCTACAGAATCATCAACCCGAAAGCGATCAGCATGGGACAACTGTATGGGCAATTCGATCCTGCATCACATGAATGGTCTGATGGTGTTCTGGCAACGACTTTTCGAGAATTCGCGAATTCGACATCCGCCGACAGGAAGTGGATCCTTTTCGACGGACCTGTGGACGCTGTGTGGATTGAAAATATGAACACTGTGTTGGATGATAACAAGAAATTATGTTTGATGTCTGGGGAGATTATTCAAGTAGGTTGCATGAGTTTACTTATTGCTTATAATTCTATTATTTCTAAAATATGTTTTCGTTCTCATTTATACATTATTTTAGCCTAGGAACAATCTAAGATAAATAAATCGAAAATTAAAGTCGCCAAAGTCGGTCGTTTTGAATTTTGAAATTTGACCGATTTTCTCTTGAAAACCGTGGATAAGAAAAAAAAAAAATTAAAAAAATAGTTAAAATAAAAAAATAAACTTTTTTATTATTTGATGTAGTTCTTAAGACATCTATTAATAAGAGACAAAGAAATCGAAAATTAAAGGCGCCAAAGTCGGTCGTTTTGAACTTTGAAATTTCACTGATTTTCTGTTGGAGACCGTGGATGACTTACAAATTGTAATTATTATATTTCTACAGTTATTCAAAGTAATCTTTCAGGTTACTATTAATATGCTAATGTATATAAAATCGGTGGATGAATTACGAAAGTCCCGGCGCGTCCGCCATGATGGAGGCGCCAGGCCGAAAAACCATGGCTGGAAAATCGTAGATAACTTCACATCGGTCAATTTATGACATCTGAACTCTATGAACTTAATTTTAACAGTGTCGAGAAGTGGCTTTCATTCTATATGTAATTGTCTATTGAATTTCGTCGTTTTTCATTTTTTCAAATCTTTATGAAAGTTGAGAGATACACCCTTTGTAATTTATTATTTTCTTTGTAGATGTCGAATAAAATGAATTTGATATTCGAGCCAGCCGATTTGGAGCAAGCCTCACCAGCAACCGTATCTCGTTGCGGTATGATTTACATGGAGCCGAAACAGTTAGGCTGGCGACCCTTATTGAGCTCCTACGTAATAAACCTACAGAAGATCTTGCTGGCCGAGCAGCTGGAGCTGGTGATCGAACTTATCGATTGGCTTTTCCCACCGTGCCTTTACGAAATCTACCACAACTGTAGGATGTTCCAGGAAACGTCTGAAATCCACCTGTTTCATGTAAGTTTCATTACAGATTGTACGACCAGTTCAATAAATAAATGGTTATTTTTTATATATATACAGGGTCGCTACAAAGTATGGAAACACGGGGCTCTCACGTGAAAACGGCTAAAAACAGAACCACCAAAATTGGGATTTCTAAATGGGATATTTTCTTGAACAATTTGGCCTGAAAAAATAAAAAATGATTCTCAGAATTTTCACATACGGACGCCATCTTGAATTTTTTTAAATGGAAATCGATTTTTTTTATTTTACAACTTTTATAGACCTTATAATTCTGATTACAACCATATACCTTTTTTTAAAAATACTTGTCTTTTCATCGATAAACCGGACTTTGAAAAGTATGGAAAGAGCGAAATATTTTGAGAACGGTTTATCGGAATGTCCTGAAATTTTGCAAAGGTTTATAGTACGTTAAGGCCTTCAACTTGCATTTTTTATTTTTTCATATTCATTTGTTTTGTAAATATTCTATTTTTAGTCGAAACTTAAACATAAAAATTAACAATGTCAACTTAAAAAATAGTTGCCTTTGAAAACAGTTTTCATTAGCCTGTCAAACTAGTAAAAAACATTAGTAAGTAACTGGTTGTTGCAAAAATGCCACATTTGAGTGAAACGGATCGCATAGAGATTCTCATGATGATTGGGTGTGGGGATAGAAAACGAAGCTTTGCCGAAGCTGCTAATCTTTTCAACGTAAACCATCCAGATCGAGCACCTATTTCCAGGTCAGTTGTATTTAAAACATGGAATAGGTTTAATGAAACTGGAACTGTTAAAAATCGTCCAAAAGTTGGACGACCAAAAACTGTTACAAATGAAGAAAATTCATTTAATCTTATGATAGATGTAGTTGAAAATCCAAAAACTTCGGTGCAGCAATTGGCTTTCAATAACAACATGAGCAGGAGATCAGTTCAAAAAATAATGAAAATTGAAAAGTATTATCCCTACAAAATTCAGCTGCTACAAGAATAGGATAAACCAGGACGCTAATTTTATTAACCGTGTGCTCTTTTCCGATGAATCAACTTTCTGCTTAAATGGACAAGTTAACCGCCATAACTGTAGATACTGGTCAAACAAAAATCCACATTGGATGGAGCAGATTCATACGCAGCGTCCACAAAAAATTAATGTTTGGTGTGGTATAATTGGGCAGCATATTATCGACACTTTTGTTATTAATGGCAATTTGACATCTGAAACATATTTACAGCTTTTGCAAAAACAGGTTGTTCCAAGACTTAGACAAATATTCCCAAATTATGAAACTCAGGCTAATCCAGCTGAAAACATATGGTTTCAGCAAGACGGAGCACCAGCTCATTTCGGACTAATAGTACGTGAATATTTAGACGTAACTTTTCCCGGCAAATGGATAAGCAGGAGAGGAACAATTGAATGGCCTGCTAGGTCGCCCGATTTAACTCCACTTGATTTTTTCCTGTGGGGACATTTGAAAAATCGAGTTTATAACAACAGGCCACACAATATACAAGAATTAGAAGAACGCATAAGAACCGAAATTGCAAATATTCGTCCTAATATTTTAACTAGTTCATTACAACACTTTGTCCAGCGTATTCATTACTGCCAAGAAGTTAATGGAGAGCACTTTGAACATATATTGTAAACTAAAAAATCATTTATTGTTTAACATTTTATTTTTTCATTTGACTGTTTAATATTTTTTTTAAGTTTTGATCAACAATAGAACATGCATTCGTGGTATTGCAGCATTTAGAAAAAGTACTTGTTTGCCTGTTTCCATACTTTTCAAAGTCCGGTTTATCGATGAAAAGACAAGTATTTTTAAAAAAAGGTATATGGTTGTAATCAGAATTATAAGGTCTATAAAAGTTGTAAAATAAAAAAAATCGAATTCCATTTAAAAAAATTCAAGATGGCGTCCGTATGTGAAAATTCTGAGAATCATTTTTTATTTTTTCAGGCCAAATTGTTCAAGAAAATATCCCATTTAGAAATCCCAATTTTGGTGGTTCTGTTTTTAGCCGTTTTCACGTGAGAGCCGTGTTTCCATACTTTGTAGTAACCCTGTATAAACAATCTTTATTAACAATTAAGTTTACAATAACGTAACAAACATTGATTATGTATATCACACATAAATTAATTAATTGTTAAATAGCTATCGACCAAGTTATTTTTTTTTCTGGAAAACGCTTGTGAATGGTGCTTTAAAGAAAACAGTTTTTCATTTGTTTTAATTCGATGTTGTGGAGTGTAGAATCAAAAGCGAGATGGACTAGTTAATAAAAACTGGAGTCGTTCCGTTTAATCACAATGACCACGCTTGTGGCGTTAACTACCCCCTCCTATCCTGCTGTTGGACCGAACGCAGGTACACAGGGCCTTAACATCATTTGTAGTTTAGCCTTATACTAGTTAATCTTCACTTGTATATTTTCGATTATAGATGTTTTCCTATTTGAAATAATAATCATTAGATTTACCATTTAAAATAGAACCAAAATATTATTTGGCTTTCTTTTATAGTAAATGTTTTTACTTATTTATGTTACATTTAATAGGTGAGGTGTTCACTTAACGACGGGTGAGCTTATACATTTTTATTCATGGACCAATCATAATTGATTGCATATACATAGTAGACAAATCGATGTAAAAAAGACCTTTATTGGCATTTCTCTTACACATACCATTAAACAACTTAAATCTTTCTTCTTCTCTCCTTCTCCAAACCTACAATTTTACACCTGTTCCATCTTCTAGTATTCTTTTATCCTTCTATTACCTTCCGTCTATTCCTCTCGTACCTTCTTACATTCCTTTTCTAAGTGTACCCAAATATCCCTGCTATACTCTTCCCCCATCCATACCTTTCTTCATCTCCTCTTCGACCCACACCCCTGCATATTGTATAATAAATAACAATTTGTATATTTTTTTATTAATATTGACAATCAAAGTTAAAGCCACGATTGGAAAACTGGGCCTAAATATTTTGTCAATGCGTACAATAGACTTCGTTAGGTATCAGCAATCGCATTTTTTAGGGCATATTTTTTAATCATAGTTCCCGGACTTTATTTAGACGGTGTTTTGACAAGTTGGGAAGTGTAGTGGTTCATAAACAAACATTTCCTACTTTACTAAGCAAGGTTCTTGATGCGCGTGCAATAGTAAATTTTCTGCATGGACTCACCATTACAGAAGTAATAATAATGAGTTTATAAATTTTTAAATAAAATGTTTACATTTTTAATAATAATAATTCTTTACTAATATAAAAGCAATAACAAAACATAATATACATGCAGGTATACTATTTAGGTAAAATTAAAGTCTATTATTACTATAAACTAATCTTAAGATTCAGTTTAGGAGGATTCACCTTACTGATCTTAAATCCATCATTTTCACAATTGTCTTATCATAACTTAACCAATATTATTTTATTTATAGTACAACAGATCTATGTTTTCTTCTTCATATTTCAGTCTTTCACAAGATTACTGACCTGCTTACTAGTGGGGGAAACGCAGGTCAGTACAGTTTGGCTGCAGTGCGTCTGTCTGTTTTGCACCGTCTGGGGTTTGGGTTCCATGCTGACAGCTGACGGTCGCAAGCGGTTTGACTATTTCTTCAGGAAGATTTTAAACGGAGACAACAAAGATCACCCGAAACCGAAAAGCTTCAAGCTGACGAAGGCGCAGATATTTCCAGATAGGGCGAATATTTTCGATTGGTTCTACGATAAGAAGAACAACGGTTGCTGGTTGAGCTGGATTGACACACTAGAAAAGTCTCAAGCGATTCCGGCTAATGCAAATGTAAGTAATGCGGCGAGGGTTTTATTGATCAATAAAAAAAAACACTCGAAGCCATATGCATTGGCTGCCAATCGCGATTAATTTGAAATTATCTCAATTTGTGACCATAAAAAAAATAATATGAAAATAATTTAGTAGTAATCGCAATTTGTTTTGGATCTAATGACTAGGAGTTTCTTTCTTTTTAATAATAATAATAATTCTTTATTAGTGCTGCTACAAAAAGATGTTTACACTCGTCATTAATAGAATGAGATGCAATAATGAATCATAAATACAATAAATAATTTAAATCAGTCTCACATTTCGGCCAAGTGGACTGATACGATGCGTATTAGAAGCGATGTAAAGTGACAAAGCTTGTGCTCGAAAAAGGTTGCATAACTAATGTTTTGTTGTAAAGATAACAGACACAACAGATTTTAAGTTAATACGTGCGATCAAGTGATTGCATAAATTTTATGTAACAATGAATGGATCCGAGAGGAGTTCTCTTTGTCGGTTATCAATATCACGAAATTCTCTCGCGGATTTCGCAATAGCAATCACTAGAGATAACTTTAAGGTTCCCTGTAAACCATCCTCCCCATTTACTCTTTACCATTCCCCATGCTTTCTTGACTTTACTTTGCAGCCATTTAACAAGGCCCATATACCCTCCTGAACCCTTGAAAACAAATCCCAAATACCTAAATTCATTCACTCTCTCAATTTTTCCCCATTCCACTCAAATTCTGTCATTCTTCCTTCCCTACCTCTATTTCTAAACTTCATCCACTTTGTCTTTCTCACATTTACAGTCAATCCTCTCTTATCTATTTATTTTTCCACCCTCTGTAACATTTCCTTAATTTCCCCACTCTCCCTCGCCAATAACACTACATAATCCGCATACGCCAACATCCATATCTTCCTCTTTCCAACTACCACACCGCCCACCTGCCCATTTCTCAACACTTCTTCTAACTCGCTCACATATATATTAAGTAGCACTGGACTCAGCGGACACCCCTGTCTCACCCCCAGCCACACTCTAAACATTTCCGAAACATCTTTTGCTCGTACCCAGGTTTCTTCATACATTCTCTTTATCCATTCCACCATTGCTTTATTGACTCCTCTCCTTTCCATTCCATTAACCTTTCTCTCGGCGCCATATCATATATATCTTTCAAATCCAAGAACACCGCGTACATACATCCTTTTTCCTCTAGCACTCTCTCAACCATTCTAGCGATCGTAAAAATCTGATCCCTTGTTCCCCTCCCTTTTCGAAAACCTCCTTGCGTTTCGGGGAGTAGACCTCTGTCCTCTGCCTCTTTTTCCATCTGGGATTTTAAACTTGTCAAATTAAACACTTGGTTTTGATTCTCTATACTTTTTTTTATTTATCCAACTAGTTTCGACTTCCTGTCATCCTCAAGGATTTACGTACAGAACATTATTTTATATTTTTACTTTCCCCGGACCCCTGTCCAAGGGAAAGTATTGTGATCGTGAAAATTTTCGAACCGCCAATTTCAACAAATATACACGTTTTGAGGTCCCCTGAGTCCATTCCATCGAGTTTTGAAAAATGTCTGTGTGTGTGTCTGTGTGTGTGTCTGTGTGTCTGTGTGTCTGTGTGTTTCCGCGATAGCGCATAAACGGCTGAATGGATTAAGCCCAAACTTTATATCTAAGCTTTATATTACAGTGGAATGATCTGAAAAGCTTTTGGTTAGAATCAAAACTCATTAAGTGCAACTTTACTCTTAGCAATTTTTCATTTTTTAATTCGGATAGAAAAATGTTTCAAATAAAAGTTTTAGATCTTGGAAAATAAATAATTTCTGTTATAAAACTTTTATTGTAGGACCTCCGGTTTTCATTTTATAAGCATTTATCTGATAAATTCCCTTAGAGATTTTAATTTTTGAAATAATTATTTTAATGACAAATAAAACGTCAAAGTGCCTTCAAATTCAAGTTATCATTCGCAAACGCCTCCAGTTTGCAAAAATGAAGAAGAGTGTGGAGGAATGATTGTAAGGTAAGAAATAACACACTTAATTACAATATTCTTCTAAATACTCGGCTTTAACTTTAAAAGATAACAATCAATTTTTTCTATTAATCATTTTGCTTCCCTATTCAATTTTCTATCAGAAACTTATTTGACCGTATTCACCGGGGAAAGTGCCATGATGGACACATCACCATTTTTATATATACATATGATTGGAAGTGAGAATAGGGGAGTGCCAGCTATTTTCGCACTAATTGACTCCATTTTTGCCTCTTTTATGGCTCTCTGGATTTCCGGGGGCTTATTCTCAACATCGGTGCAATGAGTCACTGATGCATAATGTCACTCGATTTTATGTCACCAAAAAAACGATGCAATCGCGTGGACCCTATTCTCAGCGCGCGGTGAATCGAACGATTTCAGTGGCAAAATGCATGAGTGAGCATGCATTTTGCCACTGAAATGATCCAGCAACGTTGTAATTTCGTTTATTGGCGCGAGAAATTCAAATAATCCTAATCTTGTATTCCTATAAAATCAATTAACATGTAAGATTATATACTATTAAAAAATATTACATTTGTAATGACCAAACTAAATGCAAATATAACATTTTATATGGATTTCGTAAGTCTTATTATAAATTAAATATCTGTTTAACTATTTTAGGTTATACGTTTAAAATGCGTTATTTTAAAAATTCTATAATTGTAGTTCGTTTAATAATGAAATTAACCAAACAATTATTAGCAAATAATTCCAAATTGTAAAACAAAATTGAATCAAAATAGAGTTTATTTCATAGCATAATTTCATAGAATTTGAATTTATTTTCTATTTTCATTAACCGATAATGCGTGTTTACCCCTGAATAAGTGGATTACCTGCAATATTCCCGTCGGAACTTTAAGTCATTTGCATAATTAGGAAAACATCAAGAGAATCGTTTCGGACCACGTGTGGCGTAAAATCGATTTACAGAAAAAAACGAAACATTCCTAACCCCCAAAATGTACCTATACAGCTTAAAATATAAATAAATGTCTTAAATAAAGTCTATTCACAAACACAAAAATCTAAATTCACAACAAACATCAACTTCGGATGCTGAGAATACGGTGTCACTGAAATTACGTCATTTCACTGATGACAAAAAGCATCGGTGTTGAGAATAGCCCCCCGGAGCCTCTCTAAAATTCAAATATCGTTCTTTACTACTGTCATGGGCGTCCGTCTTTAGGAGAACGGTACGTGCTGACCGGTGTTAAAATTTGAATTTAAAAACTAATCAATAAACAAAATTTCAACCCATGAAAACAGGGCAAGCTAGGTTTTTCCCGAGCAAAGGAAAATCCCGGTAAGCTTGTTTTGATCTTCGCTGGAAGCGCGGGTGGTGTAGGTTTACCCTCTGGCTGCTTGGCGGCTCGTTCTACAGCAGGGGGGTGGCACTCGTTGTAGCACGTCGTCTTTGGTTGTCGTTCTTTTTAATAACATAAATAATGGTCGTGCAGTTTTCTCGCGGCAGAGAAAACTCGAACGTCTTCTTGTCAGGGCCTTATGAGAATGGCCAAACGCGAAATGTTTAAAGAGAGACACCCTCTACAAGCGCTGAAAAATAATGGAAGAAAAGAAACCACTATTTATGATTTTTGGCCATTTTCATGTAGTCGCTAAGAAGGGACAAAAAAGGGAAACTACCTGCTATTTTAACCGATGGGGTCATAAATTATAACATCAACGCCCCATAAATTGTGGTTTCTTTTCTTCCATTATTTTCCAGGGTGTCTCTCTTTAAACATTTCGCGTTTAGCCATTCTTATAAGGCCTTCTCAGTTTCCTTCCCCTTACCCTCCAAGATTTTAACAAAGAGATAGATTTCCGAGATTTTTGGCTATTTTCTTGTAGTCGCGGTATGACGCGGTCGAGATTTTGGCGCGCTTTCTCCCTTCTCATTTTTGCACATGGCTTTCCTAATCTAAATATTTACAACATTTCCGTAACTAAATAAAACTAACTTAACAAATCGCCGGGTGCTGTTATAAATAATGTCGCTAATTAATTTAAACAATTATTAGTCGCATTGGGGTAGAAGCCGTTAGTATACGCGACAAACTTAATATATATTATAATAAAAAAATATATTAGGTGGAAAATATTGATAAAATATATAAAAATATAAAGTAACACTACCTAAGTGTAATATTTTAAAATCAGCGAGATTAAAAAGTGGTTGGATGTCTACAAAATCCGGTCAATTATTTGTTATTTATGATCGATTCTTGGTGTTCTTTTAAACCCGATATTCACCGCAATGCATTTCATATATACCATTTTTTAGTGTTTTATTTACAATAGGTTTATTGTTTATAAGTAATCTGTACCACTATAAAACATTTGTCTGTGATTAGACTTCCTAAGTTATGCTACACCAAACCAAGCATAGAAAGCCATACCCAAAATTCATTGTCGGGGACGATAACACACAATTAAACATCTTTATTTCTGAGATTGGAATATACAATTACAATACAATATCTAACGATACACTAACGTTCACAATATATTTCCAACTCTGAAACTGGCTATCGACCAGTGATCTTTCAGCCTATGGACGATAACATTAATCATGAAAGTAAAATCTAGTCATCTGAGATAGGAGGTATCAACAATAGATCTTTCAAAACGCAGTAATACAGGTCATATGATTTCCAAAGTAATGTCTATGGCTTAATTAGAATTATCTAATTGTAACAAAAATTCACGAATCTTGAGCCTTGTCTCATGTCCATCTCACAAATATTAATTTGCCAAGGGAAAAGAAAATTAAAGATATGCAATTAATGGTTTTAATATTTAAACGTTGGTAGTTCATATTGTATAAAATAAATATGAATAGACTATTCAAAATCAACCAATAAAACAATTAAAGACAGATTAGATTGAATAACTTTAAATTCTCGACTAGTTTCGGGTTATTAATTATTATTTATTATTTCAAGAACATTTAAAGTTATTCAATTTAATCTTCTTTATGTTGGTTGTTGGTTGTGGAGACTTTAATTATTTAAATAAAAATAGTTGTCCTTTTTCCTACTTATTTTTTATTAAACTAAATATATTTCGGAAACTATGTTTCCATCTTCAGTAGTGAATTTTAAATAAATAATAGGTTGTTATAGTATTTACAATGCAATAATGATAATATTAAAATATTTAAAAATCCATAGAATTGCTGAGGCAATGGATAGATCGCGGACACTGGTTCGATAAAGATAAGATTTTTAAATATTTCAATATTATCACTATTGCATTGTAAATACTATAACAACCTATTATTTATTTAAACTTCACTACTGAAGATGGAAACATAGTTTCCGAAATATATTTAGTTTAATAAAAAAATAAGTAGGGCAAAGGACAGCTATTTTTATTGAAATAATTATTCAATATAATCTGTGTTTAATTGTTTTATTGATTGATTTTTAATTATCTATTCATATTTATTTTATTGAAGATATACATTTTTTATTCTTTTCAAAATCGCAAGTATAATGTTTCATGAATATACTTGAATTTTATAGGTGGGGAAAATAATTATCCAAACGAATGAGTCTAGCTGTCAGCAGTACTTTTTGAAGACCTGCTTGGATAACAACATCCCCATTCTACTGATGGGACCAACGGGGACGGGTAAATCGGCTATTGTCCTCGATCACATGATGTCTCTACCGAAGGAGAAATTCCTCGTCAATGTGCTTAACTTCAGTGCCAGGACTTCTTCGAGTATGGTAAGTGAAAATAAATAAAAACATCGTTTGTATCGTACATAGTTCCTCTATTATGGCTCATTTTTTACTACAGGGAAAATCTGTAGTATTTTTCACAGTAATTATTTAAGGGTGCGGTTTAGACGAAAAAGATAGCTATATAAATATTGGCAATCACTAATTCGAGTTAGATTGCTTTTGTGATCAATGAACAATAATTTATTATACATTAAAGTAATCTTAAAATAAGCAGGAATTTCATAAGATGAATTAAAATTTATTTTAATGTAATGTTTTTGTAAATAATAATTATGAATAAACAATGAAATTTGATCAAATTTATGGCAAATTTTAAATTATATTTTTGCTAATAAAAACTTGTGCACTGAAAATTTAAAGGATTTCACTAAATTCAGCATTCAAATAACTTAGCAAAAATGACTTACTAATTTCATTATATCTTACAATTTTCTTTTCTAACTTGAACTAGTAAATTAACGTAATACACGGAAATTAACGATTTATTTTTTATTTGGACTGATACTTTACACTTGGTAGATAAAAAATGTAAATACTTATTCATATAATTAAATCCAAAACAATGGCTCTTTTTTCAAACGATTATTTCTATTTTACTATATAGCTATCTCTTTCTACTAAACCACAACCTTAAACTTAAGTATATTTTTTCCATTTTTATTTCCTCTCTCCTGATTTTCATTTTAATCGCATCTGAATCATTTGTTTTTATGCTTTTGTAAAATATTTTTCAATTTGCTTCATTCTATTTAGTAGGATAGGAAAATGAGCAATGCGTCTGAGATCATTAAGAACTCTTCATGTCGATTCTGTCTCTATACTTGTTGAAGCAAGTATGAAGTCCCTGTTATTATTATATACAAACATCTTTATTCAGACAACATTACATAAGCTTATACATACATTTATATTTACTTCGTATATTATTATTTTATCAAGAGTATTAATTTCATTTCATTATTTTCATTTCAGACGCAAGATGTTGTAATGTCGAAATTAGATAAGCGCAGGAGGGGTGTTTTCGGGCCGTCCATGGGCAAAAAGTGCGTGTTGTTTGTGGACGATTTGGGTATGCCCCAGAAGGAGACCTACGGCGCCCAACCACCCATAGAACTGCTGAGGCAATGGATTGATCACGGACACTGGTTCGATAAGGATACGAGTATACTTCAATTAGTCGATTTGGTATGTTACATCCAAATCCTCCTAAATTGACAAGATTAAAAATACATTAATATGTATTTTGAATGTTATATTTGTTGTATAACAATATTTATGCGCTAAAGGAGAGTACTCTTTTAAAAATACACATTTTACCAATACAACTTGAGGTACAGCAATGGGCAATCCATTATCACCATTTTTAGCAAATATTTTCATGAACCATTTAGAAAATGTTGCCAAATCCAAAATTTATAATTTTACAAATTTATGGTTTAGATACGTAGACGATATTTTCGCTATTATTAAAAATAACGTTAATATCCAATTTTTTCTTAATGAATTAAACAAATTATTCCACAGTATCAATTTCACACACGAAACTGAAACTAAGGGCTGTCTTCCATTTTTAGACCTTTTAATTATTAGAAACAATAAGAAATTAAATTTTAAAATTTATAGAAAATCAACAAATACCTTTAATTATATACATTCAAGCTCTTTTTGTAATATAAAACACAAATTTTCAATTTTTAACAGCATGATTTTTCGAACAATAAATTTACCAATTACAGATAAAAAAAAGAAATGAAGAATTTAAATTAATTTTAGATGTTGCAATTTTTTTTAAATTATGATGTTTCAATAATTAAAAAAAATAATTAACAAACAAAAAAGGAAATATTTAATTAATCATACTACAAAATTAAAAAAATCAATGAAATAAATACAAATAAAAAATTTGTTAAAATTATTCATGAACCTAAATTAGCTTATAGATTAATTAAATTATTTAAAAAATTAACCTACCACCAGTATTTTATTATAAAACTAAAACAAACTTTTTTATTAGGAAATACATTTAACAAAATTAATTATTTAGAAAAAAGTGGCATTTATTCATCACAATGCTGTAACTGTGATAAATTATACATTGGACAAACAAAAAGAAACTTAAAAACAAGATACAAAGAACACATATATTATTCAAAAATAAACAATAGAGAAAAATCAGCAATTGCTAACCACATAATAACATTTGGACATACATTTTCTTTAAACAATTTAAAAATTTTAAAAATGTCAAATTCTTCAAAACTAAATATGTTAGAAGCAATTGAAATGTACAAAAAATCTAGTAAACTTTTGAATAATGACTTAACTCCGTTAAATAACAATTTATTAAAATTAATTGATTTAATTCAATAAATTACCTTTATCTGATTTTCTAATAACACATCACATTTGTATATTCAATTTTGTTTACACGTTTATTTATTTATTTGTCAATTTTACATAAAAGCTATTGATAAAGAGCACGTTGTGCTTGAAATGTACATATAGTAATAAAAATAAAAAGAAGTGAAGAAAGTAATAAAATATTATTATATGCCAGTTTGTGAATTTTGCTTTATTGTAACAGACAGTGTTATAACATATATTAAAATGTAAACACACACCTCATTGTACAAAATTCATAAATAAAGATATTTATATATATATATATTATTATATTATATCAAGAAACTTCACGTACTCACCAACAAATATCTTCGATAGTAAACCGAAAACTTTAAACGCGTTTTTCTCGAAACCACGTGCACGATTGCCGCCGATCTAATTAATGTGGAGTATTGCCGTTTAAACTCGGCCACAGAAAATCTTTTTCTTGGGAGCTTGACGTAGAAACATTTCAAAGAAGTTCATTTTAAGAATTTTTATAGCGCCCCAAACATTAAAAAAAATAGTGAAGAAACTATATTTTTATTATTAAACCTTATATTCTGGTATGACTTTTAACATAATTGTCTTTTTTATTCTAAAGATGTTTGTCGGCGCCATGGGGCAGCCAGGAGGAGGAGCGAACATGATAACGACTCGATTCTTGAGACACATGCTGATAATCTGTCAGGATTCCTTTGAGGACACGACGCTCTCAAAAATCTTCACCAGCATCCTCGAGTGGCATTTCGCCAAAGGATACGTCGAGCCGGTTGCTAGATTGTCAAAGGTAAAATTAACAATTTTGTTGCATACATAATATTCAACATTTTTTTAACTTGAGTTTAGGTATAATTTAGCTGTAATATAAAAAACATGTCGATTCTTACAACGCACAGAGAATTTAATTTAATTAATTTAAATAAAATTCGTGTTTTAACGTAATTTTTATTGCTCTCCACAATTACCACTCTCGTTTTATTTAGCAATTTGATTGTAGAAGATGTAAGTTTCTATTGCGACTTTACCTGGTATTCAGCCGTAGCTCAACCCTCATTAACATAAGTTAACGCGTTTACTTGGGAACGGTCAGGCGGATTGCGGCGAAACGGGAGAAATCGTGGGAAGCGTGGCCACACTACGCATGCGCTTTGAATATACAAACGGAGATTTGAGTAACACCCGTGGGAGAGATGGACACGATACTTCACACAGTCAACATCGCGACGATTATTGTACATTGCAAATGATATAATTTAATATACAGTTGTTTGAGTTAAATCAAGATTACTTGATTTAACTCAAACTTGATTTAACAAACCGTTTAAATGAAATTATTAAATTTCATTTAAACGGTCCTACAATCAAACATTAACAGTTTCAATATCTGGCGGGGTATTTGTCAGAGAAGTGGATATTTAAATTCATGTTTTTTTTAAAGAACTTATATTAAATAAAATAATTAATTATTCAATTGTGTAGATTTTTTACTAATTACAAAAATGCTCATTTTCATTTTTAGTTTGTTGTGGCAGCAACAATGGAAGTCTTCAAGAATTGTGTGATAAACTTCCTTCCCACGCCAACGAAATCCCATTACATGTTTTCTTTGCGGGACTTCTCGAGGGTGATTCGGGGGGTGATTTTAATACCGCCCAACAGGATGCAGGATCCTGAAAAGCTGATCCGACTCTGGATCCATGAGACCTACCGCGTGTTCTATGATCGTCTGATTGATCAGGAAGACAGGTATTAAATATGCATAATACGCAGAAAATGTAACTTACAACTAACGAATAATTGAAATGAATGCCGCTAACAATTTAAATTAGTGAATTTCCCGCGGTTACCCTCGGTAGTTATGTTGGTGTAAAGTGCATCGCATATGTATGTGTATCGATGTTGCGTATCCTGAATAAAATAAATGATTTTTATGTATATTGTCTTGTAATTGGGATGTATATTTCCTGTTGGGTAATAAAGACTTATTATTATTATTAAAAAATCCCTCAAGAACGGAAAAGCTAAATTAACGCGAATGAAACCGAGGGGAATCCGTTTGTAAAAATATACTAATCAAATTTATGTAATTGTGATTTTTCACTGACAATAGTTTCTAGTTATGAGCCAATTTTATTTGTACTAATTATTAAAAGAGCTTTAATATGCTCATCAGTTGACTTACATCTGTAAACATTCTTTATGTACTTCATTTTGGAGAATATTTTCTCACACAAGTAAGTGAAAAAGAACAAATTTATGTAAATTATCAATTTCTTTTGCTACTGCAATTACGCATTCTTTGATTATTTCTCCATAAGTGGATGGTTTTCCTCGTTTTGTGATTATTTCAAGAGCCGCGAGTTACCGCCTCTTCTATCGTTCAGTATTAACTTTTGTAAACAAAGATTGCTGCAATTTCAATCTATGCTTTCAAGCTTCAAATTTTTCTATCAGCAAACTTTCTGTCTGTATATTTTGAGTAATTTTGAAAATATTTCGGTTCATAGCGATGTTTAATGTATTCTTTGAAAACGACTATGGTTTCATTGCAAATCAAACAAAGCATCTTATTGCTGGACTCAATCACGAAATATGTCTGTTTTCGCATCTTTTTTTCCATGCTAGTAAACCACACACAAAAATTACAAGTTAAATCAAAGATACGTTACAAATGGGCGTTGATCGCATCGATCGGCTTTTTAAAGAGTGTCAAACACTACTTCGCAATAGACACAGTTCTGCTTCCTTCGCTTGTCTTAGCAGTAACAGTAGACTGAGTCGTGGTCGCGCTGCTAGATTTTTATACTCTACTGCGACGATCTCGAAGTGAGTGAGTGGAACTGGTATGTTCACTCATTATTTCCACAAGGATCACTTAAGAAACCCAGTGCTTTGATTTAAGATTGAAAACAAATGCATCGGCACGCTAAGTGTGGAATTGTTCGAGCTAAAAGTTGATTAGTCTTGAGATTTTGTATAATTTAAAAAAATCTCATTTCGTTTTAACTAAATCATAAGAAATCAACTGAGCTTAAGACATTCATTATTTCCACAAGAATCACTTAGTGACCTTCTCGAACTATTGAGGTTATTCACGTTTTTTCTGTAATCAGGAACTGCTTTTTCTAGCTATGTATGATTGGCATTGGGCGGATCCGGTGTGTGTGTGTGTGTGTGTGTGTGTTTTTGTTTTGCACTGGATTTATATCTTCTGATCGTTGGGATGAATATTGGGATTATGCTGCTAATCTTTACCCTACTGAACACCCTTCTCCGATTTCGGAGTTTTCCTCTGTTTTTCATTGTTTCTTTGGCCTCCTGTTGTTTTTTTGTTGCGGCTACATGCTTCCCATGGCTGTTCTCTCCACAACCATGACAGTCCCCAGCCGCCTTCCCCGAGTAGGACACCATCGGGAACAGCCCTTGCTGAGCGCGGACGTGTATATTTCGTTCGACTGTTGACTTTTTTGTTTTCATTATTTTAATTAAACTCAGCCTGCAGGCTATGTTTGATTATCCATTCATCTGTTGGCCTGCGGTTTCCTTAAACCAGCTTGGTCCATTTCTTCGCCGAATGCGACAATTTCCTCTTGGTTGGGACGACGAAGATGTTGTTTCCTATATCCTTTCTTTTCATTGCTAGCGAACGTATTCGGTCCCACAAAGTACACCGGGTCCACCGGGTCAGCTGGCGATCGTACGATGGATGCCCTTTTTGAAGGATCCACGGCGTCTGCTCTTTGGAGAGCTGCCCTTCGATGCCCGAAGTTACGCATCAGCTGGGTCAGTGTCCTTCGCTGGTGTTCCCTTAATGAGCTTCCAATGATGACTACTGACAGTTGACTGTGTTATTAGCGCCATCTGTTAGCGATAAAGGATATTAACTACCTATTTCTAGATGTCGTCAAGTATCATAGTTGTATCAATACATACAATAGTAATTGAACCTAATATTTACAGTAAGACAAATCAGGGAAAAACTTTTAATACGGGAAGAGAGATACATGTATGTTTTATAGATCTGGAAAAGGCGTTCGACCGAGTGAGAAGAGAAGACATATGGAAAGTGTTAGAAAATAGAGAAATAGATAGAAGGACGATAGAAGTAGTTAAAGCTATGTACAAAAACAACAAAAACATAGTTAGAACAAACAATGAAGAGTCTAGAGAGTTCGTGACAAAGATAGGTGTAAAACAAGGGTGTATTATGAGTCCGCTACTATTTACATTGATACTAGATGAAGCAATAAAGGAAGCAAAGAAGGAAATGAAGACATTAAAATTGAAAATGGAAGAAACACACATAACGGAAATGATGTTTGCAGATGATATGGCGATAGTGGCAGAGACAGAGAAAGACCTACAACTTAACATAGAAATACTCGACAAGGCATTAACAAAAATAAATATGAAGATAAATATAGACAAGACCAAAACAATGATAATAGCTAGATAAAACAAATCACATACAATAAAATTGCACGGAAAACAGATCGAACAGGTAGAAAATTGCAAGTATTTAGGAACAATAATAGAAAATAATGGGAAGATAGACTGGGAAGAGCGGGAAAATTTTTTAATATGATGAAGACAACGTTCATTGGAAGGAAAGAAATAACTAAAAACATAAAAGCGGAAATAGTAAAAAAGGTTATAAGACCTACAATAATATATAGCAGTAAAACATGGACCATGACGGAAAAACACAAAACGAAAATTAATGCAATAGACATGAGATTCTTAAGGAAAATTGAAAATAAGACCAGACGAGATAGAACAAGGAATGAGACATACAGACAAAACTTCCAGATAGGACCTATTAATGATACCATTGTTGAAGGACAGCTGATATGGTTCGGACATGTGTGCCGCATGAAAGAAGATAGAACAGCAAGAAGAATATATGAAACAGGAGCGAAAGGAAGAAATTACCGGGGAAAAAAAAGGACATAGACTGGAAAGACATTAAACAATTATATATATATATATATATATATATATATATATATATTCTCTCAGAGCGCGTTCTTGGCGACTAGTCTAGGAATTATAGATAAAAAAAATAAAACAGTTTTGTCTGACTCGTTTAGTCATTCTCCAACATTTCCAGATTTCTATAACTGAACTTTGGACTTCGGAACAAAGAAAATCCAAAGGCCCAAATAATAATTTATTTATCATAGCAAATATGTGCGCATCTCTTACTTTTGTGTACTTTAAAAATAAATTAAGTTTTTTGGATTTTAATAAGCACTTTTCGATTACTTATTATACCTGTAATATCTGTTAATTTCACTGTCACCCATCACAACAATCAGTACGAACCGTTGACAAGTTCGGAGCTCTTGATTTCTGAACTTTCCCTCAAGATAAAAAAATCCTCAGACAAAACATTTATCGATTTCGGCGAAGAATATGAATATGTAATAAAAATATGGGTTCCCATTTAACCCTTTGCACTCCGTTGTCGCCGCCTTTGCGACATTTCGTATGTTAGGAATAAATCCGTTGTCGCCGCATTTGCGACACGCTTGTTTATCTCACTCAGCGCTCTTAAGTCTTAGATAATCAAAAATGTTTACGTTTGCGTTCCAATGTGTGTGATCTGCATTTTATATTTATACAATGGTAAGTGTTTTATTTTGTTTCGTTTCGTTATAATTATTACGTGTAGTGAAAATTTGTGAAATAAGTGATGAGGAAGACGAACTAGATTTTGTGTTGCATGGAGACGAATTGAGTGAAAAATTACTAGGTGATGACTTTGGGACAGATAGTGGCGATAGTGACGTTATAATAGTGATAAAAAAAGAATAATTCAAATTATTGAATCGGATTCAGAGGAAGAAGATGCACCACCGACAGACACCAATACATGGAGTGATATTACGGAAAGTGATATTATCTTGCCAAGAATAAACTTTTCAACGGGAAATAAAGTTCCAGGGCCACAAATATTCAGTATTGATGAACCTGTAGAATTTTTCAAGCTGTATTTTACAGAGGAGTTGGTGGACGAAATTGTATCAGAGACGAATATATACGCCACCAACAAATTACGAACAAAAACTCTGAGTTAAAATTCAATATGACATTCATGGCGCGACACTAATACAGAGGAATTTTGGGCCTTTATCGGAGTAATCTTGAATATGGGTACCATCGTTTTGCCAAATCACTGGTCAACAAGTGACAATACAAAAATACCTTTCTTTTCAAAGGTGTTCACTGGAAGAAGATTCCATCAATTGTTCTGGATGCTGCATTTGAAAACCGTAGACCAGCAAAGGAGAGATATAAGAACTAGGATTCAACGGGTCTAAATGCAAAATTCGCAGAATATTTTATACCAGGGCAAAATATATGTGTCGATGAATCTATTGTCAATTTCAAAGGCAAAATTAGTTTCATAACATACAATCCCAATAAGCCAACTAATTGGGGAATATAACATAACAATGTTTACAATATTCTTCCATATTATGGCAGTTTTACAGCAAATGATCTAATAAAACTGGAATTGTCCGTCAGTACCAGAATTCCTCTGCATCTGTATAATAAACAACGTCACAGGTGCTGAAGGATATCACATGTATACAGACAGGTACTATACTAGCATTGTGCTTGCGGAGGAATTGCTAAGAATAAAATGTCACATAACAGGTACTATAAAAATTAACCGCAAGGGCATACCTGACCCAATAAAAAATTTGGGAAAATAAATCGATTGCCTACAAAAAATAGCAAGAACAATGATATTGTCCTGGAAGGATAAAAGAGTCGTGACGTTGGTAAGCACTAGTGATAGTGCTAGATTCATTCCAAAAACAAGATTTTTAAGAGGTGGTGAGCAACAAAATGTTGAAAAACCTAAAGTTGTTGTTAACTACACGGAATCAATGGGTGGTGTCGATCGCGCGAATCAGTATGCATCAACCTATTGTTTTCTTAGAAAATCCCTCAAATGGTGGAGGAAAATGTTTTTTTTGGCATGGAGATGTCCTGTATAAATTCTTATATTTTATATAAATGCGCAAAAGAGAACAAAAATGAAAAACTCATGTCCCATTTGAAGTTTGTCTAGCGTTAATTCGATCAACTCGTGGGGGAATTCCGAGAAGATCCATCAAGACCATCCACCTCAAATCAAGAAGCAAGGCTTGACAAAAGACTTCACATCTTGCGTAAGGGTAAAAAAGGGATTGCGTAGTTTGTTCCAACAAGCAAGAACGAGGGCAGAGACGAGAAACTGTGGAATTTTGCGATACTTGTCCCGACAAACCTCGAATGCATATGGGCGATTGCTTTCAAACATACCATACTTTGAGAAATTTTAAGCCTTAAGTTTGTTCTTTTAGCCTTAAATATAAGCCATAATATGCTTTATTGCAATATATGTAACAATAAATTGGTTTGTTTAATTGTAGCAACCGCATTTTTCATAAGCATTAATGCATGCACTTTTTATTAATATAGCTCTGGAGTTACTGGTTCCTACTATTGCTTATTAGGCTGGAGTGCAAATGGTTAATATTTAAAAGATAACTCTCTAAACCCCTGAGGAGTGGCTGTGAATATTTTTTTTACAGCATCGGATGTCCCCCTCGAAACCATTAACCTTTAGTACGATGCATATTTTACACCTTATGAACGCCATTTGTTAGGTTTTAACTTTATAGCAAATTCCGAGCTATCTATCAATATTTCAAAAAAATCCTCAAATAAAACTGTTTCCACGAAATTTCAAAAATATTCCTCAGACAAATTTTTTAATGTTTTTCGGTATAGAATCCGAATCATCAATAAATCTGCTGCCCTCTAGCGAGTGATAGTGAAGATTTTTTTTTAGTATGAGATGTTCCTCTTGAAACCATTAAACCAAAGAGGATGAAATACTAAAATTGAATAAAAAAAAAACACTCGAGTAGGAATTTGTTGACTTGTGTATATATTATGTGCTTATGTGTATGTTTATATTATACGACATTGTGAGTGCAGAGTAGCGCTCGCGATACGGTAATAAAATTCAGTACGTACACGCAAGTAGTTCGTAGCGGTTCGTAGAGTCTCCGCAATATCTCTGTGGCAGCAGCTCTCGAGTCGAAAAATACGCCGAGAGCGTGACGCTAAAATGTCTACTGGTTGCCTCTCTATGTGTACTAGTTACTCCATGATTAAACTTTTAACCGACATATTTTTTTTGCACGATGCATATTTGTCGAGATATTCTTATTTATTAATTTTTATTATAACACGTCTTTTTTTAATTAGTTATTTTTTGTAATTCCTTTGAGAATGGTAATTATTGACCAAAACACGGGTCAGGAAATTGAATATAACGTAATGAACTGAAACAAGTGTTTTAATTCAAAATTACCTAATTTTCTACTAGAAATTGTTGAACTAACCATTCTATCTGAAAATTGTCATGCCTTTTTTTTTAATCGCCCTGTATATTTCAGGCTGATGCTGTTTAACATTGTGAAAAATGGTTGCTACGAGGGCCTTCGACAGCATATGGAAAAAATCTTAGCGCATTTGACGGAAGAAGGAGAAAAATTGAACAACGAGCACATTAGAAACTTGTTCTTCGGGAATTATATTGAACCGGATGCCGACGTTAAAATATACGATGAGGTAAAAAAAAGTGCCATCTTTAAATATACAATTTTGAAAATTACACCTTTAAGGCGGTTGGTGAGACCCAACAAAATGTATAATAACAATTTAAGAAAGTATAAAGTAAAGCCTTTGATAAGTGATATTTGTTCATTAGAAATAGTTTAAAGAAACTCTAGAAAGATAGTTCAATTTAAAGTATCGAATTTGAAAATATGATTATATGAAAATGTCCCCGAAAGAGGAAAATATGGGAGCTGGCAATAAGCCAACTAATAAGAATGTAAACATTTTGACATTGAAAATGTATTGTATAATAATTGTATAAATATTTAGTGAAAGAAAATTGAATCTAAATTAGTGCACTTCGAAGAAAAAACATTTTAAAAATTTGACTTTTGGGATGTTTAATTCACCATTAATTTGGTTAGGATGCAATTATAAAATTGTGTCTTATCGCGTTTTATAGATTTTGTTTCTTTTACTTAAATGGTTATAAAATGTTTACCTTTAGTCGCTGATTTGTTGTAAAAAATATTATTTAAATTATTTCAAAAAATGGTGGCAGCGCCGGGTTATTGCTGGAATTATTGCCAGCTTCACGCACATAATATTTTAGACTCAAAAATACCTAGAAATGTAGAATAAGTTATTTCTCTAACTTTTACAAATTTCAATAGCTATTCTTAACAGAAGATGAAATATGTCTGGGGAATATTTTCAAAAACTATTTCAATTTTTCTTATAAATTCTTTCACTTAGGAATATAATATAATCTTCTATCAGCGTAGAATATGAATATGCAATGAAAATGAATATTCAATTATTTAAATAAAATTAATGTACTTACTTGTGAAGATGGAAACATAGTTTCCGAAATATTTTTTATATAAAATAAAACGAGTAGAAAAAAGACAAGAATTTTATTTATTTGAATTTTATTTGTTTCAACTATTTTAATTTAATCTTTGTATACATATTGCGGAGATTATGTGACCATTAGTAATAGTTAATCGTTCGATATGCCCATTTAGTGTATAAAAAGGAATTAATTTGTTGCTTTTTCACACCAATCTTATTAAACTCAATGAATATTGTCATAAATATTTCCCAATTTCTTATGTTCTTAGATCACGAATTTGGATCTTTTGACTGAGAAAATGGAATACTATTTGAACGATTACAACATGATATCCAAATCACCGATGAACCTGGTTCTGTTCAAATTCGCCATCGAGCATATCTCCAGAGTTGCTCGCGTACTACTTCAAGAAAACGGACATATGATGTTAGTCGGCATCGGTGGTTCCGGAAGACACAGCGCTGTGAAAATGGCGACGAATATGGCTGAATATGGATTATACGAAGTGAGAATAAATGTTTTAGGGCGTGGCAGAAAAATCTTTGTATATTGACCAAAGTATTTAATTTACGAAAATAAGTTTAATATAAAATATAATTGGAAGACGTCGCAAGCGCCATATTTTGCCTGATTGTATATGGCAATGTAATTTGGGTCTACCAAGAATCGCTGTTTAGTGGACGACTAGAGGAAGACAAACTTTTCTTTTTTTATGAGAAGAGAAAAGGAAATTCATTTAATAAAACGTTCAACCACCATTCATCTAACGAAATAACCCTCACTATTTATATCCTAGATGAATGGTGGTTGAACGTTTTATTAAATAAAATATAGTATACAGAATTAGATCTACAAAATTACACAAGAATTTTTTCAATTGCCTATGTATGTCGCGGAAAAATAATTATTTTTTTTTAATAAAATTATATGATTTCTTCTTAAGAATCATATTGTCAATCAAATTACATTTACAGTGATGAATCAAATTTATCGCTTTGTATACGAAAATATAATCAATAATGAATGATAATTCCATCATTTGTAGGTGATATGTTTTACAAAAACCTATTAATTTTGTTGTAATAAATATGACTGCTTTCTGTAATTTTATAAGTTTTTATAATGCATAATAAATTAAAGACGACGCAAGCGCCATCTTTTGCCTAAACTCAAGTGGCATCGTCAAAGATTTGGGTCGATGCTAGATGAATGGTGGCTGAACATTTCATTTTATAATGCAATTATAGGTCGACAAATTCCTATACTTAAAACAGTATCACTGAGTTTTGTTATAGTTTATGTAAGGAGTATAATTTTATAAGCAAAGTAGCACTAGGGGTCCATCAACTTGGCCCCCCACTTTCGATTTTTTTTCTTTTTCTTTGTTGCACCGGATTGCGCCAAGCTAGGGCCAGCAAGCGCCACAAATTTTAAAGCTAGCGCTTTTAGGGTTGGAAAATGATAAGGGTTGCAAATGTGGGGGGCTAAGTTGATGCTAGCCCCCCATTTTTGATTTTTTTTTTCGATTTCTTTCAAGATTCTAGTTCCTTAGAGCTAGCGCCGGCAAGCGCCACCAATTTTAAAGTTAGCGCCACCCTAACAACCCCTAAAATTTGCAAATTATTTTTTATCCGAAAGTCCCCATTTTAAATGTATTAAGTTATTTTTGTATTAAAAATGTAGCTAGAATATCACGTCCGTTAAATAAACAAATATTTTATTGCTATTACATAATTTTAATAACATGACGAATCCAAAACTGGCATTACAAAGATAATAACGTTATTAACTAATAATTTTTCAACCCCTAAAAATTATTAATCTGTAATTTCACTTAATATACTCAAACTTTAATTTTTTTTGTGAATTTTAATACTTCGCTTAAGTCTTAGGAAGTAAACAAACGCATAGAGCTAGCGCCAGAAAGACAGTGGTGTAACAAATTAATTAATTTTATACCCCTGAAAAAACAATCCATTATAACTTTCCCAAATCAACTCTAAAATCAAATTTTCTTACAGATATCGATTCTCCACTAATATCTAAATAAATGTACAGACGCACAGAGCTAGCGCCGCAAAGACAGTAGCGTAACAAATTATTCTATTTTATACCCCCGAAAACACAATCCCTTATAACTTTCCCAAATCAACCCCGAAATCAAATTTTCTCACAGATTTAGAATCTCCACTTGTAGCTAAATAAATGGTCAGGCGCATAGAGCTGGTGCTAGAAATTTAGTCGTGATTTTTTTTAAATTTTGAATCACGAAAAAACAATTTCTTATAGTTTTCTTTTAATTTACTCAAATTTGAAAAATGCTTAGGAATTTTGATACTCCATTAATGTCTAAATAAATAAACAATGACATGGAGCTAACGCTAGAAAAACAGATGCGTGCTTAATTAATGATTTATGAAGCCCAGAAAAATCTTTCTATTATTATTTTCTTTAATTTGCACCGATTTTAAAATTTCTTACAGAATTAAAAACTGCATTAAAGACTTGACAGTAAATAGGACAATGTGGTAGCACAGTGGGCGTACATAATTAATTTATTGTAAGCATCGAAATAATTACATTGTAAATTCGTTACAATAATTCTGAAATTAAATTCTTTAATACTTCTTCATAAAATTAATGGAAAAACAAACGCTAACAGCGATATAAAACCAGTAACATAATAAATTGTTAAAATTTATGCTTTTGGAAAAATCATTTTAAAACGTGGTATTCCAATCTAATGCATGCGACATCTGTTAGAAAAGTCAGTAAGGATTTTTCGATACACGTGGTTATGAACAGCCGACTGGAATTGATTTTCCGTGCCGTTTAACAAGAGTTAATTTTATTGAAAATACAAATTGTCTGCAAAGAAAAATGCAATAATTGTCAATAATTTTAAAATAGTTAAGGATATAAATGATCATTTATTTATAGAAAGAAAAACTTTAAATGCAAACCTTAGACTAGAAAATATTTGTTCAGAAATTCGAGTTTATGAAAAAGTATTTATTTTAAGGGGGGTAATCGGTTATATTCCAGGTAATTTTGTTGCGTTTTGCAGGCGACATACAGGGTGGGAATATAATAACTTATATTCCAGAAAATTGTATTGCCCTTTAACAAAAAATGTAGATGTACAATTAATCTATTATTCCACATAAGACATGAATTAAAAAAGAATGTCACGAGACTATGGACATTATTTAATATGGTCAGAACTTATTTTTTTTTATTAAAATCTTGAAAATCAAAACATAAATTAATACGAAATGCTTATCGGGGTAATCATACATAATAGAATTTTTGTGTCAGAGCATGTCAATATATTCCCTAATTCGACATTTAATTTCAAACCCTCTGTATTATACTTTAAAATTTTTATCGTAGCAATGCCGATCACAAGCATGACACCGTAATATACTAAATGGCAACTCTTGAAATGTATTCGGTCTCATGATATATTTTTTAAATGTATTACTAAAACTGTGATAATTTCTATAAATATTAAAATATTAGAAAAAGAGTTAACATTAAATTAAACAGTGTCTCTTAATTTTCACCATAGAATCACATCAAGAATCCAAATTAATAACAAAAAACGTTAAAAGTAAGAATATTAGTATTGACTTCCAATAATTTCATTTAAAAAGACAACTAATCAATTAATTGGCAATCCATAATCTTTTAAGGGACGATTTCTGTGGGCCAGAAAGTTCCCTTTAATATGAGACGATTTACTTACAATAGAATTTATTTAGGTTTCAACATTTTATTGATTAAATAAAGAAAGTGTATGTTATGTGAACACTTTTGAATATTTTTTTATTATTTATAAAATTGAATAATTTGTTACGCCACTGTCTTTCCGGCGCTAGCTCTGTGCGTGAGTACATTTATTTAGTTATTAGTGGAAAATCGAAATCTGCCGGAAAATTAGTTTTTGGTGATGATTTGGGAAAGTTATAAGGGATTGTTTTTTCGGAGGTATAAAATAGAATAATTTGTTACGCCACTGTTTTTCTGGCGCTAGCTCTGTGCGTCTGTACATTTATTTAGATGTTAGTGGAGAATCGAAATCTGTCAGAAAATTTTGATTTGGGAACGTTTTAAGGGGTTGTTTTTTCAGGGGTATAAAAATGAATAATTTGTTACGTCACTGTCTTTGTGGCGCTAGCTCTGTGCGTCTGTCCACTTATTTAATTATTAGTGGAGAACCGAAATCTATCAGAAAAATTGAATTCGGAGTTGATTTAGGAAAGTTATAGCTTTAAAATTTGTGGCGCTTGCTGGCGCTAGCTTGGCGCAATCCGGCGCAACAAAGAAAAAGAAAAAAAATTGAAAGTGGGGGGGCCAAGTTGATGGACCCATGGCACTAGTGATACAGCATTGCAAAGATACTTTGATTGTGATTATGCAACTCATGAATAATTGGCTTATGAAATTCTCTAGATCAAATTCTGTATACTAAGTTTCACATATACAAATATATTTATTCGCACAATTAAATATTTAAATAAAAACGTTAACATTAAATATTCAGAACAAAGGAAAGGGTTCATCTGTCGTGGCCTATCGACCATATGTTTTTCTGGCTTCAAGTTTCATATTACATTTATATTTGTACCTTTCATATTTTAGCTAATATAAGGTACATAATGAATTTTCAGTCACGTTGTATATTTAAGAGTAACGTCAAGGCTAATTATAAAATCTTAATTTCTGAGAGATAAATTCTACTGATCAGTGGCCATTAACCAATAAATAATTGATGTTCGATAAGGTGTTTTTAAAAATTCTATGGATGACGTTGCTAAAACCGAAAGTATGCAACTCAGTTAAAGAAATGTAGTGTTAGACCTTGTCAGATGTCTTTGTAAATTCCGTATAAATAACAAGTTATACTACAATATTTACACCGTTACAATCATTTACAAATTATTAAGCCTCAGAAAATGACTATCGACTATCTGTCTCTCTGTCGATTATATTTATTTTTTGTTATTTGTAGATTGAATTGTCGAGGACCTATGGTATAAGCGAATGGCGAGATGATTTGAAGCGATTATTATTGCGCGCTGGAGGCGAGGGGAAGCCGATAGTTTTTCTTTTCGCTGACACGCAGATTACCAACGAGGCCTTCACGGAGGACATAAATATGATCCTGAATACAGGCGATGTGCCCAATCTTTATCCACCGGATGAAAAAGTCGAGATATTGGATAAGATGCAAGCTGTCGCAAGAGATTCTGTAAGCAAAAGTTTATTATAATTTTGTTTTATAATTTTTAATATTCTAATCCATAGGCTAATAGTTTCCGTTAGAAAATCACATGTAGAATCCAAATCTACATTAAAAAAAATATAGGGTTCTATTTAAAATAACAAAGTTGGCGTCGACTTCCGGTATAACCAGAAACGTAAGAATCTGGAAATTAAAAAGAACATACTGGTTTACATGCGAGTTAAATATTTCATTACAATCTATTAATTAGAAGTTCATATACTTTTAATGTGATTTCTCGGTGAGACACCCTGTATATTTCATTTATTCATTTTTTTATAATAATTGTTTATATAGTAAAAATCCTAAATCAAGTCTCTTAGTTCATTAATTAATAATCAAATTATTGTTAACAGATTATAAAACACTTTATGGCAATAATGTAAAGGATTTGTATTGATTTGGTGGCAGTTATATAAAATAAATTATCAGGGACGAAAGTCGAGTATAAAATTTGTAATGTTCTTCTTCTTCTTCTTCTTCTTCTTCTTCTTCTTCTTCTTCTTCTTCTTCTTCTTCTTCGACGTGCGAGCTAAAATCCAGAAATTAAATCTAAACAAACACTTGAGTCACTTTACTCGATTGAAAGATTTTTATATTTCTACGTTTATTCAGAAAAATCTTCTATCGAGCTTGTGAAAAGTTCCGTTGCATTTTCGAAATTTGATATATTTTGGGATCGGAAAATTTTAATTAAACGGAAAAGTACATTTACAAAAAAAATCGAACTGCTCCACATGGTAAGAATATTTTCAAATATACAAATTCCCGGAATCGAATTTAACTTTGAAATTTTAAATGGAACAATATAAGGTCACCCGGGGTAAGTGGAGCCCCTAATTTTATTAGATCAATTTTGATTTGCATCAGCGTAGGAAGTTGATCTTTAAGAAACATAACATTTGGCGAGAATATCAACATGACTATAAAATAACGTCAGGCAAATGTCTACAACTCGTCTGATAGCAGCTTCTTCTTATCAACACAATGTATATATATATATATATATATATATCAGATACTGTGGGTTACAGTTACCCCATGCAAAGGGGGAAGTGTAACCCATGCATGGGGCAAGTGTAACTATTACCTGATTTTTTGTATAAGAAACATTATAATGTGAAAGGGCAAGTGTATACAAAGTTTGTGAATTCATTTTATATTAATGCTCAGAAAATATTTTATTTAAATATAGTAAACAACATTGAAATCATTGGTTTTACATTAAGATAAACAGTAAGAGTCAAAGCTAATATTGAACTTGATTCTTCCTCTTTTATCTACAACTGGGGGTAGTAAAAACTTGTATATTTCTTCAGGATTAATGATACTAGTGTCATCAACATGTGGCCAGTAGAACGAGGAGGAAGAATCAATTCTTCTAGCATATTTAACGTAGAGGCAAGGTTCCTTTTCGGTAATCTGAGCAACATACATCTTGGTCGTTTTCTTTGACGAAAGCTTTACAATCATCCAATCATTCACAGATAATGAATTACAATCTTTGTCTATCAATTCCATGAATTCACCATCATTTGTTTTTTCTTGGATTTCATCAGTCATATTACCATCATCTGATTCATCTTCAATAAACTCGACTTGTTCTTCATTATCATCGTCGTCACTATCGATTGTAAGAGGGATTTTATTCATTTGTTTGTTTTGACTTTTTCGGGAATTTATCTGCTAATTTTTCTATTGCTTCGGCCGATGTAATTATCTCTGCTCCTGAACATATACGCTTGCTTTTAGTTTTTCACTTGAGGAACTTGTTTCAATTGTTGTAATAATAATGTTTCAAATGATTTTGTTCGTGCATGTGGTAAAGGAGAAGAGTTTTCAGGAAGAAAGACGACAGATTCTTTTGCAGGAGATGGTGAATCTGGTCTACTTTCTTGATGTGGTGGTGATGACGTCCTAGCATGGGATGTCGAAGGCACAGATGCGGCAGTTTCTTGCTCTAAATAAGTTAACCACCTCTGGTACGCCTCTGGTTCAAACTTTTCTAGTGGAATGACTTTCTTTATTAAATCTGGATTAAGATTTTCCCAAATTGTAGCAATCATAGTTGAAAAAAAATGATTTTGGCAATTTTTTGCCATAATTGCATCTCTGCCATTTCACTAACTCTTCGTCCCACTTAAATTTCAACGGCCTGAAAACACTCAGGTCTAGTGGCTGTAACACATGGCTGGTGTGTGGTGGTAATTTTAAGGATGAAGGTATTGTATACCTTCATCCTTTGCCTTTTCAACCAGTGGTAAACCAATGTGGGAAGCATGTCCATCATAAATTAAAACAGCTGGCCTTGTAGCATGAATATTTCGCAGAAAATTTCTTGTGAAGTAATTTTTGAAAGTTTCCGCTTCCATCCAACCATGTTTTGTTGCAGCATAAGTCATTCCATTAAATCCTTCAGACTCGGGTGACATCCACGAGTCCCAAACATTTTTCCCTTTAAACACTATTAAAGGTGGAAGTTTTTCGCCAGCAGCATTTGCCGCCATTAAGACTGCAATGTTCTCTTTGCCTGGACCGCTTGTTGCTCTGTGAGAAGGTATTCCTGTTGCTCCAAGAACCTTAATTCGGAAGGGGTTCAAGCAAAAACTAGTTTCATCCAAGTTCCAAATCTCTGTTTGGGCAACATTGGTAGTAACTTCTTTGAGAATTGTAAAGTATTCATAAATTACAAATGGATCTATACTCTTCTTTCTAGCAGCTTCTACCGCTTGAGGCTTCTTGAGATTCAAGTTGTGAGTTTTTTTGAACCCTATAAAAAAATCATCCCCGGGTACGCCATCTTTGAAAGGCGTAACTAGATTATTTTCACGAACGTATTGACCTATTGTCTCTAAAAATTCCCTTTTGGAGAGACCAAATCCCCATTTCTCCATGGTTTTCAGACCATTTGCAATTTTTACCTCATCTTCCAGGGGAAGAGCTGTGGGTCGGCCTTGTGATTGGCTTTTTATGGCCCTTTGTCCCTTAAAATGCATACAAAGTGTTGATTTAGGTATTTTGTACAACTTTGCGGCTCGGTATACTGTTAATTCACCGTTTCTTACAGATGTTAACGCATTTTCTAATTCTTTACGCGTATATGAGGGCGGTGCCGTTTTTCGCATAAAATATAGTACCATTTCTGTAATAAATCAGAAACAACACAATGAATACTTGCTTACTTATCCAAAAAAACTATTTGGAGTAATGTAACCCACTGGTTCCACTTACCCCTGCAGTATTTTTTTCCGAGGCTAGTAGAACCCATGTAGTTTTAGAGGTTAAATATTTAAAACGATTGTAACTACAATCACTTTCATTCCTAGATATTTATAAACAAACACCTCAATTTTCTTGAAATTAGAGTATTTACAATCGTGAACCCAATTATGAAATTAGCTTCTAGTTAACCGAATTTGCAATACACTGAATAACATGAGGTTTTACGGGTAACAGTTGCATTGACACTTTCAACGCGCCAAATATTTCTAGAAGATAGTAATAATGTACCGACAGGTGCCGCCACCTTACACTTATTTAAAACAATTATAATATGCATAGGTTCCACTTGCCCCCAATTTATACTTACCCCGGGTGACTTTAACATTGTTAGTACCATATTATCTTTTCTTTTCTCCTACAGAGTGCTTTGATTAATTTTTTATCTTTATTTTGCATTTAATTATCACCAGCGATTTAAAACAAATAAAACGTTACATGTGTCTTTATTTATCAAATAAATATAAATTTATGTATGGTACAAAAATCGAGAAGTTTTCTCCTTTGATTTATTAAATAAAATTGAAAATAAAAGTTAGAATAACATAACCTACAGAGCGTGGTTACTTTTATTCTTTTTTTGTCAATATATATATATATATATATATATATATATTAATAAAAAAATCCAAAGGAGAACTTTTCAATTTTTTTTTACTTTTCGATTTTTGTATCATATATAAATTTATATTTCGTATCCATTTATACATATTGTTCTCATTTAGGGTAAGAAAATTGAGAGCACGCCATTGGCGCTTTATAACTTTTTCATCGAACGCGTCAAGCAGAATCTACACATCGGTCTCGCCATGAGTCCAATTGGTGATGCCTTTAGAGTACGCTGCAGGATGTTTCCATCGCTCATCAATTGCTGCACCATTGATTGGTAATGGATTTCATTACATATTTCTAGCATTAGTTGTAAAAAAATATTCAGTAGAAAAGATTAGTGTCACTATTAACAAGATGTATAGGTATATGGAGAAATAATGTAAAATGTTAAGCACTCTAAAAAATAAGAAAGCAAAATATTTACATTTTGCTTTCACAAAATTATTTTCTTTATTACTTACCATGTCGTGTACTATTTTATTTAATTTTTACATCAATGAAACAAAAAAATCTGGCTTATTAAAAACTAAAAATATCTATATAAATGTCACTGTTTTAATTTTATATCGATAACATTGCAAAAAATGTATTATTAAAAATATAATTAATACACCGCATACGTAAGGGGTCAATAAAGAATAACTCAAATGTTCTGTTCTATTCATCACTGTTTAGTTCTTTTAGAATGCTTAAAAATATTGCTTTTTACACCACTTGTTTCTGGTGTGTAAGAGTCAAATATTATTTCGTGATACACGTAGAGATATCATTACACACGTCAGATCTTCGTTTTTCGCTACGTAACTGATGAATATGTTACGAACCTCTCATAATTTATTTCAGTTAGATACACACAGGACTCTTAAGGCTGCGATTCCACCAATACGTTTCCGTTTTATAGGATTTAGAGTGTTATAGATTCGTTGAGATAAAACAAAACAAAAGCAAACAAAAGCAAAAAAAAATTGAAACTATACACTTTTGTGTTTTATTTTATCCCAACAAGTATGAAGTTTCAACAAATAAAAGCCTCTACACTACAATATGATATAAATTCATAATAAATAAATAAATAAATAAAAAATAGAAGCAGATAGCTTATTTACCGACAATTGATATCAGATAATTCTTATTATTTAAAGTGAAAAAACATATATTTTTTTAATAATTTTGTTTACAAAAGTACATTTAATCTATATTAAATATACTCTACTGCATGTGGAAAGTCTTTCTCTTAAATACAAGGGCGATCGGAGAGAGGACTCCTTACGGGGCAAGCGACGAAAAAATGCAGGAATTAAATTTCTCTCAAACTTTTATTGTATAAACCAAGCTTTCTGGACTATAATTTGTCCCTTCTTCAGGGTGACACTGTAGGTAATGGGAAAACAAAAAGTTAAGAAACAATAGGTGGTAAATAGAATATTTCAATCTTATATTTGTTTGAAGTGAACAAAACTCGACGACATTTTAAACCAAGTGAATAGGTTTCCTGAGCGTAGGTTGTAGGTTAAGTTGTATGGGTCTGGGTCCGCATTTTTTGGGTTATCAAATACATTCATTATATATTATTTGTACACTCGTTAATCCTATAAAATAGTCAATGAGAACAAATTTAGTTCGACGCCATAATTTTTATTGTGGAATTGCACCTAGTAGTTCAGACATTTGCCGATAGGTTGAAATTATATTATCTTTGGCGCCAGCACGGGTGTTTTTTTTAATTAAAAAAGTAAATCATAAATAAACACTGTAAATTTTTCTTCACTATTATTTCTTTTGTACTAGATTTAGATTTCGATCACAAAATGAATATTCTCAAAGGTGACCATAAATTATTTATTCGGCGGTAATCATTGTTTTTTTTGCGATTTAAATGTTAATAACAATTAATAATAATAACAACAAAGAAAAATATAAAGTGACTATTTATAAAAAAAAATCAAATTTTGAGATGGTTCTTCTTCTTTAATTCTAATATATGTCTCAGGTTCATGAAGTGGCCAGACGATGCCCTGGAGCGTGTCGCAAACATGTTTCTCAGGCAAACGGATATCGCCGAAGAATTGGTCGATACTTGTGTCTTGATGTGCAAAAAGTTCCATACTACCGTCGAAGAGACGTCAGAGGATTTCTTCAAACAGCAGAAGAGAAAGACTTACGTGACGCCCACTTCGTACCTCGAGCTTATCCAGACATTTAAGAATGTATATTACATGAAGGTCGAACAGATAACTCTACAGAGGAACAGGTTAGAAAGATAACTATTTGATTATTAAAGAAAACATATTAATGGTTTATAACTATTTATAACTGAAAATTGAAAGACTGTTATTCCTTACTTCACAATTTATTTTTATGTTAGATGTACATTTCGAGACAATTTACCAATTTTATTGATAATGAGCACTTTGTGTCTCGAAATGTACATCTAACATAAAAATAAATTGTGAAGTAAGGAATAACAGTCTTTCAATTTGTGATTAAACACTTCACTTAAACTCAAAAAACCATTCAGTATTTATAACTGGTTTATAATATAAATTCTAAATAACTTAATATAGGTTTTAAGTTATTTAGAATTTATGTTTTAGTTAAATGACTTAAGCGAATCTAAGTCTAACATTTATATTATAAATTCATAAAATTGAATCGGGTTTAAACAGAAAAAGAAATGCAGGGAATAACAGAATTTTCTAATAAATAATAATAGTAATAATAATTGTAAATACCGTTTACAGTTGATCCAGATTTCAATACAAGGTGTACAGAAAATGAGTGAAAACCTTCAGGTAACTCAATTCATTAATTAATTTTTAATAGAAAATCCAAATAAAAAAATGTTGTATGGTTCTTCATTGAGGCTCATGAGGTCTTCGGAATTTTAAATATGTTACTATAAATTAATATTGTTTTTTAAATATTTTGTAAAAAAATCAATAGCATTAACAATCAATTAGACACGTGTATAATTCCATTGATGTAAATGATTAATAAATCGGATATTTTTACAATTTTATAACTTCATCAGAAGTATTCTTTTAATGAAAATAGATCTGGCAACGACGCACGCTCGTTTGCAAATTTGATAATGTTGACGTTGATTGATTTGACATTAGTTTATTCGAAAAACGTCTACGTAAATCTACAATTATTCAAGTGACTTTCCAACGCACGTGTTTTTTTGTACGATGTATTCGTTTAACGAATATGCTGATATGTGCATGGTATTTGGATTTTGCAACGGAAATGCAAACATGGCAAGAGAAGAATATCGAACACGATATCCAAATCGACAACACCCCTATATGGGTAGTAATACATTCCGCAAATTGGACCAGAGACTTCGTGAATCTGGTAAATTTGTTCCAAATTACGTGAACAGAGGTAGACCTGGGGAAAGTTGTACAGTTCAGTTGGAGGAACGAATTCTAGATGCCGTTCATGAAGATCCTACTTTCAGTACGAGACAAATAGTCAGGCAATTAAATGTTTCCAGCCCCAGCCAAACAACAGTGTATAAAGTGCTAATACAAAGTCTGTTAAGGCCTTTTCATATCCGAAAAGTACAACCATTGTATGAAAATGACAATGTGCATAGAAAAGCGTTTTGTAACACAATTTTAAACAAAATTCAAGAGGAACCTAACTTATTATTTCGAATTCCTTGGAGCGATTAGTGTACATTTACACGGGAGGGAGTATTTAATAGCAATAATTTTCATTTTTGGGCAGACGAAAATCAGCGGATGGTCAGAGAATTTGGGCATCAAAGAAAATTTTCGGTAAATGTTTGGCTTGGTATTTTAAATTTACCTGTTATTGGACCAATTTTTCTACCAACTCGATTAAATACATTGGAATATGTAAATGTTTTAGAAGAAATTCTAGAAAATGTTCCATTAAATTTATTGAACAATATGCTATACATGCATGATGGAGTACCTGCTCACAGTGCACGAATTTCTAAAGAGTGGCTGGATGAACAGCCCGAAAGATGGATTGGACGTAATGGACCAATACTATGGCCAGCAAGATCACCCACTGGATATGAATCCACTCGATTTTTGTATTTGGGGCTTTTTAAAAGAAAAGGTGTATGCAACACCTCCAGCGGATGATGCAGAAGTTATAAACAGGATAAATGCTGCAGTTGAATTAATTACAGAAGATATGTTGCTCCGGGTAATAAATTCTATTCCTCGGAGGCTCCAGATTTGTTTAGAAACTGATGGATACCAGTTTGAACAGTTTCTATAATTTTGATCTTAAACTTCAAATTTGACATGTGAAATGTATGATTATTTTTAATTAACACTTGTTTGATTCAGCGTTGCCAAATGTATAGTTCTTTTAAGTGGCCGTGAGGCTTAAGGAAGGATCGTGTGACTTATTTTCGTTAATATTTTTATCTAAAAATTAGTCAAAGAGTCACGCTACCTAAAGCTTTTCACTCATTTTCTGTACACCTTGTATATATTGTAGGTCAACGAAAAGGTAGACGATTGCATTAATAATAAATCATTTAGATTTTATGAATAAAAAATAGTGATGTGTCCATCATGGTACTTTCCCCGGTGAATACGGTCAAATAAGTATCTGATTGAAAATTTAATAGGAAAGCAAAATGATTAATAGAAAAAATTGATTGTTGTCTTTTAAAGTTAAAACCGAGTATTTAGAAAAATATTATAATTAAAATCATTTCTCCGCACTCTTCTTTATTTTTTCAAACTGGAGGCGTTTGCGAATGTGTTGAAAATGACGGCACTTTGTCATATCACGAACCCCGGTATTATAGAAATTAACAAATTCAACAAAATTTACGTTGTGTTTCGTAATTAATTTATTATCCAGGTTCGTTGTTTGTGTTAATAGGTATTATGAGTACTTACCGTGTTTTGCTTTCATTTATGTTAGGATATTTGAATGGACAAGAAAAATAACTCGAACATTGGGTTCAACATATGCATTGTTTATTGTATTGATTTATGACATTAAAATAAAATCAATGAACATATACTTCTCTTTAATATATATATATTTTTTTATTATTATTAAATATTTTTCTATAAGCCATATGCATATTCGTTAAACTAAAAAAAAAAAACCTATGTGTGGGACTGTGCTAGGAAGCTCTTTCCAATTATTATGATATTATTTGTTTAAACTATACTGAATTTAACTATTTGAATTTATTGAAATTATTATCTTTTAATTACTGAATTTACGTATTAAAATATACTGAATAGCCCATCTTGAAATTTATTGAATTTACCTCTTGGAAAATATTTATATTTTGCATTCACCCACATAAGAATCAATTTGAACACTGTGACATGCAGATGATAATTGTTATTTTCATCTACACCCCACATATGTCCGAACAATCACCTGAAAGTGACCACGACATACCTGTCAGGGAGTACGCGACATTAAATGAGTTGGTGTGGCGAGATAAATCTACAGCCCTATAACATTTAATATCGTTTCTCCCTACAGAATCTTCCTACATTCTCTTCTTTTCTTTTATCCCAAAAAATATAAATATCTTGAAACAAAACTTACGACTCGCGACACCGACAAATTCCCGGTCTTCGTCTCGAAAGGAAAGCTCATTTCAACATTAATTTTATTATTTTACGATCACGCCCGAAATCTATAATAGTGCACAGTCTTTTTTTATACTAAGTTTTAACCCCGATTAAAATCACGAATTATTTTTTTCTACTCTACTTTCCACGACCAGCTTTCAGAACCGAATGCCCTCTTCCTTTTCTTCCAACTTCTCTCCCGATCAACTCTTTTCTTCCCCCACCCATAACTTTTAAAAGAATCTTCTCAAAATATGACCATATATGGTAACGCCCGCTGAGTTCACATTCTTTCCCACACATTGACTTTTTTGTTTACATCTTTTTTGTGGCGCGCTCGTTAAAGCGAACCTCTTTAGATTGAGACCTTATCTCCAGACAAAAAATAAACTATAACGTCTGCCTTTTATTTATATTATCTTAAAATTAGGTAGTCGAGGTTTAAATTTAATTTAATAATTTTAGAAAAATTAAAATTATAACATGGACCCTAGTTAGATATTACAACTTTAACGTTTTATTTGTCATTAAAATAATTATTTCAATAATTAAAATATCTAAAGGAATTTATCAGGTAAACGAAATTCTTCCGCTTATAAAATGAAAAACGGAGGTTCTACAATAAAAGTTTTATAACAGAAATTATTTATTTTCCAAGATCTAAAACTTTATTTGAAACATTTTTCTATCCGAATTAAAAAATGAAAAATTGCTAAGAGTAAAGTTGCACTTAATGAGTTTCGATTCTAACCAAAAGCTTTTCAGATCATTCCACTGTTATATAAAGCTTAGATATAAAGTTTGGGCTTAATCCATTTAGCCGTTTATGCGCTATCGCGGAAACACACAGACACACACACTCGATGGAATGAACTCAGGGGACCTCAAAACGTGCATATTTGTTGTAATTGGTGGTTCGAAAATGTTCACAATCACAATACTTTCCCTTGGACAGGATTCCGGGGAAATAAATTTTTAACGCTCTGTCTAGAAAACCCTGGTTAGCAGTACTATCAGGAATGCGTATTTGCCCTTTAATAATCAATCAAAATATTAGTCATAAGAAATCAGTTTATCTTAGGAGTTTTTGATATATTTGCCTGTAATTGTTCTTTTGTCTATTACGCATTTAATTAATAACTATGTGCTATCATTGTTGTTTAGATATGAAACAGGTTTAGAAAAATTAGACTTCGCTGCCGGTCAGGTGGGCCTCATGCAAGACGAGCTGCACGCCCTTCAGCCGAAACTGGTCGTCGCTTCGGAAAAAACGGAAAAGCTCATGATCAAGATCGAACAGGACACCGTTGTGGTTGAAGCAAAAAAGGAGGTAACGGGATAATCCTATTAATATTATATTATTTATTCACATATACAGGGTGTTTCAAATTCGAGTCTCACCATGGGCATCTCGCTTATTATAAGAGATAGAGGGTAGGTTTAAATTCGGCACTTTTGCAGAATTTCATGCTGATTAATATCCCGTTGAGAAAACTGGGCTAAATTTCTTTGTTTTCAAGAAAAGAAAAAATAAACTGAAAAATGCTATTTTCTTTTTTTATTTATATCTTCGTTATTTGAAGCAATATTTTAATGCAGTGAAGACATTCTTATAGCACTTTTTTATAATCTAATCGATGGCGTACTCATTTTATTAATAGCATGTTTCGGTTCATCTGGACCATCATCAACTTTCTTATTTCTTATGGACGCCATATTGATTTTTTATCAGATTCAAATCCTCTATTTTTTCTGATTACAATGATGTAACATATTATACCTTTATTTTTATAATAAATAGATCTATTGTTAAAAATTATTTTTAATAACACTATTTGAGTTAAGCTTGCTATAATCTCCATGGAAATTAATAGATAAATTAAACTTATTTCAGTATTAGTATATGAAAGTGTTGAAAACAAAAAGATTTATTTCCATGTTTTCTAACGACAAAAATCAATATTAAGTATCAACAATAATAACAGATTTTATTATAATTATTATGTTTTATTTTATAATTTATGTTCAAACATATAACCATTTTCGGCAATACATAATCGAACGCGTTTTTTTAATATTACACACTGCCCTACAAATATTTCTTTTTGTAATTTTGTTGAATGCAATTATTATCGCTTGTCTGAGTTGCCCAGCAGAATAATATGTTTTAGAATAAACAATGTTTTTGAGAAACCCCCACAAAAAATAATCCAATGGAGATAAATCGGGCGACCTAGCAGGCTATGCCACTTTTCTGCCATTTCCAATCCAATTATTAAGATAAGATAATTTTTAAATATCCTTGCATTATGTGCTGGCGCACCATCTTGCTGCCACCAAATATTTTGGTATAAACTTAGTGGAAGGTTATCTAAATTATCGGCAACACTTGATCATAATATTAATAATAATATAATAATAATAACTTTATTGACGGAAAATATCCATTTTACATAATACATAGCAATACAATCATAGACCTATTATACTAAATATAATATAAATAAATATAAATATACACATGTCTACAAATAAGGCAAGTTAGAAAGAACAACAAACATTTATGTGCTTAAGATGAGATACAAACATAGAATACGATTTAACAAAAAGATCGAAGTTATGACTAAGGGATAATTTATTTGACTTACGCATGAACCGACAAAGTGGACTATTAATACCATATTTAGTTTTATGGAATGGATTGGAAAACAGTGCTGGATTTCTGATTTGTCGATTTGAGGTGTTAAAATGGAAGTCAATTTGATTAAAAAGATATACACAATCCGCTTGGTTATTGACTAGTTTATAAAAGAAGCACAAGTCCGCGAAAGATCTTCTACAACATAACTTATCAATATTGAGCTCCTTACAAACTAAATTAATATTAGTATCGTTGTTGTAACCTAATTTATAAACCATTAATTTCAAAAATTTATTTTGAATTCATTCGATCTTATTGCAATACGTTACTTGATATGGTGACCAAACACATGACCCATATTCCAGAACGGAGCGGACGTAAGCAAAATATATGACTTTGAATGCCGTTGGAGATAAATCGGTTGCCAATCGTTTAATATAACCAAGCATCTTTAGAGCCCGCATACAAATTCTATTGATATGATTTCCGAATGTCAATTTTTTGTCGAACGTTATGCCCAAATCCACAATTTCATCGAGCTCATCTAATTCAATGCCATCTATAAAGTAAGAAGTGAAAAAATCTAAAGGAATAGATTTCCTGGAAAATCTCATTATTTTATATTTCTTAATATTAAATAAAAGATTGTTTTTGCAACACCAGTTGTGAATTGAAAATAAGTCTTCTTGCAACAATAAGCAATCATTTGGTGAGTCGATTCTCTTGAAGAGCTTTAAGTCATCGGCGAAAAGCAAAAAAGACGAATGTTTAATGACTCGATGTATATCATTAATAAAAATTAAGAACAACAACGGTCCGCAGTGTGACCCTTGCGGAACACCCGAAACCACTTTGATTTCTTTAGAAAGATGGTTTTTAATTTTTACACATTGAATACGATCGATTAAGTAACTTCTAAACCAATTGACTACATTGGCATGGATTCCTAGGGCACTAAGCTTACCAATTAATATTTCATGGTTGACACGATCAAATGCTTTCGCAAAGTCAGTAAAGATCGTGTCAACCACGCTATTAGCTTCAAATGCATTTATAATGTATGAGCTGAAAGATAAGAGGTTCGTTGTGGTAGATTTTCCAGATCGGAATCCATGTTGTTCATTTATGAAGATATTTTTACACATCCAATTCAGTTGAGTAGAGACTAAGCTATCGAAAAGTTTCGGAATAACCGATTGTAGTGAGATACCTCGGTAATTTTTAATGTCATCTTTTTTGCCGGATTTAAACAATGGAATTATATAACTCTTCTTCCAGCAGTTGGGGAAGACATTTTGCGATAGCGATGCCTCAAACAATAGAAATATTGGAACTGTGATAGGGTAAATACAATTTTTAAGAAATGTGGTGGGTATACCATCCGGGCCAGTGCTTTTACTGTGTTTTAAATTTGATATGGCCTCGAATATTTCACTTTTAGATATTTTAAGTGGCATATGAATAGCTTCAGATGAAACATTGAAAGATGGCATGTTTAAAGGGTCATCATTACTATAAACTGAGGAGAAATAGTCCGCGAATAAATTTACGCAATCGGAACCATTAGTACTGGTCTCAGAGTTATAACGCATAACGTTTGGAAAATCAGAAAGTGAATTGCTAGACTTCACAAAGCTCCAGAACTTCTTAGGATTAGTACGTATACTTAAATTTACTGAACTGATATATTCAGTGTACAAGATATTCCTTAGATTTACACATTGTGTGCGTAAATGTTTAAATTTACTGTAATTCTCAGAAGTTTGACACTCTCTGTAGATTTTGTGAGCGGTCCGTTTTTGATTAATTACATTAATTAGTTCAGTAGTAAACCAAACTGGATATGTTGATGGCATAATACATTTCAGTGGTACATATCGCTCAAGAACATTATACAGTATACCGTAAAATGAAGCAACCATCATATCAATCGGACCGACTAATAACGTTTGCCAGTCAATGTTTAATAAATAGTCGTTAATGACAGAATAGTCAGCACGAACAAAATCATAAATGTATTCATTAAATGTAAGCCTTTCGTTAGAGGGACACATAGGCAAAGAAATTAAATATGGTATATGATGTTGTTTAATCTCAAATAATAACTCTGTTGCTGTTGACACTGTAAATCCTCCGTGAGCAAAAATTAAGTCAAGAAAAACATTGTTTTCATTTGGTAAATTACAAATTTGAAATAAATTATAAGAACTAAATGTCTCAGTAATTAATTGTGCAGGCATTGATGATAAATTATTATTTATCAAACCAAGTTCATCATTGGACCAAGTAACTGCAGATAGATTGTAATCACCACATAAGAGAAGCGTAGAGTCAGGATATTGTTCGAGAATGGATTCAACAGTAGTACGGTGGACTACATATTTGTCAAGTGGAGAAGACGGTGGAATGTACACTGCACCTACAATAAGGTTCACATTGGGTAGAGAAATTGAGACAAACAATTGCTCTACCGTATTATGCTCAATATTAATAAAATTACTTCCTAAATTTTTAAGGACAGCTACCATAACACCGCCCCCGCGGCATTTATGACTTGAGTCGGTGGAACGATCTACTCTAAAAATGTTATAATTTTTTAATTTAAATTCTAGATTTTCAATATCCTTATCCAGCCAAGTTTCGCAAATAATTATAATATCATACACACTATTGTTAGCACTTAACATAAATTGTTTTATTTTAGTTCTCATCCCGCCGACATTATGGAAATAAATATTTAGTTTTTTGAGGCCATTTTCGAGTTACGTGTCGATGTCGATGGTATCTCCACGATTTTTGGACTTCCAGAAACATATTTAATAATTAGATTTTCCTCGCCATTTCTCTTGCGCTGCTCCAATTCTTGCTTTGTTGTTCTGTATTCATCACGTTGCAATTTAGTGTTATCATAATTGAACTTAATAACATTATCTTTTAATTTAGATGTTTTATATATAATATTCTTAACAACCTCGTGATTTTGCAACACTGCTTTTATAGCTCTGGGACGAGATCCTTTATGGCCAACTCTGAACATTTTTGAAGGTGAAAAATCCACGGAAATCGGAATCAAAGAAGTTTGAATGGCAGAAAGATCATCTTTATATTTATTACCAGCCTCAGACGATGATGATTCAGGTACATTATAGATCATGATATTGTTTTTTCTATTCCAACGATCTTCGAATTCATGCAATATATCAGATTGCTTCATACTAAGTATCTCAGTATTACCACTTAAATCAAATGAATTTAGTCTATGTTCCAAATTTGAAAAATCAGTTTCGATTTTTTTTATTTTATCGTCCAATAAGTTGAATTTTATATCAAACCTGGATATAAGTTGATCAAGTTCTAATTTAATGGGTATAACATACTTCTGTAATAAGTTCTCAAAAATTGTTTCAATCTGTGCTAATTGATTTTTATTAAATGCGCCGACCTGCTGACATTTAGTACAAATCCAATTATTGTTACGGTTTTTCTTAAGTTGAGCAATAACTTCATCGGATAAACCAGTACATCTTATGTGAAACCATTTATCGCATTGCCCATTACATTTTAGGTAAAAATAATTAGGGCTTATATTGTTAGAACAATGATCGCATGTAAAACCCATCACTATTATATAATGTAAAAGCAATATAGTTACGAGGAAATTAACGGGGATACAAATTCTTCGCACTGACCCCGCCCTTGGTAGTGACTAACAAGACACGAACAAGACAAGGCGACGGAAAGGTTCACAAAATAAAACAAAGGAGAGGGAAATTAAACATTTAAAATAATAAAACAGAAATTAATATTATCAGTAGATAGGATGCGATCGATCGATACATTCACGGTCAAACGGGCAAGACACTATCGAATGAATTATAAAAAGAAAATGTAAAATATACCAAAATTTAACGAAGTAAATGAGGTTAATTTACATTAATATGCGATAAAAACCAAACTATCAAATGTAGAATGAATAATATAAGTTATACTATGTAGACATATACGCACAAACAGATAAGTACTTGCCAATAAATTGTAAATTAGTATTTCTAATAGAAATCACTGATCAACGCGAGTGCCGTGTTGATGCGATGCTGCCACACACATATATTCATTGTAAATTCCCGCCCAAACATTAATTTCAAAACGATACTGGGGTCTGACATTACGGACTTGCGTTGGATTTTCAGTGGCCCAGTAATGTTCATTATTTCGATTAAAAATTCCGCAATTTGTAAAATGGCATTCGTCGGTCCAAATGATGCTTTTTAAAAAAGTATCGTCTTCGTATAATTTACTCAATAACCAGTTACAAAATGCAAGCCGTCTTACTTCGTCGCCAGGAATAAGCGTCTGACTTAGATGAATTTTATATGGCTTGTAATTTGCATTTTTCAAAACTCTCCAAACTTGAGATGACGACATATTTAAATTGCTTGCAATTTCACGACACAAAGTTCTTGGGTTTTGGTTTACCTACAAGTATTTTGTATTTTAATGTTAAATAAAATATTTCAAAAAAAAAAATATCGCCATTTCCAAAATGTTATTGCGAATTCCTCTAATTTTTTTTACCATATGATTTTCTATGGTTATTCAATGAACCAAACTCGACCAAATTTCTATATATTTTTAAAAAATAGGTGCTATGGGGTTACCTTCTCTCCGGATACATTTTCAGATAATTTTGAGACGCCAGTGTTGAATTTCTTCTGGACAACATATCACGTTTTTCTGAATAACTGAAAGACATTCTTATTAATAAGTGAATATTAAAATTAAATTTTGACAAACGATGTCAGTATTCCTTCGGTGTAGCGATAAATAAGTAGTTCTGTTGTAGCATAAAAGAGATCAAAACAAAGAATAATTTATAGAAGAAAATATATGTTATGTTATATCATTGTAATCAGAAAAAATAGAGGATTTGAATCTGATAAAAAATCAATATGGCCTCCATAAGAAATAAGAAAGTTGATGATGGTCCAGATGAACCGAAACATGCTATTAATAAAATGAGTAAGCCATCGATTAGATTATAAAAAAGTGCTATAAGAATGTCTTCACTGCATTAAAATATTGCTTCAAATAACGAAGATATAAATAAAAAAAGAAAATAGCATTTTTCAGTTTTTTTTTTCTTGAAAATAAAGAAATTTAGCCCAGTTCTCTCTACGGGATATTAATCAGCATGAAATTCTGCAAAAGTGCCAAATTTAAACCTACCCTCTATCTCTTATAATAAGCGAGATCCCCATGGTGAGACTCGAATTTGAAACACCCTGTATAGTTGGTTTCACGTAATTTTATACGGGCGTCATCAAAATAAACCCTTTGCCTAGTAAACTAATATACTGGGAGTTTCAAATTGATGCCAAAGATTTTAAAGGGTGATTTTTCAGAAAAAAATAATGTCTTTCATTACATTATTTTTTTATCTTCAAAACCCCTTCCTCTCGAAGTTACAGTCCTCTAAAGTTAAAGAAAAAAATGTTTTTATTTCAAATATCTACTGTGGAACAATTTAGAAGAATGGAATTTTGAATAAAATTGTTCCTTATAAAATTATACTTTTTGGCGATTTTTGTAACCTTAAAATATTATTACAAAGGGGTGAAATAACTAACCCTTATAATAGTTTGCATCAGAACTTTTACGTTAAAAAAATTAAATGGAGAGATTCATTTTGCAACTTTTCAGTCTCTTGATATTTTCTCTTAAAATTGTTAGTTTGATCCACAAAAAATAAAATAATACATATACTCATTTGTCGTAATTCAGTGATTGGTTATTTTTTTAATAAAAAAATCAAGTAGGCTCGTGTCATAATAACAAATGTTTTTATTGTTGCGATTTTGTCAGTGTTATTTTATAATTTCAAACAATTTATTATTTAAGTTAAATAAAATGGAAAACTACACAAATGCTGAAATGACAGACATGCATTTTGTATATGGTCGTGCTAATGGAAACGGGTTATTATTTTTTTTTGCGATCAAACTAATAATTTTATTTTTTTTTTGTAACCTGGCTAATTTATTTTATTCTGTATATGTTACTGTATGAAATTGCCTCCGTAAATTAAAATAAATAAATAAATATTAGGAGTAAATATTAAGAGATAGAAACGTTGCAGATTGAATCACTCCATTTAAATCAATTTTTGAAAAATTTAAACGCATTAAAACGTTTTGATACAAACCATTATAGGGGTTATTTTTTCCACTCGCTTAATAATAATATTTTAGGGTTACAAAAAATCTTCAAACAGTACCATTTTTTTATTTTTTTTTTCCTTTCTACCGTTAGGTGTAAGGAGTTTTTGTTTAGTGTCTGTTTCTATATTTTTCTCTCCATGTCTTTCTGTCCTTGGTTAATTGTTTAATGTCCTTCCAGTCTATGTCCCTTTTTTCTGCTTCTTCTCTAATTATGTCATTCCATGTTTTTCTCGGTCTTCCCCAGTAATTTCTTCCTTGTGCCATTTTTCGAGGATAAATTTTATTCTTCTGAATTGTTCCATAGTAGATATATGAAATAAAAATATTTTTCCCTTAACTTTAGTTGGCTGTAACTTAGAGAGGAAGGGGTTTTGAAGAACAAATATATATATATATATATATATTTTTTTTTTCTAAAACAAACACCCTTTACAATAATAAATTAAAAACGACGCAAGCGCCATCTTTTGCCTAATTTCAAATGGTATCGTCAATGATTTAAAGTCTTTCGCATCAATTCTTGTATCTTAGAGGCGTTCACTTCGTGGTACATTTTCAATTTTGATATAAAGAAAACACTTAACTTTTTTATACCACTTTTTATTTAAGTGGTATAAAAAAGTTAAGTATTTTCTTTATATCTTTGCATCAATTTAGAAACAGCCTGTATACAATATAAACGTACGTCTTAGTAAAATCAAGTAAGGCTCAAATTTCAGGAATTCAACCATATTTAGATTTAAATAGTTTTGAAATAATTTGTGAATTAAAAACTGAATACTGTAATAAAAGAAAATGAAAATCAACAACTCTTTTCTGTTAATAGTAATAATTTTTAGGATAACAAGATATTACAAGATATTAGATATAAATATGCCTATTATAAGTGGAAATCTAATTGAGGAAAAAATATTTTAGATTGTAGGTGCTGATGAAGCTCTAGCCAACGAAGCAGCGGCAGCGGCTCAAGCGATCAAGGACGACTGCGAATCGGATTTAGCGGAAGCCATTCCTGCTTTAGAAGCGGCCATCGACGCTCTGAACACCCTGAAACCTGCTGATATTGTTATTGTCAAGTCAATGAAGAATCCTCCTAGTACTGTTAAATTAGTTCTAGAAGCAGTAAGTATAGAAAAAACAACTATAAATATACACAAATTTTAAAGTTTCTATCCTCAATTTGATTGATTGAGTTACGTGAAGATAAAATTAATTTGACGAATAATAATAATCTTTTATGTGTGTGTGTGTGTGTGAAAATAGACGTTCGGATGGTACTGATGAGCCAACTAGTGGCATATATTTCGTTGAAATTTTATATAAGGTTGAGTAAATATTTCGATTATCTTCCCATAATTCCAATGGATTTTACCTCAAATTACTCACACCGTTTGACAATTATTGATTTATTTATTTTTTTCTTTTTTTTTTGTTACTGCTAACCCATAGTGAGTTTTCCAAAAGCACTCGAACTGATCATAATTTTGGGTTATGTATTCGTCAATCAATTTAGTTAAATTATGCACTGTTTTTGCAAGAGGTGTCGAGTCAGTAATATGTATATTCTTAAATCGTGGATCTAAAATTGTATTGATTTAAAGTAAATGATTATATTGTTACGAAATCGGGTTTCATGAGACTCAAAAATAAATAAAATAATGTCTATTAATATATTTATAGTACAATGGCGGCCGACGAAATGTGAACGGTATTTTGTTGTCATAGAGAAATTGTCTAATTTTGTACAGATTTATCAGAACTCTTAACAGTGTCGTAACTTAGGTTTTAAAGGACTATTATTCAATTGCTAATTACAATGTTAAACATATTTATTCTTAATACAAGTAGAAATTATGAAATTAATATCTTGTAGGACCACCATTTGCTGTGATAACTTTTGCCAAACGTGTACTCATGGATGAAACTAGATTCCTCATATTGTAGTTGTCAGCCAAATCCTCCCATGCATTTTCAACAATTTCGTGAAGTTCATCTGCATTCCTAGGTCTAAAATCTCTTGAGTAAATCTTTTTTTGTAGGTATCCCAAAAAATTCTCAATTGGATTGAGATCAGGGCTCTTCGCAGGCCAAGGCAATACTTGGATGCGGTGGTCATTTAGCCACTGAGTCACAATTCTTGCTGTATGGATAGGACTATTGTCCTGTTGAAATATAAAATTTTCCGGAAATGTTTGTGTTACTGAAGGCAACATTACATATTCTAAAATATTCCCGTATTTAATAGCATATAAATGGCCATCTATTTTCCAAATTATTCCGGGTTCGTTTACACTGACCCAAGCCCAAAAATTAACAGAAAAACGACCACTATTTGTTATTGGACGGGTGAATCCTTCTTCATTCCTTTGGTTTATTGGTCTATAAACTCGTAGGCTCCCATTACTACATGATTGAAATACTTTTTCGTCAGAAAAGACGACAGAGTTCCAAAAATCATCCCCACGATACACAAATTCGTTGGCAAACTCCAATCTTCGTTGTTTATTGTTTTCTGAGAGAAAAACTTTCATGGCCGCTTGAAAATTTTGTAGACCTGCAGCTTTAATACGTCTCCAAGCAGTTCTAGTAGACCCCGCAAAACCCGTTACTTCTCGATCATCTAAGGCACTATCAAATGGATTTTCTCTGAGATGATTCACCAATGCAACATCCTGTTCTTCATTAGATACCCTTCCTATTCCAATTCGGGGTGGCCTTCTTAAATCTTGCCTTATTTCAAATCGCCTTTTCAAATTATGTATGCAGGTTTTGCTTACATTCAAATCAGCAGCCACTCGGCTAAGAGATCAGTTTTCTTCTAGTTTAGCTATTGCCCTGCTCTTCTCGTCTAAAGATAGATGTCTAGGCATATTTTTGGATGACTTTTATAAATCTGTCAATCAAATGTTTGTTTTCGTAAAAACGCGACACTCCTGATTAAAAGTCATATTCACATAGCTAATAAACATCGTTCACGTTTCGTCGGCCGCCATTGTACACGTAACATATTTATTAACATCACACTGTCACTATTTATTTATTACTAGAGGTTGAGCACCCAGACATTCGTAATAGACTGTTCGCCTTACCGCTAACGTGCGTTTATATAGCATGTAGACGCTTGCATCGAGAATATTCCAGAACTTTCCATGATGCCACGTTTACCGTCGCGCGCTCGACGAAACATTCCCATTCCAGAGTATTCATTCAAGTTGTTTCTTTCACTTTCGTTACAATATTTTATATTGCATGAATATTTTTTAACTATCTGTCAAAAATATCTTTTTTCATTATCTTTCAAACTAATAGAATGGATTATTTATTATTATTTTTATTATTTTATTATTATTTAATCGGCCGACGAATGTCTAGCGAGTTCATCGAGCGCTTTAGCCGCGGGTATTTCACGCGCAATCTCTTACCATAGTTGGCCCTTGAGATCGTTGCGTCGCGGTTTACCCATATGGATATATGTATTTAGCCTGGAACATGTATCCAGTCTGTCGAGGCTGGAAAGAGCTTTCTAATTAACTACTTAAGCAATTGATCATCGGTATGATTTTAGTTAAAGTTAAGTATTTCTCATAATTAATTAAAGACGACGCAAGCGCCACCTTTTGCGCCTTCATCAAGGCATTGCACATGGAACACACTAGTCTGATGAGGTTCGAAAAACCGAAATGGCCATCACTAGTTATCCATACGCTAGATGAATGGTGACTGAACGTTTCATTAAATGTTAAGTATTTCTCTTCAGAAACCTCTCTTGTTAACTTGTAAAAACTTTGTAAAGTATTCACAAGCTTTTCTTCTTGTCGATGTGTGTGGGCGAAAGTATTGCCTAAGTTCGTCTGATGCATTTATGCTTTTTTTAAAAAAAAAAATGACAATCTCCCTTACATACAAATAAAATGTGTTTGAGGTTATGTCATAGATCATTATGGAGAATACATATGGTATGTTTATAGAGGGCGCAATTAATGTTGCTGTACAGGGTTTATAGTGACATAATTTGAAAGCTTTTTTTCCTCGTTTAATGATACCATTGTAACCACATGGGTTTTTATTCATCATTCTCTGTCGTATTTCACGATTTTCACCATAATATGGAAGATTTCCTGGACCACGTCGGACTCCGATACCAATTTTAATTTATTTTCACTTGTGTTTCCTTATTATTTTATTGAAAATTCGACATAAATTTGATTTAAAATTTCATTAAAATAATCACCGCAAGCTATGCCCTGTCAGAAATAAATGTTCAGTTTATGATAACTATCATTAAATTCTTTCTTAAATGTATTCCATCGAGGAAAAGATATTCATCATACAAAAAAAAAACGTTTACAGCGGAAATAGTTACCGTAAAGTGTCAATGTTTTTTTTTTATTTTTTTTTTTCGGTGCTGTTTAACGAGAGCTCCATTCCATTTTCAATTTTTAAATTCTGGTTGCTTAAATCCAGGTAAATATTATTTACTTCTAATGACATTTTTAAAATGATTTCGTTATGTTTTTTTTTGTAATAGAAAAAAGGATTTAATCACTTGGTCATAGTTATTTAAATAAATTAAATACAAATAATTTAAATATAATTAATAAACTATATCGCACGTGTCTACAGGTAGCTTTATATTATGTAATTTTTCGTTTAAAAATTGTTCATATAATATGTTATTGTTATGCAACAGCAAATGTCCGTTATTGAATATTTGTTAAAGTACTTATGTAACATAAGTCAAATTCTCACAGTAGCTAAAGAGGAAATAATTTATTAATTATTTTCAAATTCTTTGTATTTAATTTATGTTTTTTTTTTTATTAGAAGATTGCAAAATAAACGGCAACGAGCGGGACAATAGTAATATCGAAGAAAATGTTATTGGATTAGTTTCTGCCAATCCCATGCTAAGTACATGATCTGTAGCTATAGAATGTGGCAAATCGCAAATCTCCCTTACAAGTTTCAATGCCATCAAGAACTATTGCCATTTAATCAAGAACCGAGACAAACATTTCGTGAAATAAACTCCTGGACAAAATTAACGCATCACTTTAATTAATATAAATACAAGATACAAAAAAATAATAATATTATGCAGCCTTAAAAGCGGGAAGGAAAAAGAAAATGCCTAAGACTAATTTTAAATAAAGAAATATACAGTTTTATAAATATCCTTCAATTACGCTCTGAAATCGAATGGTAATATTAATTTAATTAAAAAGAAACGAAAAAATATATAAATTTCAATCATATTTTCTTTTATAATTACAAAATAAGCAATTCATAAAAGCAACGTTGAATATCTTTAATTCATTGGTTTATTTTTTCATTAATTGTATCTTTAATTAATTTCTCAATTGCTCAATGTCATAAAAGTATTTAGCGTTATTTAAACTGCTAAGTTTAAGAAAATTATTTGTTTCAATACTCAATATTATAATAAAAACTGAGAAATTAATTTTTATAATCAAACAAATAATTTTCTTAAACTTCGATGTTATTGTACTTGCTCATCATTATAAATTTATTTAGTGTTATTAAAATATATATACAAATATCTTTATTCAAGGAACTTTTACAATATATTAAGTACAGTATTGTATAGTATAATACGGTATATAATAATAATAATATATTTATTTACCCAACAGGTTTAACCAACCCAATTACAGAGTAACATTCAATATGCTTGCACATGTGTAAATCTTAAAACTAATTACATATATTATATTAAACAGAAAAACAAAATTCTAGAGACGCTTATAATTATACAAAATTTGAAATACGAAAATAGGTTAAATTGAAAATACGTTTTTTAAATCTTTCAAACTGCAGTTAAATATGTCGCACTTCGTTGATATTGTGTTGTGAAATTTACATATCCGGAATATAGGAGAGTGTTCCAATATATTAGAATGCATGGTCCTGTTGTAAAAGCAGCATACATTTCTCGTTGAAATAGATGGAATATTAAATGGTAGTTTACTCAACAATTCTGGGCAGTCAATTTGATTTCGAATGAGTTTGAATAAAAATATTTGCCCATGAATTGATCTACGCATTGAAAGAGAAACGGCATTGAATTCTTGCAACAACAAATCATTGTTACACGACTGTTCCGGGTATGAACCAAATTTCTTAAACCAAACATACTTAAAAAACTTGCGTTACACATTTTCAATGTTTTGTATGTGTGTTTGGTAATATGGGTCCCATATAGTTGAAGCATATTCAAGTACAGAGCCCTTTATAATGCTCTAGTATAAAGGGCTATTAATGCATTCTCGTTCGAAAAGTGTCTAGTGTTTCGAACAATAAAACCTACATTTCTATTTGCTCTTGAAACTATGGATTGAGAATGTTCAATAAAGGTAAACTTTGAATCGAATGCCTAGGTCTCTTATAGAATTGCAGCGTTCTAATGATTGGCCATCAATACAGTAATCAAATGAGATTGGATCACTCTTCCGTGTATAGGTAACAGCTTTACACTTCTTAATATTTAATTGTAGGTTATTCCTAATGCACCAGTCCGACAGCGTACTGATCATTGTTTGTAATTCCATACATGCTTGGATATTTTGAATAGGGCTAAATAATTTAAGATCATCTGCGAAGAATAAATGAGGACAACATATATATTTACTTAGATCGTTAATAAAAATAATGAATAGTAAAGGTCCAAAATTAGAACCCTGCGGGACCCCGAAGTTAAAAAAAAAAACGTGTTCGAGCAAAATCCATTAATATAAACATTATTTTCTCTATCTAGCAAATATGATTTGAGCAAGTTTACTAAATTTAAATGAAATCCTATGGTGTCTAATTTTTTTATTAATATTGAATGATCCACTCTATCGAAGGCTTTAGCGAAATCAGTATATATACAATCAACTTGCGACGCTATATTAAGTTGTTCGCATACAATTTCGCTAAAGCAATCCAGATTTGTCACCGTTGAACGATTTTCCATAAAGCCATGCTGCTGGGGGGTGATGTAATTTTTTATATTAGAGTAGATTTGACAATAGATAATCATTTCAAAAACTTTAGCAATATTAGAAAGCAGTGCAATTGGCCGGTACATATTTTGGTTTCTTTACAAATGGTCGGAAAAGTAGATGTATTGAGCATAAGATTAAAAATATTTTGAAGTGGATTTAAAAAAATAGTCGCGCAATCTTTTATTAAGAATGTTGGGATACCATCAGTTCCACAAGCCATAGAATTACTTAACTTTTTTATTGCGTTATGAATATCAGTCGGATTAATTGATGTGATGGTGACTGAAGTTATATTACTCTCACTGCAGGAATAGTTATTTGATTGTGAGCAATGAACGTAAACACTTTTGAAAAAATCAGCAAATCCATTAACTATTGAACTAGGCGTATCTAATACTACACCACAGTGAGTCATCACCGATGGTATTCGAGTCTTTTGTTTTTTTGAATTTATAAACGACCAAAAGTGTTTTGAATTTAGACATATATCATTAGAGATATTGTCTATATATTTTTTATAGGACGATTTTATAAGTTGTTTACTTTGGGCTCTGATCAGTTTGAAATTTTGAAAAGAGTCTGCAGTTTTGAGGCGTAAGTAAGTTTTGCGCGCTTTGTTTTTAAATTTGATGCTGTTGATTACCTCCAGTGAAAACCATATTGGAAAGTTATGAGTTCCTTGTCGTCGAATGGGAACATGCCAGTCAAGACAGTCGTATAGAGTACTATAAAATGTATCTATAGCCTCGTCCAAATGTTTCGCATTATTAGTTTGATCCCAATTACAATTACAAATGTCATTATAGAGTTTATTAAAGTCAGTTTTTCGGAAGTTATAATTCCTAGAATTTAAGGAATTGGTGGCAAATTGATTAGGTCGTACATATGATAAGTCAATATATAAATTTAACGAGGGATGGTGTAAGTCTTCTTTAATAACATTATTCGTATATCTTGTAACATGGCATAATGAATTACAGAAGATGAGATCAAGAGTTTTGTTAAATTGATTTGGAATAGCGTTACATTGTTTCACATTAAGATACGACATAAAGTTACGAATTACGTTATTTGTTCCATGATTATTCTCATCACAATCCTGAGCGTAGGTCGGAACATTAAAGTCTCCTAATATTAAAATATTTTCAGTGTTAGTGTTATTGCACAAAATACTTATATGATCAAAAAATGAGTCAGCAGAGGGGGTTAGAGGAATGTAAACAAGAATAATTATGAGCGCATTATTTCCTACCATTAACTTACATGCTGTAATGTCAAATAATGGGAATGCTTCCTCTAAAGTTGCTGTGTTAATACCAAGTGTTACGTACTTTTCATGGATTGCAAGTAAAACACCGCCTCCTCTGGAACGGACACGATCTTTACGATATACTAAATAGTTAGAGTTTGGAAATAACTCTACGTTGTCTACATGGTCATTTAACCAAGTTTCGGTTAATGCAATAACATGAAATTCTTCATCCGATACAAAACAATTAAATTCATCAATTTTATTTTTCACACTACGAATATTTTGATAATAATAATGTAATTTAAAACTATTAATCTTTAATCTGTTGACCTGTTGGGAGCTAACTAGTTTTCCGTCACAATTGATAGAACTTCACGTACGAATTTTAACTTTATATTTTTTTCTCCAGACTCGATCCTGTGAGCATAATCGCTTTTGATTTTAGTTTCTTGTTGTATTTGTGGCGGAGTTCGGTCATTCCTTAACTTCAAGTTTTTAAAGTTTTCCTTGGCTTTTAGAATTTTGGAACCACGTAAGATTGATGTCACTTCAGTCTTCGAGTTTAGAATTATTTTGATGGGTCGGCATTTATTATTTGACTTTGGTCCCAGTCTAATTATTTGATTTGGTAAAGTAATATCGGGAATAATGGCCGTCAGAATATTTGCCACTTTTTCCACATCGTTGTTATCATCTTGTTCGGTAACATTAAAAATTATGATATTTTTAGAGCGCTTGTTTCGTTCCTCAATTTCATCAGAAATCGAACTAATGTCACTACCTGGAACAGCAGTATGTTGACATTGCAGCTTTGATAATTCATTTTTTAGGCAAGTGTTTTCCTTTTCTAGATCTGCAACCTTCTCATTGACACTTTCTATCTTTTTAGTTAGATCGCAGAACAATTCTTGGAATTTGTTTCTGAACTCATCAAATTTAGTGTTTATCATTTTACTCAATTCCGATATAGTTTCAGGAACAGGATCAACAGTTGGTGTATTAGTTACAATACCAATTTTACACGAAACACTACAGTACCATCTATCATCTTTATTTTCATCATCCCTGTAATATTTTAATTCATCTTCACTTAATGTTTTACAGTGGGCATGGAACCATTTAGCGCACATCCCATTGCACTTAAGAGCAGTGTTGAATGACTTAGGATGCAGAATAACATTGCAAATTACGCAATTTGGCAGCATTTTTAACTTTTAAGATGAATAATTAACGAGTGAAAAAAAAAACAGAGGGAGATCTACATATATAATACAAAAACAAAGACACACTTCACCTCATAGGGTCATAAATGAGGGCTTTATTCACAAATAAGGTAGACCTCGGCAAGGGTTGTGAAATATAGGAAAAGATAGGAATAAACAATTTGTCGGGATATGGTGAAAAACAAATTTATGAATGAATTAAAATTGTATTAATGAATCGCGTCTCGCGATATCAAATCAATATGTATGTGTGACCGTGACTACAGATAAGTCCACCAATTTTAATATTATTGTCCGAAGATGCGACCTTCAGACCATTAGATCGATATAGTGGAATATTTCAAATAAAATCAGCGTATTATCAATCAATTACCTGCAGATTTTGTTTACGATTCACTCACCACACTAGTGACCAATAATTTGTTTTCCCTGCCAATTTTCACGAATTTCTGGTACTTTAGACTCACTTAAATAAACCAAAAGGCACTAGCGCTAGCACATGCACATGTACACGGCAATATTGAACAGAAGATTATCAATTTGAGGTTGTCCTTTCATAGGCTATCGGCCCGAGGTCTTTCTGTCAATTAATCTAAATATTTACAATATAATCACAAAAAAAAAAACGAAGTAACATTGAAATAATAATGTGTACGTACAAACGTCAAACTGAAAAAAAAAGAAAAAAGAATCAGTAAAACAGAATAAATGCATCTGAGCCAATCCTAATGTCGTGTAGGGCCTCCTCTACTTCTTATCACTGCATTCATGCGTTGAGGCATATGCTTGACATCAAATGTTCAACAAAGGCTTGCGGAATATTGTCCCATCCTTCAATAACGGTCTCTATGAGTTGGTTGTGATTAGCAACAGAGGTTCTACGACTTTTAATCTTCTTTTTGACGTAGTCCCATATATGCTCTATTGGATTCAGGCCCGGATTGTTAGCTGGCCACTCTAATAAAGAGGTATTAACATCATTTAGGTAGCCAATAATCTATCTAGCCACGTGGGCACGAGCGTTGTCCTGCATGAATAAAAAATTAGCCCAGCAAACGGAGCAAAAGGCATTACATTTTCGACAATAATGTTGTCTAAGTAATATTGAGCATTCAAAGACCTCGTGCGTATAGGGACCAACTCCGTGCGAGCATCGAAGCAAATTCCCCCCCCCCCCCCAAACATTTTAGATCTACCACCAAAAGGTACTTTAGCAGAGACATTACAGCTGGCAAACCTTTCTCCTCGCCTTCGCCAGATACGCTCACTTCCATCTGGAGCTTTAAGGCTAACTCTAGTTTCATCGGAGAACAAAACCCGTTTCAAATCATTGATGGTCCAATTCTGATATAGTCTTGTAAAATTTAATCTTTGAACTCTGTGTTCTCTGGTAAGCAAGGGTTTTTTGACTGGTCTTTTGTTGCTCAATCCTGCTTCATGTAAACGTCTTCTAACTGTTTGAGACGATATAGCGATATTTCGAACATCTGCTAATTCGTTTTTTTAGCAGATTGCTGGTGACTCTCCTGTCTCTGAGAGCAAGTCGTCTCAAATAAACGATCATCAATTTGATTAGTGCAACGTTTTCGCCCTTGTCCTGGTCTTCGATGGTACTGATGCTCGAATGATATCTTCCTAGCAAACCAGCAACATATCTTCATCCAAGAGAGTCGATGCTCGCACTGTTTCCTCCATTGACAAAAAAAAAAAACCGCCAAAGAAGGCGGTTCATTTTTTTTACTTGATTTACTCGCAAATGAACTTCTAAACATGCATGTAATTGCTTCTCAGAGAAATATTGCTTTAATAGGCACTTTTTTAAGAAAGTGTTTACACAGTTTTAGTTTAAAACGAGGTTTAATACGAATTTCTGTCAAAACAAGTTATTATGTGATACTAGCCAGCTTAAATAACAACCGTCACTGTCAAGCAAGAACTATAGCCTACTTGTCGTACAGTAAGTTATCAATAAATAAAGATTATCGAGATAAATATGAGTGGTGTGTTAATTTTAATTTTGTCCAGGAGTTTAATTCAGAAACGTGCTAATGTGAATTGCAATTTTATTACGTCCATTTGTTTTACGAATGTATGTACATTTACGTGAAATAACAAGCCGAGCATTCAAAACGAAATACACTGGTCACAGGAGAATTCCCATCTGAATTTAAACCTGAGAACACAATACCCTCAAAAAAGTAATATTTGGGCAGGAAATCATTGAGAATTTTAATTATCAAAATTATTTTTAGAAATTTATCTCGAATTTTCAATAAAATAATAAAGAAATATAAGTGAAAATTAATTGAAATGAAATGGGTGTCATTAAGGGGAGTATAGCAGATACATATCGTTTTAATGAGAGAGAATATGACCGAACATACTAAAATGTACTCAATGTAAATTTTCCTATGTTAGATTTGTTCAGGATCGCATCAAAGCATTGGGTGCGATGTAATTGGCTACGATTTCTATTGTCAACTGTTATGTCAAGTGCAACATGTATAATTATGAATATTATACTTAACCGCAATGCATACCATAACAATCTTATCCTCGTTTGTACACATTATTGATACGTAAAGATGTCCAACTCTTCGTCTACTTTTAGAGCCAGAACAGTAAATATCGCTTGCTTTGCAATAACTGACATTATGATATCCATCATTTTTGACGGAGAAAGGGTGCAGTTTGGGTTGACTATATTATTTTTAGAAATAGTAGCCAATAACATCGCACTCAATGCTTTGATGCGTTCCTGAACAAATCGAACATTGGGAAATTTACATTGAGTACATTCTAGTATGTTCGATGTTACATAAAACTCTCTGTATGTTATAACGTAGATTTTCGCGGGCGTAACATGTTGTCGCATTTATTCGGGTTTGATCCCGCGTATTTTCTTGGAACTGGTCCATTAAATTTTCTGATCGACGTTTCGATGACGTCGCAGTCATCTTCGCCAGGAGTAAACAATTTACTTATATTGCTCCAGCAACCACTTGTTACATTTCTACGCATTGAAACTAGATATTCGTGTTTCTTGTTTGGCTTCTGGTGATTCTTCTGTTTTCTGATCCTGAAGACGTTTTCGTGCCCTCTGTTTCAATTTCGACATTATTATCTGAAGGAAACTGGTTCTGAATTTCTTGATTGTGTGAAGATAGTGAATTTTGACTGTAATTTAAACATGTTTTCCAAATTGGTGGTAGTCTTCTGGCATCGTCCCTTTTGTTTAAACTATTTGGCCTCTTTTCAATTTCAATTGCTTCTCTAATTATCCTTGTATGGAAGAAATCAGTCTTTTTTAAAATCTTGTTTTTTCGAAATTAATTGTATGATTTGAAATTTTGACATGTTGAAATAAAGATGATTGTGGATCGGATTTTCTAATTGCCAAAATGTGTTCGTCTCGACGGGTGCTGATTTTTCGGTTTGTTTGTCCTATATAGCTTTTCTCACATGTACCGCATGGGATTTCATAAACTCCTTGAGCCTCAAGTGGTATAATTTCTTTAGGAGTTCGAACCAGGTGTTGAATTTTTTATAAGTATCGAAACAAGTTCTAATGTTGTGTTTTGAGAGGACTCTTCCGATTTTATCTGTTGTTCCTTTTATGTAAGGGAGGATAACATTGCAACAAGGATTTTCTCTTCTTGCTTCTGGATTTCTGTCCCTGTTTAGTTTATTTGTGGTTTTTTTAGAAAACCCATTTTGGATCAATGCCTTTTTAACATTGGTTATTTCTTTATTTAAGTGGTGTTGGTCGGACAATGTACGTGCTCTTTTTAAAAGGGTTTTGGCTACTGACGCTATTTGAGCTGGATGGTGATGTGACATCGCATTTAAGTATCTGTTTGTGTGCGGATTTTCGGTATACGGTGTAATTTAGTTGTCCATTAGGATTTCGGATAATTAGAGTGTCCAGAAACGGTAAACGATTATTTTCTTCAACTTCCATTGTAAATTGAATTTTGTTGTGAATATTATTTAAATGAGATAAAAAATGGTTGAGATTTATGATACCATGTTGCCAAATTACGAACGTGTCATCCACGTATCGTAGCCAAAGTATAGGTTTGAGCGGCGAGGAATTTAATGCTTTTGTTTCGAAATCTACCATGAACAAATTTCCAACTATTGGCGAAAGAGGGGATCCCATTGGTGCACCTTCCAACTGTTTAAATTTTTGTCCTTTGTATGTGAAAAACGTATTTTTGAGGCAGTGTGAAGCTAAATCTAAAATTTCAGTTGGCTGATTGTACTTGTTTTTTATTATTGTTAAGGTCTCGTCGATTGGAATTTGGGTGAAGAGAGATTTAACATCGAAACTTACTAATATGTCATTTCTATCCAAAGTTAGATCTTTAATTTTATTTATAAAATCTGTGGAGTTGATAATGTATGAATCAGCGTCTTCTGTTAGTGGTTGCCATTTTTTAGCTATGTAAGCTGCTAATTTCACTGTCGGGGAACCAATTCCTGAGACGATTGGTCGTAAAGGAACACCTTCCTTGTGTATTTTTGGTACGCCATAAATTTTGGGGCAAATGGAAGATTTTTCTCTGGGAATTAGTTTCAACGCTGTATTTTTATCAATTTTGGAGTTTTTTATTTTTTTTTATTTTTGATTTGGTTGTATATTTTCGAGTTTACGTGAAGTGATTGATCACAAAATAGAAAGACTGTTAAGGGCTGCCACACGTGAAGTGAGTTCCCTTCCTTCAATGATTGAAATATTTTGGAGACTAGATGGACATTTAATTTCCACTATTCCATCATATCCAACAAGGTCGTCGGGGCTAGAACCTAAATAAAAGAGTTCATTTTCTCCTATGAATATACCACAAGGTTCTATTTTAAATCCAGATATTTCTTGAAATTTACTTTTTGCCACATCTTCGTATATTAATCCGTAATTAGAAGCACTATTGCCGCTGAATGTACTATATAAAATATTTTTTACGGTTTTTTCTGGGTTAGTTTTTAATCTGAGCTTACAAACTCGTCCAAAACGTGATGCTGTTATTTTATACGCTCTTTCTTTATGCCACGTGTGATTTTAATCTCGATTTTTTTTTTTTCGATGAATAAAATTTCTTCCCGAGATTTTCGTAATCATCCAGTTTGCTCAATTTATTTTCAAAATCCTCCTTACTTAATTCCATACATTCCGAAATATTTCCATAATCATCATCGGGATCACATCTGTTGGTAAATGTTTTCTGTCCTTTCTATTTTTCTTACAACTTTCCTGTTTGCGTTGACAATTTAAAATAAATTTGTTGGTGTAGTTTCCAATTTTACATCCCATATATTCAAATATCTTATTTATATAAATGTCATTACAATTATAGGATAATGCTGCTAAAAACACAACGAGTTTGATAAGAAAATTTAAAACTAAAATTGATTCTTTTACCGTCAACAAATTTATTTATTAAGCTATTAAACATTTCCGCAGCATTATTTGTCTTACTCAATAGTAAACTGAATGCGTTATTGGCTAATTTGTCAAGACATTTTAATATATCAGTCATTAGACCAAAGTTAGTAATTTGAGGAAGCATATTATGTTCGCCAATCTTCTGTCCTGTACAAAAATATGATGCACAATTTTGATGCGATCCAAAAATATGGTTTACTGTATTTTTAATGTCTTTTCTCAGGCTTAAAATTTTGTCAGCGTCACTTTTATTGGATGAATTGTGGTAATTCGCTGCTTTTTTTACAGCTACACGAAATTTAATTATATGGTTATCTAGATATTTTCTTAAATTTATTGGCACTATTTAGAGTTATTTTGTTATTCCTTACCTTACAATCACTACAAATTTTCCAATACTAACAAAAAAATATTATCAACAACTTTTATTTGAAACATTTTTCTATACGATTTAAAAAATGATAAATCGTTAAGAGTAAAGTTGCACTAAATGATTTTTGATTCTAACCAAAAGCATTTCAGATCATTCCACTGCAATCAATTAAAATCTTAGATATAAAGTTTGGGTTTAATCCATTTAGCGGATTACACGCTATTGCGGAAATACACAGACACACACACACAGACATTTTTCAAAACTTGATGTAATGGACTCAGGGGACCTCAAACGTGCAAATTCGTTAAAATTGGCGAATTGAACATTCTTATGATCACAATAATTTCCTTTGGACAGCGATCCGGGGAAAGTAAAACTAGGTAATGACACGTCTGTGCATTTTTTTCTGTACTCAATGTCTAAAATGATTCAGAAAAATAATCAATACAAAGAAATTAACATTGAAAATTAGTTTTTCAGTTTTATTTATATACACCCTGTGTATGTGTAGTAATTTTGAATATATAATTAGTCATACACTGAAAACATATCTGTATTTTGTTAAATGGCTATCGGCAAAGCTTTTGGCTGTTAATTGTTTTTATTTTATTTTAAGTTATACAAAATATGACATTATTAATATCTGTGTTATTATTCGTTATTAGTAATATTATATGTTTTTAAAATTATGTAAAAAATAATCAATTTAAATTATTTTCTGAAATTTCAATTTGGAATCAGAATATCCATAAAAATAAAACTGGCAATTAGTTCAGTTATGGATTATAATTGAAAAATATTATTTCACACGAAATAAAATACGGTTTTGTTCTCTTTCATCGAAAAAAGAAAACAAAAACGAACACGTATTGCGATGATCGTCCGCTCAGCTGAGTTAGGATCGCCGCTTCGAGTCATCTACGTTTCCCCCACCTAATTTTGTCAGTGACTACAAAAGCTAGAACGAATGCAAGATCCGCAAAGCGGCAGCATTTTACCGGACTTAATTTTTCAAATAGTAATTTCAACTTCATTTCGACATGTGTTATCATATCTTGATGAAACTTACAGATTATATCTAGAATAGAATTGTCTAGAATAATAAAGGAGTACATTTTTTATTTTAAAAAATTTAAACAATATTTTTTTTATATCTTCTGATCAATTTTTTTAAGTAATTTCTGATTAAAATTATGATTAATATAAGCTTTCAAAATTTTAACTCTCTACGGCTCATACTTTTCAAATTAAATGAACACCACATTTCACATACGTGCTATACTCGCCTTAAAATGGAAAAACAACGTCCTTAACCACATACTTCCGAATTAAGTTAGATACAATTTTATAATTATTATAAATATCTACATCTTCATTCTTAATAATATAATTTACATTTATGGTCATATGATTGATTGGAGCTTTAAACATAACAGTTGATCGTGAACCTTTTAAATAGAATGGAGTATGATATCTTGAACAATGTGTTGGTATAAGAAAGTTTATTTGCGACAATATGTATGGCGAGTCAACTCTATTATCTAAGATGTTAATTAGAAATTGCGCACTGGTTCTTATCCTCCTATTTTCTAGTGTAACATCTCCAGTTATTGCACGCAAATCTTTATAATCTGTGTTTATAGCAGGATATGAACCATATTGTCGAAAGTGTAGAGTAAGTGTATTTCAAATATCTTCTTTGAATTTTTTCAAATGACATTTTATGGTTTATATAATGAGGGTACCAAATTATCGAACAATACTCAATTTTCGGACGAACTAAAGTGCAGTATAACTTGGAAATGGTGTTGATGTTCGAGAATCGTTTACAACTTCGTAATACAAAACCAAGTGTTTTGGAAGATCTAGTGCATACATAATCAATATGGGATTTAAAACTTAATTTGAAATCAAATATGACACCAAGATCTTTAATTTGAGAGCACTTCTCTAACACAACGTTGTTAATGGTGTAACTGTTATCAATTGTATTATTCTTTCTAGAGTAAGACACTATTTTGCATTTAGAGATATTTAAGTTCAGGTAATTTTTTGAGCACCAGTTATGTATTAAATTCAAGTTTTCTTGCAGATGTTTGGTATCATTTTGATCTTTAATATGAGTAAATATTTTGATATCATCCGCATAAGCAAGAACATTACAATGTATACTGTTTAGTAAATCATTAACATAAATTATAAACAATAAAGGACCTATGTTTGAACCCTGAGGTACACCGGACGTAGCAATATATTTATATGATGAGTACCCATTGCATGAGACAAATTGTCGTCTGTCACTAAGTTATGATTTAAAAAAAGTGACCAAGTTATTTGAAAACCCATACAAGTCTAGCTTTCTGATAAGTAATGAATGATTGATATGGTCAAAAGCCTTTGAGAAGTCTAGGTATGCAACATATGTTTGTTTTTGAGATTCTAATGCGTTACTGATAAATTGTGTTATGTGAATTAAATTTGTGACTGTTGATCTTTGGCTTAGGAATCCATGTTGATGTTCAGATATAAATGATTTTACTCTAGTTGCCAATATTGAACAAATTAGCTTTTCAAAGACTTTTGCAAAATTATTTAAGATAGAGATTGGTCTGTAATTAGTAACAGAGCTCTTATCTCCTGATTTGTGCACAGGACAAATTTTACCAACCTTCCATCTATCCGGAAATGATGCCGTCTTAATAGAGATATTAAATAAAACTGACAAAGGTGTAGCAAAGGTGTGAGCACAATCTTTAACGAGATAGCTCGGAATACCATCTTCTCCAGCTGTTCTCGCATTTTTCATTTTTTTAGTGACTCAACTACATCATTTACGGAAAAATCTGAAAGATTGATATGCGGATACCCCTCAAAATAATTTACGTTTTCGCCATTTATTGAATGACCTATATTATTATTAAATGTGCTAGCAAAATATTCAGCAAATGTATCAACTATGTCTTGAGGGTTGCTCATAATTTTACCTTCATGGCTAATCGAGTCTGGAATAACGGATGATCCGTTCATAACACGAACATGTGAGAAAAATTCTTTAGGGTTAATATTTATGTTAGTTTCTATATTACTTAAGTAGATATTATAAGCAGTTTCTATATCTAGTTTTAATTTAATTCTTAGCCGATTAAATTCAATATAGTATTTATTATTTTTTGTTTTTTTATATTTAGAGTGATAATAGCGCTTTAGTTTTAGATTATTAATAATATCCCCATTATACCATATCGAAAATTTGCTATTGCGTTTGACTTTCTTTGGTACATGTTTAACAAATACATTTTCCAATTTAGAGTAAAAAGCCGTAATAGCTGAGTTAATCTCATCAAGTGTATGTAAAAAAGACCAATCTGTAGTCAATAACTCATTATATAATTCCGGAAAGTTCGATTTATTGAAGTTAAATGACATATTCGATTCATTTATTGGAAGCTTTGAAATTCTGTTTTTGTGATAAACTGAAATGTTGATAAATAAAGGTGGGTGATATTTATCAACCGGTACCATTGACAAATCATTCATAGAGACATTACAATTTATATTTGTTAATACTAAGTCTAGAAGTCTATTAGAAGAATTAACAACGCCGTTTTTTTGTTCAAGATTTAACATATCCATTACAAATGTACAAGGATTAGATTTGATATTAGAAGTATTTAAAATAAGGTTAGGAATATTAAAATCACCGATAATGAGTACTTGTTTTCCATCAAATTGTAGTGCAACGGCTTCTAGAATTGCATCAATTGATTCAGATCGCATGTCTGGAGGAAAGTATAATACTAGTACGTAAATACTTGAAAATTTGATTGTACACTTACAACAAAGTATATCAGCAAGATAATTTAAAGATCTAATATGAGATACTGCAACAGTTTCACTAATATATGATTTTTTGACAGCTAGTAAGACACCCCCTCCAGTACTGCGACCCGATCTCGTACGATCTCGATCACAGCGATAAACATTATAATTTTCGTCAAACATTTCCGCGTTATTTATATCATCCGACAGCCATGTCTCCGTGAACGCTATAAGATCATAGAAATTCGTTGAAGAAGCAGTATATACATTGAATGTTTTGGTTCGTAATCCTCTGGTATTCTGGTAATATATATTTAGAAATGTATTTTCTCTGTCGGGCCTCGTTAGTTTTCCGAACTGGAAAGTTGAGAAGTTACGTTAACAATTGTAGGAATTCCTTTTATATATTTAATTCGGATGTTGTCTTCACCAGCGTTAGTTCTGTTTGTTAAGTCCTGCTTTACTTTGCGGAAGAATTCAAGTTGTTTTGGAGTATTATCTCTAGATATCGATACATTCTTGAATCTATCTATGTTCTTCAGTTTTTTTATGTTTTTAATAGCATTGAACACTGGTTTTTCATTATTAAAACGAAGTCTTATGGGGCGTTTATTGGGTTTAGAGCGATCAAACATTCCTACTCTGGAGACAACTGGCTTTTCAGTTATTGCTAGATGCTCCAAGATAGTTCGTGAGAAATCAGAGTCATGAGTAGATTGCAAATCACGAGTATTTTCCGTTTCAAGTACTCCATGTATGATGATGTTACATCTTCTTTTCTCTCGTTCCGCGACTTCTTGAATTATGGTTTCCATATCCAATGCAGAGATTTCCGGTGAGGTTGATGATTTCAAGTTCTTAATTTCCTGTTGCAATCCGACAATTGCAGCTTTTAATTCATTAATATCAGAACCAAGTTGAGAACACTTCATACAGGTCCAAGATAAGCCAGACTTAGAATTAATTTTTCTGGCCTCTGGTTTAGTAACATCGACAAAGGTAATTTTATAGCCATTTTTACATATACAACAATGTACTAGCAGATGCGCCTCCGTTACGCTGTTACAGCAGTGACAGCTAGGCATTTTATATGTATTTATTGTAGATAAATATCGAGTAAATTTAATTTACTATTACGTTGTATAACAGGAAAAAAATACTGTATTAAGACGAGGACTATGCTTCACGTCATTGGGTCTTTAATGACGACTTTTGCGAGACACAAACAATGAATGAGTAGACCACGGAATGGGAGTACAACAGAGAACAAAGGTTAAATATAGAGTATATATATATACATACACACATTCATATATACATACACATATATACACGCACTCACAATGAAAATTAGTTGACTTCGATCGAAATAAATAAAAATTGAAAAAAGTTGTGCGCAGTCTAAAGGTCGGTTCGAACCACAAAAAAGAAATCAGCGAATGGAAATTAACCGTACTGTTTAAAATAATAAAAACATGAAAACGGACGCTATTATAAAACCAATTAACGTGTAATTTTCACAGTTTATCTAGTGTACCAGTACCTTAAGGTATGCCAAAAATCACGAATTTTGTGAAGGTATTAACTATTTTTTGGGAACAATTATTTGCGCGTACACATTAACACGCGTACACTTTAACACCGATTGCCTATATTCGACATACAAGTATTCACCCGATATATACAATTTATACTGATTTTATATTCTGGAAGTTCATACTTTTTATGGCGTATTAAAGGAAATTATGATGATTTTTTTCAGGTTTGCGTGATGAAACAGTTGAAGCCAGATAGGAAACCTGATCCGAGTACTGGAAAGATGATTGAAGATTACTGGGGGCCCTCGGTGAAACTGCTGGCGGATATGAAGTTTTTAGAGAGTCTCAAGACTTTCAATAAGGACAACATTCCCGCGCCGGTCATGAAGAGAATTCGTGAGAAGTAAAAAAAATATTATGACTCAAAAGTATAGGATGATAAATTAAGAGTATCATGATTTTAATATCCAATTATCAAAAAACGAAATAAGTTGCATGAGAAAAATTTCAAGGGAAGGATTAGGTGTTCGATTGTGAATTCTGTGTTCCATCGCTTCCAATACAGAAATAAATATGGTTATATGAGTGTCAAATTTGCTTGCACTCCTTAATCACTTCGAAATGCCATACTGTCGCGTGGGTTTTGGTATGATGGGGTTCGGTTAACAAAAAATATAATTTCGAACTTGCATAATTTTATTATTACTTAGACTTTTTTTTTCAACTGCAGTTGGATATCAACTCCCCGATTATTCCAATCTCCCGAACCACATGGATCATTCTTATATTTTTGATGTATTTTAATATCAATTTTACAAAATATTAACAACTGAGAAAAAAGGAAGAACACTCTTACATTTTCCTTCTAAAATTAAGCTCCAAGCTGCTTGTACAAAATTGGAACATATTCTTTTACAGCTTTTTATATTGCAAAGTTCCCCATTATCTCCTCTTCTGTATAACTTTCTAGTCCATTGCATTTACAATTCCAATTCAAATTATATAAATAATTTCGCTTATCCTCTCCCTAATGCCGACCATATTGCCCTAATTGCAATTTGATTTTGGCCAACAAATCTCTCACAAGCAACGATTAATAAGTAGGTGCATTATCGTGATGCAAAAGCCATGCATTATTTTTCCACAATTCCGGACGTTTTTTTTTTGTTCGTATTGTTTCTCGCAAACGACATATAACTTCAAGGCAATACTCCTTATTGACCGTACGACTTTGAGGTAAAAACTCCAGATGCACTAGCTCACTGTAGTCGAAAATAAAAAAACAGTGAACAAAGCTTTGACATTTTATTGGATTTGTTTTTTTTAGGTCTTGACTCTCCTGGGTGCTTTTATTGGGACGATTGGGCTTTAGTTTCGACGTCATAACCATGTACCCATGATTTATCACCAGTTATGATCCTTTTGAGCAAATCAGTATCAACACTGGCGTCATTCAAGAGCTTCTAAGCAATGCTCATGCGACGGTTCTTCTAATAAAAATTCACAAGTTTCAGAACAAACTTCGCTGACGCACGTCTCATGCCCAAAACATCAGAAAAAAATTGAATGACGATTTTCAAATACAATTTTCTTCACAACTTCGACGATACGTGTTCATCGTTGGCATCTTCTAGGCCATCTTGGGATAGCTTTTACCACTTGTAAACATTGTTTTGAGCAGACTCGTCAAAATTTCAAGTGTTTTAGGGCACGTGATTCCATTTTTCACACAAAATTTGATGCAAAATGTTTGCTCCATTTTTTATAATAATAGACAATCGGCGAGCACAACAAAACACGTTTAACCTTTTTATCTGTCAAAAACAAACGAAAAATCCATAATGCGAAATTTTAAAAGTCACCTTACTTTCTGAACGCACCTTGTATAACGAAGTAGAAGCCTCCACAATAGAAAACAAATCTGGTCCTCATTAATCACTTAATGAAACATCATCATCAAGTGTATTTTTCAACCTATTAATAGAAAAAAATTATTAAATGTTGAAATAAACTACAATGAAATTAAAAGAGGAAATCCCGAAACACGTGTCTACAGATAGCCTTGTAACTATTATTTGTTGTTTCCTTTCATTAAATAATTTCGACTCAAACCGTTGCAATTCGCAGTAATGCTGCTATGCAACAACAAATATCTATTGTGTAATCCAATGTCCGGCAGGGTAAATGCTCGGGAAGTAGTTGTTTCAATAGATGTTTGTAAAACTTACAGTGTAAGTATTTTTTGCAGTTCGAAAAAGGGTTTGATCGAATTTTATTGATCATTGCCAGATATTTTCCTAGTTTAATTTCATTCTAATTTAAATAGCTGCAAATGTGTGAATCATCTATGTTTCATTTTATTTAATTTAGTTGAAATAAACCTTCAACCAAAAATTATTTCTTCTAAATAAAAATATTTGAACTTATATTTTGTGTCATTTTTATGAAAGATTTATGCATTGAATCTTTCGTAACAAATTGCGCAAAAATCTACAAAAATAAAGTAAATTTGAAAAACAATTTTATTATAACAAGGCTGAATGAAAGTAATATGCAAAGTTTACATAGTCTACTCCCCCTCTCAACGAATATTCTATAGTAGAATCTGAAGTATAAGTTTTATCTGTATATAAAATTCAACCCCCAAATGGTTGAATTTCATATATAATTCTTTCATAATTGATAATCCACATTTCAAAACAAAATAATAAAATTCTACACCAATTCTATGATTCTTACTAAAAATAAAGGAGTAAAATCTATTGTAATTATAATTATATTTAAAAAAATAGACAATCACTAACAATGCAATAAATACAAATGTATAGGTTTGCAATATGTATGAGTTGTACAAAACAATAACTAATAAATTAGAATACAAAATTTACCGAAAAGACATAATTATTCCCAATTCATCCAATACTCATTACAAAATAAAATATAGCACATTCACAGACTTACAAATAGAAAAGAGTATTCATTCACTTGGTCACAGTTATTTAAATATATTAAATAAAAATTATTTGAAAATAATTAATAATTTTTTTGTTGCATTATGCAATATTTTATTGATGTGCAACAGCAGGTGTACATTATGTAATTCAATGTCCGGCGTGGGTATTTGCCCGGGAAGTAGTTGTTTTAATGTGCATTTGTTTAAGGTACTTACATAGCGTAAGTCAAAAGTCACAGAGCTAAATGTGAAAATAATTTATTAATTATTTTCAAATCATTTTTATTTAATATATTCACAGACTTATACACAATCCATTAAATGATCATAACAACTGAAAAAATATTTTTATGCAGAAAATAAAACTAGAAAAGAAATTTGGCAGAGATTGGATTATATTGATGATTTGTCAGAAAAAATATACAAAAGTCTGAAAGGGTATGATTTTAATGTCATAATGACCAACCCCATAAATTTACACAAATTTTTAGTGAACAATAAATCAGCAATTGACAAACTGGACAAGTGTGGGATTTATGAAATTAAGTGCGGGAATTGTGAGTATATATTGGAAAAACCGGAAGAAGTTTTAAAACGAGATTAGAAGAACATAAAAAGTAAATAATAAACAAGAAATGTTCAACCGGATTTTCGCAAAAAAAAAGCTAATTTTTTTAATACTTCGGATTTTAAAATATTACGCTCAGGTAATAAGGGACTGCATTTAAATCTTCGCGAGGGACTAGAAATTAGCAAGGCGATAAAATACGGAAAACCTATCGTCAACAATATGGAAGAGATTTGGAATTCCCCGACATCGTCCCCCCGTTATTACCTGATCATTTATTACAGTGGCTTGTATTTGTATATACATTTGTGTTTTGTAAATTCTTGTACATATCTCCCTGAAGATGACTAAAGGTCGAAACTAGTCGGAGTAAATATATATAAAAAAAACAGTGAAACAAACCAAGTGTTTTAATTAAAATATACGTTAATTTGTATGAGAGTTTCCCAGCTGTCGACACCAATGAAGTCCGTGCATATTAACCTGTCGCTGTTTATTATTACATTAAAGAACGGATCTTATAATCCCAAAGTAAGCTTTCTGCAATAACCCAATTTCAACAAAAAATAACGCGCATGAATGATGGAACGATTCCCAAACAGCATCAACACTTCAACGTTGGTTAAAGGTGATTTAGGTTGAGGCGATGTTAAAATATATAATAGAAATAGAAGTGCAAATTTACTTCACTGGACACAATAATGACACTCTTAATTTATCACCCTTAATTATATCTTACGTATAAATTAATAAAGCTGCATCGTCATAAATCTACCGAATGCGGCATAAATTAAAGGTATTCGTTCAATAACGAATTATTAAATCCATATTTTGAAATTAAATAAAGTTTTAACGTAAAATTTAAAGCATCGAAAAGGAAAAACATTGTCGTATGTTCCAATTATCAGACAGGTAGTATAAGTGGTGTTAAATTATAACAATATAAACTTTACGAATATTTTTTTTATATTGTCAATATTTGTATTCACATAATTTCAAACGGTTTTTTTTATAAAGGTACATACCAGACAGAGATTTTGAACCCGACAATGTAAAAACCGTGTCTACTGCCTGCGAGGGACTGTGCAAGTGGGTGAGGGCGATGGAAGTCTACGATCGGGTAATCAAGATTGTCGCGCCGAAGAAAGCCAGGCTGGAAGAGGCTGAATCTGAACTCGCCGCTCAAATGGAAACTTTGAACTTTAAACGAGCTCAATTGCAAGAGGTATTTTCATGTTTTAGAGCCGCCGCACATTACAGACTTTTAATCGGCCGATAGTTTAGTAGGTTGCTTGTTTAAATGAACGCTTAATGTGAGTCCGCACAGCTAGGAGATTTTAGATAAATCAGCCGAAAAATAGATGGATAAGCTGCCCGATTCTCATTCAATTAAAAAGTTGGCCAACTATCGGCCGACTTCTTATTGCTATGGTAATACTATGAGAGTGCGCACTTGCCAACTATTCAATTGTGATGTGCAGAATTGCAGCTCGCATACATCACCTCTACAGTTACTATCTTGTATCAACATAGGTATAATATTTTATTTCGTTTTTTGGCAATGTCGCTAATTTATGAATTGGCAATAGAAACGTTAATTCATAAAATTGGAAAGAGACCAGCTTTATATATGAAAAAAAAAAAAACGTAATTCATTCAGATGTAAATATAAAGACAAAATTGTGGGAAGAGGTGTGTGAAATAGTTGTTCCTGGTTGGAGTGAACTGGATGGCGACGATAAAAGCAAACAAGGCAAGTATACAAATAAAGTTATATTTTTTTTCAAAAACAGTATTACTCACATAATTACATTTTTACTATTGTTACATTAAATTATTGTACATTTACACTTTGTCATATTGAATGAAATAGATCCTTGTGGAAAAATAAAATAAGACGAGAAATATTGCCGCACATCAGTCATATTACTTCTTCATCGCATGTGTATATTATCATTCTCACTATAGTTATCCATAGGACACTCATAGGGCGTATCAGTGAATTGTACTCCATCTTTAATTCTTACATAATTATGGAGTACACAACAAGCTTTAATAATAGGAAGACAAAAATCAATGTTTACATCGATTGGACGTTGAAATATTCGCCACTTATTGGCTAGAATGCCAAAAGTACATTCGACCATTCGTCGAATGTCTATAGTTATTAATTCGTTTAGGGTAGTAGTATCTGTTTGATCATTTTTAAGCACGTATATATTTCCGTTTGAATATTATTATTTTCTTGTAAAACTTGCTGAAAATTTTGAAGTCTCGTTTCAAAAGCTGATGATAGGTTAGTGCCAGTACAATTTGTAAGGTATGAATTAAATCTTGAAATTTGGCCTTTAATTTGACCTCTTTGATAAATTAATTTTTGAATATTAGTTGCCATTATAATTAGCGAAATTAAATCAAATTAAGAAAATATTAAATAATTGAATTTATTATAAAAATTTGCTATTAGCTCAAAATTCGAAACAATTCCCCGACGGATAGAACCCAGGTATAAAGGATAATTTAAATTGGCACCTCACCTGCGGGATTTCCTCCAAAAGCCTGCAGGACTTGCTCGGGATGTCCTCTCCAACGGACGAAAAGTGCACACCTCGATTTGACTGATTCGGGTTTTCTTCTTTAGAAAAATGTGGAAGCACTTATACTTTTCACTTAAATACTTCCGACTCGAAGGACCATGTTTTAAAGGCGAAGTCTCGTTGGTTCGAAGAAAAACAACTTTTTTATATTTTAGATGTTTACTCTTCAAAGGTTAGAGGAACACTATTTACAAATATGTACAAAGTTTCACAAATCTCCCCCGCATGCAGGAGGTAAAAGGTGGAACTTTCCATCCCTTAATAAAGGCGTAGACAAGGTTAACTATATACAAAATATAACAAATATTTATAAGCAAGCGTATTGTACTCGCTCCAATCAGATATTCGAAGAATAGCGCAATAAAACTTTTATCGGTGGTCAGATATCTGTAAAAAATAATAATCCTAATTTCTTGTATAATTTCAGGTCACGAAACACAGAAGAAATTGGGAAAATTGCTGACGTGTTTTCGTAGGGAATTAAATGCACAAAGGAATACAAAGTCAGAACAAGCCGCCACCAAGAGACGCAGATACATCTACTTTGATAAATTATCATTCTTACTTCCATGCATTGAAAATCGGCCAACGGAAGGAAACCTAGGACAGGCGGAAGATGTAGAAGAAAATTTTAAAGAGAGTCATAACTATCTTCAAATGCCTCTTCTACACCTATTCCGTGACGGAAAAATATTAATAAAACAAATGCAATGGCAAAAGATTTGGATGAGGAACTATTGAAAGCATTGCGCGGGGCACAAGATGAAGACACAAACCACGCCTTATATATTGTTCCCTTACTGCAGTCTCTTATCGCAGACGAAAAGCTAGATGCTAAAACCAATATTCTAAACATTTTTAAGAATATAAAAATAGCACTGCAGTCTCTTATCGCAGACGAAAAAAAAAAAAAAATTCCAAACATTTTCAAGAATATAAGAATAGCAAGGCGTCGTCAGTATTCGTCTCAAGCGCTGTATAACGAAAATATAGTACAGCAATCGTTATTATCTTTTACTATACCACGTCGTGAGGCAAAGGTTCACGAATTTCAGCCTACTGATTATTCACAAGAGAAAATTTGCAAGACATTCAAATTTCATCACTAGGATGTTTCAATGATACAGCGCAGTCATACTATTCGAGGTTTACAGATGGATCAGATTTATTAGATTTGTAAATAATAAAATTATTAATTTCAAATTATGAATGAATTATTAGTTTCAATTAAAAATCACACTCAACCTCTCATCAACAGGTATAGCACGTCTTAAATTGGAATCTTCCTTTATTATTGATGATCCAATTATTGTAACAAGTTCATTGAAACTAGATTCGCTCATACTGTAATAAGAGAAGACCTTTTTGGGATATTCCAGTAGTTTAAGATGCAACGTGTAAAAATGTCCTTGCACCAATTTATTATTATTTATGGGATGCACCCAATATTAACGGTTTCTCTTTTTCATCAGTCTTTTCCTACGTTTTATTATAACAGCAATAATAGCTGTAGGTAACATCTTTTGACTGGAAGTTATAACTCAGTACAGAGCTTGGTGTGACCACCCGATTGATTGATCTGACAGTCTGCGTACAAACAACCAACCAAATAATTTAGTTTGTCCAGTGTGCGCATATGCATCCCAACTAGACTAAACTATCGGCCGATAGTTTAGTTTATTAGGCGCTTTCATTTAATTTTCACAACTATGGTTAATTTATGCGGGATGTGTGATCGTGGTGTAACGCCAAACACTCCTTACTTAAAGTGCAGTAGCGTGTGCGCCAAATACATCCATTTTAAATGTAGTGGTTTGAACGAAGTTGAAATTAACAGGATACTTTCTTCAAAAGTTAGTTGGATTTGTCCAAACTGTGAATCTACTTCTGAGCCTCTTTCTGATAACATTCCTGTGGAATTCAAGCCGTTGTATAAACTTATTATCGATCAATTTAATGCATTCAGGACAGAAATGAGGGATTTAATTACACTACGTTTGGACAACTTTGAAACAAGACTATCACAACTTGAGCATAAAAATACTTCTCTTGAAGCTGATATTGTCAACTTAAAATCATCATCCAGCGAGTCATTTGAAGATATTCTATCAGAAATTGAGGATAGGCGTATCAGAGCCTCTAATGTAATACTTTTTAATCTTAATGAATCAACCTCTGTATCTCGTGATGAACGGATTAAGCACGATAACGCTGTAATTAATGATATTTTGGAATCTCGTAAAATCAACATTAAGCCTTTAAAAATGATTCGTCTTGGAAAATCTGGCTTTAACAATAAGCCTAGGCCCTTGAAAATCACTCTTGCAGATAAAGAACAGGCTCTAACTTTATTAAAAAGCAATGCATATGCTTCCAATAGAACTTTTTTATTTCAACCGGATAGAACTTCGAAACAAATAGAATATTACAAGTCTTTGAAACAAGAATTAAACCTGAGGAAAGCGGACGGTAATCCAAACCTACGAATTATCTATAAAAATGGAAGACCTTGCATTGCTAATGTATCTGATAATAAATCTCATACTCAGCGGTTAAAAAACTAAATATTTACTTCCAAAATTGTGGTGGGCTAAGAACTAAAATTAACAATTTATCTCTAGCTGTTGGTGTGAATGATTACGATATCATTATTATTATCGAAACATGGCTCTATGAAAATATAACTAGTTCTCAATTACAACTATTTAATTATGATATATATAGATGCGACAGATCTGTTGACGGGTCAGTTAGAGGTGGCGGTATTCTCATCGCTGTTAAGCGTTCTTTTAAATCATCATTTATTTCTTGTAATAATTTAATTGAACATTTATTTATATCATTAAAAATTAATAATTTTTCAATTATCATTGGCGCAGTATATATCCCTCCTAACTCTCCTTTGGAAAAATATCAAGAGCATTGTAGATCGCTTGAAGAAATCATGGAGGGTTACTTATGTAGTAACTTACTCGTATTTGGTGATTTTAATCTTCCTGGTGTATCCTGGAGTAGTTCGTCGGATCAAATAACACACAATGGCGTTATTGCTCTAGAACTGGCAAACTGTTACAATTACCTGAATGCTAAACAGATTAATACTATTACTAACTAGCGTGGTGTTCTTCTCGATCTTTGCTTCTCCTCATTGTCAGAAATCACTTTAGATGCTTCTGACGAACCGCTTCTTCCTTTAAGTGTTCACCATATTGCTTATACCTTGTCATTTTCACTCACCAATTCAAATTGTATTAACACTTACGAAAAAACTTATCTCTTCAGTCAAGCTGATTATTACTCTATTAACATATTTTTTAATTCAATCGATTGGAACTTCATATCTATAAATAACAACATAGATAAAACAGTAGATGCATTTTATGACATTCTTCACTACGCAATTGACAAATTTGTACCCTATAAATATACCTGTCATTCCGACAGTAACTACCCAAAGTGGATGTCTAAAAAATTAATTACTTTGACCAAACAGAAGAAAAAAGCTCATACTAGGTATAAGCAATACGGTCTTTTTAAGGATTATATCATATTTTCTAGTCTCAGAGATAGATGTAAGATTATTTCCAAAATATGTTACAGTCAATACTTATCTAAGGTCGGATCATCTTTAAGATCTAATCCCTATTTTTTCTGGAAATATGCTAAGGATTTTAATAAAGTTGATGGTTATCCGTCTGTTATGAGATATATCGATACGACCGCTGATAATGGCTTAGATATTGCCAACTTATTTTCCCATTATTTTTCATCAGTTTACTTGTCACATAGCCATTCTAATAATGCATCATCTAAATTTAATCCTCTTCTTAAGGTACAAAATTGTAAACTATTGGTAACCATTGAAGATGTATTTATGTCAATTTCTAGACTGAAACCTACCTATTCTTACGGACCCGACTTGATTCCAAACTATTTCTTACTTAATTGCATTTTCTCTCTATGTCGCCCAATTTACTTTATATTTATTAAATCTCTAGAACTTAGCATAGTGCCAGCTAAATGGAAGTCAAGTTTTATAATTCCACTGTATAAAAAGGGTTCTAGAGATTTGGTCGAAAATTATAGGGGCATCTGTATTCAGTCATCTATTCCTAAACTGCTGGATAAAATAGTTGCGGATCAATTATCATGGTTATCGCAGCATATATTATCGACCAGACAGCATGGATTTATCAGTGGTGGCTCCACTATCACCAACTTAATGGAATTCAAACAATACGTTTCGCGAGCTTTGGAAGAACGTTATCAAGTTGATACGGTCTATACAGATTTTACCAAGGCTTTCGATAGAATTAACAGTACTATTCTTCTTGCCAAATTACGTTCTTTGGGTTTCTGTGAAAATACAGTATCTTGGCTCGATTCAGTTTTGAATCATAGAATCCAATTTGTGAAAATAAAGAACTTTATTTCAAATCCTATTAATGTAGCATCAGGTGTACCGCAAGGATCACATTTGGGGCCAATATTATTTTTGCTTTTTATTAACGATTTGCATGAAGTTTTTGAATACTGTAATTTTTTAATGTTTGCCGATGATGTTAAACTTTTTAAAATTATTCGTACTGTTAATGATTGCCGCGATTTTCAATGTGATCTTGACCGCTTATATAGATGGTGTGATAATAACCATCTTTATCTAAATATTTCCAAATGTTATTCTATGTCAATCTGCATTAATAAAAATAAGATTGAACACACATACTATATTAATTCTAGCAATTTAGAGAAAGTTAGCTCCTTTAAGGATCTTGGGGTGACGTTCAACTGCAATCTTTCCTTTAATACTCATATCTCAAATATTTGTTCAAGTGCTATGAAAATGTGGGGATTTGTTTGGCGAGTTAGCAGAAACTTGGATACGGAATGCATTAAGGCTCTCTATTGTTCACTGGTTAGGTCCCATCTTGAATACGCGTCGCCTATCTGGACTCCAAATTCTAACTTCAACGTGAATCGATTAGAAGCTCTCCAAAGGAAATTTCTGCGATGTATAGAGTATAAGTTGGGGCTGCCTCACACTCGGGGAGAATACACTCAAGTAATGAATTCCCTCAACTTGTCATCGTTAAAGGATCGCAGAGTTAATGCTGATTTATGCCTTTTATATCGCATTTTAAACGGACACATTAACTCTCCAGAACTGTTGACCACGGTTAATTTTCATGTACCTGTCAGGAACACCAGATCAAACACCTTATTTTACTTGGATTATCATCGCACGGCATCTGGATCGTCGAACACCATGACTAGATTGATGCAGCTTGGTAACGAATTTAACAAATTTTATTGGTTTGATCTGTTTAACATATCATACAACACATTTAAACATAGACTAAAGTGTTACTCGTTAGTGTAGTATAACTTATCATATACTGTTGATTTGGCGCTTTTATGTTAATAATGTATAATTGAATACTGCAGTTACTGTTATTATTATAATTATTTTTCTATCGTTATATATATTATTTTTTGTATTATTTTTCTATTATGAAAATGGCGTTGCCGTTAATAAACATTTATTTATTTATTTATTTAGTTGGGTATGCTGGGACCCTTATACTAATTATATATTTATTTAATTTATTTATTTATTTAACCCAACAGCCAAAAGGCCAATTACAGGATAATTTAAATATTACTTTGTATAATTAAAGTAAAGTAACATTAGATAATAATAATATCATAGTTTAACATAAATCCGTGTGTAATATACAAATCAAGACAGTTTCTATACGTAACAAACAAAATATTTAACTACAATACGCCAGGAAAACTATAATACATTTCGAAAATACAGAATAATGAAAAAAATAGTTATTTGTGAGAAATATTTATATTGAATTAAATAAATGCTATACGTGGCAACATAAATCTATAACTAAAAAACACTTGTAAAATTATAAAACGAAAATACAGAAAAGTAAGTATAAATATATATATATATACACATATATATACTCATACAGATATAGTTTTGCGCACATACGTTTAGAGAGAGTACAATCTATGTATTATACATGAAATTATATACAGAGAGCTTTTTTTATCAGTATACATTACCCCTATGTATACCTGCATAATACGCGACTCAAATGCATTGATCTATGTGTGTTTAGTTGCCTATAACACGCAACTGAACACACATATGCCAAATAGTCAACTAAACATACAAACATTAATCGGTTCAATGCGCTCGACTCGCGTTTTTTGCAGGTATACACTTCTCCTAATGTATACTGATAAAAAAAAACCTCTCCGTATATTTATACACACACACTATTTCAACTGTGATCTTAATCCAGCTTCGCTGATATTAAACATGTCCAGATCTAAATTAGTACAATATGTATTAACAGTATTACACATTGATAATATTGGCGAGTTTAGATGACGATGGCTATTCGTAGAAAGAACATAGAAGGTTTGTTTTTATCTGCTATTTAAACGGGGGATATAGAAGTTTAATAGAGAGAGCAAATACGGATGGTTTATTTTGTGATGAATTAATTTGTATACAAATATGATTTGCGACAAAATTCTTCTATATTGAAGTGAAGCAATTCCAAACTCACTTTCGAGTACATTCAATGGATAACCCTGCACAGGATAAACATGGTGTTTTTTAAAATATAAATATTTCAGGAATTTCTCTTAATCTTATCGATTTCTAGTGCGTATACTTTGTACATAGGGCTCCAAACTATTGAAAAATACTCTAGCCTACTACGTATATACGCGTAAAAAAATAATAATAGGTTTCGGACTGTTAAATATTTTTGTATTTCTAATTATAAAACCCAATAGCTTGTAGGATTTGCTGCTAGTAATTTTTATGTGGTCGTTAAATGTAAGTTTGCTATCAAACAAGACGCCCAAATCCTTAAAGGATTGAACGCGATCTACCAGCGTGGTATTAACTGAATAAGGGAATTTTCTCATAGTTTGTTTTCTGCTGAAGGTCATTACATTACATTTAGCAATGTTCAGTTGTAATCCATTGCTTTGACACCAATTAAAGAAGTTATTTAAGTCATTTTGTAGTTCTAAGCAGTCATTAGGTACATCAATGGCTCTAAATATTTTTAAGTTGTCATCATACATTAAACATCGAGATCCAATACTATTTGCGACGTCGTTGAAAAATAACAAAAATAACAATGGGCCCAGGTGTGATCCTTGCGGAACACCACTATTTGATGCATATGTATAAGATCGATAGCCTTTGTACTCTACATAATTTGTTCGATCTGACAAATAACATGTTATCAGTTTTATTAGAGAATCACTTAGTCCAAACATGTGCAGTTTCTTTATTAGCAAATTATGTTGTACTGTATCGAAGGCCTTCGATAGATCGGTTTAGATGACATCCATTTGGCAGCGTCTATCCAAGGTCTCAGACACAATGTTGGTGAACGTACATAGATTTATGGTAATTGATTTTCCACTTATAAATCCATGCTGGTTTGGTGATAAATGTTGAGCAATATGAGCATATAATACCTTATACAACATGATCTCAAATATCTTAACAAAATTGCCAATTAGCGAAATGGGTCTGTAATTGTGGATATCATCAATACTTTTGTTTTTGTAAATTGGTATAACCTTCGATGTTTTCCAATTAGTTGGAAAATTATTATATCTGAGCATCATGTGGTATATGTGAAGTAGTGGTGTTGCTAATGCGTATCTGCAATCTCTGACGACCATGGCTGGTATATTATCGGGACCCATTGTTAGATTTTGTTTTAACGACTTAGCAGCACAAACAAACTCATCTAGACTAATTCTTTTAATATTTAACACGAGCGTTTGTGAGAATATGTTATTTGTATTGTTCATGTTTTTAGAATTATCGATTGTACGATATACAGAGGAAAAATAGTCTGCAAATCCATTTGTTATGTCCTGCGGTTGATCAAGTACGACATCGTCGTTCTTCATATATCCGGGAATTCTTGACCTACCTTTACGAGTATTAATAAACGACCACATTTTTGCGGGATTTTGTGTAATATCCTCTTCAACAGTGTTGATGTAGTTGTTAAAGTCATGTTTAATATTATTTTTCACAAGCTTTCTATATGCAAAGTATTGGCAAGTGTTGAAGCTATGTTTATGCTTTTTCAAAACAGTATAATAATGTTGTTTACGTTTGATATTACGTATTGTTAAGCTTGAGTACCAGGACGGAAAGTTTGTTTTACTTTGTGATTTCATGGGCACACACAATTTTATAAAATTGTTTAATATTTTGTAAAATGCTTCGCATGCCGCATTGGGGTCTTCTAGCTCAATAACTGATTCCCGAGTAGTTTCTGAAATAAGTTTATACAGCAGTAAAATGTTTGTTTTCCTAAAGTTATAGACAGCATGAATATTTCATGTACAATATCCCATGGCATCCCATTAACGATGGATAGTAGTTATCTTCTAAAACAAGGGGAAGATCACAGCGTTCTATCAAGCATTCAATATTTTTAGAGGATATAATGAGATATAGTATTCCGTTGATACTATTTCTACAGGCATTCGATTGATTTGCACCATGAAAATCAATGAAATTTAACTGAGATAACGATTTCTTATTTGTGCCATCAGGATATCCCGATAAATTAATTTTATAAGGTTTCGATTTAATTGGTCGATGCCCTATTGTCCTATATATTTTTATATTATAAATATGATCCTGGTATTAATCTACAGTTAATATTTATAAATAACTCACAACTAAATGATAGTAATAATAATAAATGTTAATTTTAGGACTTTTATGTATTATAATTGTTAAATATACGAAAACTCTATAAAAGTACGAGTTTATTAATTTAATTAATATTATTAAAAGAATGCCGTATCGCCACAATGACATAATTTCAGTAATTCGTTCCATCGATTAATCTTCAATTGATACTGTGTCTAAGTACCAAATATTACGAAAATAAGCATATTGTCCATATTGCTCCTTTATATTTTCATAATCTTTTAATTCTCTTAATTTTATAAAATGGAATCTTATTTATTTATTTATTCGGCCCTATTCCCTATCTAAAACGCTATGTTTGACAGCACGCTATTCTTCAAGGTTACGTTATATGGCTGTTTCGTATTCCGCATCGCGCTAAACTGTTATCACAGTCAACGCTCAGCGCCATGACAGCCACTAAAATCGTTGAAAATAGCAGGCACCGAAATAGGTCCAGTTATCATAGCGTTAACCGCTTTTCGAGCTTATTTTCAATTCAAATTGTTTTTTAGCGGTAGTTTAATAAATATTCTTGTATTTTTGGCTTATTCTCTTGTAAAATTGAATGTAAACTATCAAAAAAAGAACATTTTTATACTTCACTCCTTCAATCCATAGAATGTGCATAAATTGAGGAGCGAGTGTGCCTTTGTATAAATTTTCCCATCATTCGAAACAGGGATTTTTTATATTAAAGACGTAATTTTTAATGTATTTTTTTAATGAGGGCACTGTGGGGGTTCAGAAAACATAGTGATTATTGTTTTAGGTAGAAAAACGTCAAACCCCTTTACTAATGATGTGAATAGCGAAATATCAAAACGGCTCAACAGTGCAATAAAACATTACTGAAATTTAATACGATCATGTAACAATTTATAAACTTTAAATCAGAGAAAACACCAAAGCACAAATTGATTTTTTTATGATCGCCTTATGAACATTTCAACTCCACACGGAAATACAAGTAATTTGCATAATAAAGGACAAAATCGCACTGTTTATGCATAGTTTACACACGCACATTTTGCTAGGTTAGAATACAACCATTCAACAGCCATTCGATGAGCACAACGTTGAAATTTATCGGTCTTGTCTTACTAATTCGACATATAATAACCTCTCTCTTTCTACCGATACATCAAAACTATATTCTTTTTTAACACTGCAGGAATAACATGTCACTTGATACGGAATGCGGAATTATCCAGAAGCGTTGTCGCACACGCTATCATAGACTGCTATCCCAACGTAACTGTCAACCATTATGTTTAGCGTTTTCGATAGGGAATAGGGCCGATTAGCCAATAGATACAGTACATCCAATAAAAGGGTAACATCAGTTTAGGAGTAACACAAAATTCGTATATATATTGAAGGGATCGCAGCCTTAATATTGGTTATTAAGTCTAATGAACATGTTATAACAGTGAATGAAATGTTAAAATATTACAATTGATTATAGCAGTTTTAGTTTTTGCAATTCGTTCGCTAGAAAATGTTTTTTAACACCAGTGGAAAGAGTCGTGTACTGAATACGAACGCGTTGTTGTTAACATTTGAATGCAATTATTTTTAGGACAAAAAGGCTTTCTTATTCCGGTAGCAGCTGTAAGTTATCATTTTCAGCCAATTTCTTTAAAAAAATCTCTTAGAACCCCAAAGCTCGGATGAAATGATATTTTTAATTTTAGGGGTGATGATGGTAGCGTTAGCTTTTCTATTGGTGGCACTAGCTCTAAGAATTCCAAAGTATACGAAAAACTTAAAAAAAAAACTCGGGATCAGCAATTGGACAGTCAGTTAAAATTCTTAAAATCAATAGCTGTAGCCTTGACTCATGAGGTGACGCAGATTCTCGGAATTAATTTCACAAAGTAAAAATTGAAATTAAAAAAGTAGAGCTGAATGTGGAAATAATTTATTAATTACAATGAAATTAAACAAGGAAAATTTTTTCTGGCAATGATCAATAAAATTCGATCAATCCCGTTTTCCAACTGCAAAAAAATTACTTACACTGTAAGTTTTACAAACATCTATTGAAACAACTACTTCCCGAGCATTTACCCCGCCGGACATTGGATTACACAATAGATATTTGTTGTTGCATAGCAGCCCTACTGCGAATTGCAACGGTTTGAGTCGAAATTATTTAATGACAGGAAACAACAAATAATAGTTACAAGGCTATCTGCAGACACGTGTTTCGGGATTTCACGTGTCTGCTATGCAACAACAAATATCTATTGTGTAATCCAATGTCCGGCGGGGTAAATGCTCGGGAAGTAGTTGTTTCAATAGATGTTTGTAAAACTTACAGTGTAAGTAATTTTTTTGCAGTTGGAAAACGGGATTGATCGAATTTTATTGATCATTGCCAGAAAAAATTTTCCTTGTTTAATTTCATTGTAATTTAAATAACTGCAAATGTGTGAATCATCTTTGTTTCATTTTATTTAATTTATTAATTGTTTTCAAATCATTTTTATTTAATGTATTAAAAAAGTTTGTGCATAATGTAAAATATTATGCGTGATCTGTGCTCGTGGTACAAACATCATGTTGCTCCAAAAAATGAAACGCTCACAGTTCTCTCATTTTTGCAGCACCAGCTCTATTTTTTTGGCGCCAGCATAGGTTCTTATGGTTCAATAGTTTATTAAAATAAACTAAATTCTAACTAAACTAAATTAACAATTCCTAGAATTACATTAATAGGATTTTTGTTTATAATTGCCATTACCAATTAACCAATTTCATCTATAAATCTCGTTTTAATGCGTTCTCTAGGTCACAGATAAGCTCCAAGCCCTGAACGATGAATTCGCGGCGGAAACAAAGAAGAAGAAAGAGCTGGAAGACTCGATCGAACTCTGCTCTCAAAAATTGGATCGAGCCGAGAAATTGATCGGAGGTTTAGGCGGGGAGAAAACCAGATGGTCCAACACGGCCAGAGATCTTCAAGCACTGCTGGGAAACGTAATCGGTGATGTCTTACTTTCATCTGGAGTTATTGCGTATTTGGGAGCTTTCACGGTAGACTACAGGTACTTTTTTGAATTGATGAATTCACAAAGACAATAATTGACTAAAGTTTAAAATAAATTAATTGTAATTAATGAAATAATCAAGAAATATAAACCCAATAGAAAAATTATATTATTCGATAGATTGAATAACATAAAACACCATTTTTTTACATCACTCACACATGGGCATTAGTTTATCTTTAACCATGCAACCCAGTAACCTTTGTATATTTGTAATTTGAAATTTGGGGGATAATCACACCATTCATACAACGACCAGCCCACTCCCGAAATCGAACCGGGGACCTCTGGCTGACTAGCCTGACGCTAAACCTGCGCGCCACCGAGGCGAGCAACACCATTATTTTTTTTTGTACATTCGTTATCTAAAACAATGTTACAATAAAATTAAACAAGGATATGATCAACAAAATTCGATCATTCCTTTTTTCTTATTGCAAAATTACTTACACTGTAAGTTATTGACAAACATCTATTGAAACAACTACTACCCCAGCATATACCCCGCCGGATACACAATAGATACTTGTTTATTACATATCAGTACTAGTGTGCATTGCAGCGGTTAGAGTCGGAAATATTTAATAAAAGGCTGCCATAAATCGTAATTACAAGTCTGTAAACACGTGTTTCGGAATTAATTCCTCATCAATACAACTCTGTCCTGTAAGCCGTATACCGTCTTCACCGGGATCTCAGATGAAACTGGTCGCTCTTCATGACGGACGCGTGAAATATGCGGATTTGTCGGTCGGGGACAAAAAACAATCATGACTCGGCTTGTGATAAAAAAACAGTATTGTTTTTATTTAAAAGGCATCGTTGCGAATCGACCTTGAAGCTTTCTTATGGGATTTCTTAATAAAAATGCGTACTTTTAGAGAGCTTATTATTTTTTTATTATTTTCTGCAAAATCTTATGACCTTTTTCTATCAAAAATTTTAATTTGATTTTAGTTTTTTTTTTATAATAAATAATTATTTCTTACTAGATTTTTACACATTTTCTGTTCATATTTATAATTCGCTATGTTTTTTATTACGCTTAAAACAACAAATCTTATTAACTTATTTACTTAGGGCCGTTTTACACACACAAGAATTCTCGCATAAATTCATAATATAATTATATATAGAAAAATATTATAAGTTTGCGCATGTGCATTACAGCGGTTTTTATAATATATTTCTTGCGAGAATTCTCGCGAGAAATATATTGAACATGTTCAAAATAATCTAGAAAAGAATTATATAAAACAGTCTCCCAATAATGTTAAGCAATAGCATACTACATAATGGCGCGTCTGCTTGTATTGGACGACTGTAAAAACAATCTGCTCTGCTTATTTTCACAATAATTATTTGCTGTGTAAAACAGGAAAAATATTTTTATATATATAATTATAGCAAAACGTTTATATATAATTCTCGCACAACTTTCTGCGAGAATTCTTGTGTGTGTAAAACGGCCCTTAGGGAAGTATCGGATTTCGGCGGCGGCCAAACAGATTGAACGTATTTTTAAATATTTTTTTTTCTTTTATAGGCAAAACCTAATAAAGGATTGGAACAAGTATTGTTTCAATTTGGGAATACCCTGTTCCCAATCGTTTTCCCTTGTCACAACAATGGGAGAACCCGTCGTCATTAGAGCTTGGAATATATTCGGTTTGCCAGTTGATAACTATAGTGTAGAAAACGGCATCATAGCTACTAAAGCCAGAAGGTGGCCCCTCATGATCGATCCTCAAGGTAAGAACTAAATATAGTCTGCGCCACATTTTTATTATATTTATTTTTTATATGTATTATTTATTTATACCAATAAGTGTAGGGATATTACACCAGGGGGGGGGGGGGTTGGTTTGCGTTTAGGTGACTCACAGCACGCCCACGGAAAGGTAAACACAATAATACAGAGAAAACGATTAAAATTGAAGATTTATGAATATTTAAAATGTAAACAAAACAATATGTCGAATTGATAAATACCGATCAACGGTGAATTTGACGCGATAAGATAGATATGAGCGCGCACTGCGGTTTGCATTAATAATAATAATAATATCTTTTAATATCTTTATTTTCACGAGATTTTACAATATGGAAAATATGTCAGATAGTGCGTACGGAACGTTAACTACAAGTACATACAAAAATTACAAATTACACAAGATTACACTTATTTTGCAAATCACAATCAAAATACTCATTTAAAGAATAGAATGAATATTGTGATAAAAGAGACTTAACTTTTGTATTAAATTGTTTGGGACTTGAAATCGATTTCAACGAAATTGGTAATTTATTATATAGCTTAATTCCCATGATAGTGGGACCCCTTGCAGTCATTGATAAAGCATGATTAGGAATTAACAAATTAAATGTTTGACTAAAGTTATGCATGCCTTTAGATCTACATTTATCAAATTTATTTATATTACATTTGATATAACTTACGGAATAATAAATATACAGAGATACAACAGTTAAAATTTTCGAGTGTTTAAAAAATATCTCTACACGAGGTTTTCGAATTTTGATTTGTCATAGTTCTTAAGATTTTTTTCTGAATAGTTAAAATGTCATTAATATAAACAGAATTTCCCCAACAAGTTAAGCCATGACTTAATAAAGAGTTAATATGAGCGAAGTAATATATATCTAGTGGCTATATCCCTAGATGAGGTTGCGCCGCTCCATACTGGAGCTCTTCAGATCATAATTACGGGGTTGATCACTCCCCTTTCAATTTTCTAAACTTTCTTGCTGATTTGCCTCCATAAATTCCTATCCTTTGTTTTGTTCTGCCATTTGTTTATTTCAATTCTATTTAGATCTTCTTTCACCTCCTGCAGCCATGTTGATTTCGGTCTTCCTCTTCTTCTTTTACCTCCTGGTGTCCATTCTAATATAGAATATATACTTGTCTTTGGCCCTGCTCTCCAGACATGCACGAGCCACTTCACTCGCTGCTCTTTTATTTTGCTAACTATATCTCTTCCTATTTCCTTTTCTAGTTCCTCGTTCGTCCTCCTTCCATATCTCCGGTTTTAATTGGACCTAGTATTGTTCTTAGTATTTTTCTTTCTAATATTCTCATATCTTCTTCTAGGCGTTGTATTTGATAAACACCTCACTTTTGTAAGTCACATAAATATAATATCTAAATCTGCCTCCAAGACACTAGGATTTGTCTTACGACACTGTAGTAACTTTACTAACACTAACACGATAAAACTATTATATTCCATATTAGTACGTCCCGTCCCAAGCTCGAGTACGCTTCTATTATTTGGTACCCAATATATACGTATAATAGTGTGATAATTGAGCGAGTTCAAAGAAGGTGTTTAAAATATATGTCTTTTAAATTAGATAATTTGTATCCTGACAGAGGAATTGATTATATACATCTGCTCGAGAGGCACGATTTTCAATCCTTGTCTAATCGAAGGGACGCCAATAGTGCTTTATTTATGTACAAGTTGTTAAATAATAAGATTGACTGTGCTGAATTACTGTCTCAAGTGAAATTATATGTTCCAAGACTCTCTCCTCGTAATAATAATACATTTTATGTACCTGTCGCTAAAACCAATGACCTTCGTAAGGCTTCTCTTTTTCATTTGAGAAAAAATGCTAATCGTTTGTTTGACGACATATTTTTCTCACCAGAAATGAGACAGTGATTTAGCATTGTCTGTGAAATCATTATTTTTGTATGTTTTTTATTTATACTGTATTATATAATTACTATTATTATTATTACTTATTATAAGTTTTCTTTTATAACATTGTCCTGTAATTGGTTCAGCTTATTTGTTTACCATATACCTAACCTTGATTCATGACGTTTTGATTATATCACAATCGACCAGCACTAACGATTAGAGCCATCTATTGAAAAACAGTAGGAACTTAGTGTTTTGGGTATTAAACAATATGCACATTTGTACTCAATTGTTTTACTAGTCAACTAACCTATTAGTTTAAAGACTGGCTGTGTTCGTTTTACAATGCTACCAACATGATATTATTGATGTATTACCAACACTTGGTTGGGCATCTAATACTTTATATACCCCTCCAAACATTGAATACATAATGGACTTTTGCTATTGCATAGCAATCACATATTGTACAGTGCAACATTTTTTTTATTAGAGAATATTTAATGCAAAAAACAAAACACGTTACGTAATATAAGGCTACCTGCAGACACGTGTTTCGGGATTTATCCCTCGCCAGTACAGTCGTGCCTTGTAAAATTATGAAGTTGTTTAATTAAATTAAATTAATTGAACGTACCGTCCCAGCTGCGATCTCCCGGTGTAAATGATCGAGCTTAGAGACTGACGCGAATGCTGCGTGCATTCTTCTTGTTCTCAATAAAAAAAAAACATTCTCGACTCAGATTTAAATAAAAACCTCGCTGGCTATTAATTTCTATAGTATACATGTTTTTTTTTATATTTAACTAATTTATATACAGTTTAAAATCATCTACACATTTTGCTCAATATTTAAAGGGCAAGCGAATAAATGGGTGAAGAACATGGAGAAGCAAAACAGGCTGCACATAATCAAGCTGACCGACGCGAATTACGTGAGGGTTTTGGAGAATTGCATCACATATGGACTGCCTGTTCTGTTGGAGAATATCAGTCAAGAAATCGACGCCGTTTTGGATCCTGTGCTGTCAAAGAATATCTACAAGCAACAAGGCGCTTATTATTTGAAGCTTGGAGAAAACGTTCTGGAATACAATAATGACTTTAGATTCTACATCACGACCCGATTGAGGAACCCACATTATCTACCAGAAATCGCCGTAAAAGTAAATTAAACTCATTTATTTTTAGAATACAATAAAAAAGACCTTTATAATGTTTGTGAAAAATTTTCTAGATCAGTTTAATGTAAATAAAAAATAATTTGAAAATAATTAATGAATTAATTATCCTCTTTCAATTGCTGTGCAATTTATAGAAGTAAGTACTGTGAAAAAATAAATATCTATTGAAACAACTACTTCTGGTATAGAGAAAATACCCACATCGGATATTAAATTATATAATAGATATTTATAGTATTTAAAATAGTTGTTTTTGAATACATGTTTTTTATTATTATTATTTATTTCAATAATTAATTGAATGATTATTTTCAAATTATTTTCTTTTAATTTAAACAAGACCTTATTGGCACCTCATATTACAAGTACATAACCAATCTCAAATTAAAATTTAATCCTAAAAACTGATTCCTTTTATTCGATTAGAAATCAACTTTACTGTATAGCTATTTCTTTCTAATAAACCGCAACCTCAATTACTCAGTTTATACAAAATTAAGTATTATTTTTATAATGCTTAACTAACACTACTTTCTCTAAGTTAAATTTATATTTCTCTTATCTTTAAAGTTACATTTTATTTTCTTTGTTTTTTTTTTTTTTTCCTAAAATCCCATATAATATTGTACCAGTAGTAGAAAGTCCTCTGGTCGATAGCCAGTTCAGGACTAGTATGATATTTTATAATAGTTTTGTATTGTATTGTATGTATATTGTAAGCATTAGTCCTTAATTTATTCAGATAATAAGATAACAAAAATGTATAATAACAATATGTACAGTTATGTTAGTAGTCTGTCATGTGCTATCGACCATAGGTTTTTCTGCCCTGTATGAATTTATGGTGAATTGCAGATTAAAACAATGCAAGCTAGCTGAACTGTAATGTATGCACGAGTATTAACTAATTGGTGAATAGTGACCGAAGGGTTGTTATGTTTAGGGGGAGGGGAATATTAGGGTTGAGAGGAATACAATATTTTGTAAAAAGGAATAGATTATGAGGGTATTGTACTAATAACACTTCGAGTAATTAAGCATTTTTGTTATATAGGTTTCATTACTGAATTTCATGATAACACCTCAAGGATTACAAGACCAACTATTGGGCATAGTCGTCGCGAAAGACCGTCCCGAATTGGAAGAAAAGAAAAACGCTCTGATCGTCGAAGGCGCCAACAACAAGCGCACCCTGAAAGAAATCGAAGACAAAATCCTCGAAGTCCTCTCCTCGTCAGAGGGCAACATTCTAGAAGACGAAACCGCCATCAAAATCCTCTCCTCCAGTAAAATCCTCTCAGAGGAAATCCAAGAGAAACAAATAATCGCCGCAACCACAGAAAGAGAAATCGACTCCGCCAGGAACCTGTACGTGCCCGTTTCGAAGCACTCCTCCATTTTGTTCTTCTGCATCTCCGAGTTGGCGAATATCGATCCTATGTATCAGTACTCGCTGGCGTGGTTTATTAATCTGTACAACCAGGCTATTATTAATAGTCCGAAGTCGAATGAGCTGGAGGAGAGGTTGGATGGGCTGAACGCGTATTTTACTAACAGCATTTATAGGAATGTCTGCAGGTCGTTGTTCGAGAAAGATAAGCTGATTTTCTCGTTTGTTTTGACAATTGGTATACTTAGATCGCAAGTAAGTTCAAAATATCAAATCAAAATAATTTAAATATTCCTTCATTGTTTGGCGAAATTATTTGATGGTGTAATGAAAAGTCAAAATGGTGTGGACAAATTGACAGTACTTGCCCTCCCATTTGGATTATTCATTGATGTCATTAATGTTTTATATAAATGGAAGACGACACAAGCGCGAATTCGAATCGTTAACGATGCCACATGGACTTAGGCAAAAGATGGCACTTGCGTCGTCTTCCATTTATTATGATTCATATCAGGTATTTAATTGCGACACAAGATTCGTTCAACCGCCTTCATCAAGACATTGCACATGGAACGTACTAGTTTGAACGTGGTTGAACGGATCTTGTGTCGCGGTTAAATACCCGATTAATTGTGGTTGAACATTTTATTAAATGTATAAATGTGTAATTTATAAGACTCAACCTTATTCCTAACTGTTAACTGGTCAAATTCACACTGACTTGCGCATTCCGCAAATGCAGAAACCGAAAATGAGGTACAAAAAAAAATTGGCGCTACAAATAAAAATGTATTCAAATAAATGGGCGCCAAAATCAAAACACTACATTTCCTCCCGTCTTAACTTGAAACTATTATTTTTCAAAATTATAAGCGAACATAAAAGTAATTTTAACTAATCAGAATTGGACCTGCAATCTCTCCGGAGGCTTACGAGTTCGTGGAGGCCGTATAGGTGCAGTTTCCAATACCGATTGATCCTTATCGGAAATAGATTCGGAAACTTCATTTTGATTTTTACTTTCTAGTGCGTCTTTAGAATTTGAAGTTACTGCATCTACCTCCGAATTACGCAATGAAATTTTATCCGACTCAGAAACATTACATTTATCATCGATTTTTAAATTTTCGGAATTATTTTCACTGGTGTTAGTTTCGCAACAATCACTTTCCGCCAACAACAGTTGATTCATATGGCGCTTCCATAATAAATCACTATCCCGCACTTTCACGAAGTAAATAACTGATCCTAATTTCTTCTCGATCATACCACTCACCCACTTTGGTTTCCCTTGCCTAAAGTCTTTTACTAACACTTCCTGTCCAATCTGGAAAAACACCATTCTCAGCCCTCTGAAATTTCGACAATTACAAACTTGGACTTTTTGTAAATTGTCTCTGATTTTATCTAAACTCTTGGTAGGTCGATAATTTTCATTTTATTTTAAGAAATCAAGTCTGGTTCGTATTGGTCGACCATACATAATGCGAGCTGGTGAACAGTGTTCAGTGTTTCTATTTAACATATACTATTTTATATATTACTTACTATTTTGTTATTTAGATTTTTAGCTTCTTTCAGTAAAAATTGTTTAACTGATTTTACATTACTTTCAGCAAATCCATTTGATTGAGCGTGGTACGGCGGTGAAGTTAAAAATTTTACATTGTTCATTTCTAAAAATTTACGAAACTCGTGCGATGTGAACTGCCGCCTATTATCAGAAACAAGTATCTTAGATATTCCAAATCTGGCGAATGTTTCTTTTAATTTGTCAATTGTCTCGTGTTTACTGATGTCATTCATTAAGAAAACTTCTATCCATTTTGAAAATGCATCACAAATAACCAGTACGTTTTTTTCATGAAATGGCCCTAAGAAATTAAAATGTAATCTTTCCCATACATTATTAGCAATAAGCCAGTTTTGCAATGAAATTCGGTCAGGATTATTACGGAATTCTTGACAGACTTCACATTGCTTGCACATTTTCTCGATTTCGGAATTTAATGACGGCCACCACACATACGATCGGGCTAGAGATTTTGATTTAACAATCCCTTGGTGAGTGTTATGTATTTCTGTTAAAATTAATTTACGTAGTTTCTCTGGCACGATAGTTCTGTATCCCCATAATAGAACATCATTTTCAATAGTTATTTCATTTTTACGAGTATAAAAATGCATTAAATTTGAGTTTATTTTATTTTTATCCGGCCAACCATTAGTTACATATTTCTTTACTTCACGTAGTATTGGATCTTTAAGTGATTCACTTCTAATTTGCTCCAAATGTAACGAATATAATTTATATTATTAGTATCGTCAATTTCATCAGGAACGTTTTCAATGGGCATTCGCGATAAAAAATCAGCATGATTTTTATTTGATTTAACGTACTTTATATTAAATTTTAATCCACTAAGAAACAATGCATATCGTTGTAATCTATTAGCTGCTAAGGTCGGAATGCCACGTTTTGGATCAAAAATTGTATCTAGGGGCTGGTGATCCGTATATAAATTAAACTCTAGCCCATATACGTATTGATAGAATTTTCTAATGCCATAAATAATCGCAAGAGCCTCTTTCTCGATTTGTGAATAATTTTTTTCTGCCGCTGATAGCGTTCGAGAGGCGAATGCGATTGGTTTTTCATTTCCCTGTTTAGAAGTTTGTGATAAAATCGCCCCCACACCAAAATTAGAAGCATCCACCATTAAATTTAATGAATAATTTTAATTGTAATGGGATAACACATTATTAGACATTAATAATTGTTTTATTTTAATAAACGATTCTTCACAATTTTCTATCCAAAACCACGAATTTGTCTTTTTTTTTTAATAATTCGTAAAGAGGGTATACAATTTTCGGTAAATTTTTAACAAATCTTTGATAGTAATTAATAGTACCAAGGAATGATCGAAGTTGTGTGACATTCTTGGGCGCAGGCACATCCTGAATTGCTTTAATTCGATCCGGTGATTTATGCAAACCTTCCTTATCTATTATAAACCCTAAATAAGATAAAGAATCTTGAAAAAATGAACATTTACTTGCATTTATTGTTAATCCGTTTTCTTTTAAAATACTCAAGACTAAGTTTAATCGTGCCATATGTTCCTGCTTATTTGGTGCTGTAATTAATTTATCGTCCAAGAATGTACACACACCCTCTAAGTGCCCTAATAATCTATCCATGATACGTTGATATTGTCCTAGGGCGCAATTAATACCAAATGGTAATCTATTATAAACAAATGTTCCTAAATGCGTTGAGATAGTTGTTAGTTTACGAGAATCACTGTCTAATAAAACCTGCTGATAAGTGTTAGTCAAATCAATTTTAGAAAAATTACAAAGCGGGGAACAAGCTTTGTAATTTTGTAAATAAATCATCAATTCTGGGTAAGGGGTACCTCTCAATTTCAATATAAGGAAATTAAACAAGGAAAATTTTTTCTGGCAATGATCAATAAAATTCGATCAATCCCTTTTTCCAACTGCAAAATTTTATTGATCATTGCCAGAAAAAAATTTTCCTTGTTTAATTTCATTGTAATTTAAATAACTGCAAATGTGTGAATCATCTTTGTTTCATTTTATTTAATTCAATATAAGGGTTTAAGGTTACTTTTTAATCTCCGCAAATTCTAACAGTGTTATCCTTTTTCATGATAGGTACTATCGGAGTGCCCCATTCTGCGTACTTTACAGGTGAAATAATACGTTCATTCAATAATCTTTGAATTTCTATCTCAACTTTGTTCTTAATAGAGTACGGTAAAGCTCTTGGTTTGTGTAATTTCGGTGTGCAATTTGACCGTAATTTGATTTTTAATTTAACATTTTTAAGAGTGCCCAATTGGTCTGAAAAAACTTTTGGAAAACTGTGTCATTATTTCTAATAAAATTTATTTATTTTTATATACTATAGGTTCACCGTACTATAACGCAATAAAAATAATGAAGCATTATTTGTATCATTCTGCGAATGAATAAAATCGATTTTTCTATATCTACATACGCTGCTCAAATGTCCTTTTTGTTTACAATTATTGCATGTGTACTTACGAAAACGACAATTCGCTGCATTATGGTTATGGCTTTCACAGCGATAGCATGATGACTCGTTTGCGCGATTTCCACCTAAGCCGCTTGCGCGCCCTCCGCTTGATTTGTTCGCACACTTCCTCCCTGAGCCGCTTGCCCCGGTCCGTTGCGCTGTGGTGCTGCGACTGCGTGTGTGTTGATTGCGATTCCCCCTCTCAAAGTTTTATCCATTCTTCTTTGGTGATGATGATGATCCGCGACCATGATGCGGTCTGTCCAGCCGGTGCACATGTAATTCACCAGGTTCAGGTTTTATTCTCGATAGGTCCAGCTGCTCCCTATTTGCCCCGAATTGAGATGCTGCCGACTCCGCTGACTGAGCGATCTCCAGCTCTTTCTCCAAAGTCAATGTATCATCCTCTAAAAACAATTTATCGCGATTTTTTCCACTTTTCATTCCCACGATAAATTTATCACGTAACGCAGTCTCCAAATACGTCCCAAATTTGCAATCCGATGCTAACGATTTAATTCTCGCTGACCATTCCATCACAGTTTCCTCATCTTTTTTCTGAGCTGAATAGAATATTAGTCTATCGGCGAAAATATTTTTCATTAGCGAATAAAAATTATCTAGTGTCTCGATTATCTTCACAAATGTTAACTTATCTGGCGTTTGGAATAGCGAGATTCTCCAACAGCTTATACGCATCCTGGACTAATGCATTTAACAATAGCGCTCTTTTTGTATCGTCGTTTACAATTTGTTATGCGATAAAAAAATTGGCGTCCTTTAAATATACTCCAGTCGTGAACTCGAGAATCAAATTCCACCAAAATTCCAATAGCGTTCGCCATTTTTCTTTTGTGCGCACATGCTCACTCACTACACTCTCCCGATAAAACGACAAAAAGTCACTATTTTTTCTCACACACGCGTTTTTTTACTTGCCTCGTCGCCAATGTTATGTTCGTTCTTACTGTGGAATGTGGGGTTGTAATTTATAAGACTCAACCTTAGTGATAACACAAACTTTATTCCTCACTGTTAACTAGTCAAATTCACACTTGCGCATTTCGCAAATGCAGAAACCGAAAATCAGGTACAAAAAGAAAAACATTTGGCGCTACAAATAAAAATGTATTCAAATAAATGGGTTCCAAAATCAAATATTCCATATGTTATTGTGGTTGTAAAGGTTGATATTTATGGTTTTGCGAGGAATTATTAATCGATTCGGTGAGGAAAATAGTGTTAATAGCATTGATAAGTTGTAAGAATTGTGACGAGGATATAATGAATGAGAATGATGGGGTGTCAATATTGTGATTAACTTTAAGGGGGGGAACCCAATACGATGTGTCCTAAACTAGGTTATACTTTTATTTTTAAGAAAGTTATTGGCTGATTTGTTAAAGACTTACAGGGTTAATTTATTATATACTAATGTGGTCTTGTGATTTTATTATCTGTAAAAATAATATTTATCAAGTTATGACATAAAACTGGTACCGCGACCGAAGAGCTGCACATATCTGGTAGGCACGATAACTATTCGCCATTTCGTCTGAAATAAAAATATCTTACAAAGGATACCTTTCTCCAGGGAATGAACCTCTATAAATAATTATACCCGAAAATATCTGCAATAAAAAATATTGGTTCCCATTTAAAATTTTCAAGTTGACTCCCCTCTCGACCTTCCTGTGGGACCAGTGGGACCATTTTGTCAAAATCCGATTTCCCCCTCAAAACCGTGACGATTATGATTCGGCACATTTTTCGTTAAAATGCTTTAATTTCAAGATATTCAAGAAAATAATGTAAAATCGGACACCCTGTATAATTACAAATTATTGCAAATTTTACATTTACAAAATTTAATGTGTGTAATTCTTTTAGGTTAAAACAAGATTATTCAAGTGTTATATTGTAATTCATTCTTTTAATTTGTCGATTATATTTAGTGAAATTAACCAATAAATAACAATTGCATTTACTCATTTTTCTATAATAATCTTTAATTAAGTAACAATCATATTCCGTTCTAATTAAATTATTTACGATTTATTTATTCGTATGTTTATATTTTAAAAAAGTTCTAAATGTATTTAACAATTAATGATTTATAAGTTATATAGACAATGATTGTTAATATCTCAAAAATTAAATCATAAAAATACCTTGGTGTTGAAACAGTTCGTAGCAAACACACCGTAACTGTTGTCATTTTAAAAAACAGACTTTAAATTACTGAACTGCTATAAATAAAAAGTTTTTGTATGAATGGTAGAAATAGAGATTATTGTATTTAAGATATCCGCATATTAAGATTAGTATTTATAAAAAGGTTTTTTTTTAATAACACTGTCAAAATATTTTTAGGGGCTAATAGATGAAGACATCTGGACGTTCTTCCTGACCGGCGGTGTGGCTTTGCAAAATCCGTATCCAAATCCGGCGCCCAAATGGCTTAGCGATAAGTCTTGGTCTGAAATTGTCAGGGCTAGTCACTTAAATGGGTACAATAAAAATAATTACTAAATACGTACATTATTTACATTTTATTTTACTTCTTTTAGATTAGATGGACTTAAAGATAGTTTCACTGAAAACATATCAGAATGGAAGAATTTCTACGACTCGTCAAATCCCCACGAACTTCCATTTCCCGCGCCATTTCAGCATCTCATTAAACTCCAGAGACTCGTCGTCTTAAGATGTGTCAGACCTGATAAAGTTGTTCCAGCAGTACAGGTAATGAAACTGCGACTTTATTGTGAAAACATAGTTACAAATGAATCATATAAACTACTGCCCATCGCTAATGACAACTTCTTTTTTAATAAACACAATAGTCAACAATACATAGAATATTAACAAGAACACAAAAACGAGACAGTAAATTCAAATCACATGGCAAATAAAAATAAACTAAGAAAGATACTCAACAATCAAGTTGAAGAATGCCTTCGCAGATTTAACATTAAAAATATGAACATCCCGATGTTCATTCATAAGCCTAATATATGTGGAGCATATAGAATATATCGGCGATTTAACCATTACGTTAGTTTTGGGTATTGGAAGCTGAAGTAGATGTTTGGATCTTACACTACAGGGCACTAATATATTAAGTTGCTCCGACAATTCAGGGCAATCAATTTGACCATTGAGTATTTTATACAGCGTAGTCACTAAATTCGACTTTCGGCGACATTCTAAGGAGTACATTTCAAATTCATCCAACAAGGCTGCATAATTACAATTAAGGTCAGGATAAGTCCCGTGCTTCTTAAAATGGTGATACTTAACAAACCTCTTTTGTATAGCTTCAATCATCGCGGAGTATTTAGAGTAGTGCGGATTCCAAATACACGAAGCATACTCAAGCTTACTGCGCACAAATGCAAAATAAAGGGTCTTGATAGGACTAATATTCCTAAATGATTTATAAAACCCAAAGAACGGTTGGCGGTAGTGACAATTTTCTCAATATGATTAATGAAAGATAAATGATTGTCAAATATCACACCTAAATCTTTAAACATAATAACACGGGATAATATGGTACCATTAATATTATAATCATAAGCAACTCTAGATCTGTTCTTAGTATATGACATAACTTTTTATTTATCCTCATTCAAGGAGACATTGTTATCCTTACACCAATTAACCATTATCTCAAGATTATCGCAAATATTAAGATGTTATGTAAAATATTTTCAGCTATATCATTTATGAAACAATTAAATAAGACAGGTCCCAGGTTAGATCCTTGTGGAACACCAGAAGATGCGATAAATTGATATCCCTTGTATTCCATAACTAAACGTCTGTTATTAAGATAACTGGCAGAGCTCAAATACAGTCACGGTATAATTGTTCGTCTTTCGAGGCTATTCACGAATCAAGCCATTTTGAGATTCCTTCATATGAGCGGAACTGCTGATTAACCAAACCATGTGCCATCGAACGGAATAAGTAATAATAGGACGACGTAACATGTGGGGAATATCGCGGGTGGGGTATGACTTCCCATTTGAGCGATTTTAATTAGATTTTAACGTGAGGCCGAGCGTTGTCGTGTTATAGAATCATTTTTTTTTCATGCAATCGCTTTAAAATATCTTGTCGGGTAATTCCTAATGCTAAAGTAAGATTTTTTGCGTTTTGCATGGATCCTCATCGAGCAATGCCTCCAATTCAACGCCTCCAATTCGAAGGTATTGGTCTTCCTTCCCGCGAACTGTCGTCAACATCGAAATTACCGTCTTTGAAGCAACAGAATCTATCACGGCACGTTGTTTCACTTAGAGCAGTATCTCCGTAAACTTTCTGGAGTTCTCGATGCGCTTCAGCCGCCGTTTTTCGAATGGAAAAAGTCCCAAATGACGATTATTTGCCACAAAATCAGACATTTTCACACAACCAAAGGTATATGACGCAACAAAAAAATCACTAATGTGTCAAAGCGATTTGTTTACCGAATGTCTAAGCTTGGTTCGTGACGTTTTTGTTATGTCACAATCGACCAGCACTTAATACTCGAGCCATCTCTTGAAAAACAGCGCGAACTCAGTTGCACATATTTTAATATCTTATCTACTTGCGCAAGCGCCTTCAATAATAATAATTATATGGAATCATATTCTGATGTTAATGATGCATGCCATGCATTTTACAATAAATTATATAATATATTTAATACTTCAATACCTTTAATGAAACAGGATACCAATACTAGATATCCACCGTGGTTCAATTTTGACATTAGGCGTAACATAAAATTAAAAACTTACTTTCATAAAAAAGTGGAAACACTCTGGATCACATTTTTTTATGAGGAATTTAAAAGAATTCGTAAGTTAGTCAAAAGTCAAATATCAGAATCATTTGATGTGTATGTAAATAAGGTTGAGAGTGAACTAAAGGTTACTCCTAAAAATATTTGGAAATTTATCAAACACAAATAAGGTAAAACGCGATTTCCTGGTCAGCTCTGTGACGACGATAATAATTATGAATCTCCGCAGGACATTGTTAATGTTTTTGCAGATTAATTTGCAAGTGCATTTCAACAGTGTTTTCAACTGCTTATAATGAGCTACCTGGTATCATATCGAACAATGAAACATTATATTCTCCGAATATAGATGAAACAGATATCATTAAAAGTATAAATCGTAAGAAAACTTCTCATATCTGTGGTAATGATAAAATTCCAAATTTTATAATCAAAGATTGTAAATTTGTTATTCAACCTTTCTTTAAGTAATAAGACATTTCCTGATATATGGAAACTTGCCGTTATTACTCCCGTGTTCAAGTGTGGTGAATCTAATATAATAGAAAAAATATAGACCTATTGCTATTCCTTCTAACTTTTTTGAAGAAATTATTTATGGCGTTATATATAGACATTCGAAACTTTATATATCTCCACGTCAGCATGGCTTCATGTCGGGTCGATCAACAACGACAAATTTAGCTATTATAACACAACACTCTTGATTCTCGTAAGCAAGTTGATGTTATATATACAGATTTTACGCAGGCATTTTATACAATTAATGATACATTATGTCTATTTCAACGGATTTAAATCATACGAATTTAACTCCCTTTCAGATGTACCACAAGGCTCTAATTTAGGTCCCTTGGTGTTTAACATATTTATTAATGACTTATTTGTATCAATATCATATCCAATATTAGCATATGCAGATGATATTAAAATATATAACGCGCACGGCTAATAACATTTGTGGCAGAATTGATTTCTTAAACACGTCGATTAGGTTACTTAGGAGGAGTCTCGCGGATATTGTACACTAGATGTTAGCTTGCCCACATACATATATATATATGCATATTTGTGTAATTTAAGTTTTATGTTTTTAGTCAAATTGTAAATTGCTGGTCCGTTCAATAAAGAATTATTATTATTATCATTAATAGTGAAATTGATTGCATTGCGTTGCAACAGAATCTGGATATAATTTGTGAGTGGTGTAACAATAACAATTTGTCTCTTAACATTAATAAATGTATTACCGTAATATATACAAGAAGAATTAGGCCTATTTGTTTCAATTATTCCATTCAAGAAAATATGTCATTTCGTGAACGTACATTTAAAGATCTTGGGGTTTTGTTTGACAATCGGTTATCGTTTTCTTAGCATATCAGTAAAATTTCATCATCAGCATTTAGAATGCTTGGCTTTCTAATACGTACATTTATTTATTTATTTATTTGTTTACATACAGACACAGAATGAGTAAACATTCCTATAAAGTAAGTATGAATATTACACAAAAATATATATATATATATACACATGTAACACAAAAACATAAGTAATTAAATGAGACACATGAACAATACATATAATTACATCAAAAAACGAGCTAACAAACTTATAGCAACACTAAAAAAGATTTTCCTATTTTTAATAAAGAAGATATCAACACTAGAGTCCAGTTCTAACAGCGTATTATATTGGGAGCACATCGAAACAATCGGGGAATTAATCAATATATTGGTACGCGGAATAGAAAGTTGAAAAAATCTGCTGTGGCGTGTATTACAAGGAATCTGAAAGACAATTTGAGAAACAATCTCTGAACAGTTAAGGTTATTATTTAATATGTTATACAAAAATGTAAGTAAATGCGCTTGACGCCTGTGTTTCAGTGAATGCAGCCCAAATTTCAGTAAGAGTGACTCATATGAGACAGACCTATCAGGATAGATACCATATTTTCTTAAATATAAATATTTAACAAAACGTTTTTGCACAGACTCAATAAGTTGACAGTATTTATCATAACAGGGATTCCAAATACAACAGCAATATTCAAGACGCGATCTAATATAAGCAAAGTACAAGGTGATAATTGAGTTAATGTTTTTAAATAGCTTTGTATTACTAAAAATAAAACCCAACAAACGGTTTGCAGATGACACTAAAGTCTCAATATGTAGATTGAAGGACAGTTTCTCGTCAAAAATGACACCCAAATCCCTAAAGGAATTAACTCTAGAAATTGGAGTATCACCTACTGTATAATCAAAATTGAAAATAGTTCTATTTCGCGAGAAAGACATAAATTTACATTTACTGGGATTTATAGATAATTTGTTAATTCTACACCATCTACTGATCGCATCAAGATTGTGTTGTAAAGCTATACTGTCATCCACAGAGAAAATAGGTTTAATGACTTTAAGGTCGTCTGCAAATAAGAAGGAGTCAACATTTATGTCCTTTATAATGTCATTAATGTAACAGTTGAAAAGAGTTGGCCCAAGTACAGACCCTTGGGGTACACCGGTTGCCGCGGTAAATATGTTCGATTTATGACCCTTATATTCAACAAAGAGTGACCGCTCCACAATATAACTATGTAACAAACTACAAAGTGAAAGAGAAAAACCAATATTATTAAGCTTTGTAAGTAATATACCATGGTCCAATCTATCGAAGGCTTTTGAAATATCTGTGTAGATCACATCAACTTGTACTCTGTCATCAAGATAGTGAGATAAAAGCTGCGTATGTAATGCAAGGTTGGTAACAGTTGAACGTTTAGGTCTAAAACCATGCTGTTTTTCAGTAAGTTTTAAATTGACAAAAGGAGATATGTGATCATTAAGTACAAACTCAAAGCACTTCGATAGATTAGATATAATAGCTATAGGACGATAATTTACAATTAACTTCTTGTCTCCGGATTTATGAATTGGAATTATTCGTGTTCTCTTCCAAATATCAGGAAACGTACCATTCTTCAGACATAAATTGAAGATATGTTTGATAGGAGTAGATAGTGCTGATCGACAATCTTTTAAAATAAGGGCAGGTACATTATCAGGCCTAGCACACAATTTATTACCCAGTTTACTGAGTCCGTCCTCGACAGAACGTTGATCAAATTCAGAGATATGAAGTACGTCTGTAACAGAAGAGTCGGTAAATGAGGGCAAAGAAGAATTGTGCGCATATGACATTGAAAAATGTGACGCAAACGCATTTACAATATCATTTGTATTAGTTAGATTTTTATTGTTATAATGCATTGATAGAGGAATGCCAGAATTGGACTTAAGGGTGTTGATAAATTTCCAAAATATTTTTGGTGTTTTGGAAAGTGCTTTTTCTGCGTCGGATACAAAATTTGAAAAGTTGAGCTTTGATAAATGTCGTACTGACCGGCGCAGGTTAATAAGTTTAGATCTAAAGTAAGCTGACAAAGGATATTTCTTACATAATATAAACATTTTTTTCTTCTCTCTAACAGCTTTTCTTAGCTCAGCAGAAAACCATACAGGAAATTTATTATTCGATCTAGGTTTCGACGGGACGCATTCGTTAAAGAATTGAAATAATTTGTTGTAAAAGGTTGCACATGCATCGTGAACATTAGTAATTGATAAGACATCCATCCAATTATCAGAACTAATTAAGTCGTATAGCTTGGGAAAGTTCGTTTTTCTGAAATTGTAACATAAATACCTAAAATTTTTGATACCTGGTTCAGTGACTGTTTTAAGTGGGATCTTAACATCAATATTAAGTGCTGGATGATACACTTCACTTCAGTTACAACGGGAGAAGTTGAGGAAAGAACAGTACAATGTAAATTAGAGAACACAAGGTCAAGAACTTTTTTGTAACTATTTACAACCAAGTTGAATTGATCGAGACCCATAAAGTCAATACAGTGTGCCAGCTGAGCAGAGCATGTGCTACCCAAAGGATTAATAGTATAGTTATTAATATTAAAATCTCCAAAGATAATAACAAAATTTCCATGAATATACGGTAAACTGTCAAGTAAAGAAATAAATTCTGACATTTGGTTTGCGTTAATAGGTGGACTAAAATAAACGTTAATTAAATATATAACAGTTTTGGAAATTATTAGTTTTACAATAATAATGTCAACACATAGTTGTGAAAGATTTGTAGAATCTATCATAATTTCTTGAGAATTAAGAGAACAATCAACTGCTATTAAAACCCCGCCCCCAGATTTTGTACCCGATATAACAAAACTTCTATCTTTACGATAAACTGCATAATTATTACAAAATACTTCACTATCAAAGACACTATTAGACAACCAGGTCTCAGAAACAACATCTAAGTGTTTTTATGACTTACTTAAGGTTTTATATTATGCGTTAGTCGGAAGTCGCTTAGAATATTCCTCTATAATTTTTTATCCCCATTACACTAATCAGTCGTTAATGTTGGAAAGTGTACAAAAAAGATTTCTGAAATTCATATGTTACAAAATGACTGGTATATAACCTGATCATACTGTTGATTATAAATCATTATTAATAACCAATAATGTTGTATCACTATCGGATTATCGCGAGCTTTTCAGCGGCACATTTATATATAAATTGGTTAATAATATTATTGATTCGCCACAGTTACTCTTAATTGTTAAATTTAATGTTCCGCGCTTGTCATCACGTCAAGATATTACATATTATACTTCTACAGCCAGAACTAATATCTTTTTAAAAGCACCGATCTCTCATATTAGTATCAATTCTAATACATTTTTTGACGATAATTTTTGTAATGTGAAGAAATCTTAATTATAATTTTTAATATTATTTTTGGTTCGTTGCTGCGCTTTACTTCTCTTGCCACGAATATTGTTTTTGTTTATTTGTTTGTTTTAATATCATGAAGTGCATTTATTTTCAATTAAATATAATTTGTATTTTTAGTGTTATGTTATTATATAGTTTTTGATTTTGTCCTGTATTGGGTTTTTCCGTTTGGACAATAAAGATTATTATTATTATATAGATAGATTTTCTCTTGTAATATAATTTAAATAATAATAAGAAAATCAATAACAACATGACAAATTATTTAATTTTATATGTTTATATTTTAGTTTTACATTGTCTCTGAAATGGGCCACGCATACTTGGAACCACCGCAATTCAATCTGGAAGAGTCGTACAACGACAGTAACTGCTGTTCTCCTTTAGTTTTCATTCTCAGCCCAGGGTCCGACCCAATGGCAGGACTAATCAGGTTCGCATCTGATAAAGGCATCGAAAAGACCAGTTTATTGACAATCTCCCTGGGCCAGGGCCAAGTAAGTCGAATTTCAGTTATTTATAAATTGAAAATATAGGATATTCCTTTTGCGGGTAGAAAAAATGTAAACTATACAGTGAGAAATCTGTTTTAATGAATATATGCCCATTCGATGAAAAAAATTAATCAAACTCAAGCATATATTCAAGTAATCACTGAAATATAGTTTATAATAATAATACAGGATGATTCAGTTTGGTGTTCCACCCCTTTCCAACTTTTTTATTTTGACAGTAAACTATAACAAATCAAATATATTTTGGATTGCTAAAATGAAATGGAAATTAATAGAAATATATATATATATATATATAGGGTGGCGCAGTTATTTAGAAATTTACAAAAAGATATTACTGACATAATTTGTAGCTACTGTAAAACTTCACGTTTTAAAATTGGTTTCATATATACAGGGTGTCCAATAATCACGTGACGTATCAAACATATGATTTTTTAAATGGAATGCTATATTTTTAATGTCGATTATAGATTCTACGCTTAAAATTAATCATTTTTGACATAAGGTTTATTAGGTCAGTTTTTAATATTTTAAAAGTTATAAACAATTTAAGGTTGAAATCAATGGAAGATTGGGGCTTTATTTTTCAAAAATGAAAAACGATGTAAACTTTCTGTTAACGCAATTTAATTGAAAAAATGCTTAATAATATTAGGAATAATCGTTTGTTACCATAAAGCAAATATTATGTACATGTTCACTTAAATGGAACACCCTATATTTTTTACACTATTTCGATAGAAAATTGATTGTTCTTTAATTTTTGTATAATAAACTATACCCCTATCTGTTCCCATTTTTTCACAATTTCAATTCAAAGTACAAAATTATAAGTTTCGCTTATAATCTATAATTTAAGTAGGCTATAATTAAAACAAATGCAATTCATAATCGTTTTCTGGTATTTAATTACATACTTACTCCCTAACCTAAAAGGATATTCAAATGACAATCGATATTTAAAGGCGCATGCAAAATATAAAGAAAATAGTTGCTCAACGATTATTTAGCGAGTTATAATGGTTATTGGGACATATTTTTTAAGAAAAAAATTGTAAAATGTTTGAATGCTATTCAATTAAAAAAAAATGTGAATGTGTGAAATAAATACATAAAAATGTTAACAAAATATAATGATTTAAATATTTTATTATTTCACTTAGTATCTATTTTCGGTTTTTTAGTCAACATGAATTGTTTAAATAAATCAATTTAAGAAGCATATGGGAATATTTTAAATATTTTTCGAATAATAACCAAAAAATATAGTTGTTAGTTTTTAACAATTAAATTAATCATTTATTGAAGAAGTATGTTTAACTACACCAGTGTTACAAAATATAACGTAAAATGTACTTTACTTACTAATTATAATATTAAGCGTTGAAAGTTACTAAATAAATTAGTTGTTGTGGCGCGGCCTACTTTGGTTAAAAATTCTATACCAAATTATTTAATCAAATGCAATTTTGGAGAATAAATTGATGATAATAATAGGAATCGTAAAATCTGTTTAAAAATAAATTATTAATATTAACATACCTTAATAGAAAAAAATAACTTCCAACCCATTCCTGGTGAATCGAAAACCAACTCACCTCCACCACTCACTAATTACCACTTGTTCATAAACAAAAATAAATCGCGTTTTTAATTATTAATAATTTCTAACGTTAAAAATTAAACCGGAATAGTGAACACTGCGCGTTTTCGGACGACTGAATCGAAATACAAGAGCGCAATTATCGCAAATCAAGAAGAAAAAAACGATCGACGACTCACTCCGAGAACGCATTCCTGAGATAAGAAGATTCGTTGTACCTGGATCCTGGCGCACAGCCAAGAACATACCTATTTAAATTGTTGTATTTTCAATATTATCGCGTATTAAAATAATTACAGCTTAATATTTATTTACTTTTTTTTATTAAATTCTCATTTATCCCGTGGTAAAAAAATATGTATGAATTATGATGTATTTTAATTAATACACTTGATTATTCGTTTCACTAAATTATTTTATATTTGTGTTTGCGTAACTTTCACAACTAAATAAATTAGTTGTTCTGGCACGGCCTACTTTGATTAAAAATTCTATACCAAATTTGTATTTGAGATTAAATATCTCAAAAACGGTAGACGATAGCTATTTAATATGTTATATAAAAAATGAAGAGTGATTAATTTTCTATTAAAATAGCATAAAAAATATAGGGTGTCCCATTTAAGTAAAAAGAGAAAAAAATCATTTTGCGTATTGCTTCACCTTGTATATACAATTTTTTTAAGAGAAAAAAAGAGTATTTCTTTTATTATTAAGTATTTTTGCATTTGTATAGCGTTGACAGAATGTTTATTTCATTTTTTATTATTGAAATATTAGGCTCTAAACATCTATCGATTTCAACATTCATTTATTTATAACTTTTAAACTATGAAAAATTGACCTATTAAATCTTATATAAAAAATGATTATTTTTAAACGTAGAATCGAAAATCTTCATAAAAAATATATCATTCCATTTAAAAAAACATATGTTTGATACGTTACGTTACGTTAGCATAAAATTAATTATTTTAGGGTCCGATAGCGTCAGCTATGATAAACCAAGGGTTGGATACAGGTGAATGGGTGGTTTTGCAAAACTGTCACTTGGCGGAGAGTTGGATGCGTGAGCTGAATAGGATCTGCGATGAGGTCATTGTTCCGGAAAATACACACAAGAATTTTAGACTTTGGCTTACCAGTTATCCCAGTAAAGCGTTTCCGGTTTCCATTTTACAAAACGGTAAGAAATTTTAGTTGATAAAACCTAACAATCACAATATAAGATGTATCAAATTTATATGTCTTCGATCTTTAGGAGTGTATGTCATAATAATTCATGTGAATAGATTATAAAACATCTACGAAAATTAAAATAGTAACTAACAAATTGAATAACTTTAATATGGTTCTTCTATACGGTTTTCCAATAAAGACGGGTCGATGATAAAATGGAATGAAATAAGCTGTGGGTTAAAAAATGCATTTTTATATCAAAGGCCATGTGTGTCATTTTGTATGGCATATGACATCGTTTAAACCTTTATCCAAAAGGTTCAATTTTCAATGATTCTGTCCCATATATCCGGCTAAATTTGATCGATGGCCTGGATTATGTTCATTTTGAGAGCATCGGCAGAATCGAACTTCTTGGCATAGACCTGCGACTTCATAAAATTCTACAAAAGAAAGTCTAGCGGGGTCAAATCGCATGATCTTGGTGGTCAATTTACGTCATCATACGTTCAAATCGTTCATGCAAAATATCTATCGTGGCGTTCGCTGTATGGCACTTAGGGTCGTTCTGCTGACACCACATGTCGTGAACGTGCATTATTATCCGTTGAAACTCGTGAGGATTGGTGTTGCCCCATGTAGGGCATTTTTATAATCATAATAATTTATAATAATTAGTCCGTCATGCATTTACTTGTAAACCTATAATTTGTTAACATATCCATTCATCTAAAAGTGCACCTCATCGCTAAAGATTTTTTTCGCCGAAAATTGAAATCCCGCTTCAAAACCCTGTCAGCGAACACACGGCGTTGTCTACACTCATTAACTTTCAGCTTCTGGGCCGGTTGAATCTTATACGGATGCAGGCTCAAATCCCGATGCAAAATTGGCCAAGATGAAGTCTACGAAAGGCCGAGTTCTTGTGCACGGCACAGGAATTGTCTGATTTGGATGTTCCTGCACACTTTCACGGACAGCGGGGATGTTGTCGGCCGATCTGGCGTTCATTTGGCGTATTGGTGTTAGCTGATTGTTTACCGAACCGATTGTCTCGAATTTAGCCACCAAACGTTGGAGAGTTGACCTTCAAGAGCTGCCATGTTTGCTGTAAAATGGGTACTTCACGCGCAACATTTGCACAAAATCAACAATCCTTTTGATAATATAGTTGTATCATTTGGACGTGCTGCTCAGTTGTGTAACTTGCCATAGTAACTTTGCATCAGTGACTGAATAACAAACAATAGATTTGACAGACGCCGCCAAAACAACATGGCCTACAGAGCTTTTCAACATCGACCCGCTCTTATTAGAAAACCCTATAGTTCTCTTGAAGATGAGAATTTAAAGTTATTCAATTTAATATGCTTTTATTTTATTGACAAATTTCTAATAATGTTTATAATGTTTATTTTTCTACGACCATATACGAAAGTATCATTTTACGTACAGATACTCATGCTCGAAATCCTTTATCAGTCTCCTGGTTGTTACTGCCTCTCGTTCTGGCTACCGTCTCCCACCACCAATAGACAGTTATTTTTTCCCTTAGCAGTCAGCTTTTAGGTATCGACAAGCAAAATATCCTCTCTAGTGTTCTATCCAACTCCATCGCTTTACATTCTTGGTCGAAACCTGTTGCCGCTTTCACTCTGTCCATATACTTTCCCCTGTCTAATTTACTCAGTCTGTAGTAAGGGTCAGAGAACAAATGATGGATCATGGACCTTACTACTTACTTGCCCTTATTAATGGAGAATTGTATCCTATGGTTTGGTGTTCCACCCCCTTCCAACTTTTTTATTTTGACAGTAAACTATAACAAATCAAATATATTTTGAATTGCTAAAATGAAATGGAAATTAATAGAAATATTTAGATTAATATATATTTCTATTATTCTATCTATTATTCTATCAGGGTTTCCTCCCCTGATACTTTCTATTCCCTAATTAAACAACCGTGCTTTGTATTTTTTTTTTTCACGGCCAATTTTATTAAAATTTAAAAAACGCATATTTTAAGTCATAATATTGTTGTAAACATCAAAGAATGAATATTTTGTTTAGGCCGTAGCCTACAGTATAAGTACAAAGTAAGTATAACTTTATGTTAATTCTCAAAAACCGTGATATATAAAAAAATTACTTAAAAAAGTGCATTAAAAATGTTTTTACAGAAATACATTATTTCGATAAATACAAAAGTTACAGCGGTTTTTAAAAGATGATAGAAAATCGAAAAACGCCTTGTATCTCGACAACCACTCAAGATTTTGTGATGTGGTTTTTACCAATAAACGTTTCTCAAAAATCGATCTCCTGACACTGGTTTTCTCTTTATCTAGTTTGTAAATAGGTTTTTTGTTAAAACCATACAAAACACCACCCTGTACCATTATTGGTTTGGATTTGATGTTCCTCTTGTCAATTACAACTACTCTGTAGCCGATCTGTTGTCCTTCCATGGCTCATGCAATCGTTACTACTTCCTTAAATGTGATGCACTCTTTTTCAGTAAATAATTTTTTGCGAATTTTACTTTAATCTCACCTACAAATAAATTTCACGCTGTGATGCCTCCAAAGTTTCCAAAGTTGGATTCCGATGATTAATTTTGAATTCGTGCAGCCCATCCATGCATGAATTCCGTGGAATTTTTATGCACTGCATAGTGCGTAAAAGCTTGTACCGCTTCGAAAAAAAAAAAAACTCGAATTCTCTCGTCAGGATTTTTTCAAATTCTCATTCCTCTAATTTCTTAATTATGACTAGATTAGTCGGCAATTGATAAGCTTTCCAAGTATTTATTTAGTTTATTTTACCACCTGTTATAAAAAATTATGATAAAAAATGCTCGCATGAATTGACCACTTATATACTCTCTGTCGAATTCGAGTTGCATGCTGATCTTAGCTCTCAATATTATTTACTTTAAAAAAATCACCAAGAAGAATTTGTGGCTGATTCAGTCAAGTTTCTAGGTTTACAGATTGATAATTAATAGTTTATTTATGCTTTATTATTAGTTATAATAAATGTATTTCATTGTGTAAAAAAGGTTAATTCCGTGAATAAAATAAATAAATAAATAGAAAGATAAAGTGGGATGTACATGTCACTAAATTGGCAAATAAAATAACAAAGAATATATACCCTTTGAGAAATTTAGTAAAATGTGTTTTCCAATACGTTGTTAGAACAGCTTACTTTGCAGTATGCCATGCAATTATGTCATATGGTCTTCTTGCTTGGGGTCACTCGAGTGCCGCAGGGCGGATTTTTGCTTTAAAGCGTAGAGCTGTTCGAATAATAGCTAACGCGGGTTACAGGGAAGACTGCAGGAATATATTTCTGGAGCTGGGTATTTTAACTTTGCCTTGCCAATATATATCGAGCGTATAACAAAAATCGACGACGAAATTGACATTGGAAGTCTCGAGTCATGTCTATACTAAGATCACACGTGTGACTTGTCAACATGACAACCAGTACTTTACGCGTGCGCGTGTGATTTTAGTTCAGACATGACTTTAGATTTCCAATGCCAATTTCGTCGTTGATTTTTGTTATACGCTCGATATTACAGTGTTTATTCTGGTTTAAAGATCACAATGAAAACTGTTTGGAAAATAATCAACTTCTGAACTATCAGACTAAGCAAAATAATGAAATACGACCTACGAGAAGCCGGTTAACTTTATCACAAAACGATACACGCTATCATGCACCGAAATTATTCAACAAATTGCCACAAGAAATAAAACTTCTCAAAGCTAAAATGGTTTAAAATAAGTATTAAGAAAATTTTAATCGATAATGCATTTTATTCTTTAGATGAGTATTTATCGCATAATTTTAATATGTAAGTCATTTTATTTTAATTAATGTAAATCAATTCAGTGTGATTATTGATTGTGTTAAAAAATCGTTTTATATTTATTTGTTTTATTTATTTATTTATTTATTTATTAGTCATATACTTTACACTTGTCTGAAATAATATTTATGTTTTTTAATGATTTTATAGATTTTTTACAATAAACAATAATAATATATATATAAATGACTTGTGAAAACTTATGTAAAGCACCAAATAAATTGATTTGAATATTTGCGGATATTGCTAATCATTCACCATCTCATACGTTAAGAATTTAAAAAAAAAATCACTAATTTTGTTTGCAATTTCACAAACGGATTTTTTTTCTCTCGTCGCCCCTGTGGTGTTTACCTTCGAGTGAAACTGTAGGACTTTAAATAATAATTAACACTCGCACTGAAATGTAATGTAAATATTCAAATCCTTTACTCACATTTCATTACACACGTTTATTTTTCAAAAAAATATTTACAATGAAATTAAATAAAGAAAAATTTTTGGCAATGATCAATAAAATTCGATGAATCCCTTTTTCCAACTGCAATATACTGTAAGTTTTACAAACATCTATTGAAACAACTACTTCCCGAGCATTTACCCCGCCGGACATTGGATTACACAATAGATATTTGTTGTTGCATAGCAGACACGTGAAATCCCGAAACACGTGTCTGCAGATAGCCTTGTAACTATTATTTGTTGTTTCCCTTCATTAAATAATTTCGACTCAAACCGTTGCAATTCGCAGTAGGGCTGCTATGCAACAACAAATATCTATTATGTAATTCAATGTCCGGCGGGGTAAATGCTCGGGAAGTAGTTGTTTCAATAGATGTTTGTAAAACTTACAGTGTACGTATTTTTTGCAGTTGGAAAAAGGGATTGATCGAATTTTATTGATCATTGCCAAAAATTTTTCTTTGTTTAATTTCATTGTAATTTAAATAACTGCAAAATCTTTGTTTCATTTTATTTAAAAAATATTTTTTTATTATATTTTTTTTTTTCATGTTTCATAAAAAAGAAACATGAATTTCGTTGACAATTCCACATGAAATTAGGCGAAAGATGGCGCATGCGTCATCGTTCATTTATTATGAATTTTAAAGTTAAATAAAATGCATATTAAAAAATTGTATATGTTTAGGTGTCAAAATGACGAACGAAGCACCGAAAGGCCTGAGGCAGAACCTACTACGATCGTATACTTCAGATCCCATTTCCGATCCGGCCTTCTTTGCCCAGTGCCCACACTGGCACTCCTGGCAGACCATGCTCTTCGCCCTCTGTTTCTTCCACGCACTCGTCCAGGAGAGAAGGAAATTCGGCCCTCTCGGTTGGAACATACCTTACGAGTTCAATGAATCGGACCTGAGGATCTGCATTTTGCAACTACAGGTAAAAAAAAAATGATGATTAAGCAATATCGAAATTTTAATAGACTTAATCTGATTATTTAGTGTATTATAAGCCTATTTGTGACCAACTTAACAAAAAACAAATAAGAATATATTATTTTTTCGGCAAAACGCTTCAGTTAGAGTAAAATAATATAAAATAATATCTTTTGTATTATACTTATCTGAAAACACGTTGATTCCATATGCCTCTAGAATGATGGAATCGTCACTTTTTCAGGCGACCGCACAGAAAAAGTTTGTTTGTGCGATCATTCCGTGCACTAACCGATTTCCATAGCAACGATGTATTTTTCACTTCTGTGTTTCACTGACGTTTTATTTTCCGTCTGTGAAATTTGTAAATTTGTTCAAATGTACACAGACTTAGAATATACTGATATTGTATTTTGAAATAAAGTGCTTACCAGATCAAATTCCGAAAAACAGGTATTGCATTTAAATTTCTTTAGAATTAGTGTAATTATTCACTGCCATAGATGTTACTGGTTTGAAAATAAATAAAATAATTTAAATATTTAGTTTTATATATGGTTCGTGAGTGAGTGAGTGTACGCTTGCTTTGTGCTCCTCAAAATATTATTCTTTATTGAGTAAAGTGGCGAAAAAATTAGTATTACTATTATCTACGGAATCTGTGAGTATTCACCCACATTTATTTTCGAAATTAGAACTGTGCCGTTCACCAGAGAACAAAAAACTGACATTATCGCTATAATAAAGGAGGCAGTCATGGATATATTTCGAGACGACGAAATCATTTCTACGCTAACAGATAAAATTGTAGCCAAGGTGAAAATTGAACTCACAGGTCAATTTGATAAATTAAACGCCCAGATATCATCTTTAGATGCAAAAAACCTTTTACTAGAAAAACGCATTGATCAGCTGGAGCAACAAACTCGCCAAAATAATGTACGAATAATTGGCTTAAAAGAAGAATCTAACGAAAACTTAAGTAACTTAATTAATGATCTAATCAATAATAAATTAAAAATAAATAATATGGACATTAGAAAATGCTACAGATTGAAAAAATCGAAAACAAATTCAGATAAACCACCGGTTGTCATTGTGGAAACGCAGTCAACTGATTGTGTTAAACAAATACTGAAACAGCGTAGATTATTAAAAAAATCTGGCATCATAATATGTGACGATCTATGCCCACCACGATACAAGTTATTAAAATTGGCGCAGGATAAGCTGGGATTTTCCAACACTTGGTCGGCTCATGGTAACATATTTGGCAAGTATGCAGACAGTAATGGAAAGGAGTTAATTAAGAAGATATTTTCTGAAATCGACATTTAGAATTCACTATCATGCATGTTTTATCAATGATTTACAATTATGGTTTAATATTTTCATGCATGTTTCTTCTTCAATATTTAAATTTAATTTATCATTTTCATGCATGCTACATTTGATTTCGCAATTGATTTTCTAAGTTACTTGTATAATTAAGTGAATATTTCTATTAATTTATTGTAAGATTTTTTTGTAGATAACAAAATATGTAGTAAAATCAATTCGGTTAATTTAAGCTTCTATCTTACTTGCAGTATAACTTTTATTTATCATTTACAATATTGCGTTTTCTTTTTCTCTCTTTCATTTTACTTATGTTTTGCATTATTACTTATTCAATTAATATTATTTTTGCCTCTTTATCAATGCTTATTTATTGTAACGGATTGGAGCATATTAAAGCTGGAACCAACAACATACAAATTAATATATATATATATATAACATATTTACATCGTTTTCATTTTAAGGCTGAACACATAACCTTTGTGGCAAAATTAATTAATATATTTAGGAAAAGTTAGTATATGGTTCTCAATAGGTTGAATGGGAAAATTCAAAATTGCTGGAATTAATTGTAGATCTCTTCTTGCAAACTTTAACATATTAAAAGAGCAAATAGTTTCGGAGAGTTATGACATTATTGGACTTTATGAAACTTGGTTACACAACAATATATCCAATGATCAATGTTACATCGAGGGCTACAAGCTGATAAGGAGGGACAGACTGTCGAGAGGCGGTGGAGTAGCTGTTTATATTAAGAAACATATTACGTTCAAACTAATCGACTGCGATCACTCAATCGAGCAAATGTGGTTCACGTTTTCATTGCACAAAATGAGCTATGGTGTGGGAGTTGTTTACAGACCTCCCTCTTTTAATGTGGATAACTTCTTGACCGGTATCGAAGTGCCTATTAGTAATTTAATTCCAAGTACTGAGGAAATATTTTGCATCGGTGATTTTAATATTAATGTCTTGGATATAAATAGCAATTCTGTACGTTTGTTTGACTTATTTATATCAACAATTTCATTTAAACAAATTATTACAAAACCTACCAGGGTGACACGAAACTCTTCATCACTTATTGACCTTATTATAACTAACAGCAAGCAATCTTTAAATACTTACAATCAAAGTTTACATGACTATTCTGACCATAATATAATATCATGCGATTTTAGACTTTTCAAGCCAAAATTGAATCCGGTAACTATATCGTACAGACCTTTCAGAGACATTAATATTAATAATCTTAATAACGACCTAAATTATTGCAACTTGGATTTTATTTATTATTTAAATAGCATTGATGAGAAAGTTGAAAACTTTACTTTAATATTATTAGACCTATTTGATCTCCACGCACCCATTAAAACATCCACATTTACAAAAAAAAATCTCCATGGCTTACTGATAATATTAGGAAATTAATTAACCTTCGTAACAAGGCGTTGAATAAATTCAAGAAAACAAAAAATCAAAGCCACTGGGATTATTATAAATCATTGCGTAATCTGACTACGTCAAGTATTAATAATGAAAAAAAGGCTTACTTTGAATTTCGTCTCAAATCAAATAACTCGAAAGTGTTATGGAAAGAACTGAGACAGCTGAATATACAGAGTTGTCATAAAAATGATAATAAAGTCAGTAGTATATTCGATGTAAATGTAGTCAATAATTATTTCATAAACTCTATCCCATCTACTTCTGTGAACAATGATCTGGATCAATATTATAATTCGAATTCTTTTAACCCTTTATTGGAAAAATTCTCATTTGCAGAGGTGGGTGAGTCGGAAATAACGAAGATCATAGATAATCTATCTGAATCCTCACCAGGTTCTGATGGAATTAGTGCGAAAATGCTTAAATTGTGTTGTCCTTATATTACTCTGTACATTACACACATTATTAATATGTGTCTCGTCCAGGGATTTTTCCCCTCGGGCTGGAAAAAATCCTACATTGTGCCATTACCTAAAAAAACTACCATCTCTGATCCGAGTGATCTTCGACCCATTAGCCTAATTTGTACCCTTTCCAAAGTAATGGAAAAAGCAATTGAACCGCAAATAAAACGCTACTTGTCTGATAACTCCATCCTACCTATGACTCAGTCAGGTTTTCGTAAGAACTATAGCTGTGCCACTAGCCTCACAGACATTACTGATAAAATAATTCTTTCGCAGGACAAAGGTCTTTTATCATTGCTGATACTATTAGATTTTTCGAAGGCATTCGATACGTTGAATTACAACACATTAATATCTATTTTGTCCTTTATTGGATTTGACAATATTTCTGAACAATCGAGCGCAAATGGTGAAATCTTATAATATTATGTCTGAGGAAGTTGAAGTAAATAGGGGTGTCCCTCAGGGATCAGTTTTGGGCCCATTGTTGTTTTCCATTTATACCTCACAAATATTTTCTAGTATCAATATAAATAATATTCACCTCTTTGCAGACGATACCCAACTGTTATACACATTTGCGGAGAAGGATGTAAATTCAGTTTGTAACAAAATTAACCTTGATCTTTCCAATATCTTAGCCAAATGCAGTGACCATGGACTATTAATTAATAATTCCAAAACTGAAGCAATACTTTTTGGTAGCAAAAAAATACGAGAGAGAATACTACCTCAAATCTCATTATCAATGAACAATGATAGATCTAATAGTGTTGTAATAAAAACATGTGTCAAAACCCTAGGGCTTCAAATAGATTCTGACCTTCGATTCTATAACCATATTTCCATGTGCATTAATAGAGCTTATGCTAATCTTAGACTTATATTCTTGAACCGTCACTGTTTATCTCAGAAACTTAAGACTATATTATGTGAATCACTTGTGTTATCGCACTTCAACTATTGCGATGTTGTATTCAATTCGTGTTTGGACAAGAAGACAATTAATAAAATTCAGCTAGTACAGAACTCTTGTTTGAGGCTAATTTTTGGCATCCGAAAATACCAACATATAAGTCATAAACTAATTGAAATTAAATGGCTTAATATGAGTGATCGGCGTCTACTCCACTTCGCGGTGTTTTGTCATAAATTACTGCTCTGTAAAACACCTCCTTATCTGTACGAAAAAATCAAGTTTCGTTCTGATGTGCATACTCTAAATTTGCGCTTTAGAGGCCTGCTAACACCACCTCAATACAAATCAACTTTTGCGGAAAGAGCATTTTCGATCCAGGTCTCTAAAGTGTATAATAAAGTACCTCACGCGTGTAAGGAGAGTAGTGTCATGGCTTTTCGCAAATTGTTTGCTAAGCATCTTCGTGCTTTTTCTACCAACCACTAACGCCCTAAATTTATTACATTAATTAATACTTTGACTTTATCAGTTTTTTTTTCTCGGTTTTATCTGTTGTTTGCCCCACCATAATATTGTTCGCAACGCGGCAACGGTTGTATGTATGTTGTACCGACAATTTATTTCTTAATTTTGGCCTAAAGGTAGAACAGTTCTATTAATTTCCAAGTAATTCGAATTAATGGAATTGATTTAGGTCCATTTGACCACATTAGACTATATTATTGTATATTTTTATACCGTATATGTTGCAGCATGTATATTTATGTCTAATTGGTCAATAAACGATTTATTATTATTATTATATTGTTGTTTTCAGATAAGTATAATAAAAAATAGCGTTCATTACACGTCCAGAAATGGATTTTTCCGTGCTTGCATGACTTCCCGTGTGAGGCGTAGTCAGCGCGCACGGAAAAATCCTTTTTTCTGGACTCCTAATGAAATATACTATCATTTATTAGGTGTAGTGAAAAGAAATCCATTATTTTTACAATAGATTCAACTATCAGTATCTCGCGTTATATAAAACCAATAAAACCAATTGAAATCCATTCTATTAAATGTCATTAAAAAGATGAAATTCCGTGCAAGAATTTTTTTCTGACAGTTTTGTATGAGGTATTTCTACCTGAATTTCGCTCGGCCGATCGTCGCTAACTTGACTACTGTGCGGCATTTTTTTTTCAATGCGATATCCCCCTTATTGTTTCGAATTCTACCTAATACAAATATTTTCTATTACCTATTATCCACTAAAATGTTCAGGTTGGAACAAAAGTCCGTTTAATTTGAATCGGTAGCTGCGACGAGCAGCGACGGAGTGGTGGGATGAGACGATGCAATTACATTACGTCTAGCGAGGAAAAGATTTATAGCCGTAAAACCATAATATTCGTGATAAACACTTAAGGGAGGATTTCTTTGAAAAAGCCGTTTGAACGAAATTCTAAGGTCCTGGTGGGGCAAAGTGGTTACGAAACGCAAGAGCAGCCAATGGGAATTCAGTATCATGGTGTCGTTCAAAGGTAAACAACGTGGATTCTCTTTGTATGCGAGTAATACCGCAACAACGATTCTTTAACTCTAGAGCAACGAAAATTTTGCGCTCATTACAACGTAAAAATGAAGCTCCATCGATTCAATTGATTTGAAAATAGGTACAGAACCTCGAGGAGACAGTTTCAACAATGAATCGATCCGGCCGACCTAGAACATTAATAGATCCAGAAAACATCTACACGCTCGATGTTTTCGGAGCGTCTATTCGTGAAAATCCTGGACTCTCTACTCGCAAGCCCTACCTAAGGCACTAGGTGTGCCCAGAATATCTTTGATAATCTTTTAAACTGTTGAGTATGATTTTTTAAAGTAGTGATAATATTTTTTGCGATAGATATTAGACATTAAATAATACGACAATGTTATTATAGTACAATTTATTTAAATAACAAAATGAAATTTAAAAAAAATGGTACATTATAATTAAATCGTTAAATTTGCAATTGCTACAAACTACGAAAGTTAAATAAATCGAAATCAATGAGACACTTAAGCTTGAATTTGGGAAATTAATCTATCGATATTTGGATTAGTTTCCCAAGTTTTGATTTATTAACTTCCATCAATGAAAAGAACTGTTCGCATTTATAAGTACTGTCAAACGCACAAATCAATCTTCTTGCGAATTTTCTAAGCTGCGGAAAATTGTCTACTTCTAGGTATTTTTTGTAGAAATCGCACAACTCTACGTCTTCAAATTTGAATTTTAGGAGTGAGTTTTCTTGAATCTCGATCAACTCCATTTGTAAGTTATTGGAGTATTTTGTACAATGTATGTTGTAGGAGTAGCAAATAAATTGAAACAGTCTTCCATGTTTTTGAAGTCGCAAAATCTGTTCGAAAATTATTCCGACAGCAACTTGAGTTCTTCAGCATATTGAGTATAAGCAATATTTTCATACGCAGAGAGCGTATTGAAATGGTAACTGTTACCAGACAGCATCTGTGACTCCCACAAGCGTAGTTTGATCTGAAATGCTTTTAAATGGCTGTGCAAATCATTTACTAACTGTCCTTGTTTTTGAAGTTTCAAATTTAAATCATTCAAATAGCCTGTAAGATCGACCAGAAATGCTAAGTCACATATCAATTTTGGGTCACTTAATTCAGATAGTGGTTTATCTTTTATTTTCATAAAGTCTGCTATCTCATTTCTAAGCTCGTAAAACCGTTTCATCATTTTTCCTTTGCTCAGCCATCTGACTTCACAATAATATGTTACGTCGTTATATTCAGCTGATATTTCATCCAAAAACGCCTTGAACTGACGATGGTTAAGCTATCGGGATCGAATAAAGTTGATGGTTTTTACTACCACTTTCATAACATTCTGGAGTCGAATGGACCTAGAACACAAGTTCTGTTGGTGGATAATGCAAGAAGGACTATCAAATCATCTTTTTGCACATTTAATACTGTTGCTTTTTCATTCAAAATTCTGATGAAACCTTTACGTAAGCCGACCATAGAAGGTGCACCATCAGTGCATACTCCAATTAATTTTGACCATGGCAAGCCAAAACTTGTGAATACCTTTTGAACTTCAATAAAAATATCTTCTCCTGTAGTGGTTCCTTTTAGCGGCTGTAAAGCAAGCAATTCCTCAGTAACAGCTGTGTCAGACAAATCGGTGCTCTCATATAATGCAATGGAAAATGATTCAAAACCAGCCATACGGTCAGTCAATGTTGTTTTTATATCATTAGCCATAATTTCTATACGTCGAACAACAGTTCGTTTTGACAAACTAATTTTTTCAAATTATTTTTTCTTTTCAGGACACATAATACCGCAAACTTCTAACATACACTCCTTGATAAATTCTCCTTCGGTAAATGGTTTTAATGCCTTTGCCAATTTTGAGCTAACTATAAAACTAGCTTTCACAGCATTATCAAGTTGTGTTCTTTGTTTATGAAATATTTGTTGCTGTTTTTCCAAATATGCGGTAAGCTTCTGGATTTTGTCAGTTTTTAATTGTCCTGTCAGTGAGTGCAGCGTAGCATGCTTAGTTGAGTAATGCCTCTTTATATTGAATTCTTTCATTACTGAAATGGATTCATTACACAGCAAACAAATAGGCTTACCATTGTGCGAGAAAAAAAGAATTCTTCAGTCCATTTTTCTTGAAAATGGCGACCCTCTGTATCTACTTTTCGCTTCTATCCACCAGACATATTTTTTTTTACTTTTCGTTTAATAAACTTAATAACAAACTATGGTTAGTAACCACTCAAGATGCACACAAAGTCGCAAAGCAAGTTATATAGGCAAAATGAACGAATAATCTGGAATAAACTAGTTTAGAATAATTGAAAAGCAATAAATCTGTTGATGTGTCGCCCGTGAGGCGGCAAACCTCAAAGAATTTTATCGAGCAAGTCGAGTGGCGGCGATTATCAAAGAGTGAGGCGGCAAACATCAAAGAGTTTGATGTTTACCGCCTCACTGTCACTCCCGTGAGTATAAGTACCTAATGTAAAAAAATTTTAATTGTTTTTTTTTAAATGTCTCGCGGGCCGGATCATATCTTACAGCGGGCCGGGGGTTGCCCATATGTGATCTAAATGAACATGTGGATAGGCAAAATTGCAGGTATTAGAGTGATACTAATCCTAAATTGAAGCATCAAAGACCTTTGCATTCACCCAAGGTTAATGTATGGGCAGCTTTATTAGCAATAGGCATTATTGGTCCTTACTTTTTTTTGAGATCACCGAAGAAATGCTGGTACAGTGAATAGAGAGCGGTATATTGCTATGCTAAAGAACTTTTTCACCAGCGACACAGGACTTCGATGGTTTTAATCAACATTCGTGGTTTCAGCAACATGCCACACTTCCAACGGCTCATTAAGTGCTGTTCGCGAAATTTTTGGACAAGAAAGTGATATATTAAATAAAAATGATTTGAAAATAATTAACAAATTATTCTCACATTTAGCTCTGTGATATTTGACTTATGTTACTAAGTACGTTAAACAAATGCACATTAAAACAACTACTTCCCGGGCAAATATTCACGCCGGATATTGAATTACGTAATGTACACCTGCTGTTGAATTTCAATAAAATATTGCATAATGCAACAAATTTTAATCAAAGAAAATTAATGTAAAAACAAAAAACGAACGTTACTAAATATAAGGCCATCTGCAGACACGTGTTTCGGGATCTACCCCTCGTCAGTACAGCTATGCCTTACATAATTTAAAGATGTTAAAATAAATCAATTAAATCAATTCAAACACACTACGCGAAATTAAATGAATTATATTAAATCAAATTAAACTAAATCCATTAAAATTAAATTAAACCAAATTAATTCAACTTAAATCAAAACTGAATAAAATTAAACGAAACAAATTGAATTAAATTAATTAAAAAGAGCAACCCTCGCTTGCCGCGCGTTGTGATAGTAATGACGGGCGAAGGAAGGACGTGCGTTCTTGTATTGTTGATATCGTAAAATCACAAAAAAAAAACTCCTCTCGGCTCAGATTTGAATAAACGCCTCACTGGCGTGATATCCAAAAGAGGTGCCATTAACTGTCCACCTCGTAGCCCGGACTTATCCCCACTGGTTTTCTTTCTTTGAGAAAAGTAATGTTTTCAACAACAACCCAGTATCCATAGAGGAATTAAAGGAAAATATTCGAGAGAAAATGCAAAAAAAATCATGAAACATTTGTGAGACCGTCATTGAAAATTTCCGCTCCAGGTTGCAGCAGTATCAAAATAATCAAGGATCATATACGGATGATGTAATTAAAAAAAAAATGAAATCCCTGTTTGTGTATTTTAATAATAAATAAACAGTTTTTATTTCACATAACCAGTTTCTATTAAATCATCATTTGAAATGTAAACGAACTTTTGGTCCATCCTGTTGTTTTATTTACTATAAAATGAATTCACATATTAATAATTCCGTAATATAGAGTTGTAGAGTTTAGAAACAAAACTGGTACATCATTTTGTTGAACTTGTTGACATTGATATTAAAGAGCTTTTTTGGACATTTAATTTCATACTGCTCAATTATAATCGAAACACCGAGGTTTATATTTTTATTAGAAGATGCTTTTATTCATAGTTACATATTAAATAATTTATTTTTTTAAAGATTCCAATTCCTTAAACAAAACAGTGATCAAAAGTTATGTATATATATCGAGAGAGAGAAAGAGAGTTTTATGTAACAACGAACGTGCTAGAATGTACTCAATGTAAATGTTCCTATGTTCAATGTGTACTTGAATGCATAAAAGCATTGGGTGTGATTCGCTACCATAGAGATAAAGTATAAGAGGGCCAGATTCATGTATTTAGCGGGAAACGCGCGCAACGCCATCCAGTGCTCAAGTGGACAACTATTTCCCAAGTTTCAAACCTTTATAAGGTTTTTGAGGTTAGGTTCATATACACACTATAATATAACTAATGGCGGGACTTTTGAACATTTTTCTATTTAAAATTTTTTGTTCACTATTTTACTTCAAATTATTTATATAAAAGTTTTTTTTATAAATGTGCTATTTTACAGAAAAAAATATCAGTAGATCATGCAAATAAGAAATTGCAATTAATAAAATTATCTGAAAAAAATACATATAAAAATAACAATATTTTTAAGTAAAATATATTTAACTTATAAAAGTATCATTTAACGTGTTGTTACATTCATATATTAATTAAAACATGTTAACAAAAGTTATAATTTGAATTAATTGATATCTCCCAGCTGGATAATTTTCTGAACTCCTTTCTTTAAAGAATCTAGAAAAATATGGATGTAAATATTACTTCAAAAACATCTACGTTAAATACATTTTTTCTGATGGAAAATATTGTAAAAAGCATAAACTATATAATAAAAAATGAATATTTATAAACCGAAAACATATCTTGAGAATGTGGGAAATAAATCATATTTATTAATAATTAATTATTGCTCGATTGGTTCATAATTTTAAGTTATGTATATTCTTTCAAAAATATACAATTCATAGAAATTAATAAGCAAACGTATTTTAAACTACAAATAATAGCTTACCAGTTGTAGTTTTATAAGAAAAAGTGAAGAAACTTCTGACGAATAAAAAAAAACTGTCAAAAACAATTCATGTGATTTACATCAATCAAATTGAAATATGGCAAACTGATCCTTATTTAGAACATCTTTAATGTTTATTTAAAAGTATAAATGTTTAAGAAATATACCTTTAAGGGCGACAAAAGTCACCAATAATAAATAAATCATTGTAAAAACTCAAAAATAAAGTATTTAAAATTTTCCACTTGAGACTTCAGCGCCTCCAGTGCTCAAGTGGACAACTATAGCCGTGTTTCCCAATTTACAAACAATAATCTTAAAAATCTAAAAGGGTCATAATATAACGGTATGCGGATTACAAACAGGTAGGTAGTGACAGTTAAGAAGTGCGCAAGAGGATTACCTATATTAATGAAAAAATGGTAATACCGACAATTAAACAGATGCAAGAGATTATCAAGAGGACTTAAGTCAAAATTAAGAAGATTATCTTTATGTAATTTCATGTGGATGGCTTCATACAGGTTTAATTGATAACTATTGGAGTATTTTAATAATTTCGCGTTGTTTAAGGGAAATTTATGTCCAGTTTCGATGGAGTGGTGTGATATTGATGACATGTCTGGGTTATTGTGAATAATGTGAGATGATTGTTCTTTGAACCTTGTTAAAACATTCCTTCTTGTTTGTCCGATATAAATTTTTGTGTTTATTAATGTATTTATAATATTGACGTCATATTTTAAATTTGCTGCAATCGAAACGAAGAAGTCGAGTTCCTTTTTCCTATTCGACGGTGAGAGAGGTATTTTTATTACTCTGAAAATCATTCTATTGAATGCTGTTAATTTATATTTATTGAGTGTGAGAGAATCGGAGTGAATATAATTATAGGTGTGAGTAGTTTTTCTATAAATATGAAAATCAAAATTATTAGCGTTTCTAGTAATTAATATATCTAAAAATGGAAGAGATTTATCTATTTCGGTTTCATAAGTGAAATTTATATTTTATTTACCTGTTTTACTTCCCTGTTGTTATCCGCATACCGTTATATTATGACCCTTTTAGTTTTTAAAATTATTGTTTGTAAAACATTAATAATGATCACATGGTGATCGAAATGTACATCTGTTAATAAATAAATAAGTGAAGAAAAGTGTACAAAGTGTTTTCATATATCTTTCAAATCTTCACGAAACTCACATTTAATTAAGTGTTTAATTATGGCTCCTGGGTCAACTGAGTTGAACAAACATTTTCAAATTGAAACTAAAATCAAACTCATTAGTGCCGACATTCCTTTCTTAAAACAATGTATTGCAAATGAAGTTTTTGCTAAGTTAACCGGGAATCAGATTAAGAACATCACTAAACTAATCAAAAATTAAATGGCTTAAATACGAAATCGGGACATTATATGGCAAAAGAACATAACTAGAAATCACTGCATACGACCAACATCTCCACTTGAGCAAGAACCTTCCGCACAACTCATGGGATGAATTCCAGAACAAAATGCATGCAGTCATCACCCAAAAAGCAGATAACAAATCATAAAGATTAAACAAAAAACTCAAAAATCTCTGGTCGAAAAAAACAACATACAGAAGTCGCATCAACACCGTTAACGACACAAAAACTTCTGATTAACAAGACCGATATCCAATTTTCAAAACACGAAGAAGATATGTTGAAAAAGAGGTTTAAAACATTCTTTACCGCCGAAACAACTCCCGATGGATAACATCCTTAACGATGTGGATATCGCAGCCGCCAACGACAGATGCCGCCCATTTCACTACCAAAGTAAAGAAAGCCATCCAGGAAATCCAACGAAACTAGAAGAAAGAAGAAAAACTAATCAAGAAGCAGTGAACAGGAAAGTCATCAAAGACCTGAAGAAAAAGAATTGCTTTTATCGAAAGGCAGATAAATGCAACAGCGTTGTGATTGTGAAAAAATAAGATTATTACAAAAGTGTTAATGATTTATTAAATTACATATACATCCGGAAGATTAATGCCGCCCTAAAGGAGTTAACACGTTTGATTGATAAAAAACAACTATATACATTAAAAATAAGTAACCCCAAGTTACCACGTCTTTACTACCTACCAAAAATACATAAGCCGGGGAATAAATTAAGACCTATCGTATCAAATATTGATTTCCCGACTTATAAGCTGGCAAAATGGCTTGTTAAAAAAATTGAAACCTTCAAAATAGACAACGATTTTTCTATTAAAAATTCAATTGATTTAACTAGCCGATTGAGACAGGTAAATATACCTCCAAATTACAAATTAGTATCGTTTGGTACCGAGTCCCTTTTTCCAAGTATCCCCATAATAGATACAATCCACATCCTTGAAAAAATACTAACAACAAATAACATTCCAACCGAACACATTAAACAATACCTCACACTAACAAAACTCGTAATACACTCCATTACGAGTTTAATAACAAATACTACAAACAGAACATTGGCACTGCCATGTTCCTTTTCTTGCCAACATTTTCCTCAATCACTTTAAAAATTATGCTAAAAGAACAATAAGTAATTTCCCAGACAATTGGGCCCGATATGTGGACGACGTTTTTTCACTCGTACCCAATAATTTTTGTAAATTCTTTAAATAAAATATATGATAGTATAAATTTTACTTATGAAACCGAAATAGACCAATCTCTTCCATTTTTAGATATATTAATTACTAGAAACGCTAATAATTTTGACTTTGATATTTATAGAAAAACTACTCACACCTATAATTATATTCACTCCGATTCTTTCACACCCAATAAATATAAATTGGCAGCATTCAATAGCATGATTTTCAGAGCAATAAAAATACCTCTCTCACCGTCGAATAGGAAAAAGGAACTCGACTTCATCCGTTCGATTGCAGCAAATTTTAAATATGACGTCAATATTATAAATAAATTATACAACAAACACCCATACAAACACAAAATTACCCCTCTCACTCGACTAGTAAAATCAGAAAAAAAAAGAGACCAAATTTATCAGGACCATTTACCTACCAAATTCAGAATATCATTTAGAAAACGATGAAATTAAACAAGGAAAATATCTGGCAATGATCAATAAAATGTTGAAATAGTATCGCTGGAATTCAGATATTAGATGAACCACGAGGAGCGAAATAAAAACACGTGTTGTCGATTGGAAAACTGTGTATCAACTAAACTCTTTACTCATAGATGTCTCACATTACAAAAACAGTAGATATTACAAACATAATAGATGTCCATAATTTTGATATCTTATAACATAAAATTCGATCAATCCCTTTTTCCAACTCCAAAAAAATACTTACACTGTAAATTTTACAAACATCTATTGAAACATACCGTTGCAATTCGCAGTAGTACTGCTATGCAACAACAAATATCTATTGTGTAATCCAATGTCCGGCGGGGTAAATGCTCGGGAAGTAGTTGTTTCAATAGATGTTTGTAAAACTTACAGTGTAAGTATTTCTTTGCAGTTGGAAAAAGGGATTGATCGAATTTTATTGATCATTGCCAGAAATTTTCCTTGTTTAATTTCATTGTAATTTAAATAACTGCAAACGTGTGAATTATCTTTGTTTCATTTTATTTCATTTAGAAAAGGTTTAAAAAATTCAATTTAACACACACCGTACTACGTAAATGAAAAATTAAAATTTGTATTGTTTATTACATTTGATGCAGTAGACGAATTTCAAAAATCGGGCGTGTATCCCATCAGATGTAGTAACTGCACAAAAATTTATATCGGACAAACAAGAAGGAATGTTTTAACAAGGTTAAAAAACACACATCTCACATTAGATACAATAACCCAGACATGTCAGTAATAGCACACCACTCCATCGAAACTGGACATAAATTTTCCTTAAACAACGCGAAATTATTAAAATACTCCAATAGTTATCAATTAAACCTGTATGAAGCCATCCACATGAAATTACATAAAGATAATCTCCTTAATTTTGACTTAAGTACTCTTGATAATGCCTTGCTAGAATTAATATAATTTTTTGTCGGTTTTCCTCAATACATCTGTTTAATTGTCGGTATTTCCATGTTTTCATTAATATAGGTAATCCTCTTGCGCACTTGTTAACTGTCACCACCTACCTGTTTGTAGTCCGCATACCATTATATTATGACCCTTTTAGTTGTTACGATTATTGTTTGTAAAACATTGATAATGATTACATGGTGATCGAAATGTACATCTGTTAATAAATAAATAAATGAAGAAAAGTGTACAAAGTGTTTTCATATATCTTTCAAATCTTCACGAAATTCACATTTAATTAAGTGTATAATGAACGTATTCGAGTTTTAAGTTCTTACATATTTCAAACTCAAATATCACTATAAATTTTTGATTTCATATATCCCTAGAGAAAAAAAAAATCATTTGGAGAAAGGTCAGGCGAACGTGCAGGCCAAGATATGGGACAATATCTTCCTATCCATCGACTAGGAAAATGATGGTTCAAAAACCTTGTTACCTCATTCGTAGAGTGCGGAGGAGCTCCGTCCATTAGGAAAATTGAATTGTTAATATGTATATTCTGTATTTTTTGGAAAAATATCACTTTGAAAAAGTGTTAAAAATTTACTAGAATTTAGATTTCCGTTAATAAAAATGGACAAATCAAGTGCGTGTCAACAATACCAATCCACACATTAATTATCTTGTTGTATTGCTTATGAGTTCAATTTTTAAGGTGGTTATTACTAGTAGACCAATATCTAAATGAAAAGGAAAAACGGGTCTAAAAAGGATCGAATTAAATAGGAATAACTAAGCTATAATTTTGAGAATTTACTAATCATTCCAAACAAAAAGAAGGTTCATCAGTGAACACTATTTTTCGCAAAATTTCGTTGTTTTCATTATACATATTAAATATAATTTCACAAAAATTTGATCGCTTAATTTTGTCTTCTTCATACAGCAACTGGCGATTTGGGAATTTGTAGGACCTAAACTTAAATTCTTGTAGAATTCGATATACAGAGCATTTCGAAATGTTAAATGCTTTTGCAATCGCGTTTAAAGATTTTATCGGACACTCTTCGACATAACACAAAATGTTTAATTTGATCTCTTCCGATGATATCGGCGGCCTTCTAATTCATCATTTATGCGATTTGTCCACACATTTCTATTAAACTGTCCGAATTGGTTGAAATGGATGGTATTGGTCTATCGGGTAATTTAACGGAATATAAATCGCGGAAAATACTTAAACTATTTCCTCCAATGTATAGATTTACCACAGAAATTTTCTCCTCCTTGGTATACATTATTGACACGCAAATATGTCCAACTCTTCGTCTACGTTTGCTTTAAGGTTTAGTAGAAAGAGATGGCTATATAGTAAAATGGAAATAATCGTTTGAAAAAAGAGCCATTCTTTTGGATTCAATAATATAAATATGTATTTACATTTTTTATCTAGCAAGTATAAAGTATCAGTCTAAATAAATAATAAATCGTTACTTTTCGTGTATTACGTCAATTTACTAGTTCAAGTTAGAAAAGAAAATTGTAAGATATAATGAAATTAATAAGTCATGTCTGCTAAGTTATTTGAATGCAGAATTTAGTAAAATCCTTTAAATTTTCATTGCACAAGTTTTTATTAGCAAAAATATAATTTGAAATTTGCTATAAATTTGATCAATTTTCATTGTTTTCCATAATTGTTTTTCACACAAACTAAACATTAAAATAATTTTTAATTCATCTGACAAAATTTTTGCTTATTTTAAGATTACTTTGATGTATAATACAATATTGTTCATTGATTACAACAGCAATCTAACTCAAATTAGTGATTGCCAATATTTATATAGCTATCTCTTTCGTCTAAACCGCACCCTTAAGCAAATATCACTTGATTGCGACAACTGACAAGTGTAATTCATTTTTGACGGGGAAGCGTGTAATTTGAGTTAACTATATTATTTTTAGAAATCGTAGCCAATCATATCGCGCTCAATGCTTTGATGCATTCTTGAACAAATCGAACATAAGAAAATTTACATTGAGTACATTCTAGCATGTTCGGCGTTATACAAAACTCTCTGTATATATTAAAAAACACATATACACCCTTCACAGGGTTTGTGTTGATCAAATATAATTCTTATTAATTATAGATAAAATATACACCTGTATAGATTTGTAAAAGTATTCTCAGTATCACAGGATTTGTGTTGATCTCTCATGGTTGAACTTTTTTTTTGTTTGGTCTATACAAATTCATTTATTTATTTAAACATGATCAGTAAGGCTATACTTAATTTTTATATTTTCAAATTTCAGATGTTCCTGACGGATTACGATGATGTTCCTTTTGAGGCGCTTATATACTTGACGGGAGAATGCAATTACGGAGGAAGAGTCACGGATGATAAAGACAGGCGCTTGTTGAATTCCTTGCTGTCGATTTTCTACTGTCCTCATACGGTCAACACCGCTTTGTTAGTAGAATCATTATTTCTCTGAAATTATTGAAATTACAAGTTCAATACTAGGTTTCACCAACATCAAGTATATCAATAAGTGGTTATTCATTTATAAAAGTTTGGTATATTAGTTAAATATAATACCGTTTCACTAATATATTGAAACATTCTGTCAACTCTACAATGAACAAATATCCGTGTTTTAATATTTAAACTATGGTAGTTCATATTGTATAAAATAAATATTTATAGATTGTTAGAAATCAATCAAAACAAATAAAACAAATAAATTGAATAACTTTAAATTCTCGACTAGTTTTTATTTTATTTTAAATAATAATAACCCGAAATTAGTCGAAAATGTAATCTGTGTTTTATTTGTTTTATTCGTTGATTTTTAATAATCTATTCATATTTGTTTTATAAAATACCGGTGTGATTTTTGGCATTCAAAAAATATAATATAATTTCATCTTTATTCGACGTGAAATGGAAAAAGACATAAGATATTACATGGAAGTAAGAAAAGGAAAATAACCTTTCCTTTTTTACTTCCATGTAATATTTTCAGATGTGACATAAAATGTTATGGAACGGTTAGCAGTACAGGCATTTTTAGATGGGCTTTATGATAAATAAACCCAACAGGCACTTATACTTGCTCGTCCCGTGAAATTAGTCGACGCGTTGGCACGTTCATTAGAATTTGAAGCTGCAAAAAATTCTGTGCGAAATCAAGCACGTGTTAGGAAGATGGAAGATTACAAAGAAGAAACTGGGGCATTGTTACTAAAACGACTAGCACAAATAGAAGAATTGTTAAAACAGGTAACGGCAAACAAGAAACAAGTATAATGTTGGAAATGTGGACGGTTTGAACATACCCGAAATCGGTGCAGCGTAATAACTATTGCACAAACTACTAATTCGGAAAACTAAATCAGGCCGACGAGGAGGGGCTGCCGTAGGTCAAACAACATCGTGCCTCAGAAAAATCAGCGAGAGTAGCATTTTTTTGACATCATGTCGACGCGGTTTACGTGGATGGGCGTATCGATGGACAACCTTGTCAATTACTCCTGGATACTGGTGCCACCAGAACAATCATTCGACCTGATAAAGTAATAGTACCATCAAACATGCGGCCAACAAAATGGAAATTACGAACTGGCACAGGAGAAACAGCCACTATCCATGGGGAGATTAGATCAGTGATCACTATTGCAATTCGAACACCAGGTATTGGTAGCTAATATCGAAGAAGAAATAATTATTGGAATGGACGCTGAGGGTTTCGATTTGGATTTTAAACACAGTAAAGAATGAAGAAGCAGTACTCCACAGGAAGGATGAAACTACAGTTCGAGTCATTCTTGGAAGAGATATTTTGATTCCCGAGCGAAGTGAGACGAATTTAGATGCTTGCCTGGAGAATACACCAAAATATGAGTATACAATGATTTTTGAGCCCAGAAATGATGACAGCAACGTGGGACGGGGCATAGCCGTGGGTAAGAGTCTAGTCCATACTTCAAAACGCGTACCAGTAAGAATGCTAAACACTAACAACTACCTTGTAAATTTAAGGAAAGGAATGTTTTTAGGACAATGTTCGTCTGTATCCTCGGTAATGAGAGGTAATACTGTACAGTCCGAAGTGAATAATGTAGTTTCACCGGAACTAGAAAAGTTGATTTCAAGCTCAACTAAAGGCTTAGCTGCAATTCATACGAGGAAAATAAGGGAGTTTACCCGGAAATATTCGGACGTATTTGATACTGGCCAAAAAGGAAGAACTGATGTCGTACAACATAAAATAAATACTGGTACAGCTCGACCAATTCGACAAACGGCAAGAAGACTTCCTTTAGCAAAACGCGAAGAGGCCAAAAATATCGTACAAGATATGGAGAAGGAAAGAATCATAGAACCTTCAAGTAGTCCATGGGCTTCACCGGTTGATTTGGTAAAAAAGAAAGATGGTTCAACACGGTTTTGTGTTGATTACCGACAATTAAATAACGTGACTAAAAAATACAGTTATCCTTCGAATTGACGACACTTTGGATACGTTAGCTGGATCATAAATGTTTTCGACACTTGACCTTAAAAGTGGCTATTGGCAAGTTGAGGTAGCGCCAGAAGACCGAGAGAAAACTGCATTTACTGTGGGAACAGGATTATGGCAATTTGCTGTTATGCCCTTTGGATTATGCAACGCTCCCTCGACTTTCGAAAGGTTAATGGAAACGATATTAAAAGATTTATCTTGGAGGACATGCTTAGTCTATTTAGATGACATCATTGTGATGGGAAGATCCTTCAAGGACCATTTAAAAAATTTAGAAGAAGTGTTCCACGACTACGAAGTACATGATTAAAACTCAACCCGAAGCAATGTCATATATTTCAACAATCGGTTTATTATTTAGGACATATTGTCTCGAGTGAAGGGGTTGGAGTTGACACGCAGAAGATTGAAACTGTTAAAAAATGGCCCATTTCCAAGGATCTGCGCGAACTCAGAAGCTTCCTTAGTTTATGTACTTACTATCGCTGATACGTGGCTGTCTTTTCTAATATCGCTAAGCCATTGACGAGTCTCACTGAAAATAAACAACGTTTTCAATGGAATAAGGAATGTGATGACGCCTTCCAATTTCTGAAGAATGCGTTAACAAGTGCGCCAGTTTTAAGCTATCCATTGCCAGAAGAAAAATTCGTATTGGATACGGACGCAAATAATGTGGGCATTGGAGCAGTATTGTCACAAATTCAAGATGGAAGTGAAAAGGTAATCAGCTATTTTAGTAAGACCTTATCAAGACCAGAAAGAAATTACTGTGTTACTAGAAAAGAATTGTTAGCCATAGTAAAATCAGTAGAACACTTTTATAAGTACCTGCATGGAAGAAAGTTTTTATTGAGGACCGATCATGCCGCCCTTAAATGGCTCCTACAGTTTAAGAATCCAGAGGGCCAAGTGGCTAGGTGGATAGAAAGACTCCAAGAGTTTGATTTTGATACTGAACATCGAGCCGGTTCGAACCACAGAAATGCTGATGCCTTGTCTCGAAGATCTTGCCCATTAGACTGCGAACACTGTACTAAGCGAGCATCAAAGGATGGCCATATTCTTCGAACATCCGTAGAGGTTGTTAATTGGCATCCTAGTGACCTTCAACGAGACCAAGAAAGTGACCCCTATTTAAAACTCATAATCGACTGGAAGAAAATGGATAATAGACCAACGTGAGGGCAAATTGCCTGCTACTCACCTTTAATAAAATCTTATTGGGCACAATGGGATACCATTGTATTAGATAAAGGAATATTGAAACGTATCTTTAAAGGTGCCACAGCAACGACGAAAAGCACCCGTGCGCTAGTATAACGTAGGCAGTCCTTTTGAGAGAATAGCCATTGATGTTGCCGGATCATTCCCTGAGTCGAAGGACGGAAATAAGTATATATAAGTGTTGTAATGGACTATTTCAGCAAGTGGGTAGACGCCTATCCATTGCCAAATCAAGAAGCTTCGACGATCGCAGAAGTATTGATTAAGGAATGGATTTGCCGTTTTGGCGTACCAATGGAGCTGCACTCAGATCAGGGAAGAAACTTCGAGTCAAATTTTTTCCAGACCGTGTGTAAGGTTATGAAAATACACAAGACGAGGACAACGGCATTGCACCCATAATCAGATGGCATGGTTGAACGAATGAATAGGACCATTAATAGATACTTGGCGAAGGTAGTTTCGGACCATCAACGAGAGTGGGATTATTATATTCCGCTATTTGTGTTAGCGTACAGATTGTCAGTACGTGAAACTACCGGACAGACTCCAAAAAGCATCATCATGGGACGAGAGTTACGTCTTCTTTGCGATTTGAAGTTTGGTTGCCCACCTGAAGAAAACGTGGCCGGAGAATACTATGTTAGCGATCTTTGAAGAAGAATGGATACAATACATGACGAAGTCTGCTTGAATATTGAAAGAGCCAGTGACCGAATGAAAGATACTTACGACATTGGAGCAGAAAATGTTGGATATCGAACGGGAGACATGGTATGGTTATTTAATCCGCAACGGCATCGCGGCCTTTCTCCAAAGCTGCAGACATCCATATCAAGTCATAGAAAGAATTAACGATGTCTTATACTGGACGTGGTGTTTTCTGACCACGAAGGAAACCTAGGGTTGTCCACTTTAATCGATTAACACCCTGTTCGGGTACGAATGAAGAGGCAGTGGTTCAGAATGTTAACCATCAACAAAACGATGGACTCGTACGATATGCTGTTAATCTAGAAGAGGGAACACAGGAACATGAATTGTTTCGAGACGAAACCATTTTAAGGAGGGACCAGTATAACGTGCGGAGAAAATATAGCTCCCGAATCATCCTGCGTCGGCAGGATGGGGGAAATCAGGGAAGAGAGGACAATTTAATGGAGGTGTCAGTGTGATATAGAGAATAACAAGTTGTAGTTGTAAAATAAGAAGTTCAGTAATCATTCAGATATATTGAGTATTATTTCGCACCTTAGCGGTTTCACGAGAATACTACAATATATTGGCATACAAAAGCGATAGTTCTACGATGACCAAAAATGTTCCTTCCTTGCAAATGGTTAAGAGAGCGAAGGGAAGTGATAAAGTTCTTCCCTTTTCGGGTGTGTTGCTCCGTCCACCAGATGTTGTTTTTTCGGAAACCGATAACTGCAAATAGAAAACAAGTATTCATTCCACTTGGTCACAGTTATTTAAATATATTAAATAAAAATGATTTGAAAATAATTAATAAATTATTTCCACATTTAGCTCTGTGACTATTGACTTACTTACGTAAGTACGTTAAACAAATGTACATTAAAACAACTACTTCCCGGGCAAATACCCACGCCGGACATTGAATTACATAATGTACTTACGTAAATAAGTCAATAGTCACAGAGCTAAATGTGGAAATAATTTATTAATTATTTTCAAATCATTTTTATTTAACCGATAACTGCGTTCGCCGAAATTTGCTCGGCCGTTTCTACGCTTATTGTGAACACGCACGACCACCATAAATAAGGATTAAAAGCTCTCAATCTTCACGGGCCGCAAATGCAACTTTAAGGGTTCGGACTGAAACTAACTAAGTAGCCCCAACATGGAGATTCATATGAAGAGCCCGCATGTGATTTAATTACAAATCATTTTATTCAATATATCCCAAGCCTGCAAAAAAAATGTAAATTAGTAATCCGTAATATTTTCAGGTATAAATTTTCATCGAGCGGCTTATACTACGTTCCCCAAGACACCTCCTACGACGGCATCGTCAACTACATAAAAAGCCTCCCGCTCAATCCGCTGCCTGAAGTGTTCGGCCTTCACGAGAACGCCGACATTTCGAAGGACAACCAAGAGACCATGATCCTCCTAAACGGTGTGCTTCTCACCCAAACCCAGATTTCAGCCGGTGGTGGGGGTGGAGACTCCCAAGAGGCAATTATTGATCTGGCAAACGATATCTTGTCGAAAATTCCAGACGCTTTCAACATCGAATACGTCAGCAAGAAATATCCGGTGTTGTACATGAATTCGATGAATACAGTGCTGAAACAAGTAAGTCAAGAAATAATAAAAAATATGATAGATTTGTTTATTGTTAAGGCTTCCACTTGGTTGTACATGGTTTATTAAGTTATAATAAAACACGTTTAACTTTATTTGCAAACAAAGTTCAAAGTGTTCACTGCGCGCGGTGATTTTTAATTAATTTAATTCAATTCGTTCCATTTAATTTTATTTGGTTTTGATTTAAATTGAATTAATTTGGTTGGTTTAATTTAAATCGACTTGGTTTAATTTGATTTAATATACATTTAAGGCTGGCGTTTACTAGAAAAGGAATGATGCGATGACAGAGATAGTTGCCAATCGTCAAGGAGGTGATGGCCTCTCGATTTTAATAGCGAACTATTTGCTGCAGTTTGGTTTCCTTATCTATGTGTGTGTCTGTGTATTCGACAACCGACGCTGACGCGATCGATTTTTTTATTAATGAATATGTTATTTATTATTTAGACAGTGTATAAATATATTTGATGAATTTTGTCGTATCATCGAAAGAATTACTCAATGCATGCTATTATATTTTTGTTCTCATTTTTAAGAAAAAATCATTTTCACTGTAAGTTTGGATTCTTCGTGTGATGTTATTAAAAAAAGCGGCAAAAAGTCGTTATACTTATACCTAACCGTTTTTATTAATATTTGAATATTCATAAAAATTACCTTTTATGCAGAATTGATCCTCAAATTATATTTCGCGAGATAAAATGCATTTTGAAATAATAAAAATAGTAAGATAATATATACATCAAATTAAAGGAGTAATTTAGTGAAATAAAATGGATAAAATTATGTATACAGGGTGGGCCACTAATAACGGCCATTAAAAGTTTACGGGGTTCTTGACTGATTATATCGGAAATGGCTACCAACTTTGTTATTTTAAATAGAACACTACATATTATTATATTTTGGATTCCCCATTTAATTGTCCATCCACTTATATGAATTTATATCCACATAATTGTTACAGTTTTTGAGTTAAAAATCTATTTTTGGAATATTAACACCAAATAGATCTTTCGAAAAATGTCTTCAATTTTTACTATTGTCAAAATTGACAAATGTTTCTTTAATACTAGAAGGATCCAGAGCAAGTAGTTTTTGAGTTATTTCTAAATTTCTTTCCTCACATTTTTTTTTTTCATAATTGAGTAATTCCTGTTCTATTTACGCGTGCATCAATATTCTTTAAGAAAGATGTGGAAATCTAGCAGGCCAATTCTACAGACCTAAATTTCGAATCCATCTATCTTTATCGTTTTTAATGCTAATATGAATCGATAGAGAATTTGATTGCATAAAAATCTACAGAGGTTCCACTAAAAAAACAGTTGAAACCTTACAAAGTTATGATATTTTTTTATAGATAAATTGGTTTATTAAAAGAATATTAAAATAACACTCTTAATGGCGAATAACATTCCGTCGAAATAAAATATAATAAAAAAACGCAGCATTTCTTTTTGTTTTAAATTTTCCAATGTTACATTATATAGAATATGAAAAAGAAAATATGATTTGCGCTTTACTCACTCATTTATCTTGAAGGAATTTTCTTATTTTCCCTCATTAACCATTTGTTTTAGTATTGTCAGTTCTTGGATTATACTTTTTTGGAATAGACAAATATTTTAAATAGAAGTGTAGAACTTGAATAACTAAATATTTTTGTATAGCATTATCAAACGTCCTATTCTCTTTTAAATTTCTTTAAAAAATGGTGATGTGTCCATCATGGTACTTTCCCCGGTGAATTTGGTCAAATAAGTTTCTGATTGAAAATTCCGCTTATAAAATGAAAACTGAAAGTCCTACAATAAAAGTTTGGTAACAAAAATTACTTATTTTTTAAGATCCTCAACTTTTATTTGAAACATTTTTCTATCCGAAATAAAAATGAACCTTCCCTGGCCGGGATTCCATTTTATTTTAAATTGTAATTATAAAAAAATTGACATCAATGTTAATAATCATATGTCATAAGTATACCAAAATTTAAAATTCTCTTTATTTGGGATGAATAACCCCAACTATTATTCTACACATTGTGTAGAACTAAATACATTTTTGGAAAGTATAATTTCTGCTTACATTACAATCATTCTATATTTTTTTATTATTTTTTGTATCCGTAAATATAATAAAATAAAAGTGAAATTAAAAATGGCCTATCGGGAAATATGAAGGCAAACATTTATATATATTTTGTGAAATATGACGAAAACTGCTACCACCATAATAAGTGTTTGGTTTGAAATGTATACTTCAAAAATAAAAAAAAAATAGAACATACAGTTCAAAAGAACCTATGAAACAGTAAGTGAAGTAACACTTGATACAATTTAATAATTTTTAATAATAATTTTAATTTTACAATTATATTGATCTATTTTAGATCATTAGCCTTTTATTACATTCCTAAGGCTCAAATAAAATTATTTGAAAACATTACATTTTTTTATAAAATAAAAAAGAAATCCATAATAATAATTTTTCACCGTGCAAACATTGGCAAAAAAAGATTCATTCATATTTGTATGCTGCTTACTGAACTTTATTTAAAATGTTTATTATTTTAGAATGGCATGTGCATCGTCGGTGTTTTAAAAACGCGACGCGCAGAGATAACTATAAAAGATATTTTTGTCTTTCTCATATTCATTGAATGTGAAACAGCAATAAGCATACATACACAACATTGTCAAGAAGATGGGAGAAACATCTATTGAGTATCTCTTGAAAATTAATTAAAAATCTTTGTTTGTGTTTTTCCACAGTATTAATTATTTAAATTATTACTCATAACATTAATTTTATAAATAATTTAAAGGTGATAAACGCAAATAACATTTATTAAAATATAGTACACTATTTCCCGCTATCTATTTGAGACTTAATGAACTAATATTTGTCTAGTCAAATGCAGAAAACTATATGTAACTTGCCGGTTTTATTCAGTATGGCCGAATTTCACGGGAATTGATGATATTTTCGGAACGACCTTCCTCAGTTAACAGCATTGTTTTCTGACGAAAAAATGTATTGAACCATAACTACATTCAATGTAGATTATTACGACATATTTCATTTTCTTTCAATAATTATATTAATAAGTAAAAATATAGCACATTCTTTGCATAAAATGTGCTAACTTTGGACGTAATTTTCTTCTAAACTATTAATCAGATTAATTTTTCAATAACTCGTTCGAAATCTGTGGAGTTTTAGGATTATTTTGATATATAATATGATGAAATTCATTATTCAGGGTTTGTTTGTTGTAGGAATTCAATTGGTACAAAATCGCTTCATTTTACATACGATAAACGCCAGCCTTAATGAAACGTTCAGTCAGCATTCATCTAGCGTATGGATAACTAGTGATAGCCATTTCGGTTTTTCGAACCTCATCAGACTCAGATTAGTGTGTTCCATATGCAATGCCTTGATGAAGGCGACTAAATGGAAATTGTGTTGCGGTTATATACCCGATATTATTCATAATAAATTAAAGACGATGGCGCTTGCGTCGTCTTTAATTTATTATGATTTAATATAGTTGATTTAATTTGAATGAGTATAGTTGAATTAACTTAATTGATTTATTTTAACATCTTTAAGTTATGTAAGACAGAGCTGTACTGACGAGGGATAGATCCCGAAACACGTACCTGCAGATGGCCTTATATTACGTAACGTTCCTTTTGTTGTTTTTACATTACATTTTTCTCGGATCAAAAACTTTGTTGCATTATGCAATATTTTATTGATGTGCAACAGCAGGTGTACATTATGTAATTCAATGTCCGGCATGGGTATTTGCCCGGGAAGTAGTTGTTTTAATGTGCATTTGTTTAACGTACTTACGTAACGTAAGTCAAAAGTCACAGAGTTAAATGTGGAAATAATTAATTATTTTCAAATCATATTTATTTAATTTATTTAATAGTGTTTTATTAAAAAAGAAACAAACGTGGAAACAATCAACCTGATTGGGACAACAAACAAAATGAGAATATCTTTCGGGATAGGAGTAAAAATATTAAGTTATAATTATGATAGAATCAAATTCAATTTAGCAACTAAGCAAATTCTAAATTTTACAATAAAACACTTATTATTTTATTTGTATAACGCTGATGTGGTGCATCGAAAGACGCACCATAGGGATTTCAATGTATTTTTTTAAATTCTCATTTATTTACTTCCCACGTCATTTTATCAAAAAAATCATAACATAGTTTTTTTTGTGGGGATCAAAAACTGAGTCTAATATACCCATTTAAAATATTTATTTATTATCTAAATTCGAGAGACACATTATTTAAAAATTACAATTTTAAAAAATAAATATACCGTGCCTTGGAAAAATAATTTCGTCGCGCTTACAACTGACATTTTTAATTATCTCTATTGACAATTAAATAGTAAAAGTAATATTACCTACTGTGTTAAAAGAACTTTTAAAGTCAAATTATGTATTCAATTGACGAAAACAACTATAACAAACGCCTCAAAAAATATTGAAAAAATAACAGAATTTAAAGATACTACAGTACCAGAAATAAAGGGAATAATCAAAAATCTTAAAGACCACGCATCACCAGGATTCGACAAAATTACCAACAAAATAATTAAAGAAAACAATACAATACTTACACCAATACTGACAAGAAGTATAAATAAAATTCTAAGAAATGGAACATACCCAAATTACTTGAAAACATCAATAATAATACCTATATATAAGAATGAAGGTAACACAAAACCAGAAAACTACAGACCTATTACTCTACTCTCAACAATAAATAAAATACTGGAGAAAGTAATTCACAACAGATTAACCGATCACCTGAATAAACGTAACATAATAAACAAAAATCAATATGCATTTCAAAAACAAAAGGGAACATTATCAGCTAGCTATGAGTTTATAGATGAAATCAAAGAAAAATTAAACAAAAAGGAAATCACTATAGCAATATTCATTGACATGAAAATGCTTTCGATACGGTATCGAAAATAAAACTTATAAAAAATAGAAGCTATAGGAATTAAAGAAAAAGCTCTAAACCTATTGAAAACATATATATTCGAAAGACAGCAAATCACAAGAATATAAAAAGAAAGTACACTATTGGACGCTGATTATGGGATACCTCAAGGAGGCATCCTACCACCAACGCTATATATCCTATATACAAATGACATATGTGAGCTAGAACTAAAGGGCAAGTTATATATTTATGCGGACGATACCGGTATAATATATTCCGGAAAAAACAGAGTACAACTACAAAATGACATTAACAGTGATATGGAAAAACTGGAGGAATGGTATATAAAAAACCTACTAACCATAAATGAAAATAAAACTAAATACATACAATTTAATAAAAAGACAAATAACACAGATGTAGAAATAAAAATTAAAAATTAAATAATTTCAGAAATAAAAACCATAAAATATCTAGGCCTAAACATTCAAAATAATCTGAAGTGGAATATACACATTGAAAAACTTATAAAAAACAATTCAAAAATGATAGCTGCCGTCAAAAAACTAACACCATATATACTTGACAACATAAAAAAACAAGTCTACAACAATTTATTTTTAGCCCAAAACACATACCTAATAAATATTTGGAGCAATACAACACAAAAATGTATCCAGTATCTACAAAGGCAACAAAACAAATTTTTAAAAATCCTATATAACATAGACAAAAGAACACCTACAGTAGATGTATACAAACAACTAAACGAATTAAACATAAAACAAATAGTTACATTAATGCCCGTTTGCACCGATTTTACTTTAAGGCCTCCTTAGTTAAGGATTCCTTAAAAGTTAAGGAAAGAATAGTAGAGATTGGATTGCATCGCTAATATAAAATCTCCGCTTAGTTAAGGTCTCCTTAGTTGGGGGAAAATCTAGTGGAAAGTTAGTGCCTAACTTCATGTCGTCTATTATTCTCGCTTCCTAACCTTGAAATCATAGAAAAATATTATTAATTTTAGAAAATCACAACTATTTCGGATAATTATTACCGTTATAAGCATTATAGAAATCAAAAGAAACTTTAAATAATATATTTATTTAAGAATGTATACATTTCATCATTTTTTTATAACATTATCGTTCGCTTTCTCTACTTTATTCGTTATCTATAAATTTATAGGTTAGAATCAGCCGTACGTCAACGCTAAGGAAGCCTTAGTGAAGTTAAGCCGCCAACATCAGCGGCTTAAATTTAAGGAGACCTTAGACATCGTGCGCGCGCGGTGCAAACCAAATGACATATGTTAAGGATTACTTAGCACTAAGGAGTACTTAAACAAGGCGGTGCAAACGGGCATAAATAATATAAAATTAATTTACAAAATAAAAAAATAAACTAATTAACACAAACATACAATTAAAGACAAATAAACAAAAACACAATTTTCAAACGAGGAGAAAATCATTTCTAAGATCAGAAAAATACACGACACAAAAATATAGTCAAACACTAACATCCACAGCAATAAACATATACAATAAAATACCAACACATATAAAAGACCTAAATTACATTCCATTTAAATTAAAAATTAAACATCTATTATTAAACAACTCACTGGAATAACCACTAAGCAAGACGACAACACGACAAACAAGATACCTACCGGCCCTCAATACCAGTAACAACGAGGAGGGAATCAGCACCCAGGACCTCGATGTGAAGACAGAGGGACGGAATCAATACTATTTGCATTTAAATTATATTAAATGTAATATGTAATATTTTGAATACAGAAATAAAAAAGTATGTTTAAAAAAAATTGAAAATTTACGGAGGAAACAGTTCTCGAGAAGTAAGTACAATGTTTAGAGTAAAATACCCAAATCGAAATATTCCTGATCACACAACAGTTAGTAGATTTGTTAAAAACTTTGAAAATACTGGTACACTAATTGATGATTGCAAGTGTTATTAACAAATTGGACGTCCTCAAGTAGAAAATGAGAGTGTTTTTAATGTTGTGGCCACTGCGATAGAAAATCCAACATTGAGTTTAAGACAAATATCTACAAACGTTGGCGTACACCACTCCACAGTTTTGCGTACTTTAAAAGCAAACAAGTTTCACTCCTACAAATACCAGTGTCACCAAGAACTTCTCGAAAAAGATATGTTTAAAAGAAGTGCGTTTTGTTACAAAATAACGCAAAAGGTAAACGATGATCGTGACTTTCTTAAAAATATTTGTTTTACGGATGAATGCACATTTACTCTCTGCATAACGAAACCAAAGTGCAAAATGTTAGAATATGGGCTACACAAAATCCACATAAAGTGATTAACACAAAAACACAGTATCCTGTAAAAGTCAACGTTTGGGCTGGAATTTTAGGACAACACATTATAGGACCATTTTTTATCGATGGAAACTTGACAGGAGAAAGTTTTCTGGAATTGTTAATTGAAAAAATAGCGCTAGCAATAATTGAAGTGGCTCAAGAAGACCAACAAATATGGTTTCAAATAAATGGCTGCCCTGCGCACAACAGCCGCATTGTGCGTGAATTTTTAAACGACAGTTTTAATCGAAAAATAATTGGACCTAATTACGATATTCAGTGGCCTCCTCGTTCGCCTGACCTTTCTCCTAACGACTATTATCTATGGGGACACTTAAAATCCAAAATTTATAATGGAATACCATTCAATAATGTGGAGGATCTTAAAAATGCCATTTGTGTCGAGTGTGGAAGAATAACTCGCTACCAGTTGGCAAATGTTAGTCGTGAATTTTATAATCGATTGGGATATTGCCAAGCTGCCGAAGGAAATGTATTCGAACACTTGATATAGTTTTTTTTATTTTTTCTTGTTTTGGCTTCGGAATCTAGTTTATAGTTATTTTTTATTTTGGTGTTAATTAAACGATTATTCAGTTTTTAATATACATAATGAGTTTTATTAATTGTCTTTAAAATCTATAAAATAAAACTATTAAGAAATATTTTTGTATACTCTACATAAAAACTGTTATTGGGTTTAAGATAAAAGCACATGGGGAGTAAATAATTGAGATTTAAATAAATACATGGTCCTTTACATTTAAAATATCTCAAGTGGGTGTATTAGATTCAGTTTTTTGACCCCCACAAAAAACCTATCTTATGTTTTTTTTGATAAAATGACGTGGGAAGTAAATAAAAGAGAATTTTTAAAAAATACATTGAAATTCCTATGGTGCGTCGTTCGATGCACCACCCGGTATATTATGCGACTACAGTCTCGACAATCTTAGCTTGTCATTATCAAACATGAAATTAATAGGTGTTTTATTGTGAAATTAACATGTATAACGAAGTAGAAGCCTCCACAATACCCAATTCTAAATGAATACAATCAATCAAATGGAAGTAAGCAATCATTTTTCTTTTATTTTAGGAATTGATTAGATTTAATAGATTGACGAGCGTAGTTCGACGCACCCTGAAAGACGTGATCAAAGCGGTGAAAGGGCTCGTCGTGATGTCGAAGGATTTGGAGGAGCTCTATTACTCACTGGTGGTCGGCAAGATACCCTCATCTTGGGCGGCGAAGAGTTATCCCAGCTTGAAACCATTAGGTTCCTACGTTCTAGATTTAATCGCCAGGTAAAATATATTTACGAAAGAAGTTTTTTTTTGTGAATAATCTACCCAGTTGTTAAAAAAAGAAACTACATTTTATTAAATAAATTAAGTAAAAATGATTTAATTTATTTAAATATCTGTGACCAAGTGAATGGATACTCTTTTCTATTTACATTTTATTTTTCAAAGTAAAATTATTATTTTAAGGCTATACGACAGCAAGTTTGCAAAACCTTTTATTCTCAACATTAATTTTGTAATATATGTGTAAATTAATTTCCGGACGAGTATTTGCAGTTTCTGCAATGGTTAATTATTTTAAAGTACTTAAGTGACGCAAGTCAAAAAGTCATAGTAGCTAAAGAGAAAATAATTAATTAATTATTCAGTTGATTAAATTAATTATTTTTACATGATTTAATTCTGTAATAGTGTAAATTATATAAATTCAAATTAGTGTTGATATGCAAGATCTTTTAGTCTATATTTCGCATACTATAGTAACGCGGTATAGCAAAAAAAGAACAATTTGTGCAATGGATATCAAACGAGATCATTTATTATTAAATATTATTTAATTTATTTTTTTTAGATTGGATTTTTTGCAAAAATGGATAGACGATGGCCCACCGTTGGTTTTCTGGCTGTCGGGCTTTTATTTTACGCAGTCGTTCCTAACGGGTGTGCTTCAAAATTTCTCCCGGAAACGGCAGTACCCAATAGATCACGTCGGTTTCGAATTCGACGTCACCGATTACGACATGGAAACCATTCCAGAAGAACCTCCGATCGGTATACATTTCAAGGTTTGTTGGTTAAGTATATTGAAAGAAATTTCAAAACGAAAACTCTCCCGTCATGTACAATAGTAGGCATTGTTAGATATACATAAATGTTGAAAATGATTTTATAGCAATATTTGTTGCACTACATTTTTGATGTAACCGAGTGATCAGACTATGCGAAGAAAATGTTTTGTTTTAACTGTTTCAATTTGTAATTTGTAGAAAACTGAACATAACTAGTACTGTTCTTCAAATTCAGATTTTAAAAATATTTGTCTTTTTGTTTCATTACAATGAAATTAAACAAGGAAAATGTCTGACAATGATCAATAAAATTCGATCATTACTTTTTTTCAACTGCAAAAATTACTTACACTGTAAGTTTTTGACAAATATCTATTTAAACAACTACTTCCCGAGCATATACCTCGTAGGATATTGGATTACATAATATATATTATTTGCTTGTTTTCCGGCGGGGTATATGCGAGGAAGTAGTTGCTTCAATAGATTTTTTACAAAAACTTACAGTGTGAGTAATTTGTGCAGTTGCAAAAAAGGTTTCATATTCAAATTTTATTCAACTCGAATAGATTTACATATAATCACTTTTTTAAAAAATCGCATTTTTTTGACTTCTTATTTGCTAAATTATAGCGTTCAATGGTCAACATTTTAAGTACGAGTACTTGTTCCAGGTTTTTCATTTTGTTCTTTAAATCTTTTAGAAGTTACTTATAAAAAGAAACCAGAAACGTTTCTTGTTTAATTAACGTTGTTGTTCGTAATCCGCGTTGATGATAACGGAAGCAAATGATCCCCCTAAAATCCGAAGTCAGTTTAAGTTGTAATGACAAGCGCCCATATAGGTTCTTTTTTGTTTAGCACTGCGGTTGCAAAATTCCTAAGTTTTTCCCACGAGTTGGGACAGTTGATTATGCTCTCTCACACGACGATAGTTAATTTCATTGTAGCTCGCTCCCTCGGCGGCCGAGACTGGACAGCTAAAACAGTGTTGGCCTGATATTGTGATTTCTCCTTGCCGATTTTGTGTAAATGCGACCGAAACATCCATGTCTGGTGATGATTTGAATGAGGTGATATTCACTCTCACCGTGACTAGAATTAGTCCATTTTATAATGTCAGGAATTATCTTCTTTTTCAGTAAGATTCGGAACCAGTGGTTTTGCAACCTTTGATACATGGGTCAATCCATATCAAGTGGTCCGAAGATGGTTGCTTTATTATTTTAGAAAAAAAATATATTTTTGCCATCAATTACATGTAGAATCAGTAGTTCAAGACAATGGTCGCGTTCAGGGAACTGTAGCGCTTAAGCGCTTTACTAAAGCGGTTTCCCTGAACGGTACCGCTTTATGTGTGACGCTGCAGCGCTTTATCAAGCGGTAAAGCATATATTTTTTCCGCTTGATCGCTTTTCAAGCCGTGCAGCTGTAAACAAAACCGCCATATTTTCGTGAACGTCCTTAACATCGAAAGCGTGTTCAGGGAACATCAAGCGCTTTGCCTCTAGTGCTACATATCTAAAAATTCCCTGAACGCGACCAATGTTAAAATTGTTTTTAGAATGAACCGTTTGAAAATGGCGGCCATATTTGTTTCACAGCGCATGCCAATTTTTGAGTTTGTAAGTTCTTACAGAAAACTTATTTTCTCATGACTGGTAGACTAATAATAGACTAATAATTCAAACAGCATTGTTTTCCTTACAGTCTCTTCTATCTTTTATGTTATTTTCACTATTTGAATATTTTGAAGTTCAATACTTGAAAACTGCTATTGAAAACAAATGTTTTCATGTCTCAAGAGGCTACTTTTGAGGGTAATTTTTGAGTATAGGGGGATGTATATCAAAGTTGATTTTTGGCATGATAATGAACCTAGCTATGTAGCTTGTATTAAAAGTACTTCCAACCCTGATATTTGTTACCTTATTTTTATATATATTTCTAAACTTAAAATTTTTGAAATTTTTGTTAACTTTAAGCTTTAGTGTCTCTGGTGGGGGAATTGATTTTTTTATATGTTATGCTTAGATGCAACATAAAACTACTGTAAAATTTACAACCAATATATTTGAGTACTTTGGTAGCTACGGATTTTTGAAAATGGTCCTTTTGCGCCTATTTAACAATGCGTAAACTTGAATAATTCATTAAAATTTTATTATTAGTGAACTTTTTACTTTTAATAACCCTTTTTAAAGTTTTTTTTTAAACATTTTATCTAAAATCGAATTATAAATTGAACTAAAATATTTTATGTTGTACTGGACAACATAAAATATTTTAGTTCAATACATAATTAGAATTTACTCTATTACATTTTTATTTATTCTTTTGTTAAAAAATACTTATAAGTTTAAAGACAAACAACATATAATGCATAATATGATACCAGCTCTTGGTGTATCTCCTGCATCAAAACTAAGAAAGTTAAGCAATAATAAAAGAACTAAAGCTATTAAAATTAAGATCCACAAAGTATCTGAAAAATTATGAAAAAATCTTGAACATTGTTTTTATCAAACAAACGTTGAAGAACAAGAAAGAGATGACGACAGTACTTTTACTGAGGAGTGCTTAGAACTAATTAAATCCTTAAAAGATAAATGTAAAGTCGCAACAAAAGATGAAAAGTGAAAATATTAAGTTTACTTCCGAAATCTTGTTCAAGACATAAAATAACATCAGAATTCAATTTAAGCGATCGATTGGTAAAACTTATAAACAAGCTTGCAAAGGAACAAGGAATACTTCCTGAGTTAAGCAAAAAATCAGGAACCAAAATTAAAGAAGATACAGTGGAGAGAGTCATCCAATTTTATGAAGATGATGAAATCAGTAGATTGTGTCCAGGAAAGAAGGATTGTGTTTCAGTTAAGGTGGATGGCAAAAAAGTAGCAAAACAAAAGCTGTTAGTACTCTGTAATTTGAATGAACTCTATGTTGCCTTTAAGGTACGTAACCTGGATTGCAAAATTGGAAGATCCAAGTTTTGGTCTTTACGTCCGAAATGGTGTATTTTAGTTGGAGCATCAGGGACGCACAATGTATGTATATGTATTTATCATCAGAACGTAAAGCTAATGATTGACGGAACATTAAGTTTTGAATGTTTCTTACAAAGATCTGATGGAATTGATTGTTTGTAACACAAATAATCATGATTGCATGATGAATATTTATACTAAATGTCCAGGTACACAAACATTACTTGACATGTTAAATTAATCAGAGGAAGAAGATTGTTTGTCTGAAAACGTGGAATTCAAGCAATGGGTAAATACTGACAGGTCTGAAATGATAACAGCAATCAAAAGTCTAGATGAATTCTTTGAATATTTGGTGGACCATCTACAAAATCTTAAAGGTCATCATTTTGTGTCAAAAGTTAAATGTAAAGCTTTGAAAATCATTAAACAAAATCTTACACATACTGAATGTGTAATACTAGCAGATTTCTCAGAAAACTTCACATTTATGATTCAGGATGAAATTCAAGGATACCATTGGGTAAATGACCAAGCCACAGTACACCATTTTGTTGTGTATTTGAAAGATGGTAATGCAATTAAAAGACTACAACTTTTCATGCTTTTCAATCCAAAGTCATTGAAAAGATCAAACAACTCGAACCTGAAGTAAAAAATTGGATTTATTTTTCTGATGGAAGTGGAAGTCAATACAAAAATAAAAAGAACTTTGCCAACATCTGTTACCACGAAAGAGATTTTGGCCTGGAAGGAGAATGGCATTTATTGCCTCATGCCACGGAAAAGTTGCGTGTGATGGTGTTGGTGGAACCACAAAACGGGAATTGACACGTGCTAGTTTACAAAGAACAATACAAAACCAAATTCTTGATATTGATCAGATGTTCAATTTCTGCCAAAATTACATAAAGAATATTTCTTATTTTATCGTCAAACAAAAAGATATCCGTCTAAATAAAGCAAAGTTAAGAGACAGATTCGACCAGTGCAGACGAATAGTTGGCACAAGACAGTTTCACAAATTTCAAGCTATATCTGAAACTCACTTGAGATGTTACCACACATCAGAATCCGTCAAGTTTGAAGATTATGTAACAACATCTATTGTTAAACATAAGTATTAATGAAATTGCCAATACTTCGTTGCAGAAAACATCAAAAGTGCGATTTTTTACGCAATCTACAACTAACGTGTATGCCAGTCTAAGGTGTCAAATTGTTTGGAGTGAACGGCAAAGCTATACTGATGAGAGATAAATCTCGGAACGCTTCTATATATGGACTGAGTGATTTCTGTATGTAACAGAACACTTATTGTATAATCCAATGTCCTTCGGGGTATTAGCTCGGGAAGTATTTGTTTCAATAAGTGTGTTTTTTAGTCTTTGTAAGACTAATTAATTGCAGAATGCGTAAAGAATCGCACTTTTAATATCTATTGTTAATATTGCACTGGACATTCATGATACGATTGCCTGTATTCATGAAGGTAGATTGAAGAGGTTATAGAGATACGTTTAGAGCATAGTGATGTTAATGCGCTTATCTACCACCCAGCTGGTCCTAGAACTTCTTTCAAAAAGTCATCTAGAGATAAGGTTTGGGTACCTCTTAAAAATGTTCTAAGAAAATTAAGTGTTTTGGTGCTTACTACATCAAGAATCGGCCGATCACACAATATCTCTCCGAAGCTTTGTGAAGAAAGTGAATTGCTCAATGTACGCAAATAAAGGAGAAAATGTCTTTCATTAAAACAGAACAGTAATAAGGACAATATATGAAAGTTTGAATTTGAATGTTTAACTAATTGAATTTAATGATTAATAATTGTGTTGCTCCATCATGGACTTTGTATAGTTATATAATTTCAATATTATAAAAACTTGCTATTTTATAAGATAGATTATAAATATAAGTTATATAGTTATATATTAATGAACATGACGCCAAACGTTATTTATTCCAGGCGTTTTATTAGCTATTTTTAAAACATTCGTAGATACTTTGGTATCTACTCAAATATACAGGTTGAAGTTTTTACAGTAGTTTTATGTTGTATCAGAGCAGAACATATAAAACATCAGATTTTTATCAAGTCCCCCACCAAAGATATTAAAGCCTAAAGTCTACGAAAATTTTAAAAATTTGAATTTTAAAAATGTATAAAAAATAAGGTAACAAATATCAGGGTTAAGAGTACTTTTAATACAAGCTATTTAGCTAGGTTTATTATCATGCCAAAAATCAACTTTGATATACATCCCCTTATACTTAAAAATTACCCTCAAAAGCGGCCTCTTGAAAAATGAAAACATGTTTTTCAAGTATTGAACTTCAAAATATTCAAATAGTGAAAAGAATATAAAAGATAGAACAGGCTGTAAGGAAAACAATAGTGTTTGAATTATCAGTCTATGACTTACCAGTCCTGAGAAAATGTTTTCTGTAAGAGCTTACGGATTATTTTCAAATGGTTGACTCTAAAAATAATTTAAAAATTGTTTTGAACTATTGATTCTATATGTTATTGATGGAAGAAATATATTTTTTATAATTTCTGGCGGTACTTGCTTTTTAATTGTAGTAGGGCACGAGCATGTCCGCGGGTGGCTTGCCATCTATAAATTCGGTAGTACTTGTAGGTACTATCGTGTAAGCTATGATTATTCAAAGCGATCTAGTTCAAAATGTGCTCTGCCTATTACTCTTAGTATTTGTTTGCATTTAGCTGAAAAAAATAATACTTCAGTCACCACATAGAGGCAGCTTCAATTGTACCTTGCCGTAATTTGCGTAAATGGAAATTGATGTCTGCAATTTCCACTATCGATGTATACAGTGGAAACAGAGCAATAAAATAAAACGTAGAAGTCATGATCTTTCTCATATCCCAGAGGCAAATGAATCTGAAAATTGGGCAAATTGTGACCATTTAATTATCTTTCATCTGAGCATCACGATCCCGGATTTGCTTTCGATGTAGTTTTCACTCTATTAACCGGTAAAGGGTATCAAACTATTTTCGAGGTATGGTTATGTAATACGAAAAAAGACTGAAACAATATTAGTCATAATTATTTTCAAAAATAATTTAAAAATAATGTTTGCTTCTATAATATGCATTCTAAATCATCAATTACTTACAAATATTTTTTTAATCTGAACGTCTGTCGGTTAGCTTGCGAAGGACCATCAAGATGAAGTCGATGCAGTTATTAAGGTAATTTAATTGAATAGTTATTAAGATGATTAAAAGTTGAAGTAAATGAAATAAATTTGATTTGAAAATAATTAATAAACTATTACCAAGAGACAGAGTCAAATATTAGTTTGTGTTAGACGAAGATACATTTTTATACACGTTAGTGATTTCCATGACGTAACTGATAAATATGTGATGAACCTCTCACAATTGAATTGACTCCGATACACACAGGACTCTGAAGGAGATTGGTCCATTCATCGCGTTTTCTTGTTGCCGGCTTTTCTCTGCAGTTTTAGGACAAAAGACTTAAAATTTCCTCACTATCAATTAATTTAAGATTAACGACGTATTGTGGAATTTGTTAAAATTACTAAAAAAAAAACGACTGTAATTATGCATCACAAGTTAGTTGCTTTGACTTTTAATTATTGATAACAACAGTGATACATTTTATTAAAAGTTTACATGTTAAGCCGAAAATCTTTCCTGTTATTATTAATTTTAAAATTGAACTAATTTTATGCAGTTTATTTTACTCTTTTAACTCATTGGAATCTATATTTTTAACTCAATGGATACTAAATCATTGGTTCCAGCCAATTGATTGTATTTATTTACTAGTGGATATCATTATAACAGCCCTCCCGTAAACAATTACTTTTAAGTCATATTATTGTCATGCTTTATATTTCTATTTAAATGTCAAAATGCAGCAATGTTTGGATGTTGAAGAACAAAGTATTTTCACTTGGGTAAGTATTACCAGCAATAATTATATTTATTTAATAAAACCGTTCATATTGATGAACAAAGAGATTCGACATTTTTATAACGAGTGATGATAAATGGTCATCACTCGTTATAAAAATAATAAAAAATCAAGTGTTTGATGGCGACAGTCGAGCGGATGTTGTAATGTGAATTTCGTTTTTTATTTTCATAAACAAAAATTCATTATTTTTAATGGACGAATAGTTTCATATGTCCACCTGGTAGACTCAAACTGTTAACGGTATCACTTTTTAATTAGGCTATTTATCAAAAATTGACGTAGTTATTTAACAATCATCTAGTGATGAATACATATATTAAACCAATATTACGTAAACCTATTTGAACAAAATCTTTTATAATTTTACTAGAAATAGATGAGTAAACAATTTAAATATTCTTATTAAGCCGTTGCAATTATTTCTTATTTAGGGATTATTCCTGGAAGGAGCACGCTGGGATAGACAGCTGAGGCAACTGAACGAGTCCTTTCCGAAAATCCTCTTCGATACGATACCCATTATGTGGTTGAAGCCCACGCTGATCATGCACATGGTATCGAAAAAATGCTACAATTGCCCAATTTACAAGACCAGTGCGAGAAGGGGAGTCTTGGCAACCACTGGACATTCATCAAACTTCGTCATGTATACCACATTTGAGACAGACCTACCCGAGAGACACTGGATCAACCGCGGTGTGGCCAGCCTTTGCCAACTCGATGACTGATTTGATTGAATGTGTAATTTTTTACTCATACATATTTTTTGAATAAATAAAAGAAATTATTATTTTTAATGGTAACTTATTTTGAGTGTAGAATGAGGTAGAGTGATAGGCTTATTTGAGCATATCCTGAAAAAATTACTCTTAAAGTAGTGCAATTTGAAAATATTAATTTTTGAAAGTGAAAATCCGATGATGGCAGCGCGATTGTCAGCAATAAGTCTAATAACAAATTAACCAAAACGAATGTAAACATTCTGACGATTGAATATTGTCATGTGATGATTGTGTTATTATAATTTAAAAAAAAATGAATTTAAAATAGTGCCATTTTGAAATATACCATTTTGAAAACTACACCTTTAAGACGGACGGTGAGACCCAACAAAATGTATAATAACAATTTAAGAAAGTATAAAGTAAAGCCTTTGACAAGTGATATTTGTTCACTAGGAATAGTTTAAAGAACTCTAGAAAGTTAGTTGAATTTAAAGTATCGGATTTGAAAATATGATTATTTGAAAATGTCTCCGAAAGAGGAAAATATGGGAGCTGGCAATATACCCCATAGAAATTAAACTAATAAGAATGTAAACATTTTGACATTGGTAATGTATTGTATAATAATTGTATAAACATTTAGTGAAAGAAAATTTAATCTAAATTAGTGCACTGCGAAGAAAAAATATTTTAAAAATTTGACTTTTGGTTAATTCACCATTAATTTGGTTAGGATGCAATTATAAAATTGTGTCTTATCGCGTTTTATAGATTTTGTTTCTTTTACTTAAAATGGTTATAAAATATTTACCTTTAGTCGCTGATTTGTTGTAAAAATTATAATTTAAATTATTTAAAAAAAAAATGGTGGAAGCGCCGGGTTATTGCTGGAATTATTGCCAGCTTCACACACATCGATTTGGTTTCTATTTAATTGATGGCTTAGCAATATTATTTACTTAATAAACATAAATAAACAAACAGTGCAATTATGATAAATTGATGTTGATAAATTTAATTAGTTAAGTAAACATAAATGCGGATGAAATGAGTTAATCAATTACAATTACGCTTGTTGAATTGTATAAAAATAAGATGGAAAATATGTGCATTAAAAGAACGCACCCTGTAAATTTTTACGCAGCTCTTAAATTGTATTTAACGATAACAAGTATTTTAGGCTTAAATCACATCGAAAAAATTGGAGACACCTACAAGCGGGACGTGAAGAACATTTTATTAACTCTGATTTTCGTGATTTTAATTTTTATTGTTTATAATAATCAAAATTTCTCTGAGAATTACGATGTTAGCAACATACATTCGATTTTGTTGAAAATTAATTACATCGCGAATTTCTCGCGGTTGTTGATTATTTATATACAATCGGCGATTAGAGTAGGTGATTATATAAAGATTTTCGAGTCGATTGATCGTTTTGAGGAAGAAATTTCGCGTTATGCGCAATATGATTTAAGCGAAAACGCTTTACGTAAAAAAGTAACGAAAACAATAATATTCTCGCTAATTTTAGAAAATGTGAAAGAATTCCTCATTGTGATATTCCTTTACAAAAATTACAACATCCACTTTATAATCATCATAATCCTCACCAGTACAGTCGCCGGCTTGTCAAAAACCCACTTCTTCATCTGGTTGTACATCCTTCAAGATCGTTATGATTTATTAAACAAAATAATCCGCGAGTCGAAACTCGATGCAGATTTCGCGAGATCCACCTCGAAATTACTCGATCTGCGTAAAGATCTAAACGCGATTTTCTACAAAGTCAACGGTTTATTCCAAGCGCAGCTCCTCTTGCATTTCGTAATTTTATTCGTGAATAATTTCATCGGGGCTTACGATATTTTCAGAACACTAGTGCAGTCTTTAATTATCCATCTGGATGATTTCGTCTTGAAGGGTGCGCGGCAGCAGACATCGGCGCTGTTGGATTTTTACTTACTCGTTTATTCAAGTCACCAACTCCTTCTAAAGGTATAGTTATGGAAATTTTGAAACCGGAAAACTTATCAAATAATGTTATCTGTTATTACTAGCATCAGTGTAATTTGATTTTCAGAATTATTATTAAAGTTATTTTAAAGTATCATAGGAGAAAGTAGTCTAATATGGGGAGTGTTTTCTGAAATCACTAAAAAACATGTATGCATTGATTGGAGATTGATGAAATTAGATAGTAACAAACCATTTTGGATATAAATATATAACAAAAATCGACGACGAAGTTGGCATTGGAAATCTAAAGTCATGTCTGAATTAAAATCACACGCGCACGCGTATAGTACTGGTTATCATGTTTAACCGCAACCAGCATTTCACGCGTGTGATCTTAGTACAGACATGACTCGAGACTTCCAACGCCAACTTCGTCGTCGATTTTTCTTATACGCTCGATATAATATGAGCAGCAGGGCTCAATTTTTTATAAAATTCCCTTAAGATAGGCTTTAAAAAAATACGACACATCCCCTAATTAGGAACCAGTAGTAGTCTATTATGGGGAGATTTTCTAATTAATAATAACTGCATCAAATCTTAATTTTAACCATTATTATTAAATTGAGTAAATATTTCAAATAATTAGTTTTGAACGCATGTTATTTTTTTTACAATGAATATTTATCTTTTCTGACAATTTTTTTAGTGCTGAACTTCTTGCACTTGTACATTTTATTTAGTTTTCGTCCCACACTTGCACAGATTGTATGAGCCCACAAGTAACATTTTGAGCATCGAATCCAATCCTCACCTTCGTGATCCTGTAAGAATAACCTGCACAGAAGACGCACTCTAGGTCCTTCTTGTCATCAGATGTTGGTTCATCGTCAGAATCACAATAATCTATGTTTTAATCTTCTTCAGATGATTCACCCGAACTGTATTTTTTTTAACTTTTAGTTAGTTTATTTGACTTAGGAGAATTGGTACCTACTTTCTATCCAAATATTGCTTTATGTTTTGACTTTTCCTTTTGTGACACTATTAATAGGTTGAAAAATAAAAATATTGTGATTATGTTTCGTCAAGTGATTAATGAGAACCAGATTAAAGATTTACTTCTAGCTTGCTTTTGTACGGTGATCCTATGATTAGTGTTTCTGCTCTAGAATGGGTGCTCTTCTTTCCACAATTCAATTTTTCAACAGGGCTAATTTATGAAAAATTTTCTATTTTTTTTTTTGAGTAAAAGGTTGTGCTGATTGTTTAGGCTAAGCTTTCGATGGTAATATCATCCGTTGTTGCTGACAAGACGATACAAATTGAATTCAGAGCTTCCATTTATGGAAGCAGAGAGAGAATCGACAGAGAACTGCGTGAATGAGTGAATCCTCCCAATATAAATAATCATTCACTCGGTTTTAATGTTGATTTGCATTATTCTACATTTATTCAGCAATTTCTTCCATCTGCAGAGCGAAACTGGTGAAACCTTCCGTTGGATTTTAGAAATTTTCGTATCTGAAAATTTATACTGTTTTTAATTTCTAAAAATCATGAAAAAATGCTACCTGATGTACTTCTTGATGTTCAATAAGCTAAACATATTTTTTAATAATACAAGGTATACCATTTTCCCGATTCTTTTTAAATGACCTTTACAATGATATCACATTGTTAGTACTTTTAATTAATCGTTAATATGTATAAAAAAACATAACTTCTGAAAATGTTCACTGTTGCAATTTTCTAAAAAATCATTCTGGTGTAAATTTAATTTGTTAAATAAATGTAATTATAATTTCGTTTACTTTTATTGAAATAATTTAAATTCTTTAGCTACTGTGACATTACAGTTTCATAAGTACTTTAAACAAAACAAAATATATAGGGCACAGCTGTAATGATGAGGAATGAAATCGTGAAACACGTGTCTGCAGATATCCTTATATTATGTTTTTTTTATTTTGTTTTTTTTTTTCATTAAATATTTTCGATTCAAAAATTGCATTCAATATGTTATTGTTATGCAACAGTAAATGTCCATTATTGAACATTTGTTTTAAGTAAGTAAACATGTCACAGTAGGTAAAGAGGAAATAATTTATTAATTATTTTTTATTTAATTTAAATATTGATAAATCAATGTAAGGAAATATTCTCTGTCACCTATGGGGTCGATTAATACTTCTACCAAAAATAACTGAAAATGTTATACATGATATCTCAAACTAATCGTGATATCAAGTCTATGTCAGAACTTTATTTTTTCAAATGAGGGTGTTTTATTTCCATTTATGCACAGTTTGGTGAAGAATTTAGTGCTGCATTAATCCATCTATCTATCTTAGCTAATACAATACGCGTTTCTATTTGAAAAAAGAACCAAATAGATAAAATAATATTAATCTTTTTTGGGCAATAGAAAGTACATTAATTCGAAAGACTGTTTTTAAAAATACATACATTTATCACACATTTATGACTAAAAATATTACACTATAAATATAATTTAATTCAATTACAAATTCAAATTTCCCATCTAAAATATAAAAAAAGTATATTTTACATTTTTGTCACATTTCAAAAGTAGTTTTATATACAGGATGTCTCAGCGTGCGGGCCGGGTAGCTTTACGGCAAAATATTTTGTTTTTTTAAATCGGCTTTCGCATAAAACTAGTTACAAATATACAGGGTGCCCCTTAGAAGCATGGCGTATTATAGTTATATTTTTTCTAATAGAATACCCCATATTTTATATTTTTCTTTTTCAGATTGTACATCAAAAATAAAGTTAACTTTCATAATATGTTCATATGCCCAAACCTAATAATTTTTGAAATATTTAAATATTTTTGGAAAAATTGACGTTTTGAAAAAAAACCTTCAAATGGTTGAATGAAAACAAATAAATTTTTATGTCCAATAATCACGTGACTTTTTATATCGATTTTAGATTCTACTCTTAAAAACAATAATTTTTGATATAGGGTGTATAATGTCAATTTTTGATATTTAAAAAGTTATGAGCGATTGAATGTTGAAATCGATCAATTTTTGAGGTCTTATATTTCAAAACTAAAAAAAAATGTCTATCAACGCAATATGATTGAAAATAATTTTGCGTTGATATGCTTAATAATCGAAGGAAAACTAATCTTTTCTCATAAAACAAATTTTGTACCCTATATTTTTTATTAATTTTCGATGGAAAATTGTCTGTTCTTCTATTTTTGTATAATAAGCATAACAAAATTAAATGTTTCACTTATTAAACAAGTGCAATTCGTAATTGTTTTCCTATGTTTAAAAACATATTTAATATAAATATAATATTAATATGTGTCGAAAAATATTTAGGAGTTATTTTAAAAGCAAAAAAATCTAAATTTTAATTTAAATGTTATTCAATAGAAATATTTGATATGAATACGTAAATTACATACATAGACATTTTAATATTAACGAAACATTATGATTCAAGTATTGAATTATTTCATTAAGCTTGCTTAAAGTAAAAATCCAACGGGGTCAAATCCGGAGAACGAGCAGGCCATCTTCCACAACTAATCAGTCGATCTTCAAAATACTCCACAAGATATCTAATTGTTTCTTCTGTGTTCCATCTTGTTGAAAGAACCCCTCTCTTAGTTCATCATCGTGCAACTATTCTAAAAAGGTTGTAAAATGTTGTTTCGATATCTTTCGCCATTTATGGTATCGTTGAAGAAAATGGGACCAATTATTCTTCTTCTTGATATGGCAACCCATATGCCAATCTTTAGAGGAAGCAACCCAGTTTCAATAAATTGATGTGGATTTTCAGTATCCCAAGTTCTATCATTTTGGCTATTAACATAACCTGATAAATGAAACCAAGCTCCATTAGTCATAAATGTTAAATCTAACATATCATCAATTAAATTTTCATTAAAGTATTGGATTCGTGATTGCCAGTCAGCAACAAACAATTCTTGCACTACTGTCATTTTATATGGATACATATGAAGGTTTTTTTTCAATGCTTTATGAATTTCAACAGAAAGACCTAAATAAGTGAACTAATTTAGAAATTCAGTTGGAAATAAGTTTTTGTCGACATACCAGTTTGAAAAGAAAGTTTCGCTACTGATTTCTGCGGACTACGAATGTCAGTAACTGTCTCTTCCTTTAACACTGTTGGGCGCCCCGTTTATTTCCCTTTATAAATGCAGTGCTTTTCTTCAAAACGCAATACAAGAATTCGCTTATGATGACCAAATGTATCAGGAAAATCTTCAGTAAATTGATTAATGCAAGACGAATATAACGAGGAACCATCCCGATTCTTCGTACCACTGCGAAAGTGCGTCTTTATTATAAAGGCGTCTTGTTCCGGTGTACACATTTTAATTATCTCTCTAAAAAAATAACTTCAAATTGTGTGACACGCAATTTTCGCTATACCTACATCAAATCACTATAAATAAGTTGATTAACTCTAACAAGAACTGATTTTTTCGAAGGAAGTACGTACTGTGGATAAATGAGAAAAACACATTCGAAGTTACTGCTAATCCTAAATAGTAAAAATAACTTGCGATGTTTTGGCACGCCTTTTAAAAACGTACGATCATTTATGAAGACCCTGTATATATATAATGTTGTTCCGTTGTGCATTTGTTTTTTTTTTTTTTTTTCGAACAACTTTTTTTTCCTTCCCGATTGCCTTACCGAGGAGGAGAGAGTCGAAATCATAGAAAATTAATAATGGTCGAAATGTAACAACAGTTAACATGTGGGATTTTTGGTGTATTATTTATGTGAGTACTCGTGAGTCCATGTTCTCCCCCGAAGACGTATTCACCAGCTCACAGGCTCCAGGAGAAACTGCACCATAACAAAGTATCTCTCTTCCCTTTCCTCATTTTCATTTTCCCCATTTTTTGTTGGTTACTGCGTAGCACTCCGGCCGCTGCAAATGTAGTGTATAAAAATTGATTAAAAGATTTATAATTTTGTACATATTTTTTCATCAAAATACTTTTCAGTCTAATTGTACAATCGAAATAATTTGCAAGAGGAATTTCGTCGAAGCTGATGAAAACCTGCAGAGATATGTAAGTTGGAAAACCTATAATTTAATAAAAGCTACGAAGTTAATGGCCAATAATTAGAATTTACAATAAAACAATTTGTGGTTTCCATTTAAATATCTGCCTCACTCACAATAAGTGGATGTAAAATATTCAAATAAAAAGAATTTGAAAATAATTAATTATGAATCAATCATTTTCTCTTCAGTTACTGTGACTTTTTGACTTACATTACGTAAGTAACTTTAAAAAATCTGCGATCAAGTGAATAAATCATGTTTCTATTGTTATTAATAGAAAACGTCTTTGTTTCTTTGGCTGTGTATTTGTCGAATTATTTTGACCGTTTACATACACTATGCACTTTACTTTTTGCAATATATCGAGCGTATAACAAAAATCGACGACGAAGTTGGCGTTGGAAGTCTCGAGTCATGTCGGAGGAGAGAGGGAGAAAACTGTGGACGATAGAGAGGTATGTTAGATGTGTGTTGTGTGGTAGGGGCAAGGATACGTGGAGACATATGAGTGAAGATGTGGGGGAGTATGTAGGAAGTGGGTGGAAGGGAGCAAGAGTTTTATGGTTTGGATGAGAGAGGATGGGGCTGGCGTAGAGATATTGAAGAGGCTTGTGTGGGAAAAGAAGAAGAGGGAGAATAGAGTGTGAATATGTATAAGGAATACCTTTTGTTCTATATTTTTATAACTGTGGTTGTTATATTGTGGTTTTATGCCAATAAATGTTTTTTTTATATCTCGATTCAGCCACTGCCTCTCAAAGTCCTTTGACTTTATTACATTTAGCGTGCAGCATTTTTGATACTTATGAAAGCACGCATTGTTTCGTACAAACTCAAAAATCCGTAGCAATCTTCACATCTGTTGGACTCACTTGGGCTTTATTCATTAAAATATATATATATATGTATACTTTGCCTCAAAGTTTCATGTAAAATCTAAACTCCATGTGCCCCATTGGGCAGATAATTTAATTCTTATTAAAATAACGTTTATGAAATACCAAAATATTAGAATTTTTAATTAAATTAATTTATTTTCCAGATAATCTCAGCGATTTACGAAATCAAAGAAGATGCAATCGCAATTTCCGTCTACGGACTTTTCAACGTTGAAAACTACGTATTGTTCGTTGTAAGATTTTTCCTATGCGTACTCTGTTTCCATTTTATTCTTCTATTATTTTATTGGTTTTAAAAAAGTTACTAAGAATTGTTATTGCATTTTTTGTTTGTTATGTTTTGTGCAATTCTGCATTATAAATTATTCTTCATTTACATATAAAAATATTATTTCCACATTATTTCACAACGTTTCTTTGTAATTATAGGTTAACAAGATCATTATTATTTAAAATGCATTGCTAATACAAAGAAATTATGTCAAGAATAAAGTGCGAACAGAGCTTATATATTTACTATAATTGCTCAGTGTAGCCAGTTTATACATTTATTAAAGTTACCAATTATTTTGAGTGGAACTCTAACCATTGACGTGATACTTTTTTGAAGTTCACGATAAGTTTGAAGTGTTATACTCTAATTAATAATACAAAACAATTTAACAACTTTTTATAAGGCAGAGCTGCACTGATGAGAGATGAATCTCGAAACTCGTGTCTGTAGATTGTCTTATATTACGTATCGTTTTTTTTTTGTTCTTTGTATTAAATATTCTTGAATAAAAAAAATGCATTTTACTGTGCAGCAGCAAATGTCAATGTCTGATGGGGTACAGGCCCGAGAAGTAGTTGCTTTAATGTACTTTTGTTTTAAAATACTTACATAACGTAGGTTAAAATATTACAGTAACTAAAGGGAAAATAATTGATTAATAATTATAAATAGAAAAGAGTTTTCATTCATTTGGTCACAGTTATTTAATTATATTAAATAAAAATTATTTAAAAATAATTAGTAAATTATTTCCACATTTACCTCTATGACTTTTAACTTACGTTACGTAAGTACGTTAAACAAATGCACATTAAAACAACTACTTCGATATTTGTTGCATTATGCAATATTTTATTGATGTGCAACAGCAGGTGTACATAATGTAATTCAATGTCCGGCGTGGGTATTTGCCCGGGAAGTAGTGTTTTAATGTCCATTTGTTTAACGTAATTACGTAGCATAAGTCAAAAGTCATAGGGCTAAATGTGGAAATAATTTATTATTTATTTTCAAACCATTTTTATTTAATATGATTAATAATTAATTGTTTTCAAATTCATTTTAAACTCTAATTCACAATATATAATGCAATTTAGATTAAAAAATACTGAGTTGATACAAACTTCAAGCAATTGTCGAGCAACAAAGAAATAATGAAAATCAATACCAATTTAGAATTTACAAAAAAAAAACAACAGATTTTGACTTTCATTCTATAATGTTTAATGATATAGAGTTGATAATATAAATTACTATCCATGACATCACTTTAAACTTATCGTGAACAGCCTATAATAATAAATGTTATATAATCTTCAAAACTATTTTATTATTGTTTCAGTTGTTTTCAACAATATCGAATTACGTTTACGTCGTTTTGCCCGTAGAAAATTCTTCATTGGGAAAATAATTAAAATAAATAAGCAGCAATGGATTTAATATTTTGGGAAACGAATATATGGATGAATTCTGTTCGCCTGTCAAGAGATAATTTTATTTTTGTCATTGCCTCAACCAATCCACTATAAATAATAAGATTATCGGGGCTATTCCGTACGCGAAAAGTTAATTAAATAAAAGTTAAATTAAATAAATGTGAAAATAATTTATTAATTATTTTCAAATCATTTTTATTTAATATATTTAAACAACTGTGACCAAGTGAATGAATACTCTTTTCTATTTATAGGGAAATGTTAAGTTTAACGTGTATATTATTAATTAATTTCTAATTAATTCAATATCTAGGAATTTATTTTGATTCTTTGTTAACTTGGAAAGTATTTAAATTCATCTATATTCAAGTTATATAATATAATTAAATCTTTATCATTTACTTGGTGGGGTTCAGATCCATATATATTATTAATTTTTTACAAATGATATGGATTATTTGCTTTATCTCCGATCTCTAAGAAATTATATGGTGAAATAGATAGACTTCAATTAAAATGTTTAAAAATTATAATAGGGGCTATGGGATCATCTCCTTCTAGAGGAGTAGATGTAGAAAGTCTTTCATTAAGATTATTTTAATCTGCCAGAAAATATTTTTCTAAAATTATATCTATCTATAATATTTTTTTGTTAAAATCTTGTAATAATCTCTTAAATAATATAATTAAAAATAAAAAAAAAGTCTCCTTTGATTCAAGACTTGTTTCCTTTTTAAATATAGAAAAAAATGATCTTCTTCCCAGTTATAGTTTTCCCTCTTCAGAATTCCCTTATCCCATCAAAATACTTTTAAATTTGGGTTTTACCAAAAATAAAAACAGAATTATCCACTTATAGTACTAATGTTCAATTTTTGGCAGCTATTAATGAAAAATGGCCGAATTATACTTTTTGTTATACAGATGGTTCTAAATCAAATGATCCTCCATATTGTATTCATATGGAATTTATATATCAAATTTAATAATTCAGACTAAATGGATCCCGGGTATTATGATTGTGTTGTAACAACAGAAGCTACAATACAAAATTTATATAGCAGTAATATTTTCGGACTCAAAACGTGCCTTAGAATTGTTGGATAATCCTAGACCCTCACAAGGTCTATCTTTAATAAAGGCAAAAATTAGACATTTGTGTTATATATTGCCGAACAAGCTAAAAGCAGATATAATTTTATGTTGGATACCAAGTCATATTGGGATATCGGTAAATGAAATGACAGATAGGGCAGCAAAGAGTGGAAGATTTGAATTGTACCCAAATATTTCTGCTCCTTATAAAGATTATAATAAGGGGTTTAATGATAGTTTGAAAGCAAAATGGCAATCTCAATGAAAATCAAATTCTTCTCATTTCAAATATTACAATATTCAACCTCTTATACCAATTAGACCTTGTTTTTTTTAATGATAGGTACAAGATTCATTACTTCAATTATAAGAATTAGATTAGGACATCATTGTGCTCCATCACATTTATATCGCATTAAACAAATACCTTCTCCTTTATGTGAATGTGGAAAGGAGGGAGATCTTAATCATATATATTTTTTGAATGCAATAAATATTACGCTAAATGTATGACTCTATATTATTCTATTTCTTCAACTCTATTTAAATCCCCAAGAAGTATTTCCTTTGTTATACCATCCATCTCAACTGAAATATTCCTTTTCTTGTATAATTTTATGTTAGAAAATAATATATTTCTATGACTCTTTTTAGTATGTACTATATGTTACCCAACTAACAATTTACCTAAACGATTGAATATATTACATGATTATAATCATAGACATGCAGAGACTGGTTGAAGGGGCTCAGTAACCAAGGCCATTAATCAATAAAAAGAAGAACAACAACAACTCCCATGAGAGGTTAGATAATAAAACACTTTTTTTAACTTTGTTTGTATAACAGAATTATATATTTAGTGACTATAGTTTTCAACAATTTACACTTGTCAATATCAAACTAAAAATGTTTTATTATAATCTTACACCAATATATAATGAAGTTGAAGCCTCAGTAATCAGTAAAGCACATTTTCTTATTAATCCCTTCAATTTAGCACTAGTATATAATCGATAATTTCTCATATTATCTGATAAAATTTTCCCTTTCGTCTATTTTACCTAATACCGTTTCAATGTTTACATTTTTTCATTTTTATGAAAGCGTTGAACGTTACATATCTCGCTATTATGCAACTGACAAGACTATTGACTTACATTGTACTATTTCTAGGATTATATGGCATGATAATACTTGAAAATGTATATTGAATTGTAATTAATAACAATTAATAAAAAGAGGTTTCCTATATTAAATGCTGGATTTTTAATTTAATTTGTTAATTATTCTGCTACTTTTTACCTCTACCTATTATATATTTTAATTGAAAAATATGAGATAGCAAAACGTGTACGTTATAATCGTAGACAACAGTTTTATAACCAACCAATTTATTTATAATTTTGTTATTATTGTCTTGTAGCTTGTATATTAAAAATGTTATCTATAAAAAAGGTTTAAGTTAGAATCGCATCGACTTTGATTCTGGCTTTGAGATTATCTGGATTGTGGTAAAAAATAGCAGTATCAGTAGTATATCGACCACCAAACTACGACGTGCCGTATTTATTTAATCTTCACTACTGAAGATAGAAACATAGTTTCTGAAATATGCTGTCATAATAAATGAAAGACGACGCAAGCGCCATCTCTCGCCTAATCACTATCCAGAAGCTAGATAAATGGTGGCTGAATATTTTATTAAATTATATGTTGTGGTGATACAAATATTGATTTACTTAAAACTGAAAATAATTCATGTGATTTTATTGATAGCTATGAATTAATACAAATCATCAATGAATTAACTAAAATTGCCGGTGCTTCCTCATCGCTCCTAGATGTTATTACTATTTTTAAACATATTAATGTTAGTAGTTATGGCACATTTGACTGTTCATTCTTTGATCATGATGCGACATATTGTATTTTTGAACAAAATCATGCTAAATAACAAAATCAACAATTTACCTCTCGAGATTTTCGAAATATTGATATGACTGCAAATAAAAATGATTCAAATAACTTACCTGTGCATTATATCATAATTACTCATGATATTAATGATAAATTATCTGTTTTTAATAAATATATTTTAAATAAAATGAAACAAAGACGATTCACACATTTGCAGTTATTTAAATTACAATGAAATTAAACAAGGAAAATTTCTGGCAATGATCAATAAAATTCGACCAATCCCTTTTTCTAACTGCAAAAAAAAAAAATAGCCATAGAAAAGTTCCGAGCTATTAACAGAATCATTTCTCAAGGTAAGGGCTGTAAAACTCTGCCGATAGAAAATCTTTATGATCCCGTAAAACTAACGTCTGAAACCAGCACAAAAGATTCGTTTAAAATTTTTGGACAGAGTTTTACAGCCTGTATATTGGAGTGCACAAACTGGCCGTCGTAAATGCAGCCTGGCTCCCACGGTAAACGTAATAAATCTGTAAATCAAAGAGTCCATATCTAATGCGCGGATGTATCGCGAACACCAACCAAAATCAAAAACAATAATAATTATAAAGGGGATAATCACTATTGTTTTTGTTCTTACTGCGCCCTAATTTATAGCGCCCGTGGCAATAAGCCTCCACTTACCCTTTCTCACTAAGTTTCCGCTAGCGGAGATAAAATACACATCACACCCGATATTCAGGTAATATTTCACCACTAACTCAAAATAATACACATTCTATTGTGAAATCATCTTTTTATTTATTTCCATAATTTCTTATAAATCACTCCGATTAAAATTAACGTTGCGAATAATGTAAATTTGTAATAAAACGTCCTGTATCTCAGTAACTGGTTCAACTTTCCGTCCTTAAAAATCGACAATGGTGCTGGTTTGTTCCTAAAATAAAATAAATGATTTACTTTACATCTCAAACAAACATATTATAATGAAAGTAAAAGAATCAACTAGAAAGAACATTCTGGAATGTTCCACCGAGCGCGCGACGGTAAACGTGGCGTCATGGAAAGTTCTGCAAAATTCGAGAAACGAGGACGCCATGTAAGCGCGCGCTAGCGGCGAGGTAGTCAATTACATCCATCAGCTGGCGAAAGCCCACTTCTCCAAGTTCGAAGTAATGATAATCTATGATAACGTTGAACTCTCCACACGGAGAGGAATCAAATGTTACCACGAGGTTGATTAACCTCAATTTACTTGGTCTAAAAGGACACTCTTTTTACTTTCACCCTAATAACGATTACCTTTATGTAATAAAATCCGGCTATTATGCCACAAATTTCAATACCGAAAATCCTCCAAAATCAAATCAAATAGTTGATAGATTACGTTTTTTTTTTTTGTCAGTAAGAGGTAGTCAGTTTATCACGAACGTCCGAATGCTCAACATTCCGTTATAAATTAATAAATAATGTCTATTTATTTACAATACACTTAACATATTTATTAACATCACACTCTCACTATTAATTTATAACGAGATGTTCAGCACTTATTTTCGAGTCTGATTAAACCCGATTTCGTAACAACTGGTGTCAGAAGTGGGATTACTTGGAATAAGTAAATTAAATAGTGTGCCGTGCAGTCTCTAATTAACAAAAAAAAAATATGGGGACAATCGATAAACTCAAAGTGTCTGAGTTGAAACAAAAATTAGAGGACCGTGACTTGGATAAAGTGGGCAGGAAGAAGGAGCTCAAAAACCGATTGCGACAATTTTTAATTAATAATGGCAAGGACCCTGACACGTATGTCTTCGAAAACGGCTATGGGAGACTGGGTAGCTAGAGAATAAATTGAGCAAACAAAAAGCCGAGCTCAAAGAAAATTCCCGAAGCCTTGAAAATAAATTGAATGAAAAGCTTCTAGAAAATTCAAATGCATTAAAAAATGAGCTTTTGGAAAATATTTTTCAACAATGTAGAAGCATCGAGATTAAATTGAGCGACAAAAAAAAACGCGATCATAGAAACTTCCAGAAGCATCGGAAGTAAATTGAGCGAACAGAGAGCTGAGTTGAAAAATCTAGAAACCTCGAATGTAAATTGAGTGAACAGAAAGACGAGCTTCTGGAAACTACTTTTATTTTTACTCCTATCCCGAAAGATATTCTCATTTTGTTTGTTGTCCCAATCAGGTTGATTGTTTCCACTTTTGTCTCTTTTTACCTGAACCACTTCGGACTTTTCAACAATGTAAAACTCTAGAGAACAAATTAATATAACACAATATGGAAATAGAGTATAAGTTGAAGGTCTTAGAAGGAAAAGTCGCAAATATTGATGATCACTCACTCACTCATAATCACATGTATTCCAATTGAACCAATTGATGGAAGAATTACAAGATGAAGTGTGACATTAACAAGCAGCGCGAGAGGAAATAAATCACACGTGAAGCCGCCCGCATTTGACGGAACTGTATCATGGAAAACATTGGAAACAGTTTGAAGCTGTTGCCAAGAGTATACGGAGGAGAAAGCTATTGCGTTAACTATGGCTTTAAGAGGAAATGCTATTGATATTTTACAAACCCTCCCGGAGAGTGAACTATCGAAGTATCCAAAGCTTTTGCAAGCAATTGAACTGTGATACGGACAGGCACACCTTGAAGAAGTTTACCGATTGCAGCTTACAGCTAGAAACCAATAATCGATGGAGACACTCCAAGAGTTTCAAACGGACATCGCACGACTTGTCGCCTGAAGAGTTCTTAGACAAATTAGAAGTACAAGCATTCGTAGAAGGAATACGGGATACATATGTCCAACAGCTCTTTCGGTTATCCAAAAACCATGATGGATGCACTAGTAAACGCATTGGAGATTGAGGCTGCTAAAGAAGCTTCTAGAGCACAGGTACGCATACTAGAAATGGAGGCTGAAGAAATTATTAACCGCACTTTTTCAACCAAGGAGAGAGTTTTAAAATGTTGACACTGTGGAGAATTAGGTCAGGTGCGGAGCAAGTGCGAGAAATACTTGCAAAAAGTAGCAGAAGGGAAACAGGAAAACTAAAGAAAGTTGGTGTGCGGGGACGAACATCGACTCTGGATAGACAAATTCCAATGATAGCTAACGTTGCGGCAATCGTTGTCAAGTCTGTTCGTTGACGGAAAAATAAATGGTCATCAATGTTCCTTACTGCTGAATACTGCTGCCACCAAAACTATCCTATGATCTTACATTATAGACTCTAAGTGGAAACGGAGGACGAGAATACTACTACCCTTCGAGAAATAGAAGCCAGGATAGAGCCGTTTTAATACACCACAAAATCTTGGTAGCCAATATTGCAGATGAATTAATCCTGGGTATGGATGTTATGATCTCCCACAGTTTTGAATTGGACCTTAGTTAAGGAGTTCTGAAAATTGGGCCGGAGGAACATGTGCTTTATCAAAGAGGTGATATTCAAGCTATTCTTATAAGCGAAGATGTGGTCTTGAATCCCAGAAGCGAAGCGATGGTCATGGGTTCATTGGATAAGGCTGTTGATCAAACGAAGGTCTTAATTATGGAGCCTATGGGGAGCTAACGCAATCAGAGAAAAGACATCATAGTCGCAATAACTTTGATTACGACTAACAAGAATGTTCCAGTACGTATAATGAACTTGAACGAATACGATGTCATCCTGAAAAGATGAATTTCCGTAAGGAACTGCTTGCAAGTATCTGCTATTGTCCGCAACATTAAGACTGAATTCGTCCCTCGAAAAACACCTAAAAGTAGAAGACTTATTCTAAGAACCTGTAAGTCTGTAGATGATCATGACAGAAAAAGATAAAACATCTATTAGAGAATTATCAAGACCTCTTTCAAACAGAAGGAAACCCTAACGGAAGTGTTTCTGGGACCATGACGTTTGTAAACCTCAAAGAATAACTGATTAGTGCTCTAATATTGTGCTATCCTTCACGCGAGCAACGTTGGGATTATTGGAGTGCTGTCTTAAGTGCAAAAGGGAGACAAAAAAGTTATCGGATACTTCAGCAAAGTTCTTTCAAAACCCGAAAGGAACTATAGTGACTCGAAGGGAATTGTTAACGATAATCAAATCTATCACACTATCACAAGTACCCATATGGAAAAAGATCCTTTTGAGGACGGATCACGCTGCTTTAAGATGGTTGCTACAATTTAAAAATCCATAGGAACAAGTAGCTAGATGGATTGAGAGGCTACAACAAAATGACTTTGACATTGAACACCGGGCAGGTGGAATACATCAGAATGATCAGCTAGATGATGTATTCCACCTGCCCGGCGTTCAATGTCAAAGTCATATTGCTGTAGTCTCTCAATCCATCAGCTAGATTGAAGTCATTGTCGGTAAATCTGGAGTTGTAAACAGAACTACTATGATGGATGAATCTTGGTCTAATGAACAACTGAAGGAGTACCAAAAATCAGACACAGATTTGAGTCTCCTGCAAGCCTGGAAATTGGAAGGATGTGTAAGCAAGACATCGACCTTGAAATTATATTCGTCTCAATGAGACTCGATTGAGATGAAGCATAGGGTTTTGGTGAGAAACCTAGAGTGCGCTGACGGTAGAACATCCCCATCGCAGATAATTCTTCCAAGGAAAAGAGTTACAGAAGTTCTGCAGCTGGTACATGATGGTACTCCCGGTGTTAGAAAAACAACAGAAAAGTTCCGGAAGCGTTTCTATTGGTCCTCGAGCCCCAATGAGGAAATATAAAGTGGGGAGTCCTTTCGAACGTATAGTCATTGACATCGCAGGCCCATTTCCGGAAACCGACAAAGGAAATAAATATACCGTGGGAGTGATGGATTACTTTACGAAGTGGACGAAGGCATATGCCTTACCAAACCAACATGCAGCTACGATTGCAGACGTTCTTGTGAACGAACTAATATGTTGATTTGTTATCCGATTGGAAATACATTCAGACCAGGGCAGGAATTTTGAAAGTGACCTATTCAAGAATTTATGTACGCTCTTGAGTATCCAGAAAACCAGGACAACCCCTTTGCGTTCACAATATGACGGAATGGTGGAAGGAATGAATATGACTATGAGAAATCATCTATCTAAAGTAGTGGCCGATTATCAAAAGGACTGGGACTAACATCTATAGTTATTTTTGCTTGCCAAGAGATCTGCGGTTCTCGAAAGTACAGGGTATAGTCCTGCAAGCATTTTATTTGGGAGGGAACTCGGACTACCATGTTATTTAAAATTTGGATGCAAACCCGGAGTGTACAGGTATAATAAAGTGTACATTACGAAATATGTAGATGGAAGCATATTTCGTAATGTGTGCCAATAATAAATAACGCATGTTATTAATTATAAGGAGGACAATTTTAACGCCAGCGGTATGAATAGCAGTGAAATAAAAATGCAGTGAAAATGGAATTAAAAGAGTGTCCTTATTTTATAAATACTACCAAAAAAATTACAAAAGACGATTATGTTTTGAAGCTAAGAAGGAAATTGGATGAGACTATCCAAAGAGTGAGAAGAAATTTCAAAGATGTGAGCGATAGAATGAAAGACCGTTATGATATTAGGGCTACTAAAGAAGAATATCAGGCCGGAAACTTAGTATGGTTATGTAACCCATGAAGGGAGAAAGGTCTAGCTCCGAAACTAGAAAGAATTGGGAAAGACCTTACGAAATTTTTAAATGTTTAAATGATGTCATATATCGCATCAAGAAGTATCCATCCGGAAAACCGATTGTCGTGCATTTAAACCGACTAAGCCTTTATGAAACTAATGATGTAGACGAACAACAGGTGTGCCAAATTCCTAACAACTGGGACAGCTTATGCTTATGAACGAGTTGGCAGGAAATCGGAAGATCCGCAATGACGTGACCAAAGAAGGAAAGAGGGATCTGTTCACAATGCCCTCTGACTACTCCCTGGCACATTTTGTAAGAAAGGATTTACTTATAACGATAGGGATAGCGGAAGTATTTAGGAGGAAATTTGAAGGTATAGAATACCTTAGGCAACAGAATCCTGTGGTCGGAAAAGCACTGGAATTAGAGAAGGATGGACAGAAGATGTTCTACTTGGTTACAAAAGAAGCATTCTACGGAAAACCATCATAGCAGTAGATTTGGCATGCGTTATGCGATTTGAAGATTTGCGGAGTCAACAAACTGCCTATACCGAAGATACGATGTGGCCTGGATAAGCTAAATTGGTAAGCGGTTAGAAATATTTTGGAAACTATTTTCGATGGGTTTGGTATTGAAGTCGTAGTGTGCTGTTTCAATCCCCGGACAAAACGCGCTACGAAAAGTGTTCCTTGTTACTTCTACAATAGAGGAACATGCACCAAAGGAGCCGACTGCAAGTACCTTAATCGGGAAGCTATTCCGGGACGGAATAGTCTAAGGAGAGGGCAGTGCAACGAAAATGAAAGAACACTCTTGAATGTTCCACCGAGCGTGCAACGGTAAACATGGCGTCATGGAAAGTTCTGGAAAATTCGAGAAACAAGTACGCTATATAAGTGCGCGCTAGTAGTCAGTCTATGACGAACGTTCGAGTGCACAACATCTCATTATAAATAAATAGTGACAGTATACTATAAATAAATAAATAGAGGTTGTTTTACTTATTTCCGAGTCTGATTGAATCCCATTTCGTAACAATATGAAGATGTATAATAGGTTTTACATGAGAAAATAATGTGTGCAAAGTTATTTTTTTAATGTGACCTTTCAAATTTGTCATTTCAAGAATGTAGTATGTGTAATACAAGCTGTGTATTTTAGATGAAGAGTAGATTACTCTCATATTATCTCGTAATTCAAGCTTTTAATTTATTGGTTATATCAATGGCAATATAGTAATATAACTATTCAATTAACTCATTATTATATAATAGTCAGTTATACAATTACTGACTATTGTAATAGAAATACACGCGTTTTTACAAAATAAATTCTTTACGCTCTGATCGATTCTTATGTTTAAATTTATTAAAGTCCTAAATTAACTTGAGAACTTATGAATCATGTGTCATATTTAAAAAAAATGTCAACCACAAATCATTTAGCGCCTTCCCCTTCCTTTAGTGGGCTTTAGATTTTCGGTTGTTTATTTTATAGACTCGAATCGTTGACGATTCCACATGAAATTAGGCAAAAGATGGCGCTTGCGTCGTCTTCCATTTATTATGATTCAATTCAATATGTATGTCACATTAACAGTGGATTGTCAACGTTTCGAAAATTTAGTGATGGAAATCATCTCCTTTTCAAATGCAACAACTGTTTGCAGTAAACACACCATAAATTTGGTAACAGTAAAAAATTACTTTAGTTTGTTTACGTTAATAAAATTATATCATGTCTGTCCAACACTTGCGGTTTGTAGTCGTACAAGAGTTCGATTCCCGCTCGGATCCCCGTGTAAACAGAGCCTTCCAGATGTCCGTACCAGATTGTCGAAGTATGATTACCAGCCCAGAATAATCTGTAAAATTTTATTAGTTGTATGCACATTTTTTTTCCTTAATATTTTTATTTGTATAAGGCGTTAAAAGTACCGACAATTATTAAATTAAAAAGGGATTATCAAAATTCTTAAATCGCTAAGCTTAAGCGGAATCTGTTCTTTATTTTGTTTGGAGAGTTAGATGTTTTTTTATGTATTTATTTCTGAATGTATAAAGTAGTGAGGAAGAAAGTTATAATGTCCAACTAAATTAATTGTAATATTAAAATATAATCGATACATATTGTGATTATGTTATTATGGTAGTGATAATATTAAGTTCAACCCCTGAAACATCATAAATGTAGCAAATATTTCTACAGGTGTAGACATTTTTGTATATATAACAAATCACTCAATAAGTCTCCGGTCTAATTAAAAGAAACATTTTTTTAGAAATTCAATGACATACTCTCTCTCAAGAGTGATACATTCATACCAACGCTTTGTCTTTGCTGTCAAAATAAGCCGCAACTACTTACCATACCGGATATACAAAACGATATTCCTGATATTTCATGAAGGAGAGGTTTCAATTCAGTTGTACTAAATTGATCTGTTTGACTAAAACATTCCGGTACCGGGAATCGAACCCGAGCCTCCTGGGTGAGAGCCAGGTATCCTAGCCACTAGACCATACCGGATATATAAAACGATATTACTGATATTTCACGAAGGAGAGGTCTCAATTCATTTGTACCAAAACATTCCGACTAAAACATTCCGGTACCGGGAATCGAACCCGAGCCTCCTGGGTGAGAGCCAGGTATCCTAGCCACTAGACCATACCGGATATACAAAACGATATTCCTGATATTTCACGAAGGAGAGGTCTCAATTCATTTGTACTAAATTGATCTGCACGACTAAAACATTCCGGTACCGGGAATCGAACCCGAGCCTCCTGGGTGAGAGCCAGGTATCCTAGCCACTAGACCATACCGGATATACAAAACGATATTCCTGATATTTCACGAAGGAGAGGTCTCAATTCATTTGTACTAAATTGATCTGCACGACTAAAACATTCCGGTACCGGGAATCGAACCCGAGCCTCCTGGGTGAGAGCCAGGTATCCTAGCCACTAGACCATACCGGATATACAAAACGATATTCCTGATATTTCACGAAGGAGAGGTCTCAATTCATTTGTACTAAATTGATCTGCTTGACTAAAACATTCCGGTACCGGGAATCGAACCCGAGCCTCCTGGGTGAAAGCCAGGTATCCTAGCCACTAGACCATACCGGATATACAAAACGATATTACTTTTTCATTCGAGTCAAATTTATTTCCGTGAAACATATTTCTAATGTCTGTAAAAATGTGGCGCCAGTAGTGGTTAAAGGCCAAATTTGAAGAGTACGGTGATGGAGAAGAAATAAAAAGCGTTATTCATCAAATTCAACCAATGTTTTCATCGACTTGTGACATGAAGTGAAACTGCACTTTTTTTTTCTTTTGCGTGTGGAGCCTTTTCCATTGTCTTCTGAACAAAATCGATTCAATAATCTTACGTGGATCTGCCAATAATATTGTCATATATGCCTCAGACTGGCGACTGATTGAGTGGTGTATTAGTTGTCTTGTAAACGAGAAATGTAAATTAAACCAAAAATAAAAAAAAAACGTCCGGTTCTTGCTGTCGCTAACAAGCTCTTTTAATTTTGTAATTAAATTTTTCCCGATTGAGGAGACCTTATTAAAGTCACGGCTTGGCCGGATCGTACTTTTTCGGGTAGGTCATAAATTGTATATAGCCAGCAGCAGTGAAAGAAGACCTAAAATTTGTTTAAATTAATTTGATTCAGTTGATTTGTTTCAAACTCTATATTGTCTTCCATTTATTATTTTCAATATGATGAGGAAGTATATATTACATACATAGACATACATAAAAAAAATTCTTTAATTTGACATTTGTTTGTAGAAGGAATAGTGTACTAAACTTTTGAAAATGTATTTTTACGCCTTTGTTTTATAATATACTCTTACCTGTATAACGGTCTTCTGATTTCATGGAAATTCCTCAAGTCTCTCAGAGCAGGCACCGCCGCGACTCTAAAAGAATGGTAATCGTCATCTGTGTAGAGATGTAAGCATTCCTCAACGTCTCCAGTGCCGTCGCCGAAATATCTCTTCAGCTGATTCTGCATTTTGTCGAAATCATTGCAATACAAATAGAGGAAGAGTGAATGCACGTCTTTTAAACCGATCGAACGTTGAATCGAGTTATTCTCTTCAATCGAGCAAATTATATCACCGGATGACTCTTCGGGCTAAAGAGATAAGATATATATTACATTTGTTTTATTATACTACAATTTTATAATTATAGGAATCTCCATAAAATCGGGTCGTTGTTGAAAGCCTGTGGTTGCCATGTTGTTTTGGTGACGTTGGTCTAACCCGTTGTTTATTACTCAGACATAGAGGCCAAATTACCACGTCAAGGTCTATAATTGAGAAGCAGGAAGACATGATAAGACTTTATTTTCAAAATTAATGTTATTCAGTGGCCCTGAGATGCTGGTACGATGCAGATTGTAACCTTATTATAGTATGTATCTATGTTTGTTCCAATTCATGCTAATATTTATGCTCGCTTTCTTTTTACTATTATTTCGTCAGGCTAGACATTACCCGATTAAAATAAAGAAAAAAACTAAACCAATGATTTTCCACAATTAAAGGTTTAAATTCAGACAATATAAATTGATCTGCTCGAATAAAATTTTCCGGTACCGGAAATCAAACCTGAGCCTCCTGGGTGAGAGCCAGGTATCCTAGCCACTAGACCATACCGGATATACAAAACGATATTACTGATATTTCACGAATCGAAGGTATCAATTCAGATGATCGAAATTGATATCAGTTTGACTAAAACATTCCGGTACCGGGAATCGAACCCGAGCCTCCTGGGTGAAAGCCAGGTATCCTAGCCACTAGACCATACCGGATATATAAAACGATATTACTGATATTTCACGAATCGAAGGTATCAATTCAGTTGATCAAAATTGATATATGTTTGACTAAAACATTCCGGTAACCGAGCCTCCTGGGTGAAAGCCAGGTATCCTAGCCACTAGACCATACCGGATATACAAAACGATATTACTGATATTTCACGAATACGAAGCTTCAATTCAGTTGATCGAAATTGATACCTGTTTGATTAAAACATTCCGGTACCGGGAATCGAACCCGAGCCTCCTGGGTGAAAGCCAGGTATCCTAGCCACTAGACCATACCGGATATACAAAACGATATTACTGATATTTCACGAATGGGAGATATCTATTCAGTTGATCGAAATTGATCTACTCGACTAAAACATTCCGGTACCGGGAATCGAACCCGAGCCTCCTGGGTGAGAGCCAGGTATCCTAGCCACTAGACCATACCGGATATAAAAAACGATATTACTGATATTTCACGAATACGAGGCTTCAATTCAGTTGATCGAAATTGATATCTGTTTGATTAAAACATTCCGGTACCGGGAATCGAACCCGAGCCTCCTGGGTGAAAGCCAGGTATCCTAGCCACTAGACCATACCGGATATACAAAACGATATTACTGATATTTCACGAATAGGAGGTTTCTGTTCAGTTGATCGAAATTGATATCTGTTTAACTAAAAGATTCCGGTACCGGGAATCGAACCCGAGCCTCAGGGTGAAAGCCAGGTATCCTAGCCACTAGACCATACCGGATATACAAAACGATATTACTGATATTTCACGAATAGGAGGTTTAAATTCAGTTGATTGAAATTGATCTGTTTGACTAAAACATTCCGGTACCGGGAATCGAACCCGAGTCTCCTGGGTGAAAGCCAGGTATCCTAGCCACTAGACCATACCGGATATAAAAAACGATATTACTGATATTTCACGAATCGAAGGTATCAATTCAGTTGATCGAAATTGATATCTGTTTGACTAAAACATTCCGGTACCGGGAATCGAACCCGAGCCTCCTGGGTGAGAGCCAGGTATCCTAGCCACTAGACCATTCCGGATATACAAAACGATATTACTGATATTTCACGAATCGAAGGTATCAATTCAGTTGATCGAAATTGATATCTGTTTGACTAAAACATTCCGGTACCGGGAATCGAACCCGAGCCTCCTGGGTGAGAGCCAGGTATCCTAGCCACTAGACCATTCCGGATATACAAAACGATATTACTGATATTTCACGAATGGGAGGTTTCAATTCAGTCGATCGAAATTGATCTACTTGACTAAAACATTCCGGTACCGGAAATCGAACCCGAGCCTCCTGGGTGAAAGCCAGGTATCCTAGCCACTAGACCATACCGGATATACAAAACGATATTACTGATATTTCACGAATGGGAGGTATCAATTCAGTTGATCGAAATTGATCTGCTTGACTAAAACATTCCGGTACCGGGAATCGAACCCGAGCCTCCTGGGTGAAAGCCAGGTATCCTAGCCACTAGACCATACCGGATATACAAAACGATATTTCTGATATTTCACGAATAGGAGGTTTCTATTCAGTTGATCCAAATTGATCTACTCGACTAAAACATTCCGGTACCGGGAATCGAACCCGAGCCTCCTGGGTGAAAGCCAAGTATCCTAGCCACTAGACCATACCGGATATACAAAACGATATTTCTGATATTTCACGAATAGGAGGTTTCTATTCAGTTGATCCAAATTGATCTACTCGACTAAAACATTCCGGTACCGGGAATCGAACCCGAGCCTCCTGGGTGAAAGCCAGGTATCCTAGCCACTAGACCATACCGGATATACAAAACGATATTTCTGATATTTCATGAATAGGAGGTTTCTATTCAGTTGATCGAAATTGGGTCTGTTTGACTAAAACATTCCGGTACCGGGAATCGAACCCGAGCCTCCTGGGTGAAAGCCAGGTATCCTAGCCACTAGACCATACCGGATATACAAAACGATATTTCTGATATTTCACGAATAGGAGGTTGCTATTCAGTTGATCCAAATTGATCTACTCGACTAAAACATTCCGGTACCGGGAATCGAACCCGAGCCTCCTGGGTGAAAGCCAGGTATCCTAGCCACTAGACCATACCGGATATACAAAACGATATTTCTGATATTTCACGAATAGGAGGTTGCTATTCAGTTGATCCAAATTGATCTACTCGACTAAAACATTCCGGTACCGGGAATCGAACCCGAGCCTCCTGGGTGAAAGCCAGGTATCCTAGCCACTAGACCATACCGGATATACAAAACGATATTTCTGATATTTCACGAATAGGAGGTTGCTATTCAGTTGATCCAAATTGATCTACTCGACTAAAACATTCCGGTACCGGGAATCGAACCCGAGCCTCCTGGGTGAAAGCCAGGTATCCTAGCCACTAGACCATACCGGATATACAAAACGATATTTCTGATATTTCATGAATAGGAGGTTTCTATTCAGTTGATCGAAATTGGGTCTGTTTGACTAAAACATTCCGGTACCGGGAATCGAACCCGAGCCTCCTGGGTGAAAGCCAGGTATCCTAGCCACTAGACCATTCCGGAAATACAAAACGATATTTCTGCTATTTCACGAATAGGAGGTTGCTATTCAGTTGATCCAAATTGATCTACTCGACTAAAACATTCCGGTACCGGGAATCGAACCCGAGCCTCCTGGGTGAAAGCCAGGTATCCTAGCCACTAGACCATACCGGATATACAAAACGATATTTCTGATATTTCACGAATAGGAGGTTTCTATTCAGTTGATCCAAATTGATCTGCTTGACTAAAACATTCCGGTACCGGGAATCGAACCCGAGCCTCCTGGGTGAAAGCCAGGTATCCTAGCCACTAGACCATACCGGATATACAAAACGATATTTCTGATATTTCACGAATAGGAGGTTTCTATTCAGTTGATCCAAATTGATCTACTCGACTAAAACATTCCGGTACCGGGAATCGAACCCGAGCCTCCTGGGTGAAAGCCAGGTATCCTAGCCACTAGACCATACCGGATATACAAAACGATATTTCTGATATTTCATGAATAGGAGGTTTCTATTCAGTTGATCGAAATTGGGTCTGTTTGACTAAAACATTCCGGTACCGGGAATCGAACCCGAGCCTCCTGGGTGAAAGCCAGGTATCCTAGCCACTAGACCATTCCGGAAATACAAAACGATATTTCTGCTATTTCACGAATAGGAGGTTGCTATTCAGTTGATCCAAATTGATCTACTCGACTAAAACATTCCGGTACCGGGAATCGAACCCGAGCCTCCTGGGTGAAAGCCAGGTATCCTAGCCACTAGACCATACCGGATATACAAAACGATATTTCTGATATTTCACGAATAGGAGGTTTCTATTCAGTTGATCCAAATTGATCTGCTTGACTAAAACATTCCGGTACCGGGAATCGAACCCGAGCCTCCTGGGTGAAAGCCAGGTATCCTAGCCACTAGACCATACCGGATATACAAAACGATATTTCTGATATTTCACGAATAGGAGGTTTCTATTCAGTTGATCCAAATTGATCTACTCGACTAAAACATTCCGGTACCGGGAATCGAACCCGAGCCTCCTGGGTGAAAGCCAGGTATCCTAGCCACTAGACCATACCGGATATACAAAACGATATTTCTGATATTTCATGAATAGGAGGTTTCTATTCAGTTGATCGAAATTGGGTCTGTTTGACTAAAACATTCCGGTACCGGGAATCGAACCCGAGCCTCCTGGGTGAAAGCCAGGTATCCTAGCCACTAGACCATACCGGATATACAAAACGATATTACTGATATTTCACGAATGGGAGGTTTCAATTCAGTTGATCGAAATTGATCTGCTTGACTAAAACATTCCGGTACCGGGAATCGAACCCGAGCCTCCTGGGTGAAAGCCAGGTATCCTAGCCACTAGACCATACCGGATATACAAAACGATATTTCTGATATTTCACGAATAGGAGGTTTCTATTCAGTTGATCCAAATTGATCTACTCGACTAAAACATTCCGGTACCGGGAATCGAACCCGAGCCTCCTGGGTGAAAGCCAGGTATCCTAGCCACTAGACCATACTGGATATACAAAACGATATTTCTGATATTTCACGAATAGGAGGTTGCTATTCAGTTGATCCAAATTGATCTACTCGACTAAAACATTCCGGTACCGGGAATCGAACCCGAGCCTCCTGGGTGAAAGCCAGGTATCCTAGCCACTAGACCATACCGGATATACAAAACGATATTTCTGATATTTCATGAATAGGAGGTTTCTATTCAGTTGATCGAAATTGGGTCTGTTTGACTAAAACATTCCGGTACCGGGAATCGAACCCGAGCCTCCTGGGTGAAAGCCAGGTATCCTAGCCACTAGACCATACCGGATATACAAAACGATATTTCTGATATTTCACGAATAGGAGGTTGCTATTCAGTTGATCCAAATTGATCTACTCGACTAAAACATTCCGGTACCGGGAATCGAACCCGAGCCTCCTGGGTGAAAGCCAGGTATCCTAGCCACTAGACCATACCGGATATACAAAACGATATTTCTGATATTTCACGAATAGGAGGTTGCTATTCAGTTGATCCAAATTGATCTACTCGACTAAAACATTCCGGTACCGGGAATCGAACCCGAGCCTCCTGGGTGAAAGCCAGGTATCCTAGCCACTAGACCATACCGGATATACAAAACGATATTTCTGATATTTCATGAATAGGAGGTTTCTATTCAGTTGATCGAAATTGGGTCTATTTGACTAAAACATTCCGGTACCGGGAATCGAACCCGAGCCTCCTGGGTGAAAGCCAGGTATCCTAGCCACTAGACCATACCGGATATACAAAACGATATTTCTGATATTTCACGAATAGGAGGTTTCTATTCAGTTGATCCAAATTGATCTACTCGACTAAAACATTCCGGTACCGGGAATCGAACCCGAGCCTCCTGGGTGAAAGCCAGGTATCCTAGCCACTAGACCATACCGGATATACAAAACGATATTTCTGATATTTCATGAATAGGAGGTTTCTATTCAGTTGATCGAAATTGGGCCTGTTTGACTAAAACATTCCGGTACCGGGAATCGAACCCGAGCCTCCTGGGTGAGAGCCAGGTATCCTAGCCACTAGACCATACCGGATATACAAAACGATATTATAGAGCTGTTTTAGAGTTGGGCATTTGAGGGATGTCATTAATAAAATATTTAAAAAGTATGGGAGCCAGTACACTGCCCTCGGGTACACCAGCCTGGATTGCCTTAAAGTTGGAAAGCGTTTTACCTATTTCTACACATAGCCGTCTGTTTTTAACAAAGGAGTTAATCTTGCAAAGAAGATAGTTAGGGATTAACGTATTGTAGAGCTTATTTATTAAACCTTCGAGCCACACGCGATCAAATACCCTGGAGCTTTGTTTCCTTGCATAGAGCCGATTATTTCAGTAATTTCTTTGATTCTTGTTAATTTGTAGCTCTGATTTCTAATGAAGTCGGGATTATTGATTATTTCGTTGATATTTTTCGCTCTTTGTGCTTGCGGTCGCGTATGGGCTAAATTTGAGTGAACAAGTTGGTGGTTATTTGCAAGCATTTCAGCTTGCTCGCTCTGTGAGGTCGCGATTTTGTCCTCGTCACGAAGGGCAGGTATCTCGCAGTAGGGGCGCTTTAATCTACGAGCGGTTTCCCATATGCGAGCTGCGTGCCCGTCGTTTTTAGTTTTTCAATCTTGCGGTCCCAGATACGATTCTTGTGATCTCTTATTTCGGCACGGATTTCGAGGGTAAGCCGTGCTGCTTCCTGCTGATAGTGAAAATCATCGGTGCGCTGAAAAATGCGTCTCATTCTATTTTGTTCTCTGATTTTGTGTGTAATTGCATGCGGGAGTTGGTCTTTATTGATATTGACTATTTTTTTTTTTTTGAATATATTTGTTGTATGCAGTACTGATTTCATGCGTAAATATCTCTATTGCTCTATCCACATCCCCCACAATGCTTATGTGCTCGAGTACAACTTTTCTGTTGAGACTTTCGCGAAGGCCGTTCCAGTCTGCTCGGGAAAAATCGCGCACTATTTTTATAATTGGTGCTTCCCTTACAGAGCCGAGCTCAGCAAGAGAGGTTATATCCAACATGTCGGGGATGTTTTTATTAATAATAAGATCTAGGTTGAGGGTCTCATGCCGTTAGTAGGATATTGTGTAGTTTCTAATGGAAAAATAGGTTAGTATTAGCGTGGGCATGCATATAATTTAATAGCCTATTTCCACTTATATTGTTTGTATGGCAGTTCCAAAATCTGTGCCTGGCATTGAAGTCACCAGCCACAATGACCTTGTTGCCCAGTTTAGTCAGGTAATTGATTTTCTTTCCTGTTGGGAAGTAACGGTTCTCATCCGGTCATTAATGTCACAAAGTATTGAGTTGATATTTTCAATTGTTTTTTGTAGGTTTGTATTTATTGACGAATGGTAATTTATTTGTGTTATTTATATTACTGACGTTTTTCGTTGCGGTTGTTTTTGATTGGTTTGATTGCAGTGGTGGGAATTCATTTCTCTGGCTGTTAAGCCAGGGATTAATTTTCGGTACAGGAACAGGTATATATGTTTGTTTGGGAGATCGTCGTTTTGTTAATTGATTCAGTTTTTCACATACACGGAGCATTCTAGGGAACACCTTTGCAGTTTGTACATGTGGCGGGTTCTTCTTTTTTGCGGCTACATTCGAAAGATCGGTGCCCCTCTGAACATTTAACACATCGCGTTTGTGCATAACAGTTTTTAGCCGCGTCTCCCATCGTTGACAGTTGCGACACTGCATAATAAGTCTTTTGTTTTTATAACGAGCCCAAATCACTGTTGTATAATTTAAGTATTTGACTTGCTACTTAAGTCCTGGAATTGTCCATTTACTGTCTTTGGTGTTTTTCAGGCGGTGAACTTGTTGTATTAGCACTCCTTTCGCATTAAGTTCTTCCTGCAGCTCTTCAACTGTTGTCGCGTTCGGCAATCCATACATAACAAACGTGTGGGTTTTGTTTTCTGGCAGTGTGTGGCTCACATTCTGAAATTTGCTTTGGAGTTTAATGTGATATTCTTTGGTGCTGGGATTGAACGATACTCATTCTTTGGTCAATCTGTTTGTCGTTTTGATCTACTCGACTAAAACATTCCGGTACCGGGAATCGAACCCGAGCCTCCTGGGTGAAAGCCAGGTATCCTAGCCACTAGACCATACCGGATATACAAAACGATATTACTGATATTTCACGAATAGAAGGTTTCTATTCAGTTGATCGAAGTTGATATCTGTTTGACTAAAACATTCCGGTACCGGGAATCGAACCCGAGCCTCCTGGGTGAAAGCCAGGTATCCTAGCCACTAGACCATACCGGATATACAAAACGATGATATTATTCATATAATTGATTTAGGGATTGGTCTTACGTCAGATAATTGCGTCATAATAAATAAAACCATTGAAAAAAAATATGAGGGTAATATTAGTGAACAAAATCGAAAAAAAGAAGAATATAACTGAAGAAATGCCATGAGAATAACTTACAGCTGTAGGTTTTCATATGTTTTGCAATTATGACGTGCTTATTGTTTGATTCTTCAACGCGATCACTTCCATCTGCTATCTCGTTGAAGACGGTACGTAAAAATTAATTAAAGCTGTACTGATGAGAGATGAAATCCCGAAACACGTGTCAACAGATAGCCTTGTAACTATTGTTTGTTGTTTCCTTTCATTAAATAATTTCGACTCAAACCGTCGCAATCCGCAGTAGTGCTGCTATGCAACAACAAATATCTATTATGTAATTCAATGTCTGGCGGGGTAAATGCTCGGGAAGAAGTTATTTCAATAGATATTTGTAAAAAAGTGTAAGTAATTTTTTTTTTCAGTTGGAAAAGGGAATTTGTCAAATTTTATTGATCATTGCCAGAAATTTTCCTTGTTTAATTTCATTGTAATTCTTAAAAATGTGTTTCTTGTAACATATTTGAATTTATTTGTTATATTTCTTTTTTGTTCTTTTTTTTTTCGCTGTTTTATTCTATTTGTGTTGTGGTTTTAACCATTAGCTTTATTAATAAAACCATAAAAATAAGAAAAACATCGTAATCATGTGTATATCGGACAATAATCCAAATACATCATCTTGATTCCCGTGTTACCAAGATAATATCCTAATTCTATTATAGTATCCAGTACACATAAAGTATAACACATATATTGAATATGCAATAATTTGTTCGGATTAATTTCTTTATTCCAATAAGTAGAAAAAGTTGTTTTAATATATCTAGGCGGGTTGCTTCATGACAGTTTTATGACGCTTGAAATCTGTGGTCATTTGCGTTTAATTTCATGATTAGAAAATATAATGCTGTAGGTGGTATGCTTCTACGTAACTTTTATATTTCAATAAAGTTTGTTGTAGCGTGAACTTTCTATTTTAGTGTGCTGCAGATTTTTTTATTCATTCTCTTTTACCAAGGATGTATAACGTTATTCACTCAATCAAACTAATTGAATATTATTGAGTTTATAACTCATTTTTGTAAATAAAAATTTGATTCACTCTTACCACATCGTGATTAATCACAGTCGTTTCGACTAAATTGTAGGACATCTCGTTCAGGATGCTCCTCCTGCTTTCCGTCAACGAGGGTTTGATGTCCAAGAGGAGGACTCTGTCCGGTGGTATCGCGACTACAACATGTAAACACCTGAATAATTATCCGGTGAATTTGTCGAGAATTCTGAATATTATTTTCATACTTGTAGCGTTTCCTGTCCGTGATGACCGTTATCGATGTGAACTCTCTCCACACCGCCTTTACCCTTTCGTTGAGGTGTACGCTGAACGCTTCCAACCTCTGGATGGCGCTGCATATTTCCATACTGGCGTTCTACAATGGATTTAATTTTGTAATATATGCTAGGAATGTTGCGAATATTCGCATCCGCGTCCATATATATACAATCATCTTTATTGAGGTTTTTTTTATATACATTGTTAAATACAATATAGTTTATTTTATTATTTCTAAAATGGCTATCGACCATCGGTCTTTCAGTCAAAGATCATTGTCTTATGTGTCATGTCTGTCTTTTAGTCCTCGATGAAAGATGAGATGAATGTATGAATAGTGGATTCTGGATGGCGAAATTTTGGAGGGATATTTAGGTTTCGCTTTATGCAGAGTTGGTTTAGAATGTCTTGATTTACGGGGTTTGTGGCAAATTTTTGGGATAGTTGGGATAATCTTTGGGATATTGGGATTATGCCAGTTTTGTCTTATAGGAGTGTGTTGGATGGGTTATGTAAAGGATTGTTTGAGTTGCGGATTTTGGTAAGCGTTCGAAGGGCTGATCGTTCAGCCACCGCGATATTGTTTATGGTAGGGGGGCGTTGGTGGTTGAGGAGGATTGCACCATAGTCCAGGAGGGGACGACATATCATTTTATAAATGTGAGTCGCGGTTTTGATCGAGATGCCTTTATTGGCATAAGTTAGTGATCTAAAATGTCGAGCCCCGTTCTGGGCCCTGGATTTGGTTAGTTGGGCGTGGGCTTTGAAGGAAAGTTTTGGATCAAATGTAATACCAAGATATTTACACGCAACGGATGGGGAGATTGAGGAGTTGTTGATATTTATTCTGAACGGAGATGTGGGAGGATTGTGGTAGGGAATGAAAAGTTGGGATTTGTTGGAGTTGATGGAGATTCTCCATTTGGCAAACCATAGGGATAGAGTGTCGATCAGTTCTTGTAGGGCTTTGGGAAGAGTGGATTGGTGGACTATTAGGGCGGTGTCGTCGGTAAATTGAAGGAGGTAAGAGGATGGATTTAGGTATTGAAGGTCGGGATTGTATATGTCGTGGACGTATATGTTGTAAAGGAGTGGAGAAAGAGGGGAAACTTGAGGGACGCCTTGTTGGGGTGTAAAAGGTTGTGAAAGTGAGTTATGGACGCGTACTTTCAGGGATCTATTTTTTAGGAAATTGTGAATGAGGCGTAGGAGATGGTGTGGCAAGTTTAAGGAGCGGCTTTGGTATAGGAGGCCCTTGTGCCATACGGAATCAAAGGCTTTTTGGACGTCAAGGAAAAGGATTGCGGATTTTTTGTTTTCATGGCAAGTTTGGCAATTGGATGTTAGGATTGAAAGAGGAAGTGTTGTAGATCTTTTTTCAAATAATCCAAATTGGTAAGGTGGGATGTGTTGGGAAACCATAGATAGAATTTCGTTTTTTAGGATGGATTCGAAGGTATTTTCAAGGACAGGGAGCAAGGTTATTGGACGGTAGTTCGATGCGTCATATGCATCGTTGTCTTTTTTTATAATGAATGTTATTATGCCTTGCTTCCATTCCTGGGGGAAGGATTGGGATTTGTACAGGAAATTAAACATTTGAATTCATGTATTTCTTTAGGAAGGGATTTGAGGATGGATCGTGGAACGTTGTCATAGCCGGGGGATGAGTTTTTTCCCTTATGTAGGACTGTAAAGTACTCTTCTTCTGTTATTTCGTCATTGGGCGGGTAAGGATTAGGCTGATTTGAGGAGTACCAGGAGTTGACAGAATTGTAGAAGGAATTGTCGTATGTCGTTGCTGTCTTTTCTGAAAATGTACTTCTAAAGTAGTCTGCAAAAATGTTAGCGATTTCTGTCGTGTCGTCAGTCATTGTGTTTGTATTAGGATTTTTTTAACTGTCTTGTAAAGTTAGTCTTCTTAAATTTTGCCAATTTTTTGATTTAATTCAAATACTCTCTCCCCTGTCGTTTATTTATTTCTTCACATGTTTGAATCCATTTGTCTGTCCGCATCCATTATTGCGGGGCTTCCGCTAAAATTTTCATATCTACATCAGCATTTGTTCATACGAATGCAGATATATCGTATTTCGCTACAAGAAATTGTGCGGAGCCAACGAGTGACGCATGTTGTGAGATGATGCTAATGAAGCGAACATTTCAGTCGAAAGTCCATGCGGGACTTCCTAAATACAAATTCGATTGTTTTCATAACTATTTTTCTGTACTCTGTATTTTTCACATGATTACGCTTGATAGGAACGCTCTCTATTTAATTAAAGGCATTCAGTATCACTTCATTGACATCATTATTAGTAATGAAGTCAATTTAGCCGATGAAATTCTAATATTTCAAGTTTAATTGTCATATGATGGATGACGATTTTTTGGGCAACATATTTTTATACACGTTTTCTTTCTGTAGATGTCCATCTACACATAAATATACATTTACCAAGCAGGTTTTTTATTGGAATATCTCTTTTTTTCAATTAAATCAATTCATCGTTTAATGGCGCTAATATAAAATTTCGTGAATTAAACCACAAGTATTTTTTATATATAAACAAAATATAATGAGAACAGTTACTACGTATTTTTCTGTCAAATGAAGATATCTTAATTTTTCTATTAGAAATTGTTTACTTCTAGAAAATATCCAGTCGGTCCGTTCAAGCTACGATCAAACTGATTCTTAACCCCACCAGAGCTGTGGCAATAGGCGATGTAAAACAAGGCAGACATGTCTTTTGCTTGAACACCTGTGGAATTAAAAAAAATCGTTAATAACTGAGACTTCAAATTTGTTGGACATAATAATAATATTCTGTATGAGTGGGTACCGTCAGCCCCTCCACCGCGACCAAATGGTCTATTGTGGCTCATATGTGAGGACTCACACCTCTTTTTTCAGACGCATGGTTTCTAAGTATCTCATGATCTTATTCAGAGGGATCATGTGGATCGCATTCAGGTCTAGCTTTGTAGATACAAGAACCAGTTGTCTGGTTTGACGCCCCGCTGAGCAGACACGTAGTGTGGGGGTTGCGTAATTATTCATGGATCAAACAAAGATTTTTACGGTGATGTTTATTAACAGGTATGTATAATACAATATGATTCTTGGTCACGCCGGTATCGTCTCCGGATCGCCAAACGACGAGGATCCAGCGAATGCACTACTAGGGTCGATTCCCTGATGCCTAGGCGGGAGTGATCCTGCTGGTGTCAGTCCTGTGTATGATCTTTTCGTCCGTTACTTCTCCGGCGTTTTGAGGAGCGGCGACAGCGGTTTCCACGACAAAAAGGGTTCTTGGATTCGCGATGCGGTGTCTATACGGGGTCGCTTCTCTCCTCGTCGTGTTTGGAGTTCCGTCCTGATCGGCGGCTGATCGAATCCTCTTGGAGGTTCTTGCGAGTAGTGAAATCAAGGTCCATCATTGTCGTAATCTTCTAATGCGTCGGCGGGCGTTTTGATTCTTATTGCGCATTGAGTACTTTAAGCACAAGTCGTCACTGAACTTCTAGCCCTTCCGATGTTAATCGGAGGAATGCTTGTTGGTTGCTGATAGTTGTGTTTCTGCCTGGGCTTTTATGCGGCAGGGTAAACATACTTTTGGGATTTTGTTTGTTGCACCCTCTGCCAGTGCCGGAGTGTAGCGGATGCGTGGGAGTGTTGCCTACGTTTAGGCTCCCACACTTAGAATATGTTCTAGTGTCCCACCATCTTCCAGACATAGTCTACAGGTAGGTTTGTCCCGCACTCCTATTCTGGTGAGAAGGTGATAAGGCGACAGTGTCCAGTTAGTATGACCAATACAGCTCCGAGGTCGCCTCTGCTCATATTTAGTAGAGTTTTAGCCCTATTTCTGGATATTACCTGAAGGGTGGCTTTAGCCACTCTCATGCCTGGAGTATTCCTCCAGCAATGCAGCATCTCTCCTTTCATTCATGTATCGGATGTCAGGTGTCGGAGAAGACCTAGTGCCGGTTCTGATCTCACCATTGGTTTCGTCACCCCTTACCTGGCCAGGGTGTCCGCTTTTTCATTCCCTGATATTTCATGCCCAGGCACCCAAACCAGGTTGACTTTCATAATATTAGACAGATTGCTGAGTGCATCTTTACAATCTTTAAACTGCAGCGATGTACATCTGCCAGAAGCAAGAGCAGATATCGCAGTTTTGCTGTCAGAGCTCTAGCACACTGGTCAATGGCAAATATTTCCGCCTGAAGGATGCATACCTAGACTGTAGTTACATTCTAGTCTAGGTTTACAGTTGACGATTGCTGCACCCGTCCATTGGACAGTCTTGGATCCGTCAGTAAAATAACATGCACCTTTCACCGTCGTCGGTAATTTGTTCCCGATCCACTGGCTTCCTTCTGTGTACAGTTTAGGGATCATGTTATCTGATCTCGTGCTCAGTATCTCGTCTCCTTTGGTCAAGTGTGTAAGTTCATTTGAGACGAATTTAGCCACGTGCGGTTCATTTACCGCCGTGTGATGGTATCTGTAGGTTGTCCATCTGATCTCCCCATCAATGACTATTTGCAGGGGAGTAAGATCCAGTAGAACCTCCAGTGGTGGGGTGGTGCTCATGCCTCCCGTTATGGCTACAGTAGGTAGTCCCTGCAGGCTGTCCAGTTTTTTCCTCACCCCTATACGTCTTGTAGCTGTCCACTAGACCGTGCAGCTATACGTGAAGATTGGTCTGTGTACACCCAGTGGACATATCTGGAAGCTATCCCCCAGTTCTTGCCACAGACGCTTTGACATGTATAGAAGGATATCCGGACCTTGTTGGCCATCTTCTCCAGATGCAGATTCCAGAAAAAATCTAGTATAATGCCTAAATATTCGGCTTCCCCGCAAATAGCATGGTAACCCCTTGCATGGCCGATTCGATTAGCCCGATTACTCTTCTGCGTGTAAAGGGAACTATTACAGTCTTATTTAGGTTGACGCTGAGACTTGCATTATAAAAAATGATTTTTTATTTTTTGAGTGCGTTCGAACTTTAAATTCAAAACAACAAATTAGATATATTGAAATTATTTATTTTATTTGAAGTATACAATGGCATTAATATTTGAAAACTATTTCGGACAAATGTCCGCCACGGCTACTTCTGACATTCTATCAATCCAATTTCCTACCACCTTTTCATGCAATTAGGGTGTTATGTTCACAATTTTCTGAGATATGTTTGCTTCCAAGGCGTCAATAGGTGCTGGTTTATCGGCATAGACCAAAGAAAATAATCGCGTTAAGTCACATGACTTTGGTGGCCAATTAACAGTTCTGTTCCTCGAAATTATTTTCCCACAGAATTGTTCCCTCAATAAATCCATGGTTGCGTTGGCTGTGTGACTTGTGGCGCCGTCTTGTTGGAACCGTATCTCTTAAATAGCAATACCATTCAAATTCGGAATTAAATAATTATTGATCATCGCTCATTAATGGTAACGAGCTCTCCAGCTTGATTTTTGAAGAATTTAAAATTTAAAATTCTCTTGAAAATGGGCTAATAACCCGAAACTAGGTTATTAGCCGAAACTAGTCGAGAATTTAAAGTTATTCAATCTAATCTGTGTTTTATTGGTTGATTTTTAATAATCAATCATATTTATTTCACTTATTGATTTTCAGCATCGCGATAACTGATGTGTAAACTTGTGCATTGTCTTGATGAAACAAAATCTTTCTTATTCGCCAAATGCGGCAATTTCTCTTGATTTTATCATTTATTTACAATAGCTCGGTGTCGTGTTCTCAGCCAGTTTGCCTAGTGCCGGAAGGAGGCTCTTTGCTTTTCTGGCTGAGTTGCAGTGTCACTCTTTGGGATGGTTATTATCTCTGCTTGTTTCCATATTATGGGGAAGATCTGTATTCTCCAACTTCGTTGAAAATATATTGCAGTCTCGTGGATGCTTTTTCATTTAGATTAAGAGCCCTACAGATTTTTTTCGTTGGTAATTCTGCTACTAGTTTACGAATTTCTTCTGGTCGAATGAGAGGCGGTTTCGTGGATGCAACAACATCCACGAAACCGCCGCTCACAGCTTTGGTGGCTGTGATCGAATGATGGACTCCCCATTCCGTGGTGTTATCGGATACGTCATTGTTAGAAAATTGTGTTTCGAAGTGATCAGCGAGAGTCTTGGCCCTTTTTACGTCGTTGTAGAAGAGACTGCTATCTTTTTCTATTAGCCTATTAGGGTATGGCCTCTTTCTGCAACGTCTCAAAAGGGGCCACGGGTAAAGGATGTCCGCTTCGGCTTCGCTGATCACTTCGTTCCACTTTTTCTCCGACAACATTTTGTTTACTTTTGCCTGAAGTAGCTTTAACTTCTTTTTATCAGCCGGTTATCTGAATTTTCAGAATATGTTTTTTTTTTTTGACAAGCGCCTTTTCTTCGTGCTTAAGACCGAATCGGTTCGCCATGACATTTTTCCGTTCTGAACTGCACGCCTCCGGAAGGTTCTGTATGTCAGCCGTGAATTCCTCCGCTTCTTTTTCTACGTTGGATAGATTTATCGACATATTCCTCTCGTTTATTTTGATGCTCTCCTGGTGAAATTTCACCCAGTTGGATGATTGAACGGGGATGTGGTCTGAGTACAGCTCATGTACACTCTCAATGTTCATCGGATCACTCATTTGGTATGATAGCAATATATCGATGAACTTGGTTGAGGAATCGTTATCGCTTTTTCAGGGCACCAGCATTTCAACCCTTTCTTCTGTTTCAATCATTTCATTAGCATTTTCCCTCCTGTGTGGCTTCCCCATGCAGTGAAGCGCAAATCAGATTTCGTTCTGTGCTAGGATAGTTCGCACATCTTCTTGGCGACTTGTATACCGCTACCAATCGACTTATTTTACCGTTGAATTCGGTCTTTCTGCCGACTGCCTGGGTTTCTGTTGTGTCGCCACTAGGCCGGCTTTACGTCTTTACGATATTTTCGTACGTACCTGGGATGTAGGCACACCGAATTTGAGGCGCGTCATCGAAATCAGCATCGGTTTATCCCGATTGATTGATTGGTAAATTGTTTGGTTTCTTATTGAATGTTGCGAAAAAGTAGATTTCCTTGAAGCTATATAATGGTTATTTCCGTTATCATCTTCTCCAGATTCGCCGGTAACGTTGTTGATTGATTGGCAGTGCACTCCACTTTATCAGCCACGCTGCTGCCCGCTCATATCCTGCTATTCTCCTGCTTAATAACGGCTTCTTCTTTTTTGGCTTTATTTATTGTATGTAACCGGGTAGGACAGAAAAACCTATCCGATTTCAAAACGTCATAAAATTAAAACCACTCAATTTGACATTTTTTTATTAAGATATCGCAAATTTTATTCCATTTTTAAATTTAAGTTTTGAAAAGCACATCACTCTAATGTCGTCCTTGGGAGCGGATACACTGATTTAGGCGCTTGCTGTAGCTTTCCATGACTTTCACCGCCATTTCCACAGGAATTTCTTCAATTGCCCGAGCAATTTCCTTTCATAAAGCAAGAAGGGTCCTTGGTCGATGATGGAAAACCTTCGATTTGAGGTAACCCCAAAGGAAGAAGTCACATGGAGTGAGATCCGGTGAGCGCGGCGGCCAGCCAATATCACCTCTCAGAGGAATGAGGCGTCCGGGAAACATTTCCCTGAGAATGTCCATTGATCGTCGCGATGTGTGGGCAGTTGCACCATCCTGTTGAAACCACACATTTTCTACGCCATTTTCTTCCATTTTGGATTGAAGAAAATTTTCCAGCATGAAACAATAGCGCTCGCTGTTGACCGCTATGGTTTACCCATTTTCTTCAAAAAAGTAAGGCCCCCAGACGCCTAGGCGAGAAAGAGCACACCACACAGTCACTTTTGGGCTATGGAGGGGTTTCTGATGGATTTCCCGAGGATTTTCGTCACTCCAATATCGAAAATTCTGCCTGTTTACGGCGCCACAAAGGTGAAAATGGGCTTCGTCCGTGAAGAGCACAACATCGTCTATTGGGAGTTCTCGGAGATCGCGACACAGGTTAATACGGGTTTCAAAATCCCTTTCAATTAATTCCTGTGCAACAACCATTTTCTAGGGATGCATTTTGAGGTCCCGGTGCAAAATTCGCCGAATACTGCGGTTGGAAATCGCCAAAGCGTTCAATCGCGGCTCTCACATTAACGTAGCCAATGTGTGAGTCCTATTGCTGTCGTGGGACGTCCAGGCGACTTCTTTTTTCAATGCTGAACCCGTGTAGCAATTATCGAACCGCCGTTTTCGATAAACCACTCAATAACAAAAGCACGATGTTCACCAAACCAAGGCATGTTGACTAATAACAAATGGCATAAAACTGGCTTTCTAACGGTTCTTACCACACTACGCTACTTGTTCCCTCTTCTAAGAAAAAGGGATTTAAAATCGGATAGCTTTTTCTGCCCCAGACTGTATTTGCATCTGGCAGTCTTCCCACTCCGACAATCTTGCCTGTATCTTTTAGTAGGCACTGCACTAATAAATACATTAAATGTGCCTCGGCTGTATATGCTTGTCCTTGGATTATTTTCAGATGAAATTGCAATGATTTTTTTTTTAATCTTTTTCCTTTCTACCGTTAGGTGTAAGGAGTTTTTGTTTAGTGTCTGTTTCTATATTTTTCTCTCCATGTCTTTCTGTCCTTGGTTAATTGTTTAATGTCCTTCCAATCTATGTCCTCTTTTCTGCTTCTTCTCTAATTATGTCATTCCATGTTTTTCTCGGTCTTCCCCGGTAATTTCTTCCTTTCGCTCTTGTTTCATATATTCTTCTTGCTGTTCTATCTTCTTTCATACGGCACACATGTCCGAACCATCTCAGCTGTCCTTCAACAATGGTATCATTAATAGGTCCTATCTGTAAGTTTTGTCTGTATGTCTCATTCCTTATTCTATCTCGTCTGGTCTTATTTTCAATTTTCCTTAAGAATCTCATGTCTATTGCATTAATTTTCGTTTTGTGTTTTTCCGTCATGGTCCATGTTTCACTGCTATATATTATTATAGGTCTTATAACCTTTTTTACTATTTCCGCTTTTATGTTTTTAGTTATTTCTTTCCTTCCAAAGAACGTTGTCTTCATCATTTAAATATTTTTCCCGCTCTTCCCAGTCAATCATTTATCTCTTTGTCTATCTTCCCATTATTTTCTATTATTGTTCCTAAATACTTGTAATTTTCTACCTGTTCGATCTGCTTTCCGTGTAATTTTATTGTATGTAATTTGCTTTCTCTAGTTATTATCATTTTTTTGGTCTTGTCTATATTTATCTTCATATTTATTTTTGTTAATGCCTTGTCAAGTATTTCTATGTTATGTTGTAGGTCTTTCTCTGTCTCTACCACTATCGTCATATCATCTGCAAACATCATTTCCGTTATGTGTGTTTCTTCCATTTTCCAGTATCCCAATTTTAACGTCTTCATTTCCTTCTTTGCTTCCTTTATAGCTTCATCTAGTATCAATGTAAATAGTAGCGGACTCATAATACACCCTTGTTTTGCACCTATCTTTGTCACGAACTCTCTAGACTCTTCATTGTTTGTTCTAACTATGTTTTTGTTGTTTTTGTACATAGCTTTAACTACTTCTATAGTCCTTCTGTCTATTCCTCTATTTTCTAACACTTTCCATATGTCGTCTCTTCTTACTCGGTCGAACGCCTTTTCCAGGTCTATAAAACATACATGTATCTCTCTTCCCTTATTTATAAGTTTTTCGCTGATTTGTCTTATTGTAAATATTAGGTCGAGGGTGCTTCTTCCTCTTCTGAAGCCACATTGCGTTTCTTCTATTGTTTCTTCAATCTTATCTCTAATTCTCTTTTCCATTATTCTTGCCAGGATCTTTCCTGGGACGCTTGTCAGTGTCTATAATTTGTACAGTCTCTTTTGTCTCCTTTCTTGTGTATTGGTAAGATTATTCCTGTATTCCATTCTGTTGGTACTTTTATATTCTTTACATCATTCATTAGGTGTGTTAGCTGTTGTATTCCTTCTTCGTTAATATATAAGATCATTTCGGGTGTTATGTCATCTATTCCTGGTGCTTTTCCGGCTTTTAACTTGTATGGCATCTATTACTTCTTGTTCTTGTATTTTATCTATTTCTGGTAGTTCTATTATTTCTTCTAGTGTTTCTATTGTCTCTTCCTGTGCTTCTGTAAGTTCTTCAAAATATTGTCTCCACCTTTCCATTATTTTACCCTCTTCTGTTATTATGTTTCCATTTTTGTCTTTTATATTCATCATATTATATTATTTTTTCTTTCTCAGTTGTTTTAATGTTCCGTAGAATAATTTCTGGTTTTCTCGGTAATTCCTTATCATTTTATTTCCAAATTGTGTCCATGATTCTTGTTGGGCTCTCTTGACTTCTATCTTTACTTCGTTCCTTTTTATTTTATATTCTTCGTAGTCTTCGTCCTTTTTTGTATTTAAGTATCTTACCCACTTATCTTTTTTGTCTTTAATTTTCTCTCTAATTTCTTTCGTCCATCACTCTGTCCTCTTTGTCTCCTTATTCGATATTTTTGTTGTTCCACAGCTCTCTTTGGCTGCTTCCTATGGGTTCTCTGTTGTCCTTAAATTTTTGTTTTAATATCTCTTGATATTTATCCCGATATTGTATTTGTTTTAGTTTGTAGCTATTTATTTTTTCCTTTACAATTTTTCTTCTCTTGTCTGGTTTTTCTATTTTCTTTCGCTTCATTTCCATTTTCACCAAGTGGTGGTCGCTGTCGATCTCTGCCTGTCTTGTCACTTTGACATTTTTCACGTTGTGCCATTTGTTTTTGCTTATTAGGAAATAATCTATTATTGACTTTTCATTTCTGGTTGGTTGAGTTCTTGTATATTTGTGTATCATCTTATGTTTAAATTTAGTGTTTGCAATTATCAAATTGTTTTCTATACACATTTCGATTATTCTTTCCCCGTTATTATTTCTCATCGTTTCTCCTTCTATCCCCATATACTCTTCTATTCCCGTATTTTGGTTTCCTACTCGTCCGTTTAAGTCCCCCATTATTATAATTCCCTCTCGTCCCTCATCTATTTCTCTCTGCAGGTTTTCAAAAAATATGTTTTTGTTCTCTTTCTTTGCGTCTTCGTTCTCCCCGTAGGCTATTATTAAAGTCCATGGTTGCAATGATAAATATTTATTTTATACAAAAATATATTCTTAAAATCAGTGTATTAAAAAAATGAAATTATATTAACTATAAAATTTAGTATAATTCCAAATAAGGCATATAATTGAATTCGAACGAGAGATGTGTCCATCACGACGGTCTGCGGGCGACTGAATTCACGCGAATTCGCAGTCTCTCGACTACGAGATTTAGTATTTCCCCATTCCGATATTCCGGCCTGTATCTTTTAATAGGCACTAATTAGTGCTGTTTTCTTTCTTTGAGCATTTGTAGGAATGTTCATCGGCGCATTACGTGCCGTGCAGTGAAATTTGCGCATGTCCGATTTTTTGGCAGCGGAATCATTGTTGCTTGATCGTCGATTGCCGTTTAGATTTGTCCTGAACGAGTAGATCGCGAATGTCGAAAATTTTCTTGTCTTCTTCGGTCTTGGGGAGGCTCACCAAGACCATAGAAGAGAGGCCGCTCCTCAGCCAACAGAGTATATCTGAAAGCCGCGCAACTCGAGCGAGCGAGCTCATCACATGTGTAAAAAGATTTTCTTTATTACCACCTTCAAATATTTCTCTTCATTTAACATGAAGTGTTGTGGGGCGTTTAGTTCATTCAAGATTTTCACGATTTACCGAAAATCGTCGGGGTTGTTAATGAAAATGTTTATTCCGCTGGTAAGTTATTCGTTGTACTTCGTTTTAATGCTGTTTTTTTTTCTCTCTTTCCGAGGAAAGTTCGGTCTTCTCTGATCATCGTTCTGACAGAACTGCAGTAACTAGCCATAAGACTGTTCACTTAGGCCCATAGGGCCCGTTGTGATACCATAGAACTAGAGAACCTTCCCTACATACAACACAATTCAAGCACTTAATGAACCTGATCAGATCATTCACCTTTATGCATAATCGTATGCATAATTAATTCTTTTCCTCTTAAGAGCAGCATATTATCCTAGATAGTGAAGTACTGTTTCTTCCTCTTCCTCAACCAGATATTCTCTGCAAAAATCATTGTATTTGAGACTCATCTTGTGTGTGTGTCTGCCTAGAAGACAGTGCCCTGTTCATATTTAATGAAACGTTCAGTCACCATTTATCTAGTGTATGGATAACTAGTGGTGACTGAACGTTGCATTAAATGTGAATTTCGTTTTCCTTGTTTGCTTAAACAGAACAAGTTCGCCTTCCTTTAGTGGACGAAACAATGATTCTCGGTCGTCTACCTTGTAGGCCCAAATCGTTGACGATGCCACTTGAAATTAAGCAAAAGGTGGCGCTTACGTCGCCTTTAATTTACAGTGCCCTGTGATGATGCCCACTATCTTCCTTATATCGATTCTGCTTAGTGCAATTAATATAGGGTTGTGCATTTGCTTTCTTTAGTGTACGCAGATCGATTACTTTATCGCCAGGGCCTGGTGTTGCGGCATTGGTCGGTTCGGTTGTCGTCCTCGTGGGGATAATACCTGCTGGTGTCCCTTTGTTAGTGTTTAGATTTGTTGCTGCCTTTTTATTTTATTTGGGCGATAATTGGTGTTGCGCCTTTAAAAACAGACCTTGGTTACTCTTTCATCTGTTGGCTGGACGTTTTCTTTTTTCTTTTTGCGGCTACTGGCTCTTGATTTCGTCCATTAGTTTTTCGATCGTTGCTCTTTTTTTATCCCCAACATCGGAGTCACTTATTGGAACGTGGGTGTCTATGTCGTCGTATTCGAGCTTTCCGGTGCTGTCGGTTCGCGTAGTCATGTTGATTTTTATGTAATAAATAATAATAATAATAAAATCATATCACTGGCTAATATTTCAGGCGAATAATGTAAGACCATTACACAAATTTCAAGAATATATTTATCAAGATAACTAAAGAATTTTTATGTTCGCTTCCTAATTCAAGAAAAGCAAAATCTGTCGTTAGGAGTAAATCGAAGTGTAGCACAACAGTATTTGCCGCTGCGGTGTCTCGATCTCGAATACTTTTGATTATCGACACGTTGCCAAACTTCGAACTTTAGTTTTATTTCCTCCTAATTAAAAAAAAAATACCTTTCTTGGAACGATTTGTTTAAAACTTCCGCCTTTTTACGCTGATGCATCACTCTTAGGTAATTTTTCTTTGTGGTGTTGAATGAAAATTATTCTCCCCAGGAATACGGCTCTTGCCGTGTGTTTCCCTGCATCGAATTGTTTTTAATGTTGGCCATTAATTGCTGAGTTTGTTGAATTTTCTACTTTTGTAGTGATTTTAGTCAGTTGAAGCTACGGTATTCATCCCATACTTTTCCTTTCAGGACAAAGCAGCCGTTGCTATTCCCCTGAAGTTAGATATCGGCCGGGTCAGCCCTTGATACGCGCGACCGATGCTCTCTCCCAAGGATCGGCGACTGGCTGCTCCTTTGAAGCCCGCTCCCATTCCCTGCAACCAGGGTATGCCCACTCTTATGGAGTTGTTTATAACATAATTTTAGTACGGTGAAAGGATCATCAGGGGGCGCTTTCGCATTGAAACCGTACCTAGATATACCATCTGAAAGAATTTCTATGATTCCTTTGTTCCTTCTGTTGAGATTAACGCTTACATTTTGTAGGTTATAATCGTTTCAGTAAAATTATTAGCAATTATTGCCAAAGTATTACATTTTTTCTGGATTACAACAGTGTACTAGTTAGTTATTTGTCCATTGTATACTTCACTGTTATAAATAGAGTGTTTTTGCGCTTGAAATGTCTGTGCTATAGTGTTAATATTTTTACAAGTGTGTGATATTTTTAACGGACTAATAAAAATGTCTAAATAACATACTGTTATAAAAAATAAAATAAAGGTAAAAGTCTACAAATTGTCAGTTTTCAAATAATTAATAAAAATAATAATTATTTTATTTTTTATATATATTTTTCCATTATCTCCATTTACCTTTTCATTCAAAGTATACTTAAGGTAAGTATTATTATTATTTTCATTGTTTATAAACTTCAAGCATCCAATATATTTATAACATTTTTTTAAAGCAATACTAAACCTTTGGAGAAACTCAAAAATATCTATTTTCACTTCTTTATTGTACCAATGTATATTTCTTAATAATTATTTTCAATAAATATGTTTGAAAATAATTATTGTGTAATTTAAAATGTTGTCACAATAAAGAAACATTAAATATTTGAAAAATATATATTACTTTAAATAATTTAGATTCCTGCCCGGCCGATTTCGCCTGTTTTAGTACAGTGAAAGGACCACCAGTTTCGGTCGTAACATGGGTGTGGGCTTTCTACAGGGTGGACCATTTAATTTCAGAAAATATCTCCGAAACAAGAAATTTAAAAAAATGACCCAAACAAAAAATGATTGTATCGAAGGGGGCCATAATAACATAATATTGTTTTTTTATATAGATGGAGCTGTTGTCGCTAAATCGAGGTCAACTTAGTTTTTTTTTTAAATGGAAACCCCTACTTTTTATTAAAAATTCATATTCCTTGTTAAAAAATGAGAAGAATTCATTGAGCTCACTTTTTCGTCAGAGTGATAGATGGAGCTGTAATCGCGAAAAGAAGTTGTTGCATTTGGACGCTTGCGTATTCGAACTTCGCGCGCATGTGTGTTAAATGGCCCACCCTGTATATCTATTAATTGTCTATGCCTGCAACCAAACACCAATCGGGATCAGCGTCCTTCGCTGATTGATCGCGACGGTTGGTGTCTCCCTGTTGAAGTTCGGTGGTGGACTTGAACTTAAGCTTTATAAGATTTCTTTTTGTTTTCAGTTCTGTAATCAATTTCAGCCATCAGGCTATGATTGATTTTCTTTGGATGGATCCGGTGTTTAAGGAAAAATATCGAATTTATTTCGTTTTATCACTGAGGATGGAATGGAGCTGCGATTCCCTTGAGTCGGCTGTACATTTTTAGGAAGGCCGCAAAAATCTTGCATCCGCCAAGCTGCGGGTAATACCATACTCTCGAGCATGGATGTCTGAAAGGGGTAGATACCCAAGTCGGAATTCCCGTGGCACCCCTGTGTCCCTTTTTGGATAGGCTAACTGCATGCGGCGGGGTCGAGTCAGCCCTGGTTCTTATCGCCGTTAAAAGCCCAAGGGTGTCTATTCGCCCTTTCGGTCCACATGTGGGTTGGCCTCCGGCGGGCAGTGGTTTCGATGATATGACGTTGATACCATCACGATCGAGCGACGCTCGACATGGTCATATACCGAAAGGTAAAAGACCGGAGCAGGACATGATCCAGCAATGCCACATATATGTCCATTCACCTGGAGCGAAGAATATCTTCGGGTCCATGTTTTCGGACGACGACAACTTTTCCCAATCGTTTTCTTTTCAGAACTTGCAAACGTAATAGACTACCCAAGATACAGATATCTGTCGGAACTTTGCTGACGCGCAACCAGTGCCCTGCCTGAAGGACCCAGAACGTCTGCTTTCTTGGAGTCACCTTCCGAAACCCTAAGTTGCACACCAGTCGGGTCAGCATCCTTTGCTAAGCGCACGACTATTGCTCCCTTCGAGCTTCCAATGACGTCGATAAGGTTTTTTTTTTTTGGTATCATTACTTTAATTAATTTCAGCCTTCAGGCTATGATTTAATTTTCATTGGGCGGATCCGGAGTCTTAATGGGAAGATCCGAATTTATAGCATTTTTTCGCTGGAGAAGGTGAATGAAGCTGCGAATCCCTTGATGCGGTCGTCCATTCTTTCACCAGGGCGGTGATCTTCATTTGTTCCGTGTTTCCGGTCCTCGTCGATTTCCCAAATCGTTTCTTCTCAGAACCAGTGATCGAGGCTGGCCCCCAGGTTTAAGCACCTACTGGGCCAGCACCTTGCTGGCGCGAGACATGATGCCCTCCCTGAAGGATCCACTTCGATCACCTGCTTGGAGCCCCCCTCCGAAACGCGAAGTTGCACACCAGCCGGGACTGCGTCCTTCGCTGCAGCGCGACTAGTGCTCCCTTCGAGCTCTCAATGAAGACTGCTATAAGATTGGTACTTTCTACCATTATAATTATTTTCAAACAGCTACCGCCATCTATATGACAGTCCATGTACTTCTAGGACTATTTACAAATTAAATATAACCAGCACATCTCTATCGTTACTGATTTTTTGTATGAATTTGCTTTGAACTGACAAAAGCTGCAATCGATAATACATCTATTATCACAAAAAGACAGCTAAAATTAAACCTAACAATATTTGCCGAATGAGATTATTTACCGCAATTAGTTTGCACTATTGTCCGCATATAGTTGCGCAAATTTTCGTACGATAAATTGTTCTGGATGTACTCTTCCATTGTGATGTTGTCCAAATCTTTGCTTTCCAACGAGCCCATTGGTGAACTCAATGAAATTTGTTCGCATAAAATTTCTATCTGTAACAAAAACAAAAATAATAAAAAAAATCTGTAGCAATTAGTAATAGGAAATAGATCGGGTTTACAGTGGAGAAAAGGTAACATGCAGAATTAAAAAAATCCACAAAAAAATTATTAAATTTTTTGGTTGACACTAGCTGAATTTGATTGGAATTCGTAAAATATAGCCAAGGGGGAACAATAACAAGGGTTCGCATAGGGATAAGAAGTGCAATAAATAATGTTGGAGGGGATGGAAAGAACAGAAGGTAGAATAGTTATAGTTAGGAAAGGGAAATGTGAGAAATGGAGAAAATGCCGGTCTATAACCCAGATAGAGGAAAACAATTAATTAAATATATCAAAGAATGGTTGAAAGCCTATCTCTTCTAACCATCCTTAGATATAATTAATTAACTGTTTTCATATGTAATAATTTTTATAATTGGATTGAACAGGATGAATGTACCGAGTGTCCAGATAAGAAAGATCACCGGCTATATCTTAGGAACTAAGACTCCTAAAACTTTCAAATAAAAAAATATGTTAATAAAAGTGATCATGAGAAAATGTTGGAAATATATTTCTCTTCCAGTAGGGGGCGCAACGAACAGTCGAAACATAATTTTGCAATTATCTCAAAAAAAGTTCAAATAAAGGCATCATAAAACTACACTTTTTGAAATCATGATAAGTTTATAAAACAAAAAGCTAACAGAAATTTTTCTCTTACTCTTGAAATAAAGGGTGGGGGAAGGTCAGAATTTATGAAGAGCAAATGTCAAATAAATCTTTCATTTTTTAACCGATCTTTATGATTTTAATTTCATACGAAAGAACTTATCATACTGATTAAAACAATTGACAACAATCATAAAAATAAGTAGTTCAGCCGCCGTTAGATGGCGCCAACTTAAAGTATAAATAATTTTCCTATTTTTCTTACAAATTTCAAATGGAATGATATATTTTTCTTAACATCAATAAAAATATGCGTGAAAATGTAAGAAATTTTATGAAAACCGCATCTCAATATCTTTATTTTATCACAAGTTATATATAAAAGGAAATTTCAAATTAAAAGTTTCAAATGTCATTGGAAAACTTTTTGAGATTAATAAATTTTATAACAAAAACAACAAAATTGAATTAGGTTATCACCTCTAGGGGGTATTTTCTAAAGCATGCTTTTGAATATACTCTTTCCTGAAAGGTGAATTGATGGAGATGCTTATTTTTTTGGTCACCACGATTTTCCGAATCAGATTTTTATTTTTGGGGCAAATTAAAAAAATATTTTTTATTAATTCAGGCCCAAAATGAGGAAAAACATAATTTATAATTTTTTTGATATGAAATGCAAAACTTCAACAATAGATATACTGCTATTGCTAGAGTGGATGTCGCTGCTTATTTAATTGTATAAAATTATGTGATTGTATGAAATATGACAGTGGAGTCATTTGACAATTTGAAAGACAAAATTTTGATATAAATTTGGCATTGAAAATGTTTTTCCATTTGGTTTTAATTTTCTTTTCAACTGTATTATAAGAAATATTTCTTTATTTTAAAAAAATGAGAAAATTATTATTAAAATTAAGAAGCGCCCCCTACCGGTGACAAAATAATTTAATTTTGATATTTTAGTTACAATTTCATTTATTTTAAATTAATACATAACATTCTTAAAATTTACATTAATAATTTTTAATTCTAAAATTTCTTTTAATTATAACTTGAGATAGGATTTATATATAGACTTCCGGTTTTCTCTAAATTTCTTACTTTTTAATCCTCTTTCTACTAACATTGAGAAAAATATATCATTCCATTTGAAATATTTAAGAAAAATAGGAAAATTATCTATACTTTAAGTTGGCGCCACCTAGCGGCGATAAAGTTAGTTATTTTTCTGATTGTTGTCAATAATTTTAATCAGCATGATAAGTTCTTTCGTATGACATTAAAATCATTAAGATCAGTTAAAAACAAAGGAGTTATGTAACATTTTCTCTTTATAACAACATTTTTGTTTCATGAACTTATCATGATTTTAAGAAGTGTACTTTTATGATGTCTTTATTAAACATTTTTTTGAGGTAATCGCAATATTACTTTTAGACTCTTCATTGAGCCCCCTACCGGATGAGTTACGTACTTGAAATTTATTTCCAGCATTTTTTTATGATTAATTTTATTAACATTCTTTTTTTATTAAAAAGCTCTAGCACTCATAGTTCCTGAGATATAGCCGGTGACCTTTCTTATCTGGACACCCGGTACATGCAGAGACTAAAAGAACAAAATGAATAGAGCAAGCAAGAGGAAAAATAATGAAGAAGAAGAGTGGATGTAGTGAGACCTGAATGAGAGCTGTGACGTACTGCACTGCCCTCAGTTTTCAAACACTGGGTGCAATTCAGCACTAACAGATAGAAATAAAATGCGCGAAATATGGTATTGACATTCCATTTCAAAATATAACCCGCCTACAATTATGTCGGGTGATATGAGAGAAATAATAATAAATTTCATTATAGATACGATAAAAAAAGATTACTAAAAATTTACGACAATTCTGTTGGGATCGGGTTATTTTAGGGAGTTTACTTATGGATTGTAAAATAGGTTCTTAATGTAATAATAAGGTATAACAAGCGAAAGATTATACACGCACGTTTATTAATGGCGACGGCCATGAACACTCTCTTACATAGTGCCAACCTATGTAAAATATATTCTCCAACACTCCCACTTAATGGAAAAAATACAAGTTTTAGTATTACTCAATATATCCCCATATTTAATCTACAATATTTTTGTTTATCGGTTGTGACTGCTTTTGTAAGGTTGTCAGCTACCATTTCTTCTGTTAATTTGAATTGTACCATCTTCAACTCGACCTCGAACATAATGGTGGCGGACATCTATGTGTTTCGTTCTCCCTCGGTATCTATGTGACTCTGCTAGTTTTATTGCACTATTGTTATCACATTTGAGTTTGATGGAAGATGATGTAGTTTTACAACTGTCGAATTCATCTCTCAATTGCCTGAGTTGTGAACGCCAGCGCAATATACTCTGCCTCGGTGGTGGATAGCACCACGGTTGGTTGCCTTTTCGATGCCCATGACACTGCTCCGCCTGAACATTTGAATATGTATCCAGTACATGACCTCCTTTCGTCAATATCCGACGCCCAGTCTGCATCACAATATCCAGCCAGTTCATCCCGTGCAGTATAATGTAATTTGTACTCAGATGTCCCTCTTAGGTAGCGACAAATACGTTTGACTGCCGTCCAATGTGCCTTACCATGGTTATTGTTGAATCGACTAACATCATTTACAGCAAACACGTCAGGTCGTGTTCTTTGAGCTATATACAGTAAACTCCCCACGGCTTCTTGATATGGAACTTTTCCAACCAAATTGTTTACATTTGCCACATCAACTGATACTTTTTGGTTTGGGTCACTTGGTGTGCTTATTGTATTACAGTTGGACATGCCAAACCTTGCTAACACTTCATTTATATAATTTGTTTGGTCCAACCATATTCCGTTGTCTTCGCAACTAATTTAAACCGACAATGTTTTTTTGCAATTCCCAAGTCTTTCATTTTAAATTCACTTTTTAATTTTTGTTTTACACATTCCCTGTTTTTTTTTATCTTTCCAAAAAATTAAGAGATCATCTACATAAATAGCTATTATTTTTTTTATTTTCACTGTAGAAAATGCACGGATCCCCTTTTGATTTTTTTTAGACCGAACTTCACTAACAATTTTTGATAGTTTTATATTCCATTCCCGTCCACTTTGCTTCAGTCCGTAGATAGCTTTGTTTAATTTACACACAATTTTTGTTCCATCGTTGTAGACTTCAGGTTGTTCCATATAAATTTCGTCCTTTAATTCTCCCTGTAGAAATGCTGTAATGGCATCCATTTGATCAATTTTGAATTTATATTTCGCAGCTAATGCTATCAACAACCGTATTGATGTGTATCGAACTACTGGAGAATATGTCTCTCTATAATCGATGCCTGGTTTCTGCGAACATCCTTTGGCAACTAGTCTCGCTTTATATTTTGAAGTTTTTTTCATCACCCTTTTCTTTGAATACTCACTTACATTTTACAGCTTTCCTGTTTGCTGGCAAGTCTACGATATCCCGTGTATGATTTTCCTTTAAGGATGTAAGTTCATTTTCAATAGCCCTTTTCCATTCATCTGATTTTTTCACTCTCTAATGCTTCACTGGTTTAGTGTGCATACAGATCTCCTTGGTTTATCTGCTAGTGTTGATGTATCTGCTACTTCTTCATTTTGAACTTCATTTTCTCCCACTAAAAATTCATTTTCAGGTTCTTTTTCTCTCACTAAAAATGCATTTTCAGGTTCATTTTTTCCCACTAAAACTTCTTTTTCATCTTCCAATGAATTGGTTACTTTTGTAACTTAGTTCTGTTACCGGCACTTATTATAAGCCCCGTCAACACATACACATTTTCAAATGAGTGACCTTCGCGCCAATCCAAAATCATGTTTGTATGGTTGCAGATGAAATCTCACACCATTCACGTCATGGCGCAGCATCTTGTGGTGAAAAGCGGTACTTTCTCTCAGCTCAGCGAAGTGATTTTTACGCGGGCTGTCTGGGAAAAAAAGTACTATCCGTACCACCCGATTTCGGCTACCTGCGAAGGACCGCGTCGACGAACGAAGGTCAGCACGAGGGCTGCACGATTAATCCTGGGTTTTCCGTGACGTCACGTTTAGGACCGAAAACCACGCGGATTAAACAATAGAAAGCGCCCAAACAGGAAAAACCCAGAGTTTTTCGCGGTTTAATGAAAAACCGCGAATCCAACGAACATGAGGAAAACACCATCATTTAGCTGAGAGAAAGACCTACACACCGATATGCAACACACCACAAGTATGCCCAATATGTTCGAGGAAATGAGTAGTCATGACGTGAAAAGCGATTTTCTCGCTTTATCCAACGAGATTTTCATCTGCACCATACATAAAACAAATGGTAATATCACGCATTGTGTCTGGATGAATTTTCATCAAACTAGTATTCGTAAATCACAACTTTCTTCATCCAGATACAATGATGTATGACACCCGCTCATTGTCAGAATTGTTTTTTTAATAACAACTAGGAAACAAACATATACAACTATAAGACACATATCAATAGAAGCAATATTCAATTAGCAATCTATTGATATGTGTCACATTATTATCGGACTAATTACTCCACCGTTTCGCAAGAGATCAACGTGTGTGATATATGTACATACGCGGGTTTTGAATTCACACACGTTGATCTACTTCAGGATTGAATCAAATTAAAAATAATTTGCCTTTTTTTTTGCTTATTTTCTTAATCAACGCGAAACGGTGGGTACCTGAGATGGTCGGCGGGGACGAGGGTTAATCCTCGGGTATAAAAGACGTACCTAATTTTCAGCGCTTATAATTTGCAACTTTGTTTTGTTTTTTTCAAAGCGGAACTTAGTTGCTGTTATAGGCAACCCCTTCTCGTCACCTCGGCCGCTGTAGTAGCCCGCCTACTGCACCAGGTCGAGCGCCATCGTGGAGAACGTCTTCGTGGCTAGTACGTTTATTTAAAGTACTGTCGCAGAAGACGCGAACGAGAAAACTCTTTGCGACCTCTCCAGGGGGACCTGGTTAGGTTAATCAGAGTTCGCACGTTTGCTAGGGCAGCTGACCGAGGATTCGGCCGTGCTTTCCCCGTAAAAACGGGAAAGTGTGAGAATCGTCGGAAAGGCAGGCGTGAAATCGCCACCGCCCAACGGCAAACATTAAGGCCAGGGGGACGTGCTTAACCCTGGCCTTCCCTTTTCACCGGGCGGCTTAGCCAAAAGGCGGCTAAATCGCCCATCCCCGCCCAACAATGTCCACCCAAACCGCCCCCACCATGGAGGACTTCCAGAAACTCCTTTTGGAAGTCCAACAGCTCAGAGAGCAGAATGCTTTCCTCCAGAGGAAAGTGGAACTGCTCGAGGCGCTTCCAAACGCCATCACCGACTCCCCTTCTGACATTTCGTCAGACGAATACTCTTCCGGCTCGACCACCCCCGAACCTTCCGCTGATTCCGATGCGGAACGGCCCGGAACCTCAATGGAAGTTTCACCTTCCGAACCCGCCGATGAGGCGGCTGCCTCCAAAAATAACGACGGCTTCACCGTCGTTAAATCCAGGAAGCGGAAGAAAAACCGCAAAACCCCCAAAGAAGAGCCTAAGCGCTCTCGCAGCGGCGTTAGTAACGCCACTTCCCCCGGCGAAACCCGCGCCACCATCGTCGGCGATGTTAATACCGCCGACAAATCTCGCTCGAAAAGCGCTATACGCGCCCACCCTTCGAAGATCGCCCCCAAAAAAGGCGAATCTCCCGTCCCCTCCGGTTCCCAATCAACGGAGCCACAGCCCCAATTTTCTCTTTTAAAAAAAGAGAAAACTAATAATAATGGAGGCAAAACTGCCGCCAAAACTCCCGCCCCAAAACCATCTAGCGGAGACAAAACCGCCCCCGCTACCCAACCCAAACCGGCCAAACCTTCCTCGAGGGCAACTCTCGAGACATTTTATTTCAGAGAGTCGTCTAAACCCACATTAGACGACATCGACTCCATCGATACTGACAAATGTGTCAGTAAACCACCTCCAATTAACATCACAGACAAATCTCTGTGGTTTAAACTATCATCCGAACTGGCCGTAAGACGCATCCACGTCTTAAAAGCTCGCCCAACGGCTAATCATATAGCCGTCTACGTACAAACTGCCGATCACTACAGGCAGTTTGTAAAATTCCTTAAGGAGTCGAAAATCGACTTCTTTACTTACTCCCTGAAGGAGGAAAAAAACCTCCAAATATGTATCAGAAATATTGATACAAAATACCCCGACACCGACGTCGCCGAAGCCATTAAACAGCTTCCTTTCCCCATCATTAGCGCCCGCAGGATGGGTTCCGAGCGCAGAAAGCTCCCAATGTTCCACGTTACTGTGGAAAATTCCGATGAGGGGCGTGAGATTTTTAATCTCCGCTATCTCAAACATTCCCGCGTGTTCGTTGAACACTTAAAACCCTCAAAAAGGGCCCGCCAATGCCGCAAATGCGAAAATTTCGGCCATAACGCCGATCGCTGCGGCTGCAAACCTCGTTGTGTTAAATGCGACGCGGATCATCACACGAGTGAATGTACTCGTGTAATCTCCCCCGAAACTCCAGCTGTATGCTGTAATTGTGGTGAAAACTACACCGCTAATTATCGTGGGTGCAAAAAGTACCCCAAAAAATCCTTCGCGCAAGCCGCGGCCCCAAAAATGCCTGCCAAACCGCAGGCCCCTAATCCACAACTCTCACAAACGAGTGATATGCTGAAATTAAACAGCGATCCGAATTTCACTCGTCTGCTCAGTCAGCTACAACATCTGACAATTCAATATATTTTATCGGCTCAAAATGGCCAATAATAACTCATAGGTTGCCCCGTGGTGCAGAATATGCACCCTTAATATAAACGGTTTACGAGCCCGTTTTCCCGAACTTGAAGAATTTATGCTTAGCCATAAAATTGATGTTTTACTATTAAGTGAAACTCAAATTTCTGACACACGTGGCCTGTTTATAAACGGGTACCGACTCTACTCCACCCACAGCCCTACTATACGAGGCACTGCTATCTATGTGCGGGATAGCATTGACCATTCTGTCCTCCCAAATCCAGATTCCACAAATCTGGAACACACCTCGATCATCATCCGCCTTAATGGCAAACCAATCAGGGTAACGAGCTTGTACCAGTCACCCTCCAAACCCCTAATAGTCGACGATTACAAAAACATCTTTCCCGATCAAGCATCCTAACTGGCACAGTCGCCTCACGACTAAAAAAGGCCGTGAATTAAACGAATTTATCGTCCAACATCCCTTCCCGATCAGAGCAGTAAGTCAAACTGCCCCAACTTTTTATCATCACTGCGGTGATTACCGTCCCGACATCATCGACTTCTTCCTTGTCAATAGAATCGAGCACGATCTCGACATTTGGTCGATTTCCGAATTAGATTCAGATCACAATCCAGTTTTTCTGGATATTTGTGCTGATCTTACCAAACATCGCCGCACAGTTACTATCACTAACTGGCAAAAATTTTCCAGAAACGTGCACGATTTGCTCGGTAAAATTCCCAAAACATCTGGGAATGTAGAGCAAATAAATGAGAGAATTAATTTCCTCACACACACGATCCAAACTGCTCTTGCAGGCGCTTCTAAAACCCGAGTTGTGCCTGAAAAAAGCAGTTACTTACCCCCCGAAATACGCGATAAAATTCGCGAAAAAAATCGCACTCGGCGATTATGGCAGCAAACTCGCTGCCCTGCCACTAAAAACCGCCTTAACGGCCTTCAAAGCGAAATTATGGAAGAAGTCTGCAACTTCAAAAACGCACAATGGATGCGTCTCACCGAAGATGCTTCTCAACACCGCCCCCATCTATGGAAAATCACTAAGCGATTTTCCAAAACGCGAACAACAGCCCCGGTTATTCACGGCCGCAACGGACTTGCCTACCTTTCGGAAGACAAGGCCGAGGCGTTCGCGGAAAGCCTAGAGCGACAGTTCGCCCCGAATCCGCTTACAACAAGCGATGAACTCCTTGACGAAGTTGAAGAAGCCATGGAGCGTCTTGAACGCCCAATCCCACTTTCCCCTAAACTCACATCTCCACGCGAGATTAATGAGTTTATAAAAGAGGCGCCGAACAAAAAGGCGCCCGGCCACGATAATTTAAGCTACACTTGCTTAAAAAACCTGCCCCAGAAAGCAATAGTTTTCTTGTGCAATATCTTTAACGCCTGCTTAAAAACAGGCTATTTTCCGGTCGCATGGAAACATGCGACAGTCATTCTAATCCCCAAGCCGTTTAAAGATCTGAAATACCCTCAGAATCATAGGCCGATATCTCTCCTCTGCACACTCGGAAAACTATTCGAAAAAATAATTCACGCCCGCCTTAGCGATTGGACAGACGACCATCGCATTATCCCCAATCATCAATACGGCTTTATCAAAGGCCTGTCCTCCACTCACCAACTGACCCGGACCACTGATTTTATAATCACTGGTTTTGATCGTGGTCACAGCACTCTTGCTGTATTTCTTGATATTGCGGAAGCATTTGATAGAGTATGGCACGAAGGACTGCTTTACAAGCTCGCCTCCCTCAATTATCCCCATTATCTAGTAATGTTGATTAAAAGTTTTATCAACAAACGCACATTCTCTGTCCGCTACGCATCTTCCCTATCTGCACCACGCAAAATGACTGCGGGTGTACCACAAGGTTCCGTGTTGTCCCCTTTGCTTTATAATATATTCGTTTACGACCTTCCGGTCACGACGAATGTATTATTAACGCAATTCGCGGACGACACCGCCTTCCTGTACAGAGGTAAATATTTACCTTTTATGACGGCCAAACTCCAAACAGCCCTCGATATTTCGAGGAATGGGCCAACGAATGGCAACTCTCTGTTAATCCAGAGAAAAGCCAATCCATCCTGTTCACCAAAAGCAGGAAAACCCCCGAAAAAGATCTCTGCTTAAGAGATATCCCTATACCATGGGTAAGACAAGTGAAATACCTTGGCTTACAAATGGACCGCGGACTTACGTGGAGCTCACACGTAACTTCCGCCATTAACAAAGCCCATGCTGCATTCGCGCAGTTAAAACCCCTGCTTCTCAATCGTAGCAAACTCTCACTATCTTGTAAGATGCTCCTCTACAAGGCAATGATACGATCAAAAATGACGTATGGTTGTCCTGCTTGGAGGAGCCTCTCCAACACGCAATTGCGCAGGCTGGAAATCATACAGAGTAGGATGATTAGGCGAATCGTCCGTGCTCCGTGGTTTGTCAGCAATGCACAATTACGCTCCGAAACCAAAACGCCCAGTGTGCAAGAGCACATCCGTCAGCTGGCGAAAGCCTATTTCTCCAAGTTCGAAATAACGAGACTCCACGATCCCGTTGAACTCTCCACACGGAGAGGCACTAAACGTCCCCACGAGGTTGATTAACCTCAAAGTCTCTCGGTCCCTCGGGACAAACAACCTCTAGCCACTCATTTTACACTCGCTATGATTACAAATAAGTAATCAAACTCCGGCTATCAAGCCAAAACTCCCACAGCCGAAACCCTCCACTATCGTATAGCTATAATAGGTTCACTATGCAACCTTTTAGTTTATGAGGTTTTTTTTAGTCAGTAAAAGTCTGACATACCCTATCATAATCCTGTCAATTAAGTTCTGGCGGGATTATGGAAGGGATGCTATGAGCATTTTTTTAAAATTCCTCACTCCCCCAAAAAAAAAAAACCACACAGGGGAGAACGAAAAACGACACCAACCTCGCCGCTATACTAAATGAGAAAGTCTGATATTTCTGCTTCTTAATATTTTTCTATATATATTATTTATTATTGTTATTATTTCTTTTTGCACTTTTTTTTTATTTTTTTTTGCATTGTTTCTTTGTCAATTTCTTTTTTTTGTATATTTATAATTGTTTTTGTTATTGTATTTTTTTTGTGTAAATAAATTTATTCATTTTTTTTTTTCAGCTAGTTTTCTGGGTAAATTAACGAACGGTTAACCAACCCCACCGTTAATAGTTCGATTTCAAGAATATAACATCTCTACTGATCTGAATTGCTTTTGACATAGGGTCAATGCACTTATATCCCTTACATTCTTCACTATAACCCATTAATAACAATTTTCTTGATTTTCCATCTAATTTCAGTCTGTTTAAGAATGTGAATCATAATCGGGGAGCCGAAGATTCTCATATGTTTAACATATACTTTTCGACCAGACCATTTTCCTTCTGGTGTATTATCTATTAAGTGACTAGATATAGATCTGTTTATAATATAAACTGCAGTATTAACTGCTTAACTTTTATCTAACTTTGAATTAAATAACATACACTTAGCTCTTTCCATTATTGTATAGGATTGGCTCGTTCTGCTACACCGTTTTGCTGTGGAGTATACACATTTGATGTCTGGTGGACTATACCTCTTTTCTTGCAAAATTCTTCAAAATCTTTGCTGCAGTACTCCTTTCCGTTGTCAGTACGCAAAATCTTGATTTTCTTTCCAGTTTGTGTTTCCACCAGCTCTTTAAATTGCTTAAATGTGCCGAACACTTCACTTTTATGCTTTAAGAAGTAAACAAATATTTTATGCGAGTAATCCACCTTCTATCGAAGTATTCTCCATTGGACCACATAGATCTGAGTGGATTAAATCAAGAAGGTCAGCTGTGTTTGTTTTTTACTGTTTAAATGGATCACGAGCTTGTTTTCCTTCTAAACACACTTCGCAATTAAATTTTGTTATACCACCTTTAATGTCCATACCATCAACTATTCCTTTGCCCATTTTGTGTAGATCATTACAACTGATGTGCCCAAACCGACGATGCCATGTATAGAGATTATCTCCCATTCCAGCCATCGTGCAGCATCTTTCAGACTCATCTTCAATTTTATACACTCCTGATTGGCAGTTTGAATGTAACAAAAGTTTATTGTCTTTATTGTATATTTTACACCCGTATTTATCAAATATTACTTTATTGTTCTTTTCAACAATTCTTGCGAATGATAATAAATTTACACTAAGTTCTGGTACTACCAGCACCTTATCAACACTTATTTCGCTGTAATTTATCCGCAATGAAGTGTTCCCGATACCTGTAACGCCCAATTTAGTATTATTCGCGACCGTAATGTTTTTAATGTCACAAGTTTCTTTGGTTGTTATGCAGCTAGGTGCTGAAGTCATATGATGCGTTGCACCACTGTCTATTTATTTTATTTTGCCGCGAACAAAATCCAGAGGTAAATGCACCTTTGCATTGTGCTTTCACGTCCTCTGTTGTCTTTGTATCTTTTTTCGCGACATTATGATGCTTTGTGATTCTTTTTTCACAGTTGCAGCATTTAATTGTTTTTTTTAATGGTAAACTTTTGTTACACTTTTTATTTCCCCTCAGGAAAGCACTGTTCGATTTATGGTTATAATCCGTTTCAAATAACTTTGATTTTATTGAATCATCACTTATCTTAGTATTACTACTCTCTATTCCCATGATTAAAGGTTTGAAATCATCTGTGAGCCCCGCTACCAATATTGCACCAACCCATTCTTCTGTAATCGTAAATCCATCGTAAATCCAACACCTTTTTTGTTTGTTTGCCGTTCCTATAACGTTGTCTACATATTCAGCCATACTGTCAAAATTTTCCAGCCTGAATGTGATGAGTTTACGTAGCAGACCAATTTGTCGGCTTAATCCTTTGTCGTCGAATAAATTCTCAAGAGCGCTCCAGATGTCAGCTGCTGTTTTTATTGTTTACACATGCACGAATAATGATTCATGTATCGACATCACTATGCGAGCTTTTGCCTTTTTTAGTTTATCCGGATTCGTTTCTGTACACGGTGTACAAATGTACTGATTGAGTCCATGAAATTCCAACATCGCTTTCATTGCGAATTTCCAGGTGTGATAATTTTCACTACCCTTTAGTTTTTCAACTAAATTATCGTTGGTAGCCATATTTGACAACGAATGTCCTTACGACAACGAATGCCCGCACTTTTTTTATTCACCGGCGTCACCACGTGCTTCTAACCTCAAAAAATCGCGACCACGCGTTTTTTTTTTTGAAACTTACGCTTATTAGCTTTTTTGACCTGGGCCCATAACCTGTTGGGATCGAGTTATTTCAGGAAGCTTACTTATGGATTGTAAAATCGGTTCTTAATGTAATAATACGTTATAACAAGCGAAAGATTATACACGCACGTTTATTAATGGCGACGGCCATGAACACTCTCTTACATAGTGCCAACCTACGTAAAATATATTCTCCAACAAATTCGTATTTCTTCGTAATAATTAAAAAAAAATCTTTATGGAATTTCCTCTCCTTAAATGTGTTTCCTTACATATTATCATAATTTCCCCTTATTTTCTCCCTTTCCCATCGCAATCTTCTCAAAATATTTACGCCTGTCCCGTCCTCTCTCATCGTTTCCATAGGACCCTACATCCATTCTATTCATACCGCCTTGCATTCCTTCCCCAAATGTTCCCATGTATCCCGTCCATAACCGATCCATACTGTTCACTCATCCATTTTTTTTCTTCCTCTCTCATCCGATCAACATCTCGCCCTAGTCAGCAGTAGCTTATTCTTCTTGTGTATGTCCACATTTCATAGGTACCTCGACACCTTTTCATGTACCTGCTATCGTTTGTACCATGTCTATACTATCTATACTCTCTTGCTGTCCCTCTCTCTCCACCCATTCCGCCACATCCATTTCTTTTTGAAACCACTCATTCACTCACAACAATTTTCGATATCCATGCCTTCTCATACTATCTTCTCCTCTCCATTTTCCACCTACTTGCTCCTTATTATCTTTATCTAGCCTTTCATCACCAAGTTCACTTACTATTTTTTCGTACCTTGCAACTCTCTCCATTGCTTCTACATGCACACTTTTTCGGTTCGTTTCCTGAAACAGAATGTTTTCTCAGGAAAAACCCTTGCTCTCTCTATACATTTATAGAATCGTACACCCCATACATTCATCCTATACAATTAAATTGACTTCACACTAGCATCCCACAGTTTACACGGCATTAATCCATCATAATATGTCACGCTTTCTTCGCTTTAAGTTGAACCAATCTGGCGTGTTCCCTCTACCCACCATTCCCACTAAATACATAACCTAGATACTTAAACTCTTTCACTCTTTCAATACTTTCACCCTTCCTCATAAAATCTTTCCTAATTTCCTTCCTTCCCCCGTTCCTGAGCCTCACCCATTTCGATTTTTTCCTACATTCACACATAATCCTTGCTTATCCATATATTTTTTCACTCTTTGTAACATTTCATTCATTTCTCCCCATTCGTTCGACAGCAGTACCACATCATCTGCATACGCCAACATCCACACATTTTTCCTATAACAAGATCTGTTCCATTTCACTGACGTGTATGTTGAATAGCAACGGACTAAGAGGACATCCCTGTCTCACTTGCTTCCTTTTGCTTGTCTCCACGTTTCACGATACATACTTCTCACCCATTCTACCATTCCCTCACTCATGCCTTATATCTTATAACATTCAATCAATTTATTCCTCGGTGCCGAATCATTGGCCGCTTTCAAAACCAGGAATTGTGCATACATACTTATTTTTCTCTCCAGTTCTCTCGCAAACGTAAATATATGATCTCTCGCCCCCTTCCTCTTATAAAGTCTCCTTCTGGCTCCCCATACGAATTTCCAGTCTTCCAGAACTTATATTTTTCTCTTATTTATCCCCTCCTTAAAATATTCCATAATTCCCTGCACAATAGTGCAGTAAGCAGAAAACGCTAATAGACTATGTTTAGTGGACTTCTATGTCCACTAAACATAGTCTATTAGCGTAGACTATGTTTAGTGGACATAGAAGTCCACTAAACATAGTTTAATGATTCTTGTTTGTAATTTTCGCTTTTCTGGGAAGGTTGGAATAATAATTAAATAAAATTTAATTCAAACATCAACATCATAACTAAATCAGAACTGTATAATAGTTTCGAAGTTTGCTTGAGTCAAAATTATTTTCAATTCGACGGTAAGTTTTATCAACAACCTTCAGGTTTAGCCATGGGCTCACCTTTAAGCCCCCTTTTAGCTGAAATATTCATGGCAGACATAGAAGAGAAAATATTTAAGTTAAATTCGAATAAACACGTATTGTTCTGGTTTAGATACGTAGATGATGTTTTAGCGTGTTTTAATGGCACATCTAGAAAATTAGACCATTTTCTTAACCTAATTAATAACATCTACCCAAAACTAAAATTCACAATGGAAACCGAAACAAATAACAAAATTAATTTCCTAGATATCACCATAGTCCGCAATAATAACAATTTAGAATTTAATATATTCAGGAAACCCACAAATGTAAATTCAACAATTCCGTTTAATTCCAACCATCACATATCCCACAAACTTGCCGCGTACCACTCAATGATCCATAGAGCCCTTTCTATTCCGCTATCCCCAAATAATCAAAAAAGAGAACTGGACAAAATTATTGAAATTAAAATCCCAAATGGTTTTCCATCTCAAATGATTGAAAATCTAATTAATAAAAAACTATACCAGAAGGCCTTGAATCACGTTTACCCAAAAATTCCAAACTCATTAGATACAACTTTCGTCACCCTCACTTATTTTGGTAAAAATACAGAAAGGATTGCTCACATTTTCAAAAAAACAGGGTCGCAGAGTAGCATTAAAACCAAACAGAAAACTGTCAACATTGCTGTTCAATTCTAAAGACAGAATTAACTTATATAAAAAATCTGGGGTGTACCAGATGTGTTGTCCCGATTGTAATAGCTTATATGTCGGCCAAACGGGTCGTGGTTTAGAACACGCTATAAAGAACATTTCCGCGCCTTCAGACTTAATCAAAATTCCAGCACATTTCAAATGATTTCAGTCTTTCTGACTCTCATTGATCAAGAAGACCAACAATTCTTTATAATGACGTTTCAAGGGCGGAAGTGGAAGCATGTCCATGTCAGGCCATTGAAGAACTTTCGAAAAATCTTAAAGCATCTTGATCAACCATTCAGGAACATTTGAAGCAGATTGGGAAAGCAAGCAGAGCAGGTGATTGGATTCCGCACAATCTATCCTAGGGAAACGAATCTAATCGTTCCAATACTTGCAACGTATTGCTTCAGCGGTATAACTCAGAAACGTTTTTTGATAGACAGAATTGCCGAGGATGAAAAAATGGATCCTTTGCGGTAACTCACAACGCAAAAGGCAGTCGTCTCTCCAAATGACGCGCGATGAGCTACACAAAACCAGGTTTACACCCTAAAAAGACGCTTTTGAGTATTTAGGGGAATACTCGTGAAGTACTAAATATATATATTCAATGACCCTTTGTAGCCATATGGGTGTAGGGTGAAGTGCTAAAACCTGGTCAAATTGTTAATACAGAACTTTATTGTGAACAATTGGATAGAGTGCATCAATCTTTAACTGAAAAGTACCCAGCTCTTATTAGCAGAAAAGGTGTAATTTTGCAACACGATATGACCGCAGCTTTTTAATATCTTTACCAGTTCTTGTTTTTAATTTGCATTAGAAAAAAAATCAGTAATTATTACCTTAGCTAAAAAATACTCGAACTTCCTCCGCTGCAAATACGAAGCGAACAGCGGGATATCCTCGTCGCTGCATGTGATCTCCCCCGGCTCTAATTCGCTCAACACCGTCCCGCTGGACGTCCTCTGGATTGGCGTCAACTGCAGATTTGTTAAAATGTGGCTCAAATAGTGGTTAGCGCCCGAAATGAATTCATAGCTCCGCGCGTCGCTCATCGGATTCCCTCCGACTTTATGAGTCTCCTCCACCAGCAGCAGATTCAAAGCCGGATCTTTCTGCGTGATGGTGAACGCCGACGTGAATCCCGAAACCCCGCCGCCGATGACCACTACGTCAAATTCCACATTTAGCGGTTTATTCATATTAAAAATTATAATGAAAAATACAAATTCATCTAAATGTTGACTTTTATTTTTTTGATTTTATTATAACTGACGTAAAGGTATATAACATGTCAAGTGAATAAAATCAAAACTAAAGAATCTAAAATGTATTTAATAAGACGTTACCTTATAGGAAAATCTTATAATTACTTTAAGGTACGCAAAAGTAAATTCATCAATGGCGTAGTTGTATCTTTAATGAAAAATAGTCGAAAAATCACATCCGAATAATTTAAATAATCAATTATTTTTTAATTATTATACAACAGCAAATGTTCATTGTATAACTCAATGTATTTCGACTTTCTATCACTTCCGGTTGTACCGGAAATGACTACCAACTTTTTTATTCCCCGTTCAATTGCATATCCTCTTATATTGAGTTATGTCTACATAACTCTTACAGATATTGAGTTAAAAATGTATTTTTTTAAATATTGACTGTATATATACATGGTGTTCCATAACGTGACTGCCATAGCTTGGGGGTGTGTTGCTGAGGTGATTTCAAGTCAAAAAGGTCTAATGAACATATACCCAAAACGCTATCGTAAACGAGTTACAAGCATTTGATATGTTAAATAAGTAGTAGTAGGAATTCCCTACTAATTTAAAGACCATTTAAAAAGAAACAGCTTTATTGAATTAGTTGCTCAAAATATCCACCCAATTGCTGTATACATAGTCTAGCTCTTATTAGAATTGAAGTGGTAGCTCTGCTAACAGTCTCAGGATCAACACGAATAGTTTCTGAGGCATCCATAATTCTAGCTATTATTTGTTCTCTGTGATCTATTTATTGCATAAACTAAACTTTTCAGTCTTTGCCCATGCAAAAGTCCTGAAGACTCATTTTAATGACTTTCCTGTATTTCCCTAGGTGACAGTGGCCAATAATAATCTCTACCGTCATCCTTATAATGATCCTTAGCGCTATCAGTTTTTGGCTTTTGGCTATAACGAGTCTCGGCCGTAATTGACTTGTTATGAGGCAGTTATCTTCATTCCCCCCATTTTTTTATTTTCTAGGGTTTTAATAAATTCGTCTAGTACCATCCTAAAGTTTTTATATCTGGTGAGTAATGGTTGGAAGTTGTAGTGTCCGGTGGTAGACAATATAATAAAAAAATATTAATCTTTACTTGAAATTAATTGCTCTTTATTTGTAACGTCCGATTACATTCATACACACAGAGATACTGCCGGACAGCCGGACTCGCATCTGCGAATACAAAAAACTTAACACCTTTTTTTGTCGATGCTCGTCGCACACAATAATAATATTTAAATACATACATACACTACGTTACCTCCCCCTAAAAATATACATATTTTTATTATTTTCCAAATACACTATTTACATAAAAAAATCATATGTTAATCTGGAGGGTGGTTTAATCACTCGTTTAGGGCGATCATTATTTGTTTTTCTTTGAATTATACCTCTCTCCTGAATATCATCTTCAACTACAATTTCTTTGTTGTTATTGTCCAAAGGAATTTTATTTACAGAGTAATGATAACATTTTCTGACCTAGTTAGCGTGTCTTTTCCAAGTAAAATCAGAATTTAACACATTTACCAAATACATGTTTGACCCTATTTCTTTTAATATTTTAGCTTTTACCCAAGTAGGTTTAGTTACGTTCTTCCTATAATCCTTAACTAATACTACTTCACTAATATCAAATTTAATTTCTCTAGACCCCTTAAATAATTTTCTTTGTTTATTTAAAACATTAGTTTTTAAATTGCTTTTCAAAAGATCAAATATTGTTCTTACTGTATTTCCAAACATTACAGTAGCAGGAGAAATTCCTGTAGTACAGTGTTTTACATTTCTGTAGTCGAAAAGAAATTCGATTGTGGATGGTATGGTGCGCTGGTGATATGACGAATTCCATTCATTCTCAAAAACTCCCGAAATTGGCCAGAAGTAAATTGTCTGCCGTTATCGGACACAATTAATTTAGGTAGTCCAAAACGTGCGAATGTTGTTCTCAGAATTTGAATTGTGGTATTTGTCGTTATATTATGGATTGGATACACTTCCAACCATTTAATAATAAAAAAATAATAATTTGAAAAGGGACCCATGAAATCTATGTGTAGACGCTCCCACTTATTTTCAGGTAATGGCCACGGTGTCAATCTTACTTTTGGTGGATTATTGCGTAAACTTACGCAACTGTCACAATCATTTACAACTTTTTCAATTTGAGTATTTAACCCCGGCCACCAAAAATAAGATCGAGCCAAATTCTTCATCTTTACCATTCCCAAGTGAGATGAGTGAAGCTCATTTAATAAAGATTCTCTTATTTTTTTGGGTACGATTATTTTGTTATTCCACATAACACAATTGTTTTCAATCGACAATTGAAATCTAATTTTATAATATGGTTTTAAATTTGTTTTAATTTGATTAAATCTAGGCCAGCCCTATTTAATATATTTAATTAGTGATACAATTTCTGTATCACCTCTACTTACATTCTTTATAAATTCAAAATCAATCGGACAATTTATATCTATTTTAAAAAAATGTTCATAATTTAAATCTGCATTTTCATATAATTGTGAATTCTTAGTTGCAACTGGTAGACGTGATAAACAATCAGCAATATTATTTCCGGACTTAACAAATTCTATGCTATACTGAAAGCTAGATAAAATTGTAGCCCAACGTTTAAGTCTGTTTGCAGTATACTGGGGAATTCCCTTTACTGGACTAAAAATGGCTAGTAATGGCTTGTGATCCGTTATCAAAATAAAATGCCTTGCATATAAATATTGATAATATTTAGTTAGTCCAAAAATAATCGATAATCCCTCTTTTTCAATTTGCGAATATTGCTTTTCTGCTGACAATAAGGTTCTGGATGCGTACGCCACTGGTCGTTCTGTGCCATCATCCATAACGTGCGATAACACAGCACCAATGCCGTACGAACTAGCATCTGTGGTTAGTTTTAATTTCAATTCAGGGTTATAATTGACTAATATTTCTGTTTCTGATAAATATTTTTTAATTTTTTTAAATGACTGGTTACATAATTGATTCCATTTCCATTTGAATGGTACGTCTTTTTTTAATAATTGATATAATGGGTACAAAATAGTAGATATATTTTTTATAAACTTTCCATAATAATTCACAAGACCTAAGAACGATTTAAGTTGTGTAATATTATTAGGAATAGGTGCATCTATCATTGCTTTAATTTTATCTTTTGATGCACTTAACCCCTCTTTGCTAATTATATAACCTAAATAGGAAATTTCGGATTGAAAAAAACTACATTTATTTACTGATATCTTTAAACCAGCAGTTTGTAATCTATGTAACACCATTCTCAATCTTTCTAAGTGCTGATTTTCATTTCTTCCCGTAATTAAAATATCGTCTAGGAAGCATGCAACACCATCCAGCCCTTGCAAAAGCGAATCCATATTTTTTGGAATTTGCTTGGTGCACAAGCAATACCGAAAGGCATTCTTGTATATTGATACAATCCTTTATGGGTGGATATTGTTACAAACTCCCTAGACTTATCATCTAAGCAGACCTGTTGGTATGCTTGAGATAAATCCAATTTAGTGAATTTTTCACCACCTTGCAACTTTCTGAAAAGTTCCTCAATTCGAGGCAAAGGATATTTATCTATCTTAAGAGCAGGGTTGATTGTGACCTTAAAATCTCCACATATTCTCACGGTCCGATCTTTTTTTAAAACTGGTACTATAGGTGTGCCCCAATTATTATACTCAACAGGGACAATGATACCTAAATTTTCTAGTCGCATTAACTCAATTTCAACAAGTTTTTTAGAGCAAATGGTATAGGTCTAGGTCGAAAAAATTTAGGTGTATAATTTTCTTCCACATCTAAGGTTATTTTTCCTTTATTAAAAGTACCTAATCCCGGAGAAAATAAATTTTTAAACATTTTCATATCCACCTTGTTAACTTGATTAACATAATTTACTGGCGCAATAGTTAATTTAAAATAATTTAAAAAATCTCTGCCAACTAACGGTTTTCCTCCGTTTTTTATAACATAAACTTTCAATTTAAATGTTTTATTATCATAGGATATATTCAAATTACATGTCCCCAAAGGAACTATTTTACTACCATTGTAACATACAAGGGTTTTATCAGCTGGTTCTAATTTAATTTTATTAAAATATAAATTATACAATTGATCATTGATAGCAGTTATGCTAGAACCCGTGTCAATTTGACATGTAATTGGAATATTTTCTATTTTAACATCTAATGTTAATGGTTCATTAATTTCATTGTTCATCGTAAATATATTTACTTTTGACATTTCATCAATGAAATTATTACTGTTCGTTTTCCAATTTCGTCCTCTAACCAACTGCTTCCTACCCGAACAAACGTTCGTCAAATGTCCTTTTCTGTCACACTTATAGCACGTATGATCCCGAAAATAACACATATGCGATTCGTGATTATTTCTACCGCACACACTACACTTTTCACACTTCACTTTAGCACATTCGGCCTTCTTCGGTGTTTGGTGATGTCTCATTTGCAATGTTCTGGTGACGTTTTCTACCCCTTTCTTGATTGGCCGATTCCTGGTCATGTGATGATACATCATTTCCGTCCTCTCCTCGGTACCGAAATTGATTCCCGTATTAAATTTAGCTGCCATCTTGGAATTAGCTATTTGGACGATTTGATCAAAATTCACATCCAATAATTCTTCAAACAGTCGATCTTGGACAGGTCCCTTTTGAAATCCAATCACAAAACGGTCCCTCATTGCCTCCTCAATTCTCGCGTCTTCAAATTTGCAATGCACTGCAATGCTTCTTACTCGTGCTGCCCATTCTTTTGCACTTTCGTTTTCATAATGTTTCGCATTGTAAAATTTATAACACGTTGAAAATGCACCAACGCTCGTCTTAAAATGGTCATCCAGCTTCTCAATTAGGCTTTCGAATGAACAATCTTCGGGCATAGACGGCACTGATAAGTCGTAAATTAATTTATACGCCTCCTCAGATAGAGCATTTAATAGAATTACCCGTTTTTTCTCAACAGCCGTAATCAAATTTGCGAGAAAATAATTATTTAATCGGCGTTTATAGATCCCCCAATCAGTACTGGGATCAAATTCGCGAAGTTGTCCTATGAAATATTGACTTCCCGACACTTCTGCATTTGGTTCCGCCACTTTTCGGATATCCACGTGCGCGATTATAAATTCGCGAAACTGCCCACAACTACGCGTACAACACTTAATATGATTCACTAAATCCTCGTCGCCACTTGTAGTGTCCGGTGGTAGGCAATATAATAAAAAAATATTAATCTTTACTTGAAATTAATTGCTCTTTATTTGTAACGTCCGATTACATTCATACACACAGAGATACTGCTGGACAGCCGGACTCGCATCTGCGAATACAAAAAACTTAACACCTTTTTTTGTCGATGCTCGTCGCACACAATAATAATATTTAAATACATACATACACTACAGAAGTCTTGCACCTTTATGTGCAAGCTTGTCTGCCAATTCATTACCCTTCATGTTGCTGTGACCTGGAACCCAAATGAGACATACGTCAGATTGTCTAGTGAGCTCGTTTAACTCTTTTCTGCATCTGATGGTCCATTTTGAGTTGCACCATTGGCTGATTTGTGAGGATTCCCACACTGGAGGCCTGTATGCCAGTGCTGACCAGCAGTCTTACCGCTTCACGGACAGCCCTTACCTCTGCTTGCAGTGTGTTACTTGCGTCTATGAATCGGATAGATCGTTCCAGCCGGAATTCTTCGGAGAAGATACCTCCTCCAGTAGATCCAGTAGATTTAGCAGTATTTCAAGTGTTTTCGTAGGAGTTGTTTTCAGTGTCCGTGATTAACAAACACGCCGCTCTTTGTATCCTCTCCAATATAATCTGGTGGGACTTCTTCTCCATAGATGTCCACTATACCAGAGCCCCGTAGAGCATAATAGGCCGTACACTGCCGTGTAGATCCAGTGGATAGTATTAGGTTTTATACCTAATTTACCACCCACAGCCTTCTTGCAAGAGTAGAGTGAAATCATCGTTTTCTTGGCTCTTTCCTGAATATTGGGTTTTCAGTTCAGTTTCCTGTCAACTACAACACCCAGAACCTTTGCTTGCTCTTTTAACTCCAAGTTTATATATGTGGGGGTCTCGATGTTAGGTATTTTATGCATTCTTGTGAAGAGCACCAGCTCCGTCTTACAAGTATTTATCCCTAAACCACATCTATTACACCACCTTTCCACATCTCCCAGAGCCTTTTGCGTGAATTGTGTGAGTAGGTTGAGGTGTTTTCCAGAGACTGTTATTGTCACGTCATCTGCATATGCAATTGTTCTGCATCCTGTGTACTCCAACTCCTTTAAGAGGTCATTTAGTAGTAGATTCTATAATAGTGGTAAGAGGACCCCTCCTTGTGGTGTTCGTCTATTTACTTGCCTTTTTAGGCTAGAGACGTCCATCACCGAATTGATGTATCGTTCGGTAAACAGTTTACCTATGATGTTACATAGTGGGTCGTCATTTGTTTTCCTCTTTAAGGATGATACTATTTCTCTCGGATTTATGTTGCTGAAGGTACCTTCTATGTCTAGAAATACCGCCAACGTATAACCTTTGTCGCTAGAGCTTTGCTCTATTTGATTTATCAGGGTGTGCAGGCCGTGTCTACTGATCTACTCTTTGTGTACGCATTTTGGGCAACTGATAGAAGACTAGGATTAATAGTCTCCTATCTTGCTTCTATTAGTCTTTCTGGGATTTTTAATAAGAAGGAGGATAGACTGATTGGTCTATAATCCTTCGGTTCGGAGTATGTTATTTTCTCTGCTTTGGGAATAAATACCACATTTGTCTCCCTCCATTGTTTTGGGATGTAGGGAATATTTAAGCACGCTCTGAACATGATTTCCAATCAACGTCTTCTGCTTTCTGTAGATCAACTGGAATGATTTTATCTGGTTCTGCCCATTTAAAGGGTTTGAAGCTTCTCAAGCTCCATGCTGTTCTGCTCAAGCCTAGGATTTTTCCTGTAAGCTATTTTAGTTTATATTGGTATCGAGGGTTCTTCATCATTTCTTGGGAAGTGGGTTTCCATCAGTACCTTTAGGGTTTCTTTGCATAATGAGCCCGAGATTGCTGCATTTCCCGTCAGCACCATCCTGAGTCTGTTCGCCTCTGATTTGGTTTCTATTTCTCTGCAGAATTTCCTCCAGGAGGCTCTTTTCGCTTTCTTAATAGATTTCTTGAAGCTACGGAGGCCGTCTTTATATGGCTTTCAGTAACCTGTGACCTTCGCTAGGTTAAATTGCCTGTTTGCCTCTTTTTTCAGTGAGGCGATTTCTTTATTCCACCAAGGTGGCTTGTTTTTGTCTCTTTTAGGGTAGTCTGAGCATGCTGCCTTAGAGGCTTTGTTGCATGCATTTGTGAAGATGTCTACCAAGCGGCCTAACCCCTCCCATGAGTCTGGTACTGGGAGTAGCTGCTTTGGTAGGTCTTTTGCCAGGGTTTCTCTATACAGATCCAAATTTGTATTTCTTTTATTTAGCGGTATAAAAATTTCTGGAGCTATTGTATCCATAACAAATTCCATATACCTATGGCCTGAGAAAGAATGTTCATTGATGACTTTTCAGTTCTTAATATTGCGTATTTCAGGTTCCGAGACTAAGGTATTGTCTAGAACCTCGCGTCTATTTGCGGTGATGAATGTTGGTGCATCACCTTTATTGTAAATAGAGAATCGACTATAAAGTTTAATAGTTACTCACCTCTGCTATTGATTCCGAGCTTCCCCATAGATGGTAGTGGGCGTTGGCATCGCCACCAATGACGATGCTAACCTTTATACGGTTGGCGGGATCTACCAATTTCCTCGCCCCACAGGGAGTAACTCAAGGTCATGCCAAATCTAGGAGGACCATCCACTAGTTTTTGGACTAGTGCTCCATGCTTATGGCTACCGTGTCGTTGCTGAATTCGAGAGAAGGTAAACTTTGTGTTTTTTACTTACCAGCACACATACCTTGGGTTTACCTTATCCCTTCTTGTAGATAAGAGTGTACTCACCGTCATTCAGTCCACAGATCCGGTTTCCTACGACCTCCTGGATGAGCGCCACGTCCTCGCTGCTCTTTCTCAGGTGTATTATCAGCACAGCCGTTGCCGCTTTGGAATGATGCAGGTTGAACTGGACAACCTGCAACATCGTCCCTAGAGAGATTTCTCTATGATCGTTGTATTTCGGTCATCATCTGAGTCTAGAGAAAGGGTAAGATACGAGTCTAAATCACTCCCCTCTACGATTGTTGACGCGGAGACGGAGGAGTTACTTAGCCTACCCATCTTCTCTGTCACCAACAGAGGTTTACTGTCAGTGCCAGCCTGTTTTGCTACTTCTGTTTCCATCTCATCATCCAGCTCCGGATTATCCACCTTCTTGGCGTTCGTGGAGTATATTTTTAGGGTGTTCTAGCCGAACCCGTAGTTCATCACCCTTTCTTCGAGGAGGGCCAGCTTCTCTGCACTTGGGTGCGGTGCCAGAGTTTTCCTCGAACACCTCCTTGTACACTTTAAGAAGTGCCAACTCCACTTTCTTCCAATTATCCGTGGAGATGGTTCTTCTTTGTGATTCTTGTCAATGACCGCCCAGACGGTATGATTCTTAAGATGTCATTGAAAGAGCGGCCAGGGACTACATTCGGCGATTGCCCAAACTTGGGCCTTTTGGTGACAGGGGGGTTTTACCTTGCGACCTGGGAGACCTGTTCCCGCTGTTCTTTTATGACTCTTAGAACTCATTTCGGTGACTTCCTGGCCTTCTCGGTCAAGTCAGCCTCCGGAATGTTCTCAAATCTTCAGCGTAGCCTGAAGGCTGCACGCCTGTCTCTGTAGACCCTCGTATAAGGCCTAACGGCCTTATTGGGGTGTTCTACAGCGTGTCTGCTCGAGTCAGGCTTTGAGTATTCTTTACTGCTTCCTTTAAGGATGTTTCCTGAAATTTTACCACTGCTCCCTTAAAGGTTGTTCCTCGGATAGTTGTCCCCTCCAGATACGATGGAGCAGCCTTGCGCTGGGTGGGATTTGGGTATACCCACCTGGAGACCTAATTCCTACTATCCATAGTTGTCTGTTTTGAAGAGGTTTGTTTAGGGAGATAAAAAGATGTTTGGGTCTTCAGCCTCGATTTGCTCATTTTGTTGAGAACCTGAAAGAAGAGTCGACCAAGAGAGGTCTAGTTCAAAAAGTGAAGTGATTCTAACAAGGAGGCTGTCACTGCAAGGAAAGTTTGTGACAGCCTCGGAACGCTTGGCAATAGGGTAGCTACCTCACTGCTTAACAATGGTCTGGGGTTGTTGTGAGGTGCCACAGATATTGGCTCCCCGTTCATCAGCGGGCCACCCTTTCCACACAGCGGCAAGGTGCGGTCTTCTTGTGGAACTTAAAGATCATTCATACCATTTGAAGGAAATTATTTACATAACTCGTCCGATATAGTTAACTTATTTGCGACTGACTTTTCTAAATCCTTCACATCGTCGTCTTCACCCTACTTTCATTTCAACGATTTAAATACTGACAATCACCTCACTATCCCTACATTCAGTAAGTCAGATATTGAAAATGCTCTTAATAAGTTAGGGAATAAGCTTAGCTCTGGGCCTGACGGTGTTCCTGCCTTAGTTCTCAAGGACTGTAGATCTGTTATTTAAAATTCTTTAAAACACATTTTTAACCTGTGTTTAAAGCAAAATGTCTTTCCCAACATTTGGAAAATTTCACGAATTATACCAATTTTTAAATCTGGTGATAAGGAATCAATTATAAATTATTGTCCGATAGCAATTATTTCTAATGTAACCAAATGCTTTGAGATTCTCCTATGCTCCTATATAAACCCTTTTTTAAATTCTAGGTTAATTCAGAACCAAGATGGTTTCAGGCCAAATCGTTCAACAACCACAAATCTATTTATCCAAACTCAATTTATTTTGAATCATTTAGACCACCATGTTTAAGTAGACGTCATATATACTGATATATCGAAGGCATTCCATCAATCACAATATTTTTCTGTCAAAATTATCTGTTATTGGTTTCTCTATACCACTATGTAAGTTGATCCAAAGCTACCTATCTCAGCGATATTCTTTGTCGAATATGGTGGATTCAAATCTGCTCAATTTATTGCAACTTCTGTCGTGCCACAAGAGTCAAACCTTGAACCATTTCTTTTGAATTGTTTCATCAACGATATATTAAAAAACGTAGATTCCAATGCACTAATTTTTGCTGACGATCTTAAGATTATGAAATCCATTCTATCTCTGATTGTTGGGATTTACAATGTACTCTTAATAAAATACATGATTGGAGCATGAATAACCTATTAAGTTTAAATATTAGTAAATGTAAAGTTATGTCATTCACCAGAAATAAGAGTCCCATTCAGTTCAGTTACAATATAAATAACATATTAAATAAAGTTTGTGAATTTAAGGATTTGGGAATTATTTTTGATACCAAACTGACTTTTAACAGACACATAGAACTCTTAGCGGCACAATCAAATGGTCTCCTAGGGTTTATTTTTAGAAATGGAAAACCTTTTCTTGGAATTGAAGCGATATTGGTTCTCTATTATGCGTATGTGCGGTCCAAGCTTGAATACGGTTGCATCATTTGGAACCCACAATATGAAAAATACTCTAACCTAATTGAGTGTTCAAAAACGTTTTGTAAAATACCTATAATTAAAGAAATTTGGTAATTACCCAAGTAAGGAGTTGACTTACGAAGCGCTCTTGAATAGTTTTAATTTACATAATTTATAAAATCGTCGCAAAGCTCACCAAATTACATTTCTTTATAAAATCTTAAATAATTATATTGATTTTCCAGAAATTTTGACTCAAATTCGACAAGAACGTTTTTTTTTTTTCATTTACCGATACCAAAAACTAATTTACTTTTAGGCTCACCGTTGTTTTCAATGTGCAATGTTTATAACCGATTGGTATTTTTAGCCTCTAGTTTAGACATATTTAATTTTAGTAGCCCTAAGGTGTATTTCAATACTATTTTATCTTTGTTACACTAAGTTCTTATACTTGTTATTATGTTCGATATTGTACCCTTATTTAAAAAAAACAGTTATAATTAGACGTAAGGTTAGTATTATGTAGTGTTATATTCGGAGACTCATTTTTTGTTTGTTTTTTTTTTTAGAGATCTTATACAGAGAGTTTTATGTAACACCAAACATACTAGAATGTACTCAATGTAAATTTTCCTATGTTCGATTTGTTCAGAAACGCATCAAAGCATTGAGTGCGATGTGATTGGCTACTATTTCTTAAAATAATATAGTCAACCCAAACTACACCCTTCCACGTCAAAAATGACTTACACTTGTCAGTTATCGTAAGCAAGTGATATTTACTATTCTGGCGCTTAAAGCAGACGTAGACAAAGAGTTGGACATCTTTACGTATCAATATTTATGGTATGCATTCAGTAAAATATTCAGAATGCACTTGACATAATAGTTGACAAATATAATTTATTTCTGATGAGAAGAGTGTAAATTGGGTTGACTATATTACCATTAGAAATCGTAGCCAATCACATCGCACCCAATGCTTTGATGCGTTCCTGAACAAATCGAACATAGGAAAATTTACATTGAGTACATTCTAGCATGTTCGGTGTTACATAAAACTCTCTGTATGTAATTCATTACATTTTGTTTAGTATCATATGGATTTAGATTTAATTAGTTTTGCAATCTGTTATTGGAATATAATTTCCGTTGATTGTATGAATGAATAAATAAATAAATACCATATTAAAAATGTTGACCCATCTAAACGAGCCTTTTCCCACCACATTATTAAAACAATCATCCGCTTACAACTTAAATATGGTTTAAACAATTGAAATGAAAAAAAAATTTTGATCTGACTCCCTTAAGTAACCCGCTCACAAATTTAGAGCTAATTAGACTGTTGCGTTCCCTTTGAGCGACTAGTTTTAAGAAATAACATCAGACATTTTTATTATAATATATATGTAAATAATCTTTATTGTCAATAATACAATATCTAATTATAACATAAAATAGTACAATTTATATCGTAAAAGTCAGTCAATTGGCTATCGACCAATGGTCTTTCGGCCTTATTATAATATTTTTTTTACCGTTAATCCATCTACAGCATAAATAAGTCGTCTCCTTTGTAATTTTATTAGTTAACTATTGATAATGAATACTTGGTATTCGAAATATACATATAGTGTTGAAATAAATACAGCGAAGAGAGAAATTTTACTACGTTTTATTACCATTACCATATCATTTATTATCATACTTGTGGAAGTAATGATGTAACTATTAATAATGCGATTTCTTGTAAATAACTAAATCTTAGTGTTCAATTTCAAACTATATTTTTCAAAAATTCAAAATAACTGTGATGTACTTGCTGATTTTTATTAAAAAGACTAATCCATATATAAATCCATTTATATATTCCAAAAACAATAGTAGATTATACCACGAGTAATAATGATAGCTATTATTCCCGAGGAACATTTACGAACTGAGCCGCGTAAGCGGCGAGGGAGTAACATTCCGAGGTAATAATAGCCATTATTGCGAGTAGTATACTCTACTTTATCTATGACTAATTTATTAATTTGTTTTAACGAACAACTTTATTTTTCAATAACATTAACACTAGCAATGGTACAATTAATAAATTGAATTGGTCGAGAACTATCAGTAGATTTGGAAGAGTTTTCAATACAAATATTTGGAATTTCGGTTGCTGAAGAGGAAGAAGATGCTTCATTACTATTTATCTGTTTAGCAATAGTATCTGCTGTAGTTGTCTTGTTTCTTATAGACTGATCAATGTAACTTTCAGCTACCTGTGTAGATCTCCAGCCTCCATGACGCTTTAATCCAGTTATATCGCCTCCTCCATCAATGTACAGAGTGGCAGATGATCTGCGATAACAATGGCCGGTATAAGTTTCAGGATTTGGCAATTTTAAATATTTGGCAATTTGTTTACCAATATCTGCAAATTTGTTTTTTCCTATACGTTGTATTGTACATTTTGATTTTTGATAATTTAGAAATAATGAATTAATTTTTACATGTGACGGACGGAGATTGATGTACTTCTTTACAATATTGTAAAACGTACTGTTTATGGCGAATGTTCGTACAATTTTGGTTTTAGTCTTGGGTATTGTTATTAATAACTGTGTTTGATGATCTTTCACGTCTTCAATATTCATTTCATAAAGCTCGTTTGAGCGGCATGCACCCATAATTCCAATAATTAATATAACCTGAAGCAAATAAGAATATGAGTTTTGAATAGTCAGATTAAATTCGGTATATTTACCTTATGTAAAAGAAAAACTTTATCAGGAGCTTTGTCAATAAATGTTCTTATTTGTTTCGGGGTCAGAGTGGAAGACTTCTTTGGTTGAAATCCTTCTGATTTTCTTTTTAAAAATGCTCGTAGTTTGCAATATTTTTCCAGATCAACGTCATGATTTATTCTCAACATAGTTTTAATGATTGAAAAAAATGACCATAATGAAGAAGGTTTGTAATTTGCACTTAATTCAGCGAAATAGGCCAGCAGAACATGTTCGGAAAATGAGTTTGCTTTCTTTCGAAGACGCCATTCGTTGAAGGTTGCGTACGTTTTATTATAAATGGATTTCGATGTTTCCGGTATCAAGGTAGATGTTGTTGCTGCAGCTAGTTGTACAATTTCTGGAGGTGTACAAGTAAAAGACTCTTCATTTTCATCCATCTCATTAGAAATGCACAAACACTACGCGCTTGACACTGACTGTTTTCAGTTTGTGTATTTTGTTTCCATGGTATTTAATTTGAGAAATTTTTTGATTGGAGTGCACGAGGGAATAATGACTATTAATCCCTCGTCATTATTCCCTAAGAGAATAATATATGGCATTATACTGCAAAAATCACAAGTATAATACATACATTATATATTAGTCGTAGATAAAACAAAAAAATCAAAAGATGAACCTTATAGTATTGTATTTTTGTTGCTACTAAACGACTGTATGACGTCCAATTACATATTTACGCTGATGCATGGATTTTATATTGATAAATGGAAAACCTGCTGTTTCAACAACTACAAAAATTAATAACTTACTACGATTAACAAATCTATATGCTTTTCAATCTTAACAAATTTATTCGCGATTAACAGACTGTATGACTGTATGTCTTTTTTAGGCTTATAACAGTATCAATTTTAAGTCTAGAAAATCATGGGGATATTGCCGTTTTTAACTCAATGATACTGTTGCGCCTTTACCTGATATTCAGCCGTAACCCAACCCTCATTAACATAAGTTTGCGCGTTTACAATGGGCCTAGGAATGATTGGGCGGATTTCGGCGAACGCGGAATGTGCGTCTATCGGTTTTTCTAAAAACCAAAATCTGGTGACCAGACCAACGCTTTCAAAAAGGGAAAGCGTTATCACCTCCCTTTCGGCCCCTTTACCCCCTCGCAAGAAGAAGAACATTTTCAACGCAACAAGAGGAGATGAACACCAGATTTCATACAGTCAACATCGCGACAAGATTATTGTAATTTATAAATTGATATAATTTAATATACAGTTTAAGTTTATTCAAGTAAATAATTTCATTTAAACGGTCCTGCAATTCAAACAGTAACAGATACAACTATAAATAGATTAAAGAAAAAAAATATTCGATTAAATTGCAGGAATAATCGTTTAAAGCAAGCAACAATAATGATAATATTAATATCGTCTGACTTGCTGTTTCAAACATCTTTTATCTGCGTATTGTGAACTTTGGAACGCGATAAAGGAGAAATGAATGAATACTCATGCGGATTTCTATCAGTGTAATTAAGACCACGCTGCTATTAACAATCACGATGGAATGGAAGTGCTTAATGTGGATTTTTCCGTTGTTGTTTTTGGATGACATTCTTTGTGCCACAAGTGAGTAGTATTAGGGGGATAGTCACGGTTTGGCCTTAAAGCTCTCTAATGGAACTTATTAACAACTAATACTGTGTATAGTATTTATTATTGGAGATGTTTTTGTATATACAATTTTCTGTGTAGTCAACTACAAAATCTAAAACGAAAAATAAATAGAAAAGAGTATTTATTCACTTGGTCGCCGTTATATAAATAAATTAAATACAATTATTATTATTAATTATTTACAAAAACATGTATTTAATTTAAAACGAAAAAAAAAAATGCTACAAAAAATTATTACGGAAACTAATTTTCATATCTGAAACTGAAAGTATTGACATTATTTTTGTTAAAAATTTGAATCGTCGCATCCGCATACACAGAGAAAAAATACTAAGAGCGGCAATGTCGGGTAAAAAAAGCGTCACGCGTTTTAAGTTTCCCCAGTAGTGTCAATATCTAGTATTAGGTTGTTATAAAAGACTTGAAGTGAACGATATGGGTGATACTGGAGATCAAATTACCGATGAAAATACAAGTCACACCGCATCGTACCGTACGAGTGGTTGTTTATTTTATTAGTTAAACATTTAATTTTATAACATACAGAAATACATAAATAAGAATATTTTAAGAGCGCGCTGTACTTTCTTCTTTTCAAAAAAGAAGATTTTTTTCAGTCATCATTGTAAATATTATTGTAAATATTTAAAATCTCTTTTCGTTGATATTTTTTTATTAATTAGTTGCGTGATGCACCGTGGAGTTTTTATTTTTTACAAAATATAAAACCAACAATAAGTTTATGTAATATGTACAAGTATACACATGTAAATAATTAAATAATCAAATCGGGTTTTGTATGCAAAAATCAATAATTGTTGTAATTATACATAATTCTACAATGGATAACAATATACTGAAATTTGGAATTTGTATTGACGTAAATACGAAATAAAATCGTAACAACTCATTTTAAATCACAAAGAAACTTTTGGCTTAGAGTGTACGGCGCGCGAGGCCGCTTCGATACGTATTCTCCGCACGGCGGCAGCAGTTCTCAGAGCGAAATTTTGAATTGATTTTTAACGGCTATGGATCATCGCATCACTATAAAATTACGTAATACAAGATTATCTGTCCGACTATGTTTTATTTTTTATTTTTATTTTTTTATTTTAAAAATTGACATTTTTTTTTTAGTCGTATCTCCGAAACTACTAAATTAAAAAAAAAATCAAAACATAATCAGACAGATAATTATATTTAATTCAAGCTGCCAAAATTTCAAATCTTTAGGATAATGCCTTAAAAAGTTATATCAATTCAAAAATCTATACCCCTGTTATATTCATCTTAAGTCCGAGCAACTATTTTCTTTATTTTCACACTTGAATTATATATTAATGAAACATAACTCTATCACAAGCAAAATAAAATGTTAATGTTGACTATTTGCTGTTCAGATGGCAAAATGTTCTTCCCTTTTCATTTTTGAAAGAAAAGGTTCGAATGCCTGTTGCCGCTAAATCCGTCCATGTTGTCACCACATGTTGAAACTGCCCGTCTTCTTCGCTAAAACCTCAGATTGCACCAACAAAACTTTATTCCAATTGAATACAATACACACGCCTTGACCGCATCAGCCAAACTGGCGATTCATCCCGCGAATGAACGCCAGATGTGCGCGACTATAAAAAAAGATCGCGAATACAATAGAAATAAATTAAATATAAATTCACAAAACCTAACAGTTATATACATTGTTAGAGTGTACAAATTCATTATTAAAATAATTATTTAAATAATTTTTGGTTTTAGTGGAATTATTACCAGCTTCAAATACATAGTTTAATGGGCGTTCAATTATGTAACTCGCGAAATGTGCCTTCGTAATTCGATACTTTTCTAAAATAAATAAATAAACTGATCGTGTTGTCGATATTTTTAAAACTAAAACAATTGTTATATTATTACGTTTTATCTGTTGTTGTAGTCTAAAAACACAATAGTATGTATAAAAATAGCATTTTTTCCTCCACTAATAAACAATATACACAGTCGAACAAATGTTAAGAAGTATCATAAAGTAAGTAGTGATATTCTTAGTCTATGGAAGTAAAAAAAAGAAACCTTTATTGGCATTAATCGAAAACAATACTAAATAAACATATCCAATCTCATTATAAATAATTATATACACTAATGACACTCACATCTCCACAAATCTTCTTTTCTTTTCCCGTCCCAATCTGACCACAATCTCCACGCCTGTCCCATCATCACTCATCCATTCTTCAATCCTTCTTCCTCCCGTCCATTCACCATGCACTTGCTTACACTCTTGCTCTAAATGACTCCATGTATCCCTACCAACCCCGCATAACATAACATTTCTTCCATTCACTCCTTCCATCCTCTCTCCTCCGATCCACACCTGGCCCTTGCCAGAATCACGTTTTCCTCCCTTGACCAATCCTTCCTCAATAAGTACTCTGGCACCCGCTTATATACTTGCCATCTTCTATCCGCTCCTTTCAATTCTACCCTGTCTCTCTTGCCCTTCCACCTCCAACCATTTCTCTTTCATCCACGCCGCCAGATTCACCCTTCTCCGCTACTCCCGCTTTTCCATACATCCTTCTCCTTTCTCTTCTTCACTCTCCCTCTCCTACATTCACACATGTTTCCCACACTTCTTTCGCCAATCTTCCATTACCCAATCCACTCAATTTCATTTCATACTTTGCTACTCTCTCTCTCTCTCTCGCGACTACATTCATACCTGACCTGTTTGCCTCCTGAAGCAGAATGTACCTCGGGGTCGATCTCTCCACCCCTAGCAACTGCTTCGGGAACATAGTCTGTTCTCTCTCAATCAGCTCATATTCCCTCATTCCCCACGTTTCCACACAATACATCAATATAGGTTTAACACACGCATCCCACAGTTTGCACGTCATTTTGAAATTCCCTTCAATCCGTTTACCCCACTTCGCTTTGGCCACATACCACGCTTTCCTCGCTTTTTGTTGTAAATGTTTGACGTGCTCCCCGTATCCTCCCACACACTTAAACACAAATCCGAAATATTTAAACTCCTCACCCTCTCAATCAACTCTTCCTTCCATTTCAACTCTTCCACTCTACCTTCTCTTCTTTTCTAAACTTTATCCACTTCATTTTTCTAACATTCACACTTAATCTTCTTTTATCTATAAACCTCTCCATCCTATCTAACATATCTTTCATTTCACTCCATTCACTCACCAGTAACATAACATCGTCGGCATACGCTAACATCCACACTTTTCCCTATCACAATCCCGCCCTCTTGCCCTTTTCTCAGTACTTCCTCCATCTCACTTACATATATATTGAATAACAAAGGGCTAAGCGGGCAACCCTGTCTTACTCCCTTCCAAACCCTTATCTTTTCTAATACATTCTCCGCCACTTTCGCTCTCACCCAAGTTTCTTCATACATTCTTCTCACCCATTCCACTATCGCACTATCGATCCCTCTTCGTCTCATACACTCCATTAGCCTTTCTCTCGGAACCGAATCGTACGCTGCTTTCAAATCAAGAAACACCGCATACACTCTCTTCTTTTCTTCCAATGCCCTTTCAACTATCTTTGCAAGCGTGAAGATTTGGTCTCTCGTTCCCCTCCCCTTCTTAAATCCTCCTTTTGACTCTTCTACCTCCTTTTCCAGCCGGTACACATTATTGTAATTCCTCTATAATTTTACACATCTTTCTTATTTCCACCTTTTGCACCGGGCACATTACCCCCACTCTCCAAGTCATTGGTATTGCTATCTCGCCTTTCCACATTTTATTTAAAAGAGCTGCAAATTTCTTTTTTTCTTCGTCCCCAATTTTCTTCCATACTTCCGCCTTTAAACCATCTAGTCCCGCTGCTCTTCCTCCTTTGATCTCATCAAAAGCTCTTAATACCTCCTCTTCTGTCAGTAATTGTACTTCCTTCATAACTTCTTGTTCTCAACCCCTGCCGGTTCCCCACATATCAACTCGCAATTTTTCCTCCAATCACATGATGCTATATCCATTATACTGTCCTCTTTTGTTCTCCTTAGTATCTTCCACAATTTCCTCTCATTTCGACACTCTCTCATCTCCTTTTCAATTCGTTTAACTAAATGTATTTTCTTTTCCTCGCACACTTGCCTGTATTTCCTTCTTTTCTCCAACAATCGCTTATCCTCCCCCCGTCCCCCTCTCCACTCTTTTACTGCCTTTCTTGCCGCTCTTTTCGCCTCGCGACATTCCTCGTCAAACCATGGGCATCCTCTCCCACTTCCCCTCCTAACTTTTTTCCCACATCTCACTATTGCGTCTTCCATTTCCTCCATATTCTCTACTTCCTCCCATTTTATTCTTTCTAATTGTTTATACATTTTTCCATATCTTTTATTCCATCCGCCATCTTCCATTCATTCTGCTCCTGTCATTATTATCACCTTCCAATCATACTTCTGTGGCCACCGGCCAATGGTCTGAACCCAGCATATCCTCTATCTCCATTCTTCTAATTACCTCCCTATCTATTCCCTTTACCATGACATAGTCAATGATAGAAGAAGTAATATTCCCCTCTGAATCCCCCATTCAGTACATCCCACCCTTATTCTAAAATCCAGTCTCCCAGAATACTTCCTTCCTTATTGACATGTTTATCTTGTGACGTTTTTCGTATAAAGTCTTTTTCATCGTTTATTGCGCCAACTTTCACTATTTTTCCTTTACCTCTTTCATCCCTGGCTACCTTTCTCAATTCTGTATGTATTATTCTTTCTTGGATTGTTAGATCGTTATCAATAAACAAATCCATACCTCTAAGTTTTCTAGTATTTTTCATCACCTTAACCTTGTCATTGAAGTCTTTTAGTTTAGCTAACACCATCCCCTTTTTCATCTCGCACTCATCTACCACCTCAACTTCAACGTCCAATTTCTCCTTTATTATTTCCTTAACAGAATTTGCAACATTATCGCTCTTCAAGCGTATATTTTTTACGACAATGTTGTTGCGTCTTGTCTCTTTCTCTCTCTTTTCTTGTTTTTCCTCCAAAACTACTATTCTGTTGCATAACTCTCTCTTTTCCTTTTCACATCCCTCCTCTCTTCGTTTCATTTCAGCCTTCATTAGCATTAGCTCCCTGTTACCAGTCCCTACTTCTTTTCTCAACTTCTCGTACTGTTCGTTATTCATATCCAACCTTTCTTTCCTCTCCATCCTCAATTCCTTTATTTCTTTTAGCAACTCCTCCATTCTACTGTTTCTATTATCCGGAGATCTTCCAATTAATTTACTCCTCCCAAAAATTAATGTGTCGTCCTCTGTCTCAAAGCTTGTTTCTTCTCTTTTTTCCTCCCATGAGCCCTTTTACTTAGTCTATACAGTTGCCTGTAATTACCGATATCCTTTAAACAAGTATCCTCGATCTCTGCCTTCGATCCCTAGATAGCTATATCTCCTATACAGTTTCCTACCCGCCTTTACAGAATCCTATTATTGACTTTAAAAGCTTCTTGTTGCGCTAACCTCATAAGTAATTTGGCCCGCACTACCCACTTAACCTAATGTTACCGGATTTACTTATTAGGCACTGCCTTCTTCCCTTTGATACAGACGTCACCAACACTACACTGAGGGTGGTATTGTCCTTCCCATACAATCCTCTACTTTAAGGTTTAATAATAACTACGTATGCCATTCTAAACACCTCTCTTTTACGAGCACTCAACACACGACCAGGATTTTTTATATCACTAGAATGAATATATGAATCTATGGAAGTATTTAAAGAGAGCTTCAAGGCCAAACCGTGAAGATCCCTTTCAATTTTCGTGAATCTGTCACTACGCCCGCTCAGTAAAGTCTTATGGGCTTTTAGGTAAGCAGAAGGAGATAATCTCGCTGGTGAAGAGAATCCACACGGGCTCGTTTAACGATTGCCATCACTATTTCGACGAGCTGGATTTGCATATTGGGGACGATGAGATTTTTACTGTTTTCAACGGGGATCATTCGGCGGACGCAATGAAGCTGTACGAGTTTTTGATCGCTGCGAAGAGCTATGAGGATTTTTATAGTAGATCCGCTTGGGCGAGATGCAGGGTGAATGCTGGCTTGTTCGTGTACGCTTTTTCGGTTGCGGTTTTGAGGAGCGAGTACACGAAAGATGTGCTCTTGCCGAATTTTTACGAGACCAACCCGTTTTATTTCGTCGGGAAGGACGTTATTGATAAAGCGATTGAAGCTGAGGAAAACAACACCATCATTGATGTAAATGTGGATACCAAGAGTATTAAATACTTTACCGAGGATGTTGGCGTGAGTTCCTATTATTATTTCCTTAATCTATTACTGCCGTTCTGGATGGAGACTAACAATTATCCTTTGTCGAATGAAAACGGGGAATTATACCTGCATTTGCTCCAGCAGTTACTAGCGAGGTACAATTTGGAAAGATACGCGCTAGGTTTGGAAAACATTCCCAGTTATGATTACGAGCACCCAATCAAGTTAGGTTACGATTGCGATTTAATGTATCCTAACGGGGAGTTATTTCCGTCAAGGAAAGACAACGAGGAAATTCTCTATAGAGATGTGCTTGAAGTGGAAGTAACTAATAACACGAACGCCAATGCGTATACTTACGTGAAGGATTTTGAATTGAAGCTACGCCAACTGATGGATGAAAGCAATAATTTGCATTTATCAACTATTGTCAATGAAATGGGTTTCATTGGTTCAAGTAGGACGGATTCAAGAAAATTTAATTACGCTAGGATTTTGCTCGGGAATCCTAGTGGAAAATCGAAAACGCCATCTGCGTTGGAGCATTACGAAACGTCAACGAGGGATCCCATATTTTGGGCAATGTTAAAACGTAGTATGTACTATTATTACAAATACAACAACTTAAAAAATCAACCTAGAGTTTGCGTCAATTATTACAACTATAATTATAATGAGCGAATGTGTGAAAAATTTGTAACCGTAAGTAATTTTGAAATATCTAAGCTGGAAACGTATTTCGAAGATTATATAATCGATCTAAACAATGCGATCAATAAGGATAATTTTAACGTACAAGCAAGGATGAAGCGTTTAAATCACATTCCGTTCTTTTACAAAATTGGACTTCGAGCTAATAGTCCGACTTCAGTTTTAGTTAAACTGTTTATCGGTCCTAAAAACGATCAAATAAAAAACAACCGCTTCAATTTCGTAGAAATCGACCGATTCATTTGCAAGCTTGAAAACGATTTGAAAATATTCCAACGCTATTTGCCCAGCGATTTATACAGCAACGACCGCGAGACGTTCACTGACTTCTACAACGGCGTCATCGATTCCTTCATACTTGGAGAGGATTACGGCTTATCTGATTCCGTGAAATATTACGGATTTCCCAACAGGCTGATGCTGCCGCAAGGTTCTCCAACAGGGACTACCTTTCAGTTATACGTGGTGGCACTGCCGGTTCCGAGTGATAAGTTCCGGATTAAGATCATGCTGAGCAATGCATTTGATTTCAACCATCCTTTAATTTCGAGTTATGAAGGAGTAATGTCCGGACCAAATTCCTTTTCCAAAGACGTTCTAATCTTCCATAATACGAATTTTACGGAACAAAATGATAAAATTTAGAATTAATGATTGTATTGTATTTAAAAAAAATGTGAATCATACAGTCAAATTTTATAGAGCATATTAAAAAATGCCTTTTCAGATGACTCTGGTATTCTTTGTATACTTATTATATATAATATACATATTATATTATAGATATTAATTATCTCTTATATATTTTTAATAAATATCTTTGTGTTTGCCCTACATACATTTTATTACAATTATTGCAACTTTTTGAATAAATAATAATAAGGTTTTTATTTATTATTGTAATTCAATGGAAATTCCAAAAAATGCCTGTATACTAAATTTCGAAATTTTCGAATGTTTCCTACTAATAAATACCCGTTTTTCTCTCATTCAATCCACTGTGCATCGCCTTTGCTGTTATCTCGATCAAATCGGTATGCATTATAATTATTTGGAAATAACTCAGAATCATTGACACCATTGTGTAGCCAAGTTTCAGTTAAAAAGTATAAGTTGTAATTATTGCATAATACACTGTTATAAAACTCATATAATTTACTGTTAAGACCACGAATATTTTGATACACTGCAGATAAATTATGCCGTTGCTGTTGGATGTTTATTCGTTTTTTTCTTCGAGGTTTAATTCTAAATTAGGTACGTTATAAAAAAATGGTGATGTGTCCATCATGGTACTTTCCCCGGTGAATTCGGTCAAATACGTTTTTGATTGCAAATTTAATAGGAAAGGAAAAATTATTATTTGTAAAATGGATTGTTATCTTTTGTTAGAGCGAAGTATTTTGAAGAATATTACAAGAAATAACAAACTAATTTCTTACCTTAAAATGGATCCCAAAACATATCTTCACACTAGTTTTTATTTTAAAAAAAATCAAAATTCAAAATGGCCGATCAAATATGGCGGACAAAAAGTTTTAATTTACAGTTAGATTCCAGATTTGTATTATTATTTACAATAAAATAAATTGTTTACGATAAGATTTAACAAAAATATCCATATTTTCAAAGCCATAGAACAAAAAATATACTTATATATATACTAGAGTGCATAGAAATGTAATTAAATGGATACTTTTGTGAAAAATATTGAATATCTCAACAACTATGGGGTTTAGACATAAAATATGCTCCACCAAATTGAAGAGAAGAAAAAGACCTATCGAATAATGACATAAAATAGGGAGCATTCCATTTAAAAAAAAATGGGTTATACCGCTATGAAATTTGCAAAGTTTGGCATGTTTCTCTGAACACCCTGTATTACTAAATTTAAATTGCTCATTAATAAAACGTTGTTTACAACTACATTGAGATATTTGCTAAAACTTATTCTTACCTTCAAAAAACGAGGTCGCTACAATTTTTTAAAGTTGAGCTTGCTTGTGCATGATACTTGGAGAAAAAAATTGTAAATTGGCAACACTGTAACATAATAAAAAACTAAACGGACAATGTAGAGGTTGAAAAATGTCATTAGAAAAGTTGAATAAATACAGGGTGTTCCATTAAAAAAAAACAAATATATTTGTTATACCGCAAAATTGGGACACCCTGTATGTTTGAAAATAATTTTACGCCACAAAGATTTTTAAATCAATAAATTTTTGTACGAAACATTTTTTGTTTTTTTCACGGGAATGGCGCTAGGAAAGTCCGACACACTGTTGCAGGACCCTGTATATATATATATAAAATAATTATTTTTTTCTTTTTAAGTATTTCTTTATATTGTATAATTTTTCGCGATACAAAAAATCATTTTATAATTTCTTTCTAAAATTATTTGTAATAGTTTTATAAGAAAATATGAAAAAATAAATTTATCACTCGCTTGCTAGCCGCCATCTAGAACAGACGTCGCAATAGAGTTCTTACAATAAAAATTTAAATAATATTATACCATTTTACACAAAGTGTACAAAACATTTTTCAATAGTGGTAATTCCCACCGACACAACACCCCAACAATGGGAACCGACTCGGAGGGCGAGTTTAAAACCCCTAAAAAACGAGGAAGAGAAAGGCCGCGTGTATACGACACAAATAGCTTCACAAACACCGACAACCAGCGATCGAAAAGGTATGACAAACAAACTAGCATGGAAAAACAAACATCTATCAATAATAGTAACAACACTACACCCTCACCCTACATTAAACAATTCAACCACACATACACTTGTAACACTACACAAGAAACAAGTCGCATTCAAATGGCCCAAATATGGAACTGCGGACAATTTGATAAATCCGCAATCATATTAAAAACCAAAACTGGCTTCATAATCAAAACAAATGCGGAAAAACAGAGAACACTAAATGAACTAAATACACTACTCGCAGAGAAAATTATTTCGCATCACTCCACTGCTTCGCAAGAAAAACGCGAACACTCGCTATCGTACAGCTGTATTATCAAGTCCGTTGAACTTGAAATTAACGAAAAAGATATTAGCGAAGAATTAAATAAAAATGGAATAGAGCACCGATACTGTAAACGCATTATTGCGCGCGCTACAGACCAAAAAAACAAGAATGATACTCATTATTACAGCTTCACATCAATCGTACTGCAAACTTATAAAAAGGCATTTCCCTTATCTCAACAAACTACACCCAGTTATCGAAAGCACTGTTCCACCACCGATCCCAGTACCGTGTAGTAAATGCAATTTATTTTCGCACAAAACAAGTGATTGTAAAAACGAAATAAATTGCGGAAAATGCTCCGGCCCACACACCTCAAATGCGTGCAAAACAACACTCCCTGAGAAATGTATCTCATGTAACGAAAAGGGCCATGCAGCGTGGTTTATGAAGTGCAAAAACCGTCCAACGAAACCAATAGAGGGGATCCCAAATATGAAAATTCAACTTACTAACAAAAAAACGGCCGACATAGACAAGTCACTGACCAAAAATTCTCGAGTACATAATTCATTCATATTACACTACTTAATTTTAGATACATACGCCACAGAAATTAATACACCTTCGCTAACTGACAGAAACGAGCTCTTAAGGCTGGCGTTTACTAGAAAAGGAATGATGCGATGACAGAGATAGTTGCGAATCGTCAAGGAGGTGAAGCCTCTCGATTTTAATAGCGAACTATTTGAGAAATATGTAGAACACTGAAGTTTGGTTTTCTTATTTGATTTACATATGTGTATATATGTGTATTCGATAACCGACGCTGACGCGTTCTATTTTTTTTTAAATTGAAATAAATGAATATACTGTTTGTTATTGGCGTAGACCTTCCCTATGAGGAAACCCCAAAGAAAGAAGTCCAAGGGTGTCAAATCGCCAATGCACATCACCTCGGCGCGAAATAACTTTTCCTTCGAATCTGGTGTGCAATAACTCCATTGTTTCGTTGGCTGTGTGACAAGTGGCACCATTCTGTTGGAACCACACATCTTCGAGATCCATATTATCAATTTCAGGCCAAAAGAAGTTGGTTAACATGTCGCGATATCTCACCCCATTGACAGTGACGGCGGTTCCAGTTCATTTTGAAAGAAAAATGGCTCAATAACACCTCTAGACCAAAATCCACACCAAACAGTGCACCGTTGTGGATGCATTGGAAACTGCCCGGTTTTTTTCCAAGCCCCCAAATTAGTTTTCAATATTCAATAAACTTTAATTAATTAACTTAAACTAGGCAATACAATAACTTAAAAAAAAACCATAACATTAAAGTAAATGTTCAAACTGTTGCCCATTAGCAGCTAAACAATGACCTAGCCTATCTTTAAAATGTCTTTTCACATTTTGAAGCTGCCGGAGAGTTATTTTAGCAGATTCTTCGAGAATTCTTCCTTTTAATTCTTCTAAATACTTTGGTCTGCTACGGATATCGTCAAAAACATTGCTTGCCAAATAACCCCAGTAAAAGAAATCGAGCGGTGTTAAATCGGGACACCTTGCTGGCCATTTCAGAGGTCCAAATCGCCCAATCCATCCATGCGGAAATTGAGTATTTAAATACTCAGTAATTTGTCGCGTGCTATGTGGAGGAGCACCGTCGTGCTGGAAAATTATTTCACCATTTACTGGCCCTTGTTCAATGGCAGGAAAAATATTTTCCATCAATAATCTTTGATATTTTTCACTATTTAGCGATCCCTTTATAAAAAATGGACCTATAATATGGTTACCTACCATTCCTGCCCATACGTTGACCTTTTGCGGCCATTGTGTGTGTGTGGTTTGGAAGAAATATGGATTTTTTCTAGACCATAATCTTGTGTTTTGATTATTTACTGGCCCATTCAATATGAAAGTTTTTTCATCAGTAAAAAGAATTCTATTTATTACATTACATACAGAATTCCATTTTCGGAAAATTTTATAACTTTTAAACTTTTCCAACTTCAAAGCTTGGTAGCAACTGCTTCGTGTAACTTGAAATTGGCTGGATAATTTTGTCACACTTATTAATGGATTTTCTTCAATTGCCAAAGACACATTTTCCCTCAAGTCTTCTGTCACAACCCGATTTGCACGTTTTCTTCCTCCACTATGTTCCGCATTAACACAAACAAATTTAACAAAGTTGTTGTAAAATTTTAGAATTGTTTTCTGAATTGGAATTGGCCGTCCTGGATACTCCACGGAGAAATGATCACGCACTTGTCTACTTGATAGCCCTTTTATGTATTCCATCACCATTTTAACCTTTTCTTGGGTGGTATAAACCGACATTCTTTCAATAAAAGGAGTACAATAAATTGGAACACTTTGACAATTACGATTGATGTCAGTGAACTAAGCCTACTATTTAAAAAAATATTCAAAATTATTATCATTTAAAATCAATTTTAAAAACATAAAACGCATTTAAAATAGTTTAAAAACTACTGAATTTTGTACATATTACTCTAAATTAAATGTGTGTTTAATTTGATCAAAATTAACACGACGAAAAGATTTTCCTATGTAAATCCCTATGAGGCCTAGATAAAAAAATGCACTGTATAAATAACAACATAGATAAAACAGTAGATGCATTTTATGACATTCTTTACTATGTAATTGACAAATTTGTACCCTATAAATATACCTGTCTTTCCGATAGTAACTACCCAAAGTGGATGTCTAAAGAATTAATTACTTTGACCAAGCAGAAGAAAAAAGCTCATACTAGGTATAAGCAATACGGTCTTTTTAAGGATTATATCATATTTTCTAGTCTCAGAGATAGATGTAAGATTATTTCCAAAATATGTTACAGTCAATACTTATCTAAGATCGGATCGTCTTTAAGATCTAACCCCATTTTTTCTGGAAATATGGTAAGGATTTTAATAAAGTTGATGGTTATCCATATGAGATATATCGATACGACCGCTTAGATATTGCCAACTTATTTTCCCATTATTTTTCATCAGTATACTTGTCACATAGCCATTCTAATAATGCATCATCTAAATTTAATCCTGTTCTCAAGGTACAAAATTGTAAACCATTGGTAACCATTGAAGATGTATTTATGTCAATGTCTAGGCTGAAACCTACCTATTCTTACGGACCCGACTTGATTCCAAACTATTTCATACTTAATTGCATTTTCTCTCTATGTCGCCCAATTTACGTTCTATTTATTAAATCTCTAGAACTTAGCATAGTATCAGCTAAATGGAAGTCAAGTTTTATAATTCCACTGTATAAAAAGGGTTCTAGGGATTTGGTTGAAAATTATAGGGGCATTTGTATTGAGCCATCTATTCCTAAACTGCTGGATAAGATATTTGCGGGTCAATTATCATGGTTATCGAAGCATATATTATCGACCAGACAGCATGGATTTATCAGTGCTGGCTCAACTATCACCAACTTAATAGAATTCAAACAATACGTTTCGCGAGCTTTGGAAGAACGTTATCAAGTTGATACGGTATATACAGATGTTACTAAGGCTTTCGATAGAATTAACAGTACTATTCTTCTTGGCAAATTACGTTCTTTGGGTTTCTGTGAAAATACAGTATCTTGGCTCGATTCATTTTTGAATTATAGAATCCAATTTGTGAAAATAAAGAACTTTATTTCAAATCCTATTAATGTAGCGTCAGGTGTACCGCAAGGATCACATTTGGGGCCGATAATATTTTTGCTTTTTATTAACGTTTTGCATGAAGTTTTTGAAAACTGTATTTTTTTAATGTTTGCCGATGATGTTAAACTTTTTAAAATTATTCGTACTGTTAATGATTGCCGCGATTTTCAATGTGACCTTGACCGCTTATATAAATGGTGTGATAATAACCATCTTTATCTAAATATTTCCAAATGGTATTCTATGTCATTCTGCATTAATAAGATTGAACACACATACTATATTAATTCTAGCAATTTAGAGAAAGTTAGCTCTTTTAAAGATCTTGGGGTGACGTTCAACTGCAATCTTTCCTTTAATACTCATATCTCAAATATTTGTCTAAGTGCTATGAAAATGTGGGGATTTGTTGGCGAGTCAGCAGAAACTTGGATATAGAATGCATTAAGGCTCTCTATTGTTCACTGGTTAGGTCCCATCTCAAATACGCGTCGTCTATCTGGACTCCAAATTCTAACTTCAACGTGAATCGATTAGAAGCTGTCCAAAGGAAATTTCTGCGATGTATAGAGTATAAGTTGGGGCTGCCTCACACTCGGGGAGAATACACTCAAGTAATGAATTCCCTCAAGTTGTCATCGTTAAAGAATCGCAGAGTTAATGCTGATTTATGCCTTTTATATCGCATTTTAAACGGACACATTAACTCTCCAGAACTGTTGACCACGGTTAATTTTCATGTACCTGTCAGGAACACCAGATCAAACACCTTATTCTACTTGGATTTTCATCGCACGGCATTTGGATCGACGAACACCATGACTAGATTGATGCAGATTGGTAACGAGATTAACAAATTTTATTAGTTTGATCTGTTTAGCATATCATACAACACATTTAAATATAGACTAAAGTGTTACTCGTAAGTGTAGTATAACTTATCATGTACTGTTGATTTGGCGCTTTTATGTTAATAATGTATAATTGAATACTGCAGTTACTGTTATTATTATAATTATTTTTCTATCGTTATATATATTATTTTTTGTATTATGAAAATGGCGTTGGCGTTAATAAACATTTATTTATTTATTATTATTAACTTAAACTTATATGCGTGCAGATGAAGATCTTTGGCTAAAATGCGCTGCATGGAGCTCCTGGAGTCACCAACTTCTTGAGCAATGACGAATTGAGGTTGATGGGTCGTCATCGACGCTGGCCACTACAAAGGCTACATTTTCTTTCGAACGGGCGGAACGCGGACGGGCAGGTTTATCATGTTCACAACTGAACCCGTGGACTCGAATTTACGGATAAAAACCGACCAGGGTGCTACGGGATGGTGCGTATTGATGACCGAGAAGTATGCGAGTTTTACGGACCGTCTCTGCAAAATTTTCACAACTTCAACCCGTTGTTCGACCGTGAATCTATCCATGACTGATAACCTCAAAGTCTACTAGTGACAGTTGTAAAAGAATTAGCACTATACGATTGTTACCAAAAAATTAATGCCCCATTCAAAATGACGGTTTATTCTGGGACACCCATTAGTATTAATTTTAAATACAAAACGCGAACCCGCACAGTTTACACTTTCCTAGAGCCGCAGGAACCTTTTGAAAATAAAACATTACTTACATTATCTACCATTTATTCAATAATATATCACACGATTAAAACTACATTAAAATCTAGGTATTAAAATAAATAAATTAAAAAATGAACAGTGTACAAAAAAGAACGCTTACGCTTATTTAACACATTTACATAAAAAAAAACAACGTGTATATTGTGCATTGCGTATAAAATTCCGTTTTGTTTTAAAAAATCTCATTACTACCTTAATAAACATACCTAAATACATATGTCATACATTTGTTATAATATATACAATACGCGTGTGTTATGGGATATTTACAGAGATTTTCATGTAACTTGGAAGATGTTGATTTAATTTAAACAGAAAGAAATTAACTAAAATTATTACATGATTGTTCTTTCTTTCTTAATCTTATCCTCTTTTACCCGTATTGGGTGTCGAGGTTCACATGATTATTAATATGCAAAATATTTAAACTCGATGAAATTAATTAGATTATTAATATGAAGAATATTTAAAGTGCGTACTAAATTAGGAAAATTTAGGGTATTCCAACTGAGACGGTATTGCGATGCAACGTTCAAACTCGTTTTGACTATGAGACAATACGTAGTATAAGAAGTAAATACTATTGGCACACGATTCCTGATAATGCAAGAGACTACGTATACAAGCTGATCAGAAAACGTATGACAATCTTCAAGTGGAGTGGTTCATTAGTTGATTGCTAGTAGAAAATTTAAGTAAAAATGTTCGAATTAATAAATATAAATAAATTATTAAAAATCGAAGAATAAAATTAATAAAAAAATACACTTTGAAATGAATAACTTTAATCATAATAAATTAAAAACGACGCAAGCGCCATCTTTTAGCTAATTTCAAGTGGCATCGTCAACGATTTGAGAATCATTGTTTCGTCCAATAAAAGAAGGCGAATTTGTCCTGTTTATGAGAACAGGAAAAGAAATTCACATTTAATGAAATGTTCAACCACTATTCATAGTAATTAAATAGGTAAAAGGTGGCGCTTGCGTCGTCTTTAATTTATTATGATTAATATCGGGTATATAACCACAACACAATTTCTGTTCAGCCGCCTTCATCAAGGCATTGCACATGGAACACACTAGTCTGATGAGGTTCGAAAAACCGAAATGGCTATTACTAGTTATTCATACGCTAGATGAATGGTGGCTGAACGTATTACATTTCATGTCACTTGAAATTAGGCAAAAGATGGCGCTTGCGTCGTCTTTAATTTATTATGATTAATATCTGGTATATAACCCCAACACAATTTCCGTTCAGTCGCCTTCACCAAGGCATTGCATATGCAACACAGTGGTCTGATGAGGTTCGAAAAGCCGAAATGGCCATCACTAGTTATCCATACGCTAGATGAATGGTGGCTGAACATTTCATCAAACACTCTTGTTATGTTCAGTGTTTTTTTTTTATTTTTTAAGTTTCCTCACATATGTTTCGAAATTCACAGATCATGTTCAAAGGTTAAACTAATTATGAAATACGAAAGAGTCGTTTTTTACCCAATATTAGGTTGTGACGCTACATTCTTGATGGAACAAGAATGTAGCGCCACAAGCACAAACTTTTTTTCTTGCGATTCAATTTCTATAACTAATGTGTGTGAACTTTTTTTTGTTTTTGTGAAGTATGAATTATATTAAATAAAATTATTTTATCTCTCTTTCAGAAAATTATTTTCGTTATTAATTTAAGATTATGTATTATATACATACAGAAAAATTGCTGGGGAAATCAACATGTTTATGATTCTTATTTCTTATAATATTATGGTGTTTTTTGTAGACATGTTACTTTATTTTGTGCCGTCAAATATACCGTGATTTGCGGATAGACCTCTGGTCGATAGCCTAATCCAGAAGAAGATAATCATGTTTTATGTATAATTACAAAATAATAAATATAATGTAAATAATTCTGTTACTTGCGTGTAATAAAAACATATTATTATTATACTGTGATATCAAAAAAATAACCGTTTGTTATAATGAAATCACTTGGTTTTGTTTTACTAAAATTTTGTAATATTTTCGACTAGTTTCGGCTAGATGCGACGAAGTTGGCGTTGGAAGTCTCGACTCATGTCTGTACTAAGATCACACGCGTGAAATGCTGGTTGCGGTTAAACAGTGACAAATATAACAAAATTTTAGTAAAACAAAACCAAGTGATTTCATTATAACAAACGGTTATTTTTTTATTTTTTATTTTCAAGAATGAAAATGGCATCTAGCCGAAACTAGTCGAAAATATAACAAAATTTTAGTAAAACAAAACCAAGTGATTTCATTATAACAAACGGTTATTAAATATGTTTTACCAAGTGATAAATGAGAAAAAGGTATACAATATATCAAAAAAATATATATGTTGAATATTTGTGTAATAAAATATGTTTACTTTAATTTTCAGAGCAATTCAATCAACTCATAATACTTTCATTTTTTTTTTCATATTCAGCACCCTTTTCTTTTTTGTAATAAAATAAAATTTAACTTCATATACTTATGTTGGATACTTCTTGTGGTTAAATATATAGAGGTGTATATGTTGGGCCTAAGATTTGCTTACAAATTGGTGATTAATAAAATTTTAAAAACTAGTAGATAGGCAGTGATGGGCAAGATTGATCAATTGAAATATCGAGTTCTAGTGGCTCAATCTCTCGCAAGGATCGAGCAATCGATCTTTTTTAATCGATCACTAAAAAAAATAGTGTCATTTTTTCACAACACTTCAATATACAATATATTTGCTCGCCCTTATGGCCCAATAACATTTAAGTTTCTTTTTTTTAGATTGAGTGAGTTACGTGAAGATGATAATAACTTAAATAAAAACACTTAGAATCCTTTCTTCACTACTTTATTTGTTACCAGATGTACATTTCGGACACAAAGTGACCATTATCAATGGTTTGTACTATCAACCAATAAAGTAGTGAAGAAAGGATTCTAAGTGTTTTTATTCAAATTTAAGTTTCTGACCTTAATAAAGGCTTATTTATTATGCTTATAACACGTAACCTAGAAATATTGCTGAACACTAAAGTATTTCTGTTTTATTCTTATTACAGCTGGATATCACAGTAACAAAATAATAGATAATAATAATAATTACTGTAATAAATAATATTAATAATAAAATACTGTACCCAAAGCACAACATCAGTTCATGAAAACTGACATGAACACTTTGTGACGTCACAAACCTGAACTCGGTTCAACTTAGTACAGAACAAACGAAACGAACAAACCTAATTACTGTATAGATTGATTTTATTCACACATGACTTCGTAAATAGCTAGATGGAATCCGACTTAACTACCATTAAATAAATTAAGAACGTTGATAAAGTTCTTATCGATGTTGTCATAAAACAACAAGTAACCGGTTCTTTAAATACCCTTTTTTGAGGCAGAACTGTTATGAATGTAAAATTCAATTAAAAAAAAACCTATAACAAATATACCAAAATATTTGATGATCTGATTATGTAATCTGTAATAAATAAATTATATCGAGCGTAAATCGAGCGTATCGAACAAAAATCGACGACGAAGTTGGCGTTGGAAGTCTCGAGTCATGTCTGTACTAAGATCATACCCGTGAAATGCTGGTTACGGTCAACATGACAACCACTTTACGCGTGCGTGTGTGATTTTAGTTCAGATATGACTTTAGATTTCCAACGCCAACTTCGTCGTCGATTTTTGTTATACTTTCGATATTTAGATGGAAAAAAAAAACTAGAAAACATCGCTGACGTCAAAATCAGGAGAATAGTGGGCTCAATCCTAGTATACGTGCTACACTTCACCGTGAAGTTGGCCGCGTTACAGCGTTCATATCAGACGATTCAAATCAAGAACGTACAGCCAGTATAATACGACTACGAGATGGCGATTACGAGTCACCCTAGATTAAATATTAATATTTATTATAATTAATAAATAATATTATGGATTATTCCATAAAAAAGGCGATCTATAGGTTAGGAAAATAAAAGGTTTTAAAAATAGAAAGCGAACATTAAAAAGGGTTATTAATCTATCATTGCATAGATTAAACGAAAAAAAAGGGAGGATATTTAACAGTTTAAACTAAATGAGAGAGAAAAATATAGAGCACCATTACGTTGGATGGCCATCTATGGTCTGTGTTGAGAACTAATGTACAAATGAAAACGCAAGTTCACCGTCGAACGTTGTGAAAATGAAATTCAATAATTTCCTTATTAAATTCTGTTTTAACACGATAAAAGCGTGCTGAAGTGTAACACTAGTGTAAATAGGTGCGGAAAATAACAACAGAATGGTTTTTATTGTGATGGAAATACGGAAAATCAGTGACATAACCTCCCGACTTTCGAGCTGAATTGTGAAAAAAATAGTCTAAACTCCCGAAAACCACCAAAAATCAACTCCATAAAAATACCCGTTTATAGGGCTTTCTTTCGAAAACAACGAAATAAGAGGTGTAGTACGTATATTATGATCTAACCGAATAATGTCATAAAGGGTGTCTTAAAATGATTTGACATTTTAAATTGCGCGCAAATACAAATATAGTAGTGTGTTTTATATACCGAGTTTTAACCACCAAACCTGACCATAGGGAAATAGTGTTATAGAATTTTAATAATACGTTTTCGTTTAATGTCATGTTGGATGAAGGACTGACCCTGTATTGCCTAGAGTAGAAAATTTGAATCATGAACACTCTTTCTTCAATTGAATAGTTATTCATGTTTATGACACAACTAAAATATATCTGTCAAAATGACATTATATAAAAATATGTCATGGCAATGCATTATATTCAATTAATATTCTGTATAATGCTATTTCCCTATCGCCAGGTTTGGTGGTTAACACTCGGTATAGTAAACATGAATAGTTAGATTTTTTTAAATTTTTCTAGCATCTAGGAGGGGCACTTTAGTTAACATTTGAACAGATTATTTTCTAAATTTCCAAACAACAAAAAATCTCGCTGAGCGTTAATGGCTTAAAAATTGTTCCTTAGGAAAAAAAATGTGCATTTCTCGTCCTTAATGTCTATTATTTTTTTGGTAATGGAATCACACAAGCAGGATTCCATACAATCAAATCAATTTCTCTGACGCGAAAATCACAGACTAAACAGATTCACATGTCAACTAGCCGCTGCATTTTCTCTTTCTAACATGTGGATGCAATATGCGAACAATACTTCTCACTCCTGTGTGTTGACGAATTCAGGTGACGTTATAGATGTCACATAAAGTAAAAATGCGATTCATTGTTTTCTAAAAATACAATACACCAATACTTCAATAGACTTAAAACACTTGGTTTGTTTCAATCAGTGAAACAAACCAAGTGTTTTAATCAAAGTCTATTAATTAAATATGTTTCACCACAGGTTAAGTGAGAAATTAATTCAAAAAACACCAATACTTCTATGTGTTGTGTTTTTTTTTTGTGTTTACAATGAAACCAAAATTGTCCGCCATTTTACTTAATGCATTCTGTAATTCAATGCTTGGCGGGGCATTTGCTCGAGAAGTAGTTGTTTTAATGTACATTTGCTTTGAAACACTTACGTAACGTAAGTCAAAATGTCACCGTAGCTAAAGGGGGAATAATTTATTAATTATTTTCAAGTTCTTTTCATTTAACTGATTTCAAATTGTTTAATTTATGGACGTGACGATGTTGAAGTGGAGGAAACGTTTTTATTTCTCATCAAAAGTGCTCGTGGCCTTATTTGACATTTCCAGACGCAATTTTTGATGAATACCAATTTCTCCCGATCACTCTGCAGTGCAAATTAAAAACTCAAGCCATTCCAAAAAAAACGGTGTTATAACATTGTTTGCCGAACTTTCATTTCTATTGATCAATCGTTTGACCAGCTGTGTGTAACCATCTTGTTGAAACCACATACTCGACGTCAGTCCATCAATTCTATCAGAAAATAATTTTCTAACATGGCACGATAGCGAACACCATTGACAATAACAGAATAGACAAAAACAATACGATCCAATCACACTTCCGGCATTACATCCACACCAAACGATTGCTTTTTGCAGATGCAATGATACTTTAAAAATTCAAATGATGCAATGAAGTATTTTAAAACAAAATCCAATATCGAAACCCGCCTATCCCGTTTAGCCGAAAAATTTGCCTCAAACCCTATCAATTACAATCTCCTACACCCTTTGTGCATTCCTCGAAACCAAAATATCACTCCCAAACGTAAACGTTTCACCATCACCATTCAAGATTTCATTTCATGACTTTAGTGATCACGACGAGTAAATTCATTTCATAAGACAATGGACGACATTAGCGATCAAAACCTTTTTGACACAGCAACTGACAAGGACAGACGCCTACAAAATCAGGCGGAAAGACCAACGGTCGATAGCCAATTGGCAGAAGAATTTATTTTTATGTTAGTTATTTATTGTATTTATTTATTATTATTACTTTGTTAAAAATAATCTGCCAATAAAGATTTTTATATATATATATAAAACAAATTTTAATTTGTTGATGTTTTTGTGTATACCATGAAGTCTTTTAAAGCGCATGTAGGTTTGTTGCTGTTCAGTTAGCCACATTTTGCTTATTAACAAAACTATTAAGGTTGCGGTTTAGTGGAAAGAGATAGCTATATAGTAAAATGGAAATAATCGTTTGAAAATAGAGCTATTCTTTTGGATTTCATAATATGAATGTGTATTTACATTTTTTATCTACCAAGTATAAAGTATCAGTCTAAATAAAAAATAAATCGTTAATTTTCGTGTATTACGTCAATTTACTAGTTTAAGTTAGAAAAGAAAATTGTAAGATATAATGAAATTAATAGGTCATGTCTGCTAAGTTATTTGAATGCAGAATTTAGTGAAATCCTTTAAATTTTCATTGCACAAGTTTTTATTAGCAAAAATTTAATTTAAAATTTGCTATAAAATTGATCAATTTTCATTGTTTTTCATAATTATTTTTCACAGAAACTAAACATTAAAATAATTTTTAATTTATCTGATGAAATTCCTGCTTATTTTAAGATTATTTTAATGTATAATACAATATTGTTCATTGATCACAACAATCTAACTAAAATTAGTGATTGCCCATATTTGTATAGCTATCTCTTTCTTCTAAACCGCACCCTTAAGGCTGCGATTTTACGCCTAATAAACGGTACAATTAACGACAGAGTTTTTACAAAATGTGTGTGTTTATTTTATTCCAACTTTGATTTTTCAACCTAGCGGCAAACATCTGAACTACTAGATACTGTTCCACAATAAAAAATTATGGCGTCGAACTAAATTTGTTTGACAATTTTATAGGATTAAGGAGTATACAAATAATATGATTGTATTAAATATGGATATTAAGATGAAGACTTTCCATGTATAATCATATATATATTTAATATAGATTAAATGTATTTTTGCAAATTAAATTAATTTTTGAAAAAATATTTTTTTTCACTTTTTTGTTTTTAAAAAATAAAAATTATCTGATGTCATTCATCAGCAAATAAGCTATCTGCCTGTATTTAATGTTTATTTATTTATGACTGTAGAAAATTGTTAATCCTTTAAAACAGAAACGTATTGGGGATCGTAGCCTTAAGAGTGTTCGTCACGAATAGGCCTTGAAGCTCTCTTATGGGATTTGTTAACAAATGTGCACGCATCCACAGAGTTTATTAATAGAGATAATGACATGTTTTTTTTATGCGTGATCTTGTGTTATTTGACCATTAGTTGCATAAATTAAAAATTTTATAATTATTTTCGTTTTTGTTGTAAAAAAAAATATTACGAAACGTTCTATTTCAACTAATTTTCCCAGTTTTATTATAAAATTCGGTGAATATATTGAATGCATGACATTTTTAACAAAACAACACCATTAATAATCGAGCGCGCTCGGCTTGTTTATTTATTTTAGAAAAGTATCCAATTTCGGAAACACACTCCGCGTCGCGCTAAGCTGCATAAAATCATTTCGATATGAAGATTTGAATTTAAACATAGGATTTTCATTTTCTGCATTATTTTAGTTTTTATAATTATTAAAATTGTAATTTTATAAATATTATTAATGATAATTTTACAAATACAAATATAGTCGTGTTTGCTTTCATTTTTAGAATTTTGCAAGTATAATTAAAAATTAAACTAGATTTTTAGCATAAAAATTGAATTTTAATAATTGGTAATCATAAATTCTTTTAGACTTTAATAATGTTTTTATTGTTTTTAAATATAACAATTATTTCTTTTCAATAATTTATTTTACTTAATGCAATATGATTTCATATATACTTGTTGCATATTTATCAATTACAGATGCAATTAGTTTCTAAACAGTGCAGAAATAAATTATATCGTTCGGGTATCGTCGGAAATTTTGTTGCTAACTTTCACACTGATTTAAATATTTTTTACTTTCTTTTGTTTAATATTTCAAAATGCGTAAAATGTAATGGTATTACAGGTAGTCGAACACAGCATCATCCTTCATTCATATTTTTTTTGTCATTGTGTAATTCGATATGGGCTCCTTAGGGTGAGCAGCTAGAGGCTTTAGGAGCCAAATCGTGATGGTCCTAAAACTAACGGCAAACAAATTCTGCCCAAACATGTTGATTTTATTTTTGATATATAACACATGTCACACAGCACTCGACGAGGGGAGGAACGCACCCGCTATGAAATACCACATTTTGCAAAGGTTTCAGTTTTATTTGTGATTTAGAGAAGTGTGTGCGTTCTGAGAAAGTGTTTTGGTTAGTTTTTACAACTATGGGAAGAGCAAATAAATGCCGTAAAAAAGTTACTTAAAAAAAAGAAATAGGGGTAATCCTAAAGCAGCGTAAAGAGGCAATAGACTGAAAATGTGCAAAATGATTTTGGATGACTGCATCGGTAAGAGACATTACATTATAATTAATTTTACTGACTTAAAACATTGTAATATACAATATTAATGAAATTAAACAAAAATAAAAGAAACTTCCATTTATTCTATCACGTATATACAGAGAGGTTTTTTTTATCAGTATTTACAGTGTTTACCTGCAAAAAACGTCAAACGCCTTGAACCGATTAAAGTTGTGTATGTTTAGTTGACTACTTGGCATATGTGTATTCAGTTGCGTGTTATAGGCAACTAAACACACATACATTAATGCATTTGACTCGCGTATTTTGCAGGTATATATAGGGGAAATGTATACTGATAAAAAAAGCTCTCTGTATATAGAATACATATATAGCATGTTAAAGTAAAATTTATATTCAAATTAATTAGTAATATTTTTTTATATTTTCTTCATTTCTTTATTTTAAACTGTGTATATCTTCCGGCCTCTATGTGTGGATTTAAACTTTAACAAAATTATAAAATCTGATAAATTATTAGAATTTAAATATTAGTAAATTATTGTTTAAAGGAGTTAAATCAAAATTTAAAAGTTTACTGCGTCTGGACCGGGAATCACATAAAAGTGGAATACATCAACAGAAGAAAGGACTTTTGGAATTCACAAATTAAGTTTAAGTTAATTCGTTTTTATCTGGAGTGTCTATTACCGGAATTGGTGTATCCACGTCATCCTAGGAATATGCCCATTAGGGAACCACACTATATAGTAGAGGCACAACTAAATAGAGTTCAAAAGGAAACAAAAAAAGGAAAATTACTTCTGATCTATGATCATCAGGTAATGATTTGTTAATAAATTATTTAGTAAAGTAAGTAAAGTCCATTTTTCAAATGCAATAAAATTATGTATTACATATACTTTTAAATAAAAAAATCTAGGCTGGATCTACAATAGCCTGAACGCAAATGGATTTTCATCATATATTATGCATTGAGAGGATTTTGAAAATTATATATAAATTAAATAAAATTATATATATTTTAAATAAAATCTACCATTAAAATAAATTAAAAAAACAATTTTGTTATTTTAAACGGAATACTATACATATAGTATATATATTTTTTTCGTATTCTTTGTTCAATTGCCTAACTACTCATATGGATATATGTCTAGATTACTCTTACAGTTTTTGAGATAAAAAAATATTTTTCAAATTTTGACCTGAAATTGACATTTCAAAATGCTATAACTTCTTGTAAGAATAAAATAGAAAGACCGGCGATTTCGTTCTCGTTGTCAAAGATGAACAACATAATATTCAATCATTAATAGAGTTTCAAAATTCCACTTTCAAAAGAATCATTTAATAAGGAATTAAATTTAGTAAAAAAATGTTGCTGCAAAAAATTTTCCGTATTACACAATTAAAAAAAATAATTAATAAAGTATTTAGACAGAAAGTACTTTTTTAAATTTTTAAAAGAAGACAATAACAAATATTTAACTTATTTTGGAGACATTTCGAAAAAAATACAAACATATTTAGATTAATATTACAAAGTAGGATATAAAGTAACAATAAATTATGTAATGTATTATATAACAGAAAAGATAAAACCAAATAACAAATCTGGTATTTATAAACTTATGTGATCTTATTGTAATAGTGTGTATATTGAGCAATTTAGTTGAATAATCACAATTTTTCAAATTTAAATGGTACAAAAATCTTGTATCATTGTGAGAAAGCTAAAAAATAGATATAGTGGAAGCAATTGACATTTATTTGCACAATAAAGACTCAGTTCATCACTTCTGAATGAACAAATAGATCTATTATATTATAACTTGTTATAAATACAGCTTTCCACTTTATTCTATTATTAAACTAATTTTCACTTTAGAAATCCAATTTAATTATAATATTAATTAGTTAATTAATTTTATTTTAGCAAAATAATTTCATGATGATCTTGAGGATTTTTAGTGGGGTTTTCTACCTTGTAAGCGAATACTGGGACCGAAATGATTTTGTCCGCCCCACAAATCAATAACCAATGTATCTATTTCTCTAAAAATTATAATGTATAATTCCATTGAAATTTAAATAAACTACATTTTTAATTCTCTTGATAATGGACTGATATACCGAACCTAGAATTTAATGTTATTAAATTTAATCTGTGTTTTATTTATTTTATTGATAGATTTTTAATAACCTAATCATATTTATTATTATAATATGAAGTACCAATGTTAAACTTATTAAAACTATTGATGAAATAAAAATAATTTGAAAATAATTAAAATAAATTATTCTCTCTTTAACTACTGTGAAATTTTGACTTACTTTACATAAGTACTTTAAAACAAATTTATATTAATAGATACTAGTTGTTAAATAACAATAACATACAAGAATTTTTGTTTTCAAAATATTTAATGAAAGAAGAATAACAAAATACGTAATATATGGGAACGATAAAATCTTGAAGCACGTGCCTACAGATTGCCTTATATTATTTTTTGTTCTTTGCATTAAATATGTTTGAATAAAAAAATGTTGCATTATACAATACTTTATTGTAATACAACAGCAAATGTCCATTATCGCATATTCGTTTTAAAGTACTTATATAAAAACGAAAATAATTATAAAATTTTAAATTTATCCAACTAATAGTCAAATAACATAACATCACGCATAAAAAAAAACATGTCATTATCTCTATTAATAAACTCTGTGGATGCGTGCACAGTTGTTAACAAATCCCATAAGAGAGCTTCAAGGCCAATTCGTGACGAACACTCTTAAGCCGCAAATGAGTTTCATCGCTAAAGATGAAATTTGCAGATTAAACGAACTCACCTAAGTGAAATTCTATCTTATTTATATGAATATCTCCTCCGAATAGATTAAATAGGAAGTAGGGGTACTACGTATTTAATCTAGAGTATAATTCATCATTTTCTGTCAACTTTTGCAGAGCCCAATCGGAGAAGTTGCTGTCTGTCCTTCAAATGATCAAGAAACTTATCTTCTTGATTTAACTTTATCTTGTATACTGGCTAAGATATGCAAAATTCGCCATCTTGTGGATTGAGAGAATCGCAAATCCTATAAACGGCGTGGAATTGACTGGTTTGGCTTACTGTGATATTTTTGGCACTTCAACCAAAGTACGTTATCTTACTGACACAAGATTACTATTAGATGATCCTGTGTCAGTGAGATAACGTGGTCCAGGAAATCTTCCATACAATGGTAAAAATCGTGAAATACGACAGAGAATGATGAATAAAAACCTATGTGGTTAAAATGCTAGTCACGGAGTGTAAACTCTTATAGCACACACAGTATGTCCGGTAGAACGATTATTGTAACGGAAAATTGGTGTAAGCGCTTTAATCCATCAGCTTCATATTGCATATTTGTGCGCTGAACATTATTCCAAAGAAATAAATCATTTTTAGCTAAAAACCTTTAACTGGCGCCGACTCCGATTAAATTCTCCGATTAGTTAATCATTATTAACTTTAAAAGGCGGATTTTGGTTGTACCGTACATCGATTACGTCCACTGAGTAGTAATATAGATCGTACAATTTTTTTGAGAGATTTTTATTTCTGTTTTGTACTTGTATGAGTTAATCGGCTAATTAAATATTCGACTTTTTTTAGGTTAAGTCTTGGTGAAAGCCATTTTCAGACTTATTCGTGATTAACAATTTAATCATAAATACCCACAGCGAAAGTGGACATAACTCTTATGTTTTGTTTTTATATTTTTGAATATGTATTTAATGAAGCATGGAATTGAAATATCTTTAAAATAAAAGTTGTAGAGAATCGAAATCTGAATAACTTATTTTTATTCACATTTTATCATAGATGTCAAACTTTTGAGCCAATTTAAAGTTTTTATATACATTTCGTTCTTTTCTCACGTAAATTTGTATATATCTTACTCTTACTACACTGATACGAGCAAATGAAAGTGGTGCTGTACTCACTCCACCATTTTTTTTTTCTTCATGTAATCTGTGTTGTTACCTTATACAGATTTTTCTGTGTATATTATTATTATTAAATATTGTTTGTCAAAAAGTACGCAATTTTTCATCTAAAAATTTTGTTTCCATAAAAAAATCTCATACTGTAAAGAGTTCAATTTTATACTTTCTAAATATGAATAATGCACTCAGTACAGCAATAATAGTCGAAAGAGTCATAATTTAAAAACAAATTAATAAATCTATCACAGTGGTATATACATATCTCTGAACACTCGAGTTTGTTATTGAGTTGATTGATTTGCTTCCGAGGAGATGACATCAAACTTTCCACGCGATTTTTGTCATCCTAAGCCGCACACTTCAAAACAAACGGTAAACACCAAAGAAGAAATAATTTATTATTTTCTAATTGGAACAACACTCAATTGGAACACTTTCTATCTCTACGGGAACCTCGTAATTCATCCAATTTAAATCGCCGTATTGTATTGGTTAAGGGGGTAGTACACTCTGTACTAACTACTACTGTAGTTTCAAAAAATGGAAAATTCTTTGGAGTGTCTACCCGAAGTTCATGAGACACTCCGTTCCACAGTTACAGGCCGAAAAGTAAAGTCGTAACGCAGTGGAAAGCTATACCGTCATCGAAGTTTTTAGTTCCAATTATTACCGCGTATTACGGGCGATCTTTTTAGTTCCAATTATTACCGCGTATTACCAGACTGCTCTAGTATCGTATTAACTCAGTTTTGATGGTTTTCCTTCATATTTCATACAGTTTGTGGCAACCTGTCATTTGATAAACACGTTTCTCGGGCAGTTTTTCGGCAAAAATGACAAAAATAAACGGCTAAAACTAAGGCAGAAAGGGTCGAAGGATAATCAGCTCTGGTCACAACGCAGTTCTTTGAAAAGCCGCCGTCCACTTAATCGTTATTTATTTATTTATTCATACGGGTATATCCCCTTGTAAACAACAGAATAATTACTCGTATTATTAAGTATTCCTTGGAAGGTGATGTGGCCGGTGTTTCGTCATCGGTCAAGAAGACGACGAGATCATCGTGAATGCGAATTTTGGGTACCGGCTCGTCTAATTTCTCAGTTTTCACTGTCCCGGCCAATTATGTAGAACAGATTACAAAACACAAATTACAAAGACGAAACAAGAGAAACTAGAAAAATACATCAATGAGATCACCGAAACACAACCGTGGCACAAGGTATGGAGGATGGTCGGAAAAAGGACAGAGAGAATAGAAAGAGCGTTGTTGAACGAGATTGGAAGCAAAAAGGAAGCTATCGAAAAAGTAGTGAGGAAACACTTTCCCAGAGATAATATAGACAATGATAATGAGGTAAGAAGGAGCATTAGAAATGGTGAAACGGAAATGAATAAATTAACAGACCCGAAATTCACTATTGAAGAATTAAAAAGAACAGTTAAGGAATTGAAAATGGGTAAAGCCACTGACGATAAGATACCGAATGAAGCAATAAATAGTTTAGTTGAAGAAGACGGTGAAAGGATTATAAAGATTTACAATAAATGCTTAAGAAAGGGAGTATTCCCGAGAACATGGAAAACCGCAAATGTAGTACTGATACCAAAAAAGGATGGGAGTAAAAGGCCCATCAGCCTATTACCGACACTAGGCAAAGTGTTAGATAAAATGATTAACAAGAGACTGCAATACCAGATCGAGGAGAAAGAATTGTTCTCCGAGAACCAATATGGATTCCGAAAAGGGAGAAGCACGATTGACGCTGTAGAAAGAGTAACAAGGAAAATAGAAGAAAACAGAAAGAGTGGGCTACACACCTTAGTTGTAGCATTGAATCTAAAGAACGCTTTTAATATGGCATGGACACCAATGGTGAGAAAAAGGTTAGAGGAGATGAGAATTCCGGATAATTTGAAAATGATAACGGAAAACTTCTTAAAAGATAGGAAGATTAGAGTGGAAGGAACCGAAGTAGAAATTGAAAGAGGTTGTCCTCAGGGATCAAGCCTCGGGCCAACGTTGTGGATAATGATGATGGAGAGATGGTTCGACAGAATGAAGAGAATTAGAGGAACAGAGGCAATTGTATATGCTGATGATCAGTTAATAATGATCACGGGCAGCTCGATTATAAATGTTCAGGATAGGTGGGTAGAGATATGGAAAGAATGTAAGAGCTTTGCCGAAGAAAGTAACCTAGAGTATAATCTAGGAAAGACAGAAGCTATGTTTGTCAGTAAGAAAAACACAAGAGAGCCGAGAATTAAAATGGAGGGGGAAAGAATTAAAATGACAAGTGTGATAAACTACTTAGGCATTAATATGGATAAATATTTGAACTTCATAGAACATATGCGAAATATAAGAAAGAAAATGGCGGAAGTAGCGGGTAAGATACTCGGAATATTTAGAAGGAAATGGGGCAAAGAAAATGAAATGCTAAAGACAATTTATCAAAGAATATTTCTAACTGCCATAGAGTATGGCAAAGAAATATGGGGAAAAAGAGGTAGAGACGTAAGAATTAAAAGACACTTGAATGCTGTCCAAAGACCATTTATGATAGCAATAACCAAAACTTATAGAACAACATCAAAGGCGGCTCTACAAGTAATTACGGGTTTGACACCGTTACACATCAGAGCAAGAACGGCTTATGTGACGAGAGCAAGATATGAGGAAATAGACAGAATAAGAAAGAGAAGTTGGGCCAAGAGAGTGCACCCAACATATGAGATAGATGCAGAAGTAGAAGAAAAAGATGCAGAAAGAAAATCTGACGAGAAAAAAGGAGAAGAAATAGGAATATTAATAAAAACTGAATTGAGTGTAGAAGACACGACTGGAATTGGATGGATGATAAAGGAGCAGGATAGAACAAAAATTGGCAAAACCAAAATTGAAAAGGCAAATAGACATGAGGCCGAAATTGCAGGTATAAAATTAGCCATTAAAGAAGTATACAAGGCGAAAGAAAAGCAAGTCAGAATTGAAAGCGAATCAAGGCCGGCCATAATGGCGATTAAAAATAGATACTCAAAGAATATCAATGTGATAGAGATACAAAGAGAAATGGAGAAAGGTAGTAGAGAAGGAAAGAAAACCAGGATTAGATTGGCAAAAAGCGAGAGGTAAAATAGGAGATATAACAGAGAAATGGAGAAGAGAAAGCCAGGAGGACAAGCAAAAGGAAAGAGAGAAAGAGGAAGGAAGAAGATGGCAGGAAGAATGGGAAAGAGAAGAAAGAGGTAGAACATTACACACATTTTGTAGGAAAGTTGGAAATGAAAGATTAAAATTAAACCGCAAAGCAGTACAATTAGTTACTGGTCACGGAAATATAAATGCATATATACAGAGATTCAATCTAAAAGAAACAGACGGAATATGCAAGTGTAGTTTAGAAAAGGAAGATCCGGAACATATTATGAAAAAATGTATAACAGAGAGCAGAAAGGCTGCTAGAAAAGCGATAAAGGATAGTTACGGAAATTTGGAAATCAAACTTAGGGAGAATGAAACAGATGAAATTAAAATCAATGAATGGGCAAAGGAAATAATAGAAGACGAAGGAATCTAGAATGACAGAATGAGAAAGCAAAAGATTGAAACGAAACCAAGCCAGAAAGAAAGAAGACCTCATACATCGAAAGGTACAAGAGGTGAAATTTCCCATCCAAATGTGACGGGAATCCGTTGACGATAAGATACCGAATGAAGCAATAAATAGTTTAGTTGAAGAATATGGTGAAAGGATTATAAAGATATACAATAAATGCTTAAGAGAGGGAGTATTCCCGAGAATATGGAAAACCGCAAATGTAGCACTGATACCAAAAAAGGATGGGAGTAAAAGGCCCATCATCAGCCTATTACCGACACTAGGCAAAGTTTTAGATAAAATGATTAACAAGAGACTGCAATACCAGATCGAGGAGAAAGAATTGTTCTCCGAGAACCAATATGGATTCCGAAAAGGGAGAAGCACGATTGACGCCGTAGAAAGAGTAACAAGGAAAATAGAAGAAAACAGAAAGAGTGGGCTGCACACCTTAGTTGTAGAAGACCTCATACATCGAAAGGTACAAGAGGTGAAATTTCCCATCCAAATATGACGGGAATCCGTTGGGGACCCAATCAGCATTGGCGGACAGAAGAGGTGGGAGAGGAGAATATGAGAAGAGTCAGGGTCTTCTCAGACCCCGCTATTTTTTAAGGAGTGCGGTGTTGGGATGGGTTCTCTCGGCGGAGATCTCGTTAGTTAGGGGGCGTGCGTGCGTGTGTTCCGGCCAATTTAATAGTGCCTCTCCGATGTGAAATTTCAAGAATCTGGTATCCGCGTTTAAAATCGCAGTGTGTTGTGCGACTTGAGATCCGCAGTACATAAGTTCCAGTCCGTTAATTAATAGCCATGCTTTCTACATCAATCGCCGTATCATCTACGTCCTGAGGTTACTCGGAATCGGATACAACGGGCTATCAGTTTTGCGCTTTTATGTGCCTTCCGAACCCCATTGTGAAAACAGCGTACTTCAAAGTCATTAACGCTATGCATACAGCCGTACGAGAAATCATCACGAAGAAAGCAGCACAGAGAGAGGTCAACGAGAGGTCAACGACTTCAGCGGGTTGACGGTTTCCGGTCACGGAAGAAGAGGGGATTTTCGTCTCTGGTGGGTGTTTCTACACTTATTGGCTGGCATACCGGACAGGACAGGACAGGAAGTGTAAAGTCTGTAAAACATGCGTGGAAAGAAAAGGAAGGCACCGCGAAATTTGAAGAATGGTACGCAGATCACAAGAGCTGCTGTCAACGAAACCGCGAGGGAGCTTCTGCGAAAATGGAAGTGGATTCGATCATTGAAATGGTTCGTAGATTGGTCGATTTGCACGGTGTAAAATATAGTCAGTATATCGGAGACGATGATACTAAAACCTTCAAGGGGACCCTGGATTCACAGCCATCGTGCGCAAAAAAGAGTGCGTCGATCATGTACAAAAGCGAATGGGCAACCGACTTCGTCAGCTAGTAAAGAAGACCAAAGGACTCAGCGGCAAGGAAAAATTAATAGATCTATTATGGACTTGCTATCAGGAGGAACTCGGCATCGACAGCGGATATGAAGAGGAAACTGATGGCAATTTTGCACCACAGATGAGGAACCACAATATGACGACTGCCCGGAAGGTGCGGTTGCACCACAGATGAGGAACCACAAAATGACGGCTGCCCGGAAGGAGCGGATTCCTGGTGCACATGGCAGAAGGCAAAATTCAATGGCGAGCTCAGCAACTACAAACACAAACCAGCTATGAAAAAGGAAATTTACACAACCATACTTCCTGTCTATCAAGATCTGAGTCGCGATGAACTGCTTGAACGTTGCCTTGGCTATTATACGCAAAACGCCAATGAAAGCTTCTACGCTAGCATCTTGGCGCTGTCTCCAAAAATTATTCACAGCGGCAAGGAAATTGTTGCTGAAATTGCTTCAAATTTGGCGGCCTACAATTTCAACGAGGGACTAAACGGGATTCTCCAAGTTATGAGAGCGCTGCAGCTGGACATCGGAACGACCTGCCATTCCTTTTGCGCGAAGGCCGACAGCGATGGCGTTTGTCGGAAAGCGCGAAGGAGGAAAATATTGGCGGCCAGTAAGCAGCAATAACTCAAGGAACGAGTTGTCGAAAGGATTTTTTATGGCCCCGGCATAGCAGACTGGGGGTATGTAAAGGGTGAGCCATCTAGTGGTTTCTTTTTAAATCATAGGTTATTTTGACACTGACATCTTTTTCCCGCTCGAAATCTTGACGGAAATTCGGTAGCGGTACGAAATGAGTCGCTTTACGCTTGAACAACGTTGGGAAATATTGCAAACTTATTTCCAAAGTGAGTGCTGTCTGTGTAGCCCAAACAGTGCGTTTGTTGAAAAAAAGTTTTGGCCGAAATGAATCACCCACCGCGCCTGCTGTACGCAATTTTGTGCAAAAAGTTCGTGAGACTGGCATGTTAGTGGACAACACTCATGGTCCTCGTTCTCGTACGGTGCGCACAGGCGAGAATGTGGCTGCTGTAACCGAGAGTGTGAGACTCAATCCACGAACATCAACTCGCCGTCGATCTCAACATTGCACGCACTAGCCTGAGGAGAATTCTGCACAAAGATCTCGGATTATTCGCTTATAAGGTCCAATTGACTCAGCAATTGAAGGCGCATGACCATCCGCTACGTTATCGCTTCGCAGTTTGGGCCTTAGAGCGGCTTGAATTGGACAACGATTTTGGGCTAAAAATGATCTTTTCTGACGAGGCGCATTTTCATCTTGGCGGCTACGTTAACAAACAAAATTGTCGCATCTGGGGCTCGGAAAACCCGCATGTTTTTGTCGAGAAACCAATGCATCCCCGGAGAGTGACAGTTTGGTGCGGATTGTCGAGTGGTGGCATCATTGGACCACTTTTCTTCGAAAACGAGGCTGGGAACAGCGTTTCGGTCAACGGTGAGCGTTACAGAGTCATGTTATCCGACTTTTTTAATGAAATTGAAGACATGGATTTAGACTACCTCTAGTTCATGCAGGATGGCGCGTCATGCAACATAGCCCATGCCACAATCGATCTTTTGCGCACCAAATTCCCAAATCGTGTTATCAGCCGTCTTGGCGATATGAATTGGCCGCCTCGGAGCTGCGATTTAACCCCTTTGAATTTTTTTTTGTGGGGAATCTTGAAGGACCGATGTTATGCCAACAATCCAGAAAAGATTCAAGCACTTCAGGCCAATATCATCCAAGCAATCCGTGAGCTACAGCTCGAAACCATCAACAAGGTCTTGGAAAATTGGAGTGACAGAATGCGCTACTGCGAAGCCAGCCGAGGCAGCCACTTGAACGAAGTTATGTTCCATTATTACTGGAAATGTTGCTCTTACTAATAAAGCCATAATACATGTAAAAAACATAGTTTTGTTCATTTTATTGCATTTTTAAAAAGAAACCACTAAATGGCCTACCCTGATTTTTGATGAAAAATGGTCTCAAAACTTCAAACGCGACTATCTCAAAACCATGTTTTCAAAGATGACGGACATCATAACTCAAAAACGGTTCGTCCGATTTGAACGTGGTTTAAATTTTTGAATTCTACACATTTTTTTTCTGTCATCCTACATAGCCGTTGTTATCTTAAAAGTGTCTCTTCGTTGCAAGCTTTTATGTCCATTTTTGCGTCCGAAAACCCGATTTTTTTTTCAAAACTATGTCAATTTTTTTTATTTTTCAACATAATCAAAAATCCGATGACAGGAAATTTATCGGAGATTAAGGGAAAAATATCGATTTTGTTCTAGCTCCAACGGTGCGGCCTCAATGATGTCCTCCGATCAGCAGGTTACCGTCGGAGGCGCCACGCTGAACTTAGTCCCTTATTCCTGAAATTAGTCGCACGTTTCAAAAAAAAAATCTGTCATTTAGATAGGAATTTACATGTGAATTTGGCAGTTGCGTACGACAGAAACGTGCGATCAATTTCTGAACTTCAGGAATAATGCCCCTGGTGTAGCAGAAGGAGGACAAACAAATATTTTTTGTAGCCGGAAAACGGCAGAATAAACATATGTATTCCATTTTTTGTCATACATTTATAGTTATCTTTTAAAAAAATCCCGAAAATCACCTTTTTCAGGCCGCCAGAGTGTACTACCCCCTTAATATACTTTTTTGTGCGATTTAACTTTATTTGATTATTTACCAAAGGTGGTTCCAAGATACTAGGGGTTTTTCACGAAAAAACTACCAGGGTAAGTAGATAAGTGTTTTTACCATTCTAGAAAGATAAGTAAAATAAATTCAGATTTGCGTATAAAAAAATACACTTGCCTTCATTCCGTTTTTTTTTTTTTGATTTCTCAAAAATGAGCGACGAATACCCCGCTATCCATGTTTGCTCAATCGTCGCCAGTTTCGCTAATTTTTAAGCTCTAATTATAACGTTGTGATAACGTTAATTAATCATCGTCACGTGTCTAAACTCTCACTGTCAAATCTATGTAATTTTATTATAACATTTTGAGTAATTTCATGTAAAAAAGTAAATCACACAAAAAACACCATAAGCATCACGAACGAGATTCGGGGCTATTCCGTACGGAAAATGTAAAGTTTAAGGTGTACGTTATTAAATAAATTCACATTCTATGTATATACATATCTACTGAAAGAGCTGCTTGGACTATGATGATTAAAAATAAAAAAATATACGTACATAAGTAAATAATTTTGCAGTTGGAAAAAGGGATTTATGGAATTTTATAGATCATTGCCAGAAATTGTCCTTCTTTAATTTCATTGTAATATACGTACATGTTAAAACTAACATTTTTTTACAAACTGGCCTTCATTGTCGCAAATCTGATCAATTCACACGCTGGTGTAGGGTTCCTTGCGCTTCGCGACGACTTTCTCATGTTCAGCAATCTCAAGGATTTACTCGATCAAGGGGAAATATATTTGCTGACAAAGGATGATCGAGGAAGTCTGTGAAATAGAAGGAATCGCACAGACAGAGACGAGAAAAGTCGAAATAAAGTGAGTTTGTTATAACAATACTAATTATGAAGGACTTTTTCTAAATAAACTTACTAAGTTACATCGACCCCTACGAAACAATATATTGATGCAGGAATAATTAAAGTTAACGTACATCATCACAATTGAGCGAGTTTTAGGATTGATGTGTATACTTAGATTGTGAATTGGTTAGATTTAATATTTTTTGTACGGAATAACCCACATGGAGTAACAATTGAATACAATAAAAGTAGTTGTCGCTCCGCTGCACTCTGCTCATCCTCCAACTTACCGTAATTGATCGGAAAACTGTCTGTATTTGATGCTTAGTATATTATTTCTCTATCTATCTAAATCTGTTCTAATTGGGCGTAAACCGTTTGTTTTGAAGTGTTTACATGAATCGCGCTTTGGGTGGTAAAAAAATGTGGGGTAGATTTGATAGGTCTCTCTTTCGATTTTTTTACATAAAATCCCCTTCGCGCTTGATTTTCTTCACCCGAAGCGTCTCGTCATTTTTGTCATATATACAAGTTTGTTCTCTTAGTATAAAATTACACACGTAAAATTTCTAGCGACTTATTATAACAAATCGCTATCCAATCGGGTTGCGTTGCGCCCCATTGGATCTGATTAACTTCACCCTCCGCCGCTGTGTACGCCAGGATCGGATCCTCTATAGCCCTGGGCATCTGCTGAATATCCCATATTAAGGCCTGATGGTCATCTCCGGCGGTGCAAATATGACAGCTGGAATGCGGCGCCCAGGCGATTCCATTAACGCAAGCCCTGTGATTGTTAAGCCTCGCCACCGGAGTGCACGGAACCCGCACATCCAAAATAATCACCTCACAAGCGTCCATCGCGATCGTCGCCAAATAATTCGGATCCTGCTTATTCCACGCGAGCCGCAACAGCGGCGTGTGCGCCGGATCCTCGTAAATAATCGTCGAGTGTTCCAAATGCCGCAAGTCGAACATCCTCACCGATCCGTCCGCCCCCACAGAAGCAAACATATCCCGTCCACCTCCCGCCCTTGAAAACGCAATATCGTAAACCTCCTTATCGTGCGCGATCAATTGTGTTTTAACGTGACCTGAGACTAAATTTACTCTCCCGAGCATCTGACCAGTCTCCAAGCCCCATATCGTGCAGGTTGTGTCTATGGAGGATGTCCCGACCAAATTGGGATCCACTTCATTCCAGTCGAAACTCGTCAGCGGGGCGCAGAAATCGGAGTTTTTGTTGTTGTTCAGGACGCACTCCAAACGGGTGTCGGGTTCGCCGGCCCTCCACACCCTCAAGTAATCTCCGCTGAAATAAAAAAAAACAAAACAAATAATATAGTTTGAAAGTCACGTGAACAGCCCACTTTAAAATCTTTACAATGAATACATTTATAAAGCACCGATGTGAAGATGACCACGGATTTTCACGGCACAGCCACCATGACCAAGGGAATTTTAATTATTTAATATAATCCACGATCAACAGCAAAAATTTAGTGATTTAACTTGCAAAGTATTAACAATTTTTTTTTTCAACAATAATTATTCTTTATTGAACAGACTAGCCATTTACAATTTGACTAAAAACATAAAACGTAAATTACACAAATATGCATATATATAATCGACGTGTTTAAGAAATCAATTCTGCCACAAATATTATTAGCCGTGCGTGTTAAACTAATCATAGGACAGTTTAGACTGCAAGTCGTCCTACAAAATGCATTATGCAGTAGGATGTGGCTGCGCACATGTCTAGGTGGTACATGATACTTAAACATACTGACAATACAGTTTGAATCTATTTTACAGTTAATAATTTTGTAAAGAAAACACATATCTAATTCCATGCCACGATGTTGCAATGTTGTAAGTCCTAAGTAGGCCATTGTTTCTTCGGATGTTAATAATGTCATATAGATTGGCCCAAAAAGATATTCACCTTTTTGGGCCAATCTATATGACATGAATTTGATAAACTTAGTTTACACTCTTTCCATCCTGTTAACATAAGTTACATATGTAGGTGACCATATTGTTCTGCAATAATCAAAATGTGATCGAACTAGGGAATTGTAGAGGATATTAAAAGTGCGTACATCTACTAGATCTTTGGTAACACGCTTGATGAATCCTAGCGACTTATTAGCTTTGTTAACTACAAAGTCGAGGTGGCACTTGAATGACAGCTTTGAATCAAGGATAATCCCGATATCTTTCATTAAGTAAACTTGGCTCAATGTTAAGTTATTTAATTTGTAATCATATGTCATTCCCTGCCTCTTGCGTGAAAAACAAATAAAACTACATTTGTCAATATTGAGCCGCATATCATTCAGTACACACCATTTGTAAATTGAGTCAATATCCTCTTAAATCCTGAAACAGTCTTCAGCGTTCTTCACGATGAAATACACTTTTAAATCATCGGCAAAAAGCAAATGAGGACACCTTAGTGATTCCGACAGGTCATTTATAAAAAGAATGAACAATAACGGTCCTAAGTTGGATCCTTGTGGAACAACAGATGTTAAAACATATGGTTCTGAGAGAAAGGATTTAATTTTCACAAATCATCTCCTTCCAGACAAATATGATACAAGCCACTTCAATAACGATCATATAGACCATACGCTTGCATTTTTTTAGTGAGAATAACGTGATTGACAGAGTGAAATGCTTTGCTGAAGTCCGTGTAAATTGCATGGACTTCAGAATTAACATCTAGAGCTCTATGTATGTAATCCGTATATATGAATAAGTTGGTTAGTGTTGATCTGCTTGCATAAAAACCATGCCGGTGTTCCACAATGACAGATTTAAAGGTATCATAGAATGGCCTGTATAATACTTTCTCAAATATTTTCGCTATAGTTGAAAAAATGGAAATGGGCCTATAGTTTTCTATATTAGATTTAGATTTATGAATAGGTATCACTTATGAGTCCTTCCAAATGACCGGAAAGATACCTGTATTTAATGACAAAGAGAATATATAGTGTAAAGCATCGACTAAGGTGTCACAGCAGTTGCATAAAAATATATAAAGTAAGAATGAATTATAATTTCAATATTATTGTTATTATATTTCAATCATAAGATTAGAAAGAACACGAAATAAAATCGTTTTCCTATCCTCTCTTTAACTTAATTTAATTTAATAATACATTGTTGCCGTGATGCACACACTCGATACACAAATAGAATACCTCTTGATTATCGTGTTAATCAGCCATCTGTTAGGATATGAATTATATTTATTTTGTATTTCGTTTAAATACGCGCTTGCGTCGATCGTATAAAAAAAATAATGTTTTTTTTTGTTACCTGTGGTCGGACGGACGAAAATAAATCAGTCTTGAGTTTACAATCAATGTGTGCACATTATTTCATTTGGTTACCCCAACCCCAGTTTACAACAGTGGCGACGAGGATACACCTATTTAAATACATAATATTCGACTGAATATTGTGATAAACGGAACAATGTCGATTGGCAGAATAGTGGAATATGAATTAGGAGTTAAAAAGTGGTTGGCGTACATCGCGCGGCTGGAACAATACTTTCTGGCAAATGGCGTGACGGAAGAAAAAAAAGTGGCAATTTTATTAACGGCTGTTGGAGATAATACCTACGAGTTAATGGTAAATTTGTGCGACCCAAAGAAGCCGGAAAATATGGATTACGCACAGTTGACGAAAATTATGCAGGATCACCTGGAGCCAGGTGCTTCCGAAATAGAGGAACGTTACAAATTCCGCATGCGAAAGCAAGAAAATGGCAAAACACTATCACAGTTTATTTCGTCATTAAAAGGACTGGCTAAATCCTGCAATTTTAAAACTGTTTTGGAAGAGAATCTTCGAGATCAAATGATTTTCGGGATGAGGAGCGACGTAATTAAACAGCGGTTGTTCTCTGAAAAGGACTTAACATACGTTAAGGCAGTGGATATATCTCTTAGTATGGAGCAAATTGAAAAAGATGTACATTTGATGGAAAATGCAGAATCCATCCATGTGATTTAAGGTGGCGGAGGTGGTGCGGCACGTGCGGAGCAAGGGAGGTTCCGTAATGCAGCAGCTGACGTCAGATCCGCCGGACTCGGCAGGAGTCGCCAGAACAGGGATGGCCGGCACAACAGAGAAAGAGTACAGGTAAATAACACAAGGCAAAGACAAAGTGAAAATCAAAGTGCGCGCAGCCAGTTTTCGAATGAAAAGGGTTATAAAAATTGCGTGAGTTGCGGTTTAAAGAATCATATATCGAATGACTGTTATTGTAAATCCGCTAAATGCCACAATTGCGGTAAAATTGGTCATATAAGATCTGTGTGTAAAGTAAACAAAAATTGTAATTTCATTAATGATAGTAATTTAAATGACAGCGACTCAAATTCAAATTTATTTATTTTAAATGGGGGTAAAAATCCAATTAAAATCAATGTATACGTAAATAAAATAAATTGTACTATGGAAATGGATACAGGCTCTGGAATTTCGGCTATTTCTGAACAATTTTATAATAAATATTTTAAAAACTGTAAAATAAATAAAATCAATTTAAATTTAACTTCTTATGTGGGAATTCGTATAAATACCATGGGCTACATAAATGTAAGTGTCTGTTATGAGGATAAGTTAATTAAAAATTTGAAACTCTTTATCATTGTTGAGGTCCACCCTTAATGGGACGTGAATGGATTGAAAGGTTATCCATATCAATTGATAAATATTTTAATGTGAAAAATATCTATCAATAACATAAGATGTTTAACTAAAAATACAGTAAATTCATTAGTTGAAGAATTTCCTGAAGTGTTTCAAGAGGGAATTGGTAAATGTGTACATTTTAAAGCAAAATTAATACTTAAATCAAATGCTAAACCAATATATTGCCGTGCTAGACCACTACCTTTAGCTCTTAAAGAAAAAGTTGAGAATGAAATTAAAAGATTAGTGAAATTAGAAATATTATCGCCAACGGAGCACAGCGAGTGGGCTACTCCGGTAGTTCCGGTTGTTAAAAAAGACGGAAACATAAGACTATGTGGAGATTTCCGTATTACGGTAAATCCTCAATTACATAATAATAAATATCCAGTACCAAAAATTGATGATTTATTTTCAAAATTATCTGGTGGCATTTCATTTTCCAAACTTGATTTGTCACAAGCATATGCACAGTTAGAATTAGATGAGAATTCAAAGGAAATTGTTACAATAAATACAAGTTTAGGTTTATTTAAATATAACCGACTTCCGTATGGAATTGCATCAGCACCCGGTATTTTTCAAAGATTTATTGAGGAACTTTTTGTAGGAATTTCTGGCGTTACCGTGTTTTTAGACGGCATTTTGATAACGGGAAAATCCGAAAAAGAACTTTTAGATACTTTAAAACTAGTTTTAAATAAATTGAAAAATTGTGGTGAAAATAAGTCAAAGTAAATGTTTTTTTTTTTCAAAAGAAAATATCGTATTTAGGCCACGATATTGACAAAGATGGTATACATACCAATTTAGATAAAACAAAAGCGATTGTAGATGCAAAATGTCCCGAGAATGTGACGGAACTTAAATCAGTCTTAGGATTGATAAATTACTATTCTAAATTTATTCCAAATGCAAGTTCTATACTTAGTCCCTTGTATTCATTATTAAAAAAGGATTCCAAGTGGAAATGGAAACAATTGTGTAACCAAACTTTTAATAAAATTAAGAGCGTGTTAGCTTCACCTAAAGTTTTAGCACATTATAATTTAAATATGCCTATCACTTTACATTGTGATGCAAGTTCTTATGGACTAGGTGCAGTTATCTCTCATACATATCCAGATGGATCAAGTAAGCCAATAGCCTTTGCTTCACGAACTTTATCAATTTATGAAAAAGGTTATTCGCAAATCGATAAGGAAGCGTTAGCTATCATGTTTGGAATTAAAAAATGTAATCATTATTTATATGGCCGACACTTTACCTTATTTACAGACCACAGACAATTATTAGCCTTATAAGGCAATAAAAAGGGTATACCAATTTTAGCTGCAAGTAGATTGCAGAGATGGTCAATTATTTTATCAGCTTATCAGTATGACATAAAATATGTTTCATCTAATAAAAATTGCGCAGATGCTTTATCCAGATTACCGTTGCCGATTACTGATTCAAAATCAAGTAATTTTGGGCATATTCATTATATAAATGAAATGTTACCAATTTCGTATAAAGAAATTGCGTATGAAATTAAAAAAAAAGATTGAGTTTTAAACAAAGTTTATGGGTTATGTTTGCATGGTTGGCCAAGTTATTTAGAAAATAATGAAATCAAACCGTATTTGATTCGAAAAGATCAATTGCATATTCAACATGGTTGCTTAATGTGGGGTTACCGAATCATAATTCCACCTAAATACCAAGAAAATGTTTTAAAAGATTTACATTCTTCACAATTAGGCATAAATAAAATGAAGTCAATTGCACGATCATTTTTCTGGTGGCCTTCCATGGATGAACACTTTGTAACATTATGTGGTCAATGTTCCAGTTGTAATTTAGTTAGATCAAATCCTGAAAAAAATATAATACATCCATGGACGGTACCTGGAAAACCCTGGTCACGAATTCATTTAGATTTTTTAGGACCAATATTTAATAATAAATATTTAATTGTAATCGATTCATGCACCAAGTGAATAGAAGTTTTTAAATTAAGAACAACCACTGCTGAAAATGTAATACATTGCTTACGAAATTTATTTTCACGGCTAGGCTTGCCGGATATCGTGGTGAGTGATAATGGTCCACCATTCAATTCTTAGACATTTGAAAATTATTTAAAAATGAATGGAATTGTAGTAAAACACTCTCCACCATATCACCCAGCAAGTAATGATGCAGCTGAGGTTACAGTCAAAATGATTAAACATGCGTTAAAAAAGGCACAGTTATCAATAGAAAATCTGGACAGCGCTCTCGATAAATTTTTATTTGACTACCGAATAGCAGCACATAGTAGCACAGGGGTGAGCCCAGCAAAATTATTATACGGTAGGGAACTTAAAACCCGATTTCACTTATTAAGACCCGAAACTGATAAAATTATCGAAAATAGTAATGATAAATTTAGTAACAAAAGTAAAAAGTTTACAAAATATTTGATTGGGGAGAAAGTGTTAATCAGGGATTTTAAGAATCCTACCGAAACTCGATGGCAAGAAGGGAAAATCACGAATGCAAATGGTCACGCGTCTTATGATGTCAAAATTGACAAGAAAGTTGTAAAAAGACATTCTAACCACATCTTACCCTTGAAACGGAGATCAGTGTTATTCCCAATTAATTCGGGAAGTGAAATTAATTTAAGTTATAATTCGGCTACTGAGATTAAAGCAAATAATTGTGAAAACTTAAATACAGAACCTGCATCATCATTAGTGGAAACAGTGATTGAACCACCATACAATTTTCGTCTGCGTAAAAATGTCGTTTATACTAATTAAACGAAAATATAGAAATGTGTATTTTTTAAAAATATGTTTTAGTTAAGGAAGAGAATGTTAGGATATGAATTATATTTATTTTGTATTTCGTTTAAATACGCGCTCGTGTCGATCGTATTAAAAAAAAATGTTTTTTTGTTACTTGTGGTCGGACGGACGAAAATAAATCAGTCTTGAGTTTACAATCAATGTGTGCACATTATTTCATTTGGTTACCCCCAACCCCAGTTTACAAAACCATCAAGCATATTGCAATTCGATATCGTGTAAACGAGAATCCGGGCCCAGATACAAAAGTTGATGCAAAATGAGCACGTCCAGCACCATCTAAACGCAGAAGCTTGCTATATGGTCGCTCTTTATTTAATTTATATAGTCTACCACTTTTACTGCAATCCATAATTAGAGCACTTTTTTATTACAACCTCCAAAAAGGTGTTAACAAACCAGACATGTCACAGGCAGGGCAAGATTACACTTGATCTCATAATTGAATTCATTTTTATGGCTACATAACGGTGACAGTCTGGAATGTTTCAATGCCAAAAAACTAGGTATTAGCATAGACTAAATATATGTTTCTCTGCGGTATTAGGTCCAATTCACAATTGCCTAGGAACGAGAATGGAAACAGGAAAGACGACTCATAAGAATAACTTGTTTCGATTCACAATCGCCCAGGAACGAAAACGGAAAAGTGAAAGATTATATGAATTACGTGTTTCGATTCACAATCGCCCGGGAAAAGGGCTTACTGTATACAATATGTTTCCATTCTCGTTCTCAGGCGATTGTGAACCAGCTCTTAGGGTATCGTTTTATCAATCACTATTTCAAAGACATTGTAATCACTTTTTCATCACTCTCTAAATAATGATTGAATCAAAAGTGTTTTTTTTACATATAAAATTTTTAGCTTAACTCAACCACCAATTTACAATTTAATTACCTTGTCGCTAATAAATCAGGGAAGACTCCCTTACTGTCAGGTATCCACATGATCTTTGTGGTCGGGTATGGATGATCGAAGGTGCTCTTCGGCGTGAACTCGCTGCTGTCCTCGTCGAGAGACACGATCTGCACTTTATTGTTGTACTCCTCGACGAAACTGCCGAGGGCCAGGCGGAATCGCTTGTCAGGCCGTACCGACCAGTTCATGCTGTACAGAAGCCACGGAGCCACATATTTGTAAATCTCCTTCCGTTTACCCGCCGGACCCACACCCGAGTGCGCCATTATTCCTAAAACAACAAATATTCTTATTAAAAAAAAAGTTGTCACGATATTTTCTTTTGAAAAAAAAAAAAGACAGCTTCTTACAGAAAAGTAATGTTTCATTTTTAAATTTTTACATAAAGTATTTGTATATAGAGGAGAAGGTAAATGAAACAAAGCAAATTAGCAAATATATCTTTTTAGAAGCGGGAGAACCCAGCAATTATTAACAATACAGACTAGGATTAACATGGAAATGTATTATAAACCGTATTATCAAGAAGTGCTTCGATTTTTTTATTTCATTTTGTTGGCACCGGTGAAGAAAAACTAATTAAATGAAAAAGTGTCATCATTTGTCAATTCAAATTCTTTAATTTCTTAGAATAACATAACCTATAATATTGCCAACACCACTTTTTTTCAATAAAAAAATTTCAAAGCATTCTAGAGGATAACTTTTATCAATCATATGGTATATATGATATAAATTTATTATGTATTTGTTGTTTAAATAACTACATTTACATTATGTTAATTATTTTTTTAAATGGTTTTTAAAATTATTTTCCTGGTTAATTAAGAAAAGTATATTTTTCCATTTGGCAGAAGGATATAGAAGACGCACGGACAATGGGAATTAGAAACTAAAAAGAAGCATGCAGAAATAGGAAAAAATGGAAAGAAATAACAAACACTGCTAAAGCACACACAAACCTACGAAGACAGAAAGAGGAGAAGAAGAGGAACAATCTGCCTCAGAAAATGGATTAAAAAATATGCTAAAACGTAGCTATAATCCTTTGAGGACTGAACGGCTTAATGATGATGACTTTTTTTTTATTATTTTTTAATATAGTAGTCCACTTTTAATTTTCCTATTAATTATAAATTTTCAGATATTTTCATCGATAATTAATTTAAAAAAATCACTATATTTTTCCATTATTTTTCTTGATATATTTTCCAATATTTTCATTATAAATTAAATTAGAAAATCACTATACTTTTCTACTATTAATTTGATATAATACTTCCCTCTTAGTTTTTTTTTTATTATTATTATTTTTTAATCTTCAGAATGACTCTGCGATAAAAGTCAAAGTCATCATAAGACTCAGTTTTCTTATTTTATTTTGTCTCTTGCTTAATAAAAGAAAATCCCATTGTTATTTATGGTGGCAAAGAGTTTAATAATAATAATAATAATTGACTTTATTGCCCAACTGAGAAACCAATACAGGACAAGTAACAAAATCCTTAATTATAACTTAATATATATATATATATATAACATTAACAATAATAAACACAAATATATCATTCCAAATAATAATATATTAATAAAGGGTAATACTGAGAGTATACAAACTTATAAATGATTTGTTTCATGATTTAATCTTGACTTTCCGATATTTGTAGCTATTCCCAATGGGAAATGTTATGTTCAACATGTACGTTAGTAATTAACTTCATATTCTATATATATATATATACATTTCTATTATTATAAAATTTGTTTACAATGTGATGATAAAAAATATTGTATACTTTAAACCCAACATTTCCCTTACGGAATAGCCCTGAATTATTTTGGTTTTTCCACATATTACTCATAATTGTTTAATGAGAAAAGCATTTTATACATCACAAAACATTTACATAAACCTAAACAAAACTATTCCTTCACATCGCACACGGAGAATGTAAAAAATCAAAACAATCTATTTTCGATTTTAACGCAACACAAGCCCATCAATTAATCAAAGTTGTTAACCCCACTCTTCAATAAAATTTACATAACACACCGCAAATCAAATCCACATTCCCTTAAAAGGACTTCAAGTTCTTAATCCCTCACTTTAAACAATTCAACTTGGATTAAACCGTGATATTACTCAACAGCAGCAAGCAGTGATGCTTCCGTGGAAAATTGAATTCCTAAAGAGCGTCGGTTAACCGAATGTGAATAAACTTACTGTTAATGGTGAATGCTAATCCTTTCTTGTGTGTTTTATTACAGAATCTGCGAATTAACAGCGGGATTTCATTAATAAATAAACAACTATTCACGTTGTTGTTTACCGATTTTTGACGGCGGCTGTCAAGCTGGAATCATAGAGTTACTATGCGTAGTGCATTTATTTATTTATTCATTCAATATACGCTGACCATTGACAATTTAATTTAATACTGAATTAATAGAGATGTTATTAAAGGATTTAGATTATAAATAATAAATAGTTAATATTAAAAAATATTAAAAGCAATTAAGGATTACAGAAAATTATGTTTTCCTATGTTGGTAGATTTTTGTGTCGAAATCATAGATGTTTTTATCATCTATGATCAAAATACGTCTTTAGCTCAAATATTATTTCATTGCTATTTTACTTATACCATAGACAAACAAGTTTATCTGTGTCATTATTATAATTTGTTTAATTAATTCATTTATGAATATTTTCGAATGATAGATACATTTTTGTTGTTACTACAGAAACCTGTAATACAGTCAGAAATATATATCACTTATTTAAATTGAATAGAAAAATAAATTTAAATACTTAAACATCATTCATTTTTTTGTGATATTACTGTTAATCCACATCTTTCTTCAGAATATACAGATAATACAAAACAATATAACAAAAATAATTACAATACATGTAAGTGTTGGTCTGGTTGGGTTGTTGACTAGAAGTCTTTCTGCCATGTAAGAATTTAAAAATATCTATACTAGCTAGCTCATTATTTAAATACAATATTATAAATATTTTCATATAACAGAAATAATTTGCGAAATTACAGAAATCTGTAATACTGTTTAAAATATGACTTATTTAATTAAATTGTGTAGTAAAATAAATTAACTAAAACTAAACATCATTCACATTTTTTGTTATTATTGACTGTTAATCCTTTTCTAAAATTATTTTATTTTTAAATATATATACAAACATCCTTTTCAGACTGTAAGGATAATACAAAACAATATAACATAAATAATTACAATACATGTAGGTGTTAGTCTGTCTGGGCTATCGACCAGAGATCTTTCTGCAATTTATGAAGAAGTTAAAAAAATCTATGCTAGCTGGCCCATTATTTATAAATATTTTCATATAAAACAATAATTTGCGTAATTGCAGAAATCTGTAATACTGTGATAAATATGATTTCTTTAAATTGAGTAATAAAATAAATTAACTAAAGTAACAAAACATCATACATGTTTTTGTTGTTATTATTTACTATTAATCATTTTCTAATATTATTTTATTTATAAATATATATACACACATCCTTTTCAGACTGTAAGGATAATACAAAACAATATAACATAAATAAATTAGGTGTTAGTCAGTTTAGGCTATCGACCAGAGGTGTTTCTGCCATGTTATCAATTTATGATGAACTTAAAACAAATCTATAGTAGCTAGCTGATTATTTATAAATATACAAACATCTTTATTCAGACAGCAGAATTACAATTCTTTAAAAATATTTATATTTGCAATACATATTGGTCGGTTAGTAGACTGTCATGGGCTATCGACCGGAAGTCTTTCTGCCCTATTTATAAATATTTTCATATAACAAAATAATTTGCGTAATTACAGAAATCTGTAATAGTGGACTTAAATAACATTTATTTAAATTGAGTGGTAAAATAAATTAACCATTTAAACATCACATATTAATTTTTTGTTATTATTTACTGTTAATCCATTTTTTATTATTTTATTTGTTAATATTTTCAAATGAAAAATCAATTTGCGTAAATAGAGAAATCTGTAATGCTGTCAAAAATTTTACATATTTTAATTAAGTAGTAAAATAAATTAAATTTTTAAACATTATTTATTGATCTTTTTATTGTTGTTTATTATAATTTATTGTTAATGTTGAAAATTATATTATTTATAAATATTTCTAAATGAAAAAAAAACATAATTACAGCAATCTGTAATACTGTCAGAAATGTGTTTAATTTAAAGTGAATAATAAGATAAATTAAATACAAAAACATCATTTATATTTGTCTTGTTTTTATTTATTGTTAATGTTTTTTTTTATTTTCTTAATTATAAATATTTTCAAATGATAAACAAATTTGCGTAATTATAGAAAACTTTAATAGTGTTAGAACTTTGATTTATTTAAATTGAATAGCAACAAAATTAAATACCCAAACTTAATTTATTATTTGTTTGTTATTATTTATTTTCAACCCTTTTTAAAAATTATTTTGTTTATAAATATTTCAGAATGAAAAATAAATATGCGTACTTACAGAAATTTGTATTACTGTCAGAAATATGATTTATTTACATTGAACAATAAAATGAATTAAATACTTCAATACGATTTATATTTCTTTTGTTATTATTTATTATTAATCCCTTTATAAAATTATTTCAAATTGAAAATAAGTTTTCATATTTCCGAATGCAAAATGAATATGCGTACTTACAGAATTCTGTAATGCTGTCAGAAATATGATTAGTTTAAATTGAATAATAAGATAAATTAAATAGCAAAACATCATTTATATTTCTCTTGTTATTATTTATTGTTAATGTTTTTTTTTATATTTTTAACAAAATAATTTGTTTAATTGCAGAAACCTGTAATAGTGGTATTAAATAACATTTATTTAAATTGAGTGGTAAAATAAATTAACCATTTAAACATCATATATTATTTTTTTGTTATTATTTATTGTAAATCCTTTTTTATTATTTTATTTGTTAATATTTTCAAATGAAAAATTAATTTGCGTAAATAGAGAAATCTGTAATGCTGTCAAAATTGTACTTATACAAATTAAGTAGTAAAATGAATTAATTTTTTAAACATTATTTATTAATCTTTAATTGTTGTTTATTGTAATTTATTGTTAATGTTGAAAATTATATTATTTATAAATAATTCTAAATAAAAAAATGCATAATTAGAGTAATCTGTAATACTGTCAGAAATGTGTTTAATTTAAATTGAATAATAAGATAAATTAAATACCAAAACATCATTTATATTTCTCTTGTTATTATTTATTGTTAATGTTTCTTTTATTTTCTTAATTATAAATATTTTCAAATGAAAAACAAATTTGCGTAATTATAGAAAACTTTAAATACTGTTAGAAATTTGATTTATTTAAATTGAATAGAAACAAAATTAAATACCCAAACTTAATTTACTATTTGTTTGTTATTATTTATTGTCAATCCTTTTTTTTTAAATTATTTTGTTTATAGATATTTCCGAATGAAAAATAAATACACGTACTTACAGAAATCTGTAATACTAGAAATATGATTTATTTATAAATTGAATAGTAAAATGAATTAAATACTTGAACATGATTTATATTTCTTTTGTTATTATTTATTATTAATCCCTTTTAAAAATTATTTTACTTTATCTTGAAATATGTTTTCATAATTACTGAAATCTGTAATGCTGTCAGAAAGTAGATTTATTTATAGTTTATTGTTTATTAACGGTAAGTCCATTTAAATACATATTGCTTTATACTAACTATACATTAAAAGATAATGGAGGGTTACAATGTAAGTATAATTATAAAATGCTAACAAATTAAAAGTTATAAATAAGTTAAAATGTAAAATGACAAACATATACAAATACAAATAGAACAAAGAATAGATTAAAATCAGAAAAAGAAATCACTTTATCTCACGGAGAAGTGACTTAAGATGTTTTTTGCAAAGTCAATGTTTGCAGAGTTGCGATGTACGGCAACTCTGGCCATGCCATAAATCCTACCATAGTTGGTTCTATGGAATGGTACGTTGAATTTAATTTGAATAGTAAAATAAATTAAATACTGAAACATCATTTATATAGTATATAAAGAAAACAAAACTACTTTTTTATACCACTTGGATTTTTTATTAATCGTGACTAGTTTCGATTACACGGTAATCATTCTCAAACAATAGTTAATATTATTCACTGTTTAACAAATATTTATACGTGACTATAATGCTTCGAAGAGGGGGGATGTAGGTTAAGTCGACCTGGTCGTTAATTATTGGGAAAAACAAAGACACTTGCAATTTATACTGAAAGGGACTATGGGAATAATATAAAATGAATTCTCTCCTGCATTATTCACAACGTCGACCTTCATTCCAAGATTTCTCTATTTACATATACACAATTCAGCACTTTAATAAATTACGTGAAAATCGACCGACTTAGTTAATATGAAGAGAATTCTGTATCTTTTACAATAAATAACAAAATTGAAATTTGTTACATTTATCACATTTGCTTATTGGTACTGGATCATTCCATGTCAAATCAATAAACAAAAATGGTGATTTGTTCATCATGGTATTTTCCCCGGTGAATATGAATTCGGTCAAATAAGTGTTTGAATTAAAATTTAATAGGAACGGAAAAATTATTGATTGAAAAAATGGATTATTGTCTTTTAAAACACTTTGACGGTTTATTTATTGTAGGACCATTAGTTTTTATGTTGGCTGTGGAGACTTTAATTATTTGTATGTGAAAATAATTATTTAAATAATTAAAGTCTCCACAGCCAACATAAAAACTAATGGTCCTACAATAAACGTTTTATAACAAAAAATGATTTTTTTAAGATTTACAATTTTTATTTGAAACATTTTTCTATTTGAATTAAAAAATCGCTAAAAGTAAAGTTGCACTTAATGAATTTTGATTCTTACCAAAAGCTTTTCAGGTCATTCTACTGCTATAAAAAGCTTAGATATAAAGTTTGGGTCTAATCCATTAAGCCGTTCATGCGCTATTGGAAACAAACAGCAACACAAACCGACATGGATGGAATGGACTCGGGGGACATCAAAACCTGTATATTTGTTGAAATTGGCTATTCGAATTTTTTTTACGATCACAATACTTTCCCTTGGACAGGGAATAAATGTTTCAAATTGATCATCACTGATATAAGCAAATATTATAATTCTAATAATGTATGTAGAAAACGTGATCCTTAATTATTTTAAGATTTTTTTTTTCGTATGTTGTTTTTGAGTTATTGGTTCTTGAAATTTAAAATAACACTGAAATTTCATCATCTGAGTTATTTTTAACTGTCAATTATTTGGGTTTTAGTAGAGCTAGGATCATGAATAATGGCTCATTTTAAAGCTATTGAAATGAGTTTTAATATGATATGTGATATGATACGGTATTTGATTAACATTTCAACGTTATTAAAAATAAAAATATTAAAAAATAAATAAATCTTAAAAAACATATAATGTACATCTAACTTTCTTCAACATATCCCGAAAATTTTAAAATGGGATCTCAACGGGATCATATAAAAACTCAATTTTATTTATAAAGTGCTGGTTTAAATGTCACGCGTTACAAGCAAATGTGCTTTCTGCGCATGCTCCATATTCATTGTCATTCGATGTTTAGCTGTAGTGAAAGGTGTATTTTTTTTTCTAATTTGAAGTTTATTTCTGGAAATGTGCATTTGTTTGTGTATTAATGATAGAATCGTTAACTTTCTTTATTTAAAACTTTTGTTTACATTGTGAACATTAAGAAGTAACAAAAATGAATAGGCGAACATTAAAGACCATTAAACATTAAAGACGAAGAATATGCTTTGTTGCAACACGCTTAATAAATCAGTTTCACAAGAAGAATTTAAGACTGGTTAGTAATAATCTGCGAGATAAGTTCAGTTCAAAATTCAAGCCTGGTGATAAGATTTGTGACGCTTGTCATAAATTTACACCATAATTTATGAATACAGATAAATTAGTTGGGCGAGCATTGATCGATGATACTGAGGATGACTTTCCCCAGGAAGTGAATTTATTTGCTCCAGAAAAAGATGAAGCTCGCACTTGTTTGAATCGTAGCCTAATTTCTATCAATAAAAAAACAACTTTTAGGAGAAAAGAGCTACCTAGTGGAGAAGCTCAAAAAAGAAAGTGAAGCTTTTAGGTTGAAACTGCTGGAAATCATTGAAACGTCTCAGAGCAGCATTGAAACACCTTATCCTGGTGACGAAATACTCAATCCATTGAAGGATAAGTTTTATTCAACTACGGATAAAAGTGTCAGAATGTAAATCCTCACCACATTGCCTACAAGGTGGAATGTACGAAACATTCAATATAGCTAATTATACAGCTCGTAAAGCCAAAAAGCAGCAAACAGAGAAAGGAATTGTGTCAAGTCCTAATCCTAAACCTGGAAAAAAAACATTAAATCTAGAAATTGCTGCAAAACTACTGTGTTTTTATGAAAGTGAAGAAATGAGTCGTATCATTACAGGGAAGAAATACTTTGTGTCAGTTAAAGTAGCTGCAAAACGTGAGCACATTAAAAAACAACTTATCCTTTGCAATTTAAAGAACTGTTTGTACTGTTTAAGAAAAATCACCCAGATATTCAAATAGGATTTTCTAAGTTTGCTGAACTTCGGCAAAAACACTGTGTTCTAGCAGGAATGAGTGGTAACCCCAGTGTTTGCGTATGCGTAATACATCAAAATGCTAAGTTGATGTTCGCGCAATGTAATTTCAAAGAATTGACAGAATGTGAAAAACCAATAAGAAATTACAAAGATGCTTTACAAACAATAATATATGATAGTTCATCTGAAGTGTGTTATTTTGGTACCTGTCCACACCGCCCAGGAGTAGATGTTTTGAGAGATAATAATAATAATAATAATTTATTATCCAACAGTTTACAAAAACTTATTACAGGATAATCTTACAATTTACAGACTATGTTTATACGTACATACACATATAGATATTCACATAATACAATTAGCGCAGTTTTATTATTCGAACACTAAGGATTTATTTAATGCATGCAAATTCGTTGAAAATAAGTCAATATTACTTGCCAATTTATTCACCGTTTTACACATTGAATTTATGGGAAAATTTAAGTAGTGTGAAGTATTTGCGTTAGTGCTATAAAACGTAGAGTTCTGTCTAGAATTATTTCAGGGGATATAGAAATTTAATTTTGATAAGAGGTAAGAATCTTCAATATCATAATGCAGTAATTTATAAATAAAAATAATCTGAGCCTTGTGCCTTGTGCGAAGGTATGATGAATTCTCGTTCGAGTTCATGGGAAGGATAACCTTGCGAGGGATACACATTGTGTTTCCGAAAATATAAAGTTTTTAATAATTTTCTCTGTACTTTTTCAAGTTCATTAATATATGTACTGTATATAGGATTCCACACCACGGAACAATACTCCAGTTTACTACGTATAAAAGCGTAGTAAAATCTTACTAAAGGCTGAATGTTATTAAACTGCTTCATGTTATGTATTGAAAAAAGCAAGATTTTGTTTGATGGTTGAAAACTAGTTTGTTGTCAGAGTAAATGCCGAGATCACGGAAGACTGTGACGGATTCTAATACCTCATCATTTATACTATAGTGATATTTTGTCGGGTTAAATATTCTGCCATATGTCATAGTCTTGCATTTGGTAATATTTAAGTGCAAACCATTATTGACACACCACATCTGAATATTATTTAGATTACGCTGAAGTTTGTAGCAATCTTCGATTGTTCCAATTGTGTCAAATAACTTTAAATCATCAGCATAGAGTAGGCAATTACAATCGATGCATGTTACAATATCTATATAATAGAGGTTCCAGGTTGGAACCTTGTGGTACACCGCTTGAGCAGGAAAAGTTTCGAGACTTAACAGACCTATATTCAACAAAGGCAACTCTATCATGTAAGTAACTATTTATTAATGAAATGAGATTGTTATCAAAACCAAAGAGATGTAGTTTATTACTTAGTAACGCATGGTTTACCTTGTCGAACGCCTTAGAAAAATCCGTATATATTACGTCTACTTGTTGGCGCTTATCCAAAGCACAGGATATAAATTCAGTAAAATTACACAGATTAGTGGAAGTGCTCCTAGGTTTGACAAACCCATGCTGTTTTGGGGTAATGTATTTGCTGCATTGAAAATAAACTGAGTTATAGAGCATAATTTCAAATATTTTGGTGAAGTTGCATATTAAAGATATAGGTCTATAATTAGAGATAATGTCAGTTTCTTTTGATTTGTGAACTGCTATAATTTTCGAGACTTTCCAGATACAAGGGTAAACATTGGTCTTCAACATTCAGGTTATATATGTGCAATAATGATTTTGCAAAACAATTTCGACAGTTATCTGATTTTTTCTGGAATGCGAAGGTAAGAGGCTTATGATCAGTGTACACAATGACATTTTGACCTTCTACCATGTGACGAATATGTTTAATTACTGAGAAGACTGCGTATAATTCTTTGTAGTAGGCTGGCCATTTCGTTTGTAGTGGAATAAGTTTTTGGGAGAAGAAAGCAAGTGGTTTCAAAACTCCATTCGCGTATTGCTGGAGACTAGCGACACTCCGGAAACATCCGTAACTTCGGAGCGAGTAAGACTCCTAGTAGGAAACTGACCACAGGACCACCCGAGAAGCAGGCCGATGCGCGTTCTAGGGGCAAGCAGATACCCCAGAGCAAGCGAAAGGACGCCAAAGGTTGCGGTCAAACAAAGAACCAAAAATGACGGGTCATTGGAAGTGCCTCCAGATCAACCTGCAGCACTCAAATGCATCATCAACCGAATGTGCGGCAAGCCAAGGGCCGCCCTGATTTTCAGGAAAGACATTAACTATGCTCCTATTCCAGAGTTCGTCACACAGGACCTTGCAAGTGTCGACGAAGAAGGGTGGCAAGAGGCAAATTATAATTGCCTCAGCCTACTTTCCGGGCGACGAGGACAATCCGTCACCGGAGGCAGTCAGCGGCCTCATGGAGGCAGGAATGGGAATCAGGTTATCATGGGCTGCGATGCCAACGCGCACCACACAGTATGGAGCAGCACAGATACAAACAACATGGGTAAGTACCTTTTTGATTATATATGTTCTGGGGGTCTAGACATTTTGAACAGGGGGAACAAACCCACTTTTATAAACGCGATAAGGCAAGAGGTACTCGATTTGACCTTGGCCACAGCGTACGGCGCGCAATTAATAAAAAAAATGGCGTGTGCTGGCGGAACCATCTATGTCGAATCATCAAATGATTGCATTCGACATAGAGGCTGGGAGCCTTGAAATCGCAAAATGCAGAGTGCCACGAAAGACGGACTGGGCACTGTATAGTGCCTACCTGCAGTCTGAACTTTAGGGCCTCTAACACAACATTGCGACCACAGAGGAATTAGAACAAGCCTCACTACATTTAAGAAATACCATCTTAGCAGCCTATGAAGAAAGCTGCCCGGTAAAGAAAGTAATCTTCTCGAGAAACGTTCCTTGGTGGAACAAGGAGAACGACAGAATTATGACCAAAGCAACGACATCGTTCTGGACCTGTCGACGACTAATGGGGAAAACCTGGGGACTGAAGCTCAAAATCACATACTGGCTATATAGAACGGCAGTGGTACCCATTGTCACCGACGCCGCCCTTGTGTAGTTGCCAAAAAGCCAACAATTAGACAAGCAAAAGAAGCTAGGCACGCTTCAACATTTAGCCTGTCTAAGTATTACAGGGGCCATGCTAACGACCCCCACTGCGGGAATGGAGGCAATTATAGGCCTTCCTCCGCTTCATCTTGTGTTGCAAAAGGAGGGGCTTGTTGCATCTCTTAAGCTATACCATAGAAATAATACTCTGCCGGGAGACTGGACAGGATACCTAGAAAATCACACAATTTTTCATGGGGCAACAACTTTCCCACCTAATATTGAAGCACTGACTACGCCTTTCTCATTTTCAAGTACTTTTTCGACGAAGAACAAAATTGTAGCTGAAAGTAACTCATACGCAGTTCAACAGGATGTGAATAATCTTGCTAATATCACAAAGCAAAACGTCTCATAATACATTGGCATTTGCCTGTACATGTCTTTTGTACATATTCCCGATGTAAGAAGTTATTGGTCTACTAATTTTGGATTTGATGAAATCAGAAATACTGTGAGCTACAATAATTTTGTGAGAATAAGACGCTACATTCACTTCAATGACAATAATTCTATAATCTCAAGAGTCAATCCGAAACACGATCATCTACATAAGCTTAGACCTATCATCGATATGCTGAATGCTTTTGAACTGTTCCGCTACAACAATGCCTAAGTGTCGACGAGAAATTGTGTGCAACAAAAAGTAGACACTATATAAAACAATACCTTCCCAACCACACCACACATATGGAGCTACAAGCTGTATATACTCTGTGATCTGATCGTATAAATTTGAAATTTATACTGGAGATGAAAATTATCCGAAGTACAGACAAAAAAAAGAGCCCGACTTGGGATCATGTGCCAATATCGTCGTACGCTTGTGCTGAAATGTGCCCGGCAACCAAAACTACGGGGTATATTTTGATAATTTCTACAGTTTGATACCGTTTGCCGTTCATTTAGCCGAAAGATACGCTCGGAACCGTTATAAGGCCAAGAATCCCTAACTGCAAACCGCCGAATGGAAAAGAAATGGCATCTAGTCATCGATGCACTTTACATGAGTTTGTTTGCAACGATGATGGTGTGGAAATATCGTCGATAACATGGAAAAATCATAGAGTCGTGACACTTATATCCTCCTTCGCTGGCTAATTACCCTTGTCTGAGGTGAAACGCTTCAACAAAAAATCTAAGAGATCTGTTGATGTCCCATGTCATATGGCAGTGAAGGAGTACAACAAACATATGGAGGAGTCGATTTATTCACTATAAAATAAAATTGCAAACCAAAAAAAGGTATATGCGATTTTTTTACCACCTAATCGACATTGTTGCAATAAATTCTTGGTTGTTTTATCGAAAAGTCAGTGAACAACGCGATGAGAAATATCTTCGTTTGGCAAATTCCGTGCAGAAATAGCTTATTGTCTGAGTCAACAAGGCGGCACATCAGTGAAAAGAGGATGGCCCAATGAATTGAAAAAGGAGATTTAAGCGAAAAAATGTCGGTCTGCCACGATAGCATACGTTTCCCCTAAAGATGTGCGTCAATGTGCGGTCAACCATTGGCCAAGCTATGAGGAGACGAGACAACGATGCACAATGTCAGGGCGTAAATCCTTTTCATCTATAAAATGCTTAAAATGTGCCCTGCATTTGTGTTTGTATAAAAATAATAACTGTTTTGTCGTGTTTCATTCAAAAAAAGTTGCCCGCCAAAATGTCACCACTCTCGCGTAATGTATCAAATCTGCTACATGTATATTTTTTCAAATGAAATATATAAAAAAGGTCAGATTTTTTTTATTATTTTTCCTGTATTTGTATCGTTAAAATACACTGTAAGACATTTTATTCCAGAAAATATAAAAAATCGTGCAGTGTAGGGTTCAATAGTTTTAAAATGAGCTGTTAATCATGACTCTAACTTTTCTAGAACCAGAGTATTAGGCAGTTAAAGTTAGCTTACATCATGAAATTTCTGTTTTTTTTTTTTATTTTAAAAACAAATAACTCGAAAACGGACGCATTAAAAAATCAGAAAAAAAAACATGTTTCTTTATATTTAGAAATAATATAATTGTGCTTAGTTTCATAAAAATAAAAAATGGTGATATTGTGTTGGTTTGTCCGGCTATCGATTTGGGGTCTTTCTGCTCAAATAAAATATATTTTTACAATTATGACTTCTAAGATTTGTTCCAATAATATTTTGCAAGATATTTTTTAATTAATTTTGAAATTAAATATTGAATCTAATATTAACAACTAATAGTTGGGAAGTACCTCTTGGATCAAATGATATGTTTTTCGAAAAATAAAAGGATATCTACTGGTGATTTTAAAATTTGAATATACAGCGAAACACTCCGCATTTTTGTGACATCTTTCAATTCAAAGAGCTTTAATTATTAATATTATTTTTTTGTAGAATTCATAATTTTTATGTTTTAAATTATACAGATTCTTGAACTTAAGAATATTATTCCACTTACATACAAATAGTTTATTTGACACATCGAATGATACTAATTTGTAGCTCTTATGAATGGTTAAATTCAGTGAAGTTGGTGGTAAAAATAGAGTTTAAGTTCAATTGATATTTTGTGGGCTGGAGAGTTTATGTATGAGACTACAGGACGGATGGGGTTGTCAGGTTTATGAATTTTAATAAAACCATATAGCCTTGGGGTTCTGGGATTCATAGGAAACAGATATCTTGTTTTATTATCTGGAAATAAGGAGTTATTTTTAATAATGGATTTTAATTTATTTATTAATTGGTTTGGTTGGATCTTTCTTAATTTAATTTTTTTTCTTGATGTGTTACTTTTTTAATATATTCTTTTTTTTTAAATGACTATTAAGTTGCCTTTATCGGCTTTTGTTATTATTAAGGGTGCGGTTTAGGAGAAAGAGATAGCTATATAAATATGGACAATCACTAATTTGAGTTAGATTGTTGTTATGATCAATGAACAATATTGTTTTATACATTAAAATAATCTCAAAATAAGCAGGAATTTCATCAGATAAATTAAAAATTATTTTAATGTTTAGTTTCTGTGAAAAATAATTATGAAAAACAATGAAAATTGATTAAAATTATAGCAAATTTTAAATTAAATTTTTACTAATAAAAACTTGTGCAATGAAAATTTAAAGGATTTCATTAAATTCTGCATTCTAATAACTTAGCAGACATGACCTATTAATTTCATTATATCTTACAATTTTCTTTTCTAACTTAAACTAGTAAATTGACGTAATACACGAAAATTAACGAATTATTTTTTATTTACACTGATACTTTATACTTGGTAGATAAAAAAATGTAAATACACATTCATATTATGAAATCCAAAAGAATAGCTCTATTTTCAAACGATTATTTCCATTTTACTATATAGCTATCTCTTTCCACTAAACCGCAATCTTAAATTATTATTTTTAACTTTTTTGTTAAATGTTTTGATTGTTTTTGTGTCGGAGTCTGAAATTTTTTCTGTTTGTTTTATTATTATTTTCGGACGTGAAACAGTGTGCTGTGTATTTGTGAACTCCAAGTTTTTGCGCACTCAGTACTTTTCCATCCTCATTCAGTAATATTACTATCAACTCTCATTCAATTTATCACCTTTGTTCTCTTGTGTATTCCCCCTCCGTGGCCTACCAACCCCGTGTTTGTGTAATTTAAAGTCGTTACTATCGGCCCAGTAACGTGAAGACAGTGGTTTGTATTTTTTTAATTTATTTATTACATCCTGATCTTCCTGCTCCTTTATCACATAACGTACTCACGGACGTGGAAAGTTTTTTAATTATAAATAAAACACAATGACTAATTGTGATGCTTGTAATCAATTTATTCCGCCTATCAAAATAAAAAATTGCACTAAATCTGCTGATGGGAAGTGGACCTGCCCATCTTGCCACAACGGAACAAATACCCAATCGAGTCTTACCGATAAAGAAAATACATTAAAAACCGAAATTATTTCTGCTATGAACGAAATGTTTCAAACTCACTTTCAGTCATTTTCGTATGAAATTAAGGAACAAGTTGATGCCTGCACTAAAGCCATCTCTTCACTTACTCTCCAAGTTAGTGAGTTGAAGGCTGAAAATTCATCTCTTAGATCTGAACTGGAGACTCTTAAGAACTGTTCATCTCAACCGGAAGATATTGTAACAGAGATTGAAGATAGATTAAGGAGATCCTCTAATGTAATGATTTTTAACCTGAAGGAGTCTGAAAATACTGATGCAAAGATTAGATGCCAAGAGGATTTACACCGTTTGAACGAGATTATCCAGGATAATAGTGTCACCATCTTACTTTCTAATGTATCTCCTTTAAGAGTCGGCAAATCTGGAACCCGCCCTAGGCCACTTAAACTTCGATTTTCATCTCAGAAGGAAGCCAATATTTTTTTGAAGTTGTGCCGGAATTTAAAATTAAAAGACATTCGTGTGGCGCCAGACCGTACACCTATGCAAAGTCAACTATTAAGTGATGCTCGTGCTCAATTAATGGAAAGGGAGAAGAAGGGTGAAACTAATCTATCCATCAAATACATTAAAGGTTTTCCTACAATTATAGCTAAGCAGTCTTGAAATGTGCTACCAACAGGAAATATTAATGCATATTATCAAAACGTCCGCGGCTTAAACACTAAACTTAATTTATTTTACAATAGCATCTGTACGCACAATTTTGATTTAATCTTACTTACAGAAACTTGGTTAACATCCAATGTCAGTGATAGCGAACTATTTAATAATCACTATAGAGTATTTAGAACTGATCGCGACACAGCTCTAACTGGCCGGTCAAAGGGAGGAGGTGTACTTCTTGCGGCCAAGCAGTCAATTAATATAGAAATTCTATCTTCTGAACACATTAGGTCTCAAGTTCCTATTATTGATTTATTGTTATGTAAATACAAAATTAATTCCAATTGGTTATATATTGTCTTAATATATATACCACCCGATATATTAACTTCTGACATAAAAGAGTTTTTTGATCTTTTAATGGAAATAAATTTTGATGACAATCCTGTACTTCTTGTTGGCGATTTCAATTGTCCATTACTGACGTCAAGTAATGGTACTTTATCTGAAAAGGCTCTTATTATCACAAATTTTTGTACATTTCTAGGCCTACATCAACATAATAACATTAATAACTGTGTCGGGAACATTTTAGATCTAATATACTCTAACAATGAATGTGATCCCCTAGTTCCCGAGGACTCGTATCACCCCGCACTTGTATTCTCATTAAAATTATCTTCTATGTTGTCTCCAATTAACGGTAATGCTACTAAATTTAATTTCAAACGGGGAGATTATAAATCTCTTTATTCGCATTTATGCACTATCAATTGGAATTTTCTTTCAAATTATACTGATGTAAATTTAGCTTTAGATGCATTTTATTATGTCATAAACAGTGCAGTTTCGAAGTATATTCCAACGTTTAAATTAAGAGAAAAACGTAGATTCCCTCCATGGTTTAACAAAGAAATTATCCACCTTATTAAAGAGAAAAATATTCTTAGAAAAAAATCTAAAGTAAACCGATCATCTTTAACGGCATTTAAGAAGATTAGGGCACTCGTTAAAATTAAAATTAATTCCGCCTATAGAAATTATATTTCACATATAGAGTGTCAACTTACCACTAATCCTAAACAATTCTGGTCGTATATTAATTCCAAAAAATCCAATCCATCGCGCATTCCGTCAAAACTAGTATATGAAAATGAGACTTATGAAACACTCGAGGATATTGCCAATGGATTTCGTGATTACTTTGAATCTGTTTTTATATCACCCTCTGGTACTGATACTGATATATCTACTATAGACCCTAGTAATATTCCCTTCTTCTTCTTCTTTTCCCCCTCATCTGAAAAAACCGTCTACAATCTATTAAAAAAACTACCGAATAAATACTCAGCAGGTAATGATGGGCTACCAGCATTCTTATTAAAAGACTGTGCTACTATTTTATGCCAACCGCTAACTCTTATTTTCAACTTGTCTATGAGTACTTCGACATTTCCCAGCAAACTAAAAATTGCATCAATTTGCCCCATACCTAAAACGTCTAATAATAACAGTAGTGTCACAAATTATCGTCCTGTTGCCATACTATCCAATATTGCCAAAATATTTGAAAGAGCAATGTATGATCAAATTAATGCTCATGTGTCTCGGTATATTTCACAGCAACAGCATGGTTTCGTTCCAAATCGATCCACTGTAACTAATTTGTGTATTATTACACACGAAATAGCAGAATGTCTTGACTCATCGGGGCAGATTGATGTAATTTATACAGACATGTCGAAGGCTTTTGACAGAGTTGATCACGAGCTGTTATTGGCTAAACTTGATTCCTTTGGGTTTGGGAGAAGTGCATCAGCACTTATAGGTTCCTATCTTAACAATCGCGAATCATATGTTACACTAAATAGTTTCAAATCCGACTCATATTTTCCACGTTCTGGTGTACCGCAAGGCTCCATCTTGAGTCCACTGCTTTTTAACTTATTTATAAACGATCTTTCGAAATTGTTGACATGTAAACATCTATTATATGCTGACGATCTAAAAATTTACTCAACAATTGGTACCCTTGATGATTGCCTCCACTTGCAAAACTCTCTAGATGTGATCTCGAACTGGTGCACTATTAATAAACTAAACTTAAATAGTGATAAATGTAAATTCATGTCCTTCACAAAAAAGTCCAAACCCATTGTATTTTCATATTTAGTTAATAATAAAACCCTCGAGCAAGTCACAGTCTTTAAAGACTTAGGTGTTATCTTCGATAATAATTTCACATTTAATCCCCATGTACAATCCCTCGCAAAGAGTGCATTTAAAGCACTAGGATTTATACATCGGAACTCAGCCAACTTACGTGATCCTAGTGCTCTAAAGGCATTATTCAATGCTTACGTACGGTCCAAGTTGGAATATGCATCCTTAGTATGGTTTCCACAGAAACACCACAATTGAAGGTGTGCAACGAAAATTTCTTAAATTTCTCTACTTTAAAAGTGAAGGTTGCTACCCTTTTAGAGGTTATGATCATGTGCTGTTGCTTGAGAAATTTAATGTTGAATCACTTCACTGCCGACGCCTCAAAACGGGCATCACTTTTTTGCATAAGCTTATACGTCACAAGATAGACTGTTCTTGCCTATTGCAACTGGTAGGACTGCATATTCCAACTTTTAACAGTAGGCATAAACCTACTTTTAGTATTAGCTCTTTTCGGAATAACTTTGGATTAAAATCACCTGTACACATGATCTGTAATATATTCAACAGTTTGCCTGCAACTTGTGACATATTTTATGACTCATTAGAGTCAATTTTGCTTTATGTTGATTGTTAATGAAATACGTAACTTTAAAATTAACATTTTAGGTTTAAGTTTATCATTTATTTTTGTTCTTATTATTGTTAAGTAATACATTACCATATTATATTATTGTACATATTGCCTTGTAATTAGGATTTTTTTTTCCTGTTGGGTAATAAACATTATTATTATTATTAGTTTGGCTATTTGTGATTTGTCAATTGGAAATATATTTGTGTTTATTGATGCTATTTCCGACTCTACTACTAGCGTTTCTTTAAAAGAGGAGACATTGACATATAGTGCATATTTTGGCCCCAACATTAATATTGAGTTCTCTTTTTGTATGAATTCTATGTCTGTATTTTTAATAAGTCTATTATAAAACACTGGGGTACCTTCTGATGCACTGCCGACGTTGTTTTGTTGTTGCTGTTGTTGTGTTAGAAGTTTTTCCAATTTCTTCTTTTGAGTGTAACTTTTCTTATGGTTGATCTTACTGACTCTGCTGCGGATATAGTCATTGAATAAGTCGAATTCCACCGGATGGAGATCGTTGGCTAATTCTACATGTAGCACTTTGATATATGTGCAGAGTATATCCCGTCGTTTGAACCAGAATTTCTCCTCTTATTTCAGCTACGTCCTTTCTGTTGCTTTTATGGTGTTCTTTGCCGCTATTGATTTCGATTTGATTGGTATTAGCACGCACACAGGAATAACTTTTAATTGAATGCACAGTTGGTTGAACCGAGCATTAAGCGTTGCGAGTTGTTTTTTGATTCGTAGTTTTAAGTACATTTTTGCCTTTTTGGCCACACTGGCTTGTATTAATTCTTAGATCTTGGAGGCATTTTTTAAGTACTTAGTTTGATAATGATTACCGTGTAATTGAAACTAGTCACTAAAGTAAAATAAAAGTGGTATAAAAAAGTTAAATGTTTTCTTTATATCAAAATTGAAAATGTACCACCGAAGTGAACGCCTCGAAGATCTAAGAATTATATTAAATTAATTGTTTTTTTTTTCTTGCTTTTACATTTATATTTAGATTATTAAAATTAGAATTGGATTAAGATTTATTATTTTTAGTTTTAGAGGACATATTTGATATTGAATCTTATGTTAAATTTATATTATATATTATATCATGTCATCGTTTGTAAAAGGCGATTGCAGTTAATCAATATTATTATTATTATTATTACAACATTTTATTGAGGAATATACATATTATAGTTTAAATAATCCCAATACGGCCTTTAATTATTTTATTAAATAATTAATGATTATAAGTTCTCCTTTACGTTTCTAATAAACACTCATCGGTCAAATACTACATTATATTTCAAATACAGATAGTCATGGCGTTTCCTCTGTCGGCTCAGCAAAGGCACACCCCGAAGAGCCTGACACTACGCAGGTGTAAAGGAGGACCCATTCGGAAAGTCATAAATTATTCTCGCTTCCCGAATCACCTCACCCAACACGCTGAGTGTTGTGGTAAACACAATTTTTGCCGGATTTGTTGGAGGAGACAATTTCTGAAAATATATTAAAATATAGGGTGTTAAATTTTAAAAAATACAACTTTTATATGTTTATGGTATTTGGGACACACTGTATAATATTAAAATTATTTACCTCAGAAATCAAAATTTTGAAAATAAGTGTACTTTCGGCCACAATACTCGGTCGTATAGCTTGAATAACTCGGTATATAATAAATTAATGCTGATTTTTTAACAATAAGGGAGATATCGAAGGCGGGTACTTTGATGTCTCACCCTGTATATAAAATGTTGCAAATTTCAAATCCTTTATTGGGTACAGTTTACATATATATATAAATACATGCACGATCAAATGAATCGATTAGATTTTATTAAATGGTACAAATAAGTAAATTATAGTTGATAAAATACAATAACTAAATAAGATTGAACAGATACATATATAATAATAAAGTAGCTTACAATATACTAACTATAAAATGAATAAGAGAATAAAAATAGTATAATACATACACAACAATAAAACACTTTAAAAATATGCTTAAATAAGATTACTAAATTAAGTTAAAGGATAGAATAAAAAAAGAATAAAATGTATATATACTAGAATTGGATTCACAGCTCAAATATAACACAGAAAAACTCTTCAAATGAATAGAAGGCATGGACAAGTAAATTTTTTTTAATGACAGATTTAAATTGTTTAAGCGGCAGGCATCTTACATCTGCTGTCAATGTATTGTAAAATTAGTGAGCCCAATAATTTTTCGCATTTTGTGACTTACGTAGTCTTACCCGTTTTGGATAATTATTACCACTAGTTCTAGTGTTATGGCTGTGAATAGACATAACTAAATTGTACTCAGAAATATTCTGGTAACGATGTAGATGAGAATACCCCGATTTTTGAAAATTTTTTTACGGAATTAGATGTAAACGTGTATGCTATACCCGAAAATGAAGTTCGTTTTATCAGGAAACTTACGGTTTTTCCGCAAATCGCATTCAAAGTTGAAATTTTGAGGTTATCCGTGTTCGTAATTTCGGCAAAATAAGCACAAAACGGATGTAATTTGCGTCGATGGTGAAATTTTCTCCAACAATTCGAAATAATTAATAACAATTATATTGGTATTTTCATCTTTACGGCTAATAACACGATATTAAATTTACTTCAAATTTGACGTCTATTGACGTTTATTTAAAATAATCGATATTTAATTTTAGATTCTTTAATAAATTACAGCCATTTTAAATTTTTATATTGAATATAGATAGCGCTAATTTTATCAGAATTGGAGATTATATTGGGCACCTTGAATAAAATGTTAATGGTTCGAAAATATTTTATGACGATTTTAGGTTAAATAAAAAAATGTTATTTCTTTACATAACAATATTATTTACTTTCATAAATGCAGATATCGTAAGTTTTTATTTGCTACTATTAAACCGCATATAATTTTACAATTGAATACTTTGAATCATTATTAAACATTAATTCATTTAAGAAAATCTTTAATGAAATAAATGAATTCTCATTTAAATAAATAGATTCATATATATCAAATGTTTGTCCATGTAGTTTTTTTCATCACGATTTTATAAACTAAGTAATAATTCTAGTCTTGTGATTTGCAATCTGATTAATTTCAATTGAATATTTATTTATATCATCTAACAAACATCTTATTTGGATAAATCAATTATTTTGTCAATACATTTTTTGATTGAATGATAATTTGATTATTTAGTGTAGGTTATTTATTTCAATGATTATAAAGAAGTCTTTTCTAGTTGGTATAAGTACTGTATAATGTTATCGCAGACAATAATTCTTTGTATAAAATAATATTCAGGTCTATAATTTCATTTATATAGTAATTTTTATTAAAACAAAATAAATATGTTGTTTTTTTTATCGACGAAAAAAATCAAACAACGAATATGAAACGGTGTAAAAATTGTTCTTTTCAAAGAAATATGTAATGGCATGATGGAAGGAGTCCGAGCCTTTATAAGTTTAAACAGCTGTAAATAAAGAAAGCTGATTTGTAATTAACATAGGTTAATATTTTTTTAATTACTACTACAAGTTTTCTTTTACTGTTAATTTTTTTTTTCACGCCGAAAAATTTTTGGGTTTAAGGAGGAATATTTTAAATTTTGCGCGCGCAAAATTTAAAATATTCCTCCATAAACCCAAAAATTTTTCAGGCTCCAGCAAATACTAGGCAGTTTAAGAGGTTTAGATAATTTCCTCCTTTTCAAAATAATATGAGATGGAAGCATGCGCAGTATTTACAAGTTCAATAAGGCAGTAATTAAAGGAAGCCAAGTACTAATTAAAGAAGTAGGTGATTAGTTTTTTTTTAATTACTACAGGTTTTGTTTTAATGTAATCATTTTATTTTGATACTGAAAATATTTTGGGGCCCAATGGATATAAGGCAGTGTAGGAGATGAAGTAGAAGAAGGTTTTGTTGTCTTTCTTTTAAAGTAAAATGGCGTGGAAATACCTTTTGTTTGGAACTTGCAAAAGAAAATGCTAGTAGTAAATAAAGAACAATACATTTTAGTTTATTAATAAATAAGTGACACTTCCCAATATTAATATTATAAAATAAAACATTAAGAAAACTGTCGTATACTTCATTTTGCAGTGACAAAAAGATCGACGTTGGAAACTCTAATTATTAATCAATTAATAATTACAAAATCTGAAAAAAAAAATATGTTTTACTACAGAATAATCCTAAGAATATAGATTATGATAAATAAATTAGTATTATCATTAACATATTGTAGGTGGGAAATGGAAATCTTGCATCAGATAATAAGTTTCTTACAATGATAATAAAATAAATTATAATTACATATTTATAGTTATTTATATTTATTTAATTGAATTAAATTTGTTTCCTTACCAAATAGGATAAGCCAGACGTACTGAATCGAGTAGACTGGAGAACTTGTCTATTCCATTTTTCAGACACTCTCGTCTCCACTGGTATTCAACGAGTACTTCAACAAACCTGTTATCCTTTGCGGGTCTCCAACAAGATTCGATCCGCTGTGTATTGATTCCGCTCTCAGACACACATGGATGATTGGGATCGCTGTGGTTAATAATTTTGTGCTGGTATCCATACTCTTCGAGCCCATTATATGCTCGCCACATATCCGTTCTAATTTCTGTTCCTTCTGAAACATGTTCTCTAATGATAGGAACGAGCGTCTCCGCATTTCTCAAATTTTCCGGACAAACAACCATCCGGAAGTCTTCTGATCCATCCTCTATTATACCCAGAACCCAGTGACCTTCAATAAGCCATTAGCCTGACACTACCGGAATGCACTTTCATTATCCCCAAAATTCTCCAAAACGCTCTCTTATTCCACATTTTATTACTGAAAGTGTTAGAAAAAATAACCAATCGAATAATTCTTAATGAATAATAAATTTATTTAATTTGCTTTGAATTCTAATGATATTAAAATATAATTGAAAAATAATTTATTTTTATATACTTACTTTGAATTAACAAATACACAGTAACTAGCTCTAAAAAGTACTGATTTAAATTTCTCCGATAATGGTAATTACGCTCAAAAACCACTTCAAAACGAAAAATTGTGCAACAAGAGAAAATATCACTGTACACAACAAATAACAAATAAGAAACAAAAACTGTTTAAAATATCTGTTACTCGGTTGGTAATGTAGATCCCACAAAACATTTTTAATTATAAGTAATTTTGTTAAATATAAATAAAACATTTTTATAGTGGGAAAAAATGAAATAAATACAATTATGTATGACGAAGATTTAAATTTGCCGCCGTTTTATTAATTAGTTCACATGCATGTTTAAATTATTATAATATTACAATTCGTTCCCAACAAAAAAAAAGAGTAAAATATATATGTATTACAATTCGTGTAATCATAGATACTGGATTAAATTAGCGTCATCTATATTCAATACCAAGATTTAAAATGGCTGTAATTTATTAAAAAAATCTAAAATTAAATATCGATTATTTTAAATAAACGTCAAAAGACGTCAAATTTGAAATTCATTTAATATCGTGTTATTGGCCGTAAATATAACTATAATCGTTATTAATTATTTCGAATTGTTGGAGAAAGTTTCACCATTGACGCAAATTACATCCGAAATATGCTTATTTTGCCGAAATTACGAACACGGATAACCTCAAAATTACAACTTTTAATGCGATTTGCGGAAAAACCGTAAGTTTCCTGTTAAAACGAACTTCATTTTCGTGCATAGCATACACGTTTACATCTAATTATAAAAAAAATTACAAAAATCGGGGTATTCCCATCGACAAAGTAGCCAATATTCTTTTTTTACATAAATGAGACATTGAAATATGTACAATGGCGGCCGACGAAATGTGAACGGTATTTTGTTGTCATAGAGAAATTGTCTAATTTTGTACAGATTTATCAGAACTCTTAACAGTGGCGTAACTTAGGTTTTAAAGGATTATTATTCAATTGCTAATTACAATGCTAAACATATTTATTCTTAATACAAGTAGAAATTATGAAATTAATATTTTGTAGGACCACCATTTGCTGTGATAACTTTTGCCAAACGTGTATTCATGGATGAAACTAGATTCCTCATATTGTAGTTGCTAGCCAAATCCTCCCATGCATTTTCAACAATTTCGTGAAGTTCATATGCATTCCTAGGTCTAAAATCTCTTGAGTAAATTTTTTTTTGTAGGTATCCCCAAACATTCTCAATTGGATTCAGGGCTCTTCGCAGGCCAAGGCAATACTTGGATGCGGTGGTCATTTAGCCACTGAGTCACAATTCTTGCTGTATGGATAGGACTATTGTCCTGTTGAAATATAAAATTTTCCGGAAATGTTTGTGTTACTGAAGGCTACATTACATATTCTAAAATATCCCTGTATTTAATAGCATTTAAATGGCCATCTATTTTCCAAATTATTCTGGGTCCGTTTATACTGACCCAAGCCCAAAAATTAACAGAAAAACGACCACTATTTGTTATTGGACGGGTGAATCCTTCTTCATACCTTTGGTTTATTGGTCTATAAACTCGTAGGCTCCCATTACTACATGATTGAAATACTTTTTCGTCAGAAAAGACGACCGAGTTCCAAAAATCATCCTCACGATATACAAATTCGTTGGCAAACTCCAATCTTCGTTGTTTATTGTTTTCTGAAAGAAAAATTTTCTTGGCTGCTTGAAAATTTTGTAGACCTGCAGCTTTAACGTCTCCGAGCAGTTCTAGTAAACCCCGCAAAACCTGTTACTTCTCGAGAATCTAAGGCACTATCAAATGGATTTTCTCTGAGATGATTCACCAATGCAACATCCTGTTCTTCATTAGATACCCTTCCTATTCCAATTCGGGGTGGCCTTCTTAAATCTTGCCTTATTTCAAATCGCCTTTTCAAATTATGTATGCAGGTTTTGCTTACATTCAAATCAGCAGCCACTCGGCTAAGAGACCAGTTTTCTGCTAGTTTAGCTATTGCCCTGCTCTTCTCGTCTAAAGATAGATGTCTAGGCATATTTTTGGATGACTTTTATAAATATGTCATTGAAATGTTTGTTTTCGCACAAACGCGACGCTCCTGATTAAAAGTCATATTCACATAGCTAATAAACATCGTTCACATTTCGTTGGCCGCCATTGTACAAACTCGTCAAGGTACGTATGTCTTATGTTAGTAACTTATAAAATAATAAAACTTTTATTACAATATTATAAATTATTTTTAAAAAATATATAAAACCTAATTTCAGGTAATTAATGGTTTTAATATTTAAACATTGGTAGTTCATATTGTATAAAATAAATATGAATAGATTTTTAAAAACCAACCATTAAAACAATTAAACACAGATTAGATTGAATTGTAACGTGACTTCTGGTTTCACCAATTTAATTTTGGTGATAGAAGTCACTTGATTCTTTATGTATTCCCTTGACTGGTTTGTGAGGAACTTATAGTCAACTTTACACGATTTTTACGACATGTTTATTAAATAATGATGAACATACTTTTATGTGTGTGAAGCTGGCAATAATTCCCACAATAACCCGGTGCTTCCACCATTTTTTTTAAATAATTTAAATAATATTTTTTACAACAAATCAGCGACTAAAGGTAAATATTTTATAACCATTTAAGTAAAAGAATCAAAATCTATAAAACGCGATAAGACACAATTTTATAATTGCATCCTAACCAAATTAATGGTGAATTAAAAAATCCAAAAAGTCAAATTTTTAAAATGTTTTTTCTTCGAAGTGCACTAATTTAGATTCAATTTTCTTTCACTAAATGTTTATACAATTATTATAAAATACATTTCCAATGTCAAAATATTTACATTCTTATTAGTTTAATTTCTCATATAATAATAATCATATTTTCAAATTCGATTCTTTAAATTCAACTATCTTTCTAGAGTTCTTTAAACTATTTCTAATGAATAAATATCACTTGTCAAAGGCTTTACTTTATACTTTCTTAAATTGTTATTACACATTTTGTTGGGTCTTACCAACCGCCTTAAAGGTGTAATATTCAAAATGGTATATTTCAAAATGGCACTATTTTAAATTCAATTTTCTTCAAAATTATAATAACATAATCATTACATGACAATTTTCAACTGTCAGAATGTTTACATTCGGTTTGGTTAATTTGTTATTAGAATTATTGTTAGCGAAACGCGCTGCCACCATCAGGGTGCATTCCTCAATAATCCATTTTTGAGAAATAACATTATTTAATTTCATTTTTCTATAAAATATGATAGAACAATTCTTAAATGGCAGTAATAAATTCTCAGAATGTTTACATTCGTTTTATTTACTTTGTTATTACACTTACTGCTGGCAATCGCGCTGCCACCATCGGATTTAAAAATGTATTATTTTCAAATTGCACTACTTAATTTCTCTTCAGGATATACTCAAACAAACTATAGTAAACAAATGTCAACTGATAGAATGTTTACATTCCACTTGGTTAATTTGTTATAAACATTGTTTTCATAAAAAATATCATATCTCGAAATGACACTAATTAAAATTCAATTTTCTTTAAAATTATAATAACACAATCATCACATGACAATATTCAACTGTCAGAATGTTTACATTTGTTTTTGTTAATTTGTTATTAGACTTATTGCTGGCAATCGGGCTGCCACCATCGGATTTTCACTTTCAAAAATTAATATTTTCAAATTGCAATACTTTAAGAGTAATTTTTCTTTAGCATATGCTCAAACAAGCCATAATCAACAAATATCAAGTGACAGAATGTTTACATTCCAATTGGTTAATTTGTTATAAACATTTTTTTTTTTCATAAAAAAATATATCTCGGAATGGCACTACTTAAAATTCAATTTTCTTTAAAATTATATTAACACAATCATCACATGACAATATTCAACTGTCATAATGTTTACATTCGTTTTGGTTAATTTGTTATTACACTTATTGCGCTGCCACCATGAGGTTTTCACTTTAAAAAATTAATATTTTCTAATTGCACTACTTTAAGAGTAATTTTTTTACAGGATATACTCAAACAAGCTATAGTGAACAAATATCAACTGACAGAATGTTTACATTCCACTTGGCTAATTTGTTATAAACATTTTTTTCATAAAAAATATCATATCTCGAAAAGGCACTACTTAAAATTCAATTTTCATTCAAAATATAGTTAAAAAATATACATTTGACAAGAATCAACAGTTAAAAAAAGGTGTACTAAATTAGTTCATGTGATAGCATATGTTTGTAAATAGAACATGGGAATTGGTCTTTTCGCAAATTGCGGTATAATTTATATGAATGTGATGGACAACAGGTTACTAGCGGTAATTATGCAAGTCGACTGTTACTTGAATTTTTGGAGAAAATCCAGATGTTTACTCCAGCTGCATTATATTTCTAACAATGAATAATGTAAGGAAATTAAACTATTTGTAGCAAATTGATATAATTTCTCTCGTGTCGTGTTTAATTAAAATAATTGTTAAATTAAAAAAAATGCATTTTGTAACATACAATATATGAATACATGCAATTTATAAATTCATTAATTAATTTTTAATAGAAAATCCAAATAAAAAATGTTGTATGGTTCTTCATTGAGGCTCACGAGGTCTTCGGAATTTTAAATATGTGACTATAAATTAGTATTGTTTTTTAAATATTTTGTAAAAAATCAATAGCATTAACAATCAATAAGACACGTGTATAATTCCATTGATGTAAATGATTAATAATTCGGATATTTTTACAATTTTATAACTTCATCAGAAGCATTCTTTTAATGAAAATAGATCTGGCAAAGGCGCACGCTCGTTTGTAAAAGAAAAGGTGTATGCAACACCTCCAGCGGATGATGTAGCAGTTATAAACAGGATAAATGCACCCTTGTTCGATCCATCGTTGCCAAATGTATAGTTCTTTTAAGTGTCCCGTGAGGCTTAAGGAAGGACCGTGTGACTTATTTTCGTTAATATTTTTATCTAAAAATTAGTCAAAGATTCACGCTACCTAAGGCTTTTCACTCATTTTCTGTACATTTTGTATATATATTTTTTTAAATCTGGTCTATGATAAAAAATGTTACTAGTTTATTCGTTAAATACTACTTAATAAACGTATAATATCAATAACATTAATTAATTAATTATTAAACATTTTAATTTAATATTTCAAACTTAAGATAAACTTTAAGACCACATGTTTTACTGATTTTCAAACCAACGCTTAAATATAATGTTTGTACTCTGATACAAAACAATTTTTATAACAGTCAATTATTACGTTTATAATTTGAAAAAGATGTTTTAAGAGTAGATATGTTAAAGTGCAATAAAATCTTGTATTTATACATTGCGCATTGGACGGAATACGAGGAAAATGATATGTATTAGTTGGAAACATCAGAATATTCTGAAATTTGGTATAATTAAATATTCTGAGATCTCCATTAAATCGCCAAGGACAAATAATTAAAATTTACAATTCAATTCTAGTTTTCTTTTTATTATTATTAACAATAAAATAAGTTGCTTGATTTAACAAAGATATTCATTTTTACAAAGCCATAGAACAAAAAAGAATATTTTCATTATAAACGTTTATACACAAATTGAAAGACTGTTATTCCTTACTTCACAATTTATTTTATGTTAGATGTACATTTTGAGACACAAAGTGCTTATTATCAATAACTACTCAAGTTATTGTGAAGTAAGGAATAACAGTCTTTCAATTTGTGATTAAACACTTCACTTAAACTAAAAAACCATTCAGTGATAAACGTTTATAACTTATTTTTAAACATGTTTGAAATAGATTCATAAGAAAAAAATGAAAAAGTAAATTTATTACACGAAAAATATCTAAGTTAGATTTTTTGATTACCTATTCACAAAAATGATATTTATGATTTATTTTTGTATGACATTTCAGAAATTTAGGGGCCAAAAAAATGTATTTTCTTGTAATTCATTTCGATTTAAATAATTATATCATAAACGGAAATTATAATTCATTTTTTCGATAACATTTTATAATTTTGGTAGCCCTGAATTTTAATTTTTTTATTTGTGCAAATCAAATCTTGGTTTAATTATTTACATCCAAACAAAACTAAATGTTGCTATTAACATTGGAACATTTTCGGAGGAAATACTGAAATCTAATCATAAAATGATTAATATATTACACTTTAAATATATTTTAAAGAAAATTGAATTTTAAGTAGTGCCATTTCGAGATATGATATTTTTTATGAAAAAAATGTTTATAACAAATTAACCAAGGAATGTAAACATTCTGTCACTTGATATTTGTTGATTATGGCTTGTTTGAGCATATGCTAAAGAAAAATTTTAATTAGTGTCGTTTCGAGATATGATATTTTTATGAAAATAATATTTATAACAAATTAACCAAGTGGAATGTAAACATTCTATCAGTTGACATTTGTTTACTATAGCTTGTTTGAGTATATCCTGAAGAGAAATTACTCTTAAAGTAGTGCAATTTGAAAATAATAAATTTTTAAATCCGATGGTGGCAGCGCGATTACCAGCAATAAGTGTAATAACAAAGTAAATAAAACATTATGAGAATTGATTACTGCCATTTAAGAATTGTTATATCATATTTCTATAGAAAAATGAAATTAAATAATGTTATTTCTCAAAAATGGATTATTGAGGAATGCACCCTGATGGTGGCAGCACGTTTTGCTAGCATAAGTGTAATAACAAATTAACCAAAACGAATGTAAACATTCTGACAGTTGAAAATTGTCGTGTGATGATTGTGTTATTATAATTTTAAAGAAAATTGAATTTAAAATAGTGCCATTTTGAAATATACCATTTTGAAAATTACACCTTTAAGGCGGTTGGCGAGACCCAACAAAATGTGTAATAACAATTTAAGAAAGTATTAAGTAAAGCCTTTGACAAGTGATATTTGTTTATTAGGAATAGTTTAAAGAACTCTAGAAAAATAGTTGAATTTAAAGTATCGAATTTGAAAATATGATTATTATTATATGAGAAATTAAACTAATAAGAATGTAAACATTTTGACATTGGAAATGTATTTTATAATAATTGTATAAACATTTAGTGAAAGAAAATTGAATCTAAATTAGTGCACTTCGAAGAAAAAACGTTTTAAAAATTTGACTTTTTGGATTTTTTAATTCACCATTAATTTGGTTAGGATGCAATTATAAAATTGTGTCTTATCACGTTTTATAGATTTTGTTTCTTTTACTTAAATGGTTATAAAATATTTACCTTTAGTCGCTGATTTGTTGAAAAAAAAAATATTATTTAAATTATTTAAAAAAATGGTGGAAGCGCCGGGCTATTGTGGGAATTATTGCCAGCTTCACACATGTTACACTTTAGGCTTTAGCGCTGACATTTAGAACTGTACAGTTCGAATGCCGTACAGTTCGAAAAAGGTGACGTTGGTCTCCTCGACACCAGAACAGCCCCTCCCTTTTTTGGAGATAATAATACATTAAAATCTAATTAAGCACGCATAACATTGGAAAGCAAGATGTAAATAACAAAATGAAAAATATTTATATACTGATAGAGAATTCGTGGATGGACATTAATGATATTTATTTATAACGTGCCTGCAAAACACACAAGATTTGCCTCCACGTTTAGATTAACGACTTCCAACTCAAATGTCCTGCAACGATCACCAGTGCATGTACTGTGCAAGTGCTCAGAAGAGTATTACGAAGACATTTTCATTTAAATGATACATGTATATATTCACTGTTACTCAAAATATAACGTTGTCCTTTTTTACTCTTATTTCATTTGTATTTATGTATGTTTTTCTATTGATATCTCGTATTGTTCTGTAATTGGGTTTCCTGTTGAATAATATAACTTATATTATTATTATTATTATGTGATTTGAAAATGAACAATATTTGAATTTAGAGTTTATGACTTATTTGCTGTTCCAATTTTATCTATGCGGATGAGATAATGAGTTCCTTAATTTACAACAGCTATGGTTATTTAAATAAATACAATAATCGAATAATATATAAAATATATACACAAAATATTTATAATTATAATAGTAATAATAATAATGTATATTATTATTATAAAATGTACTGGGGTACAGAATTTCTTTAAATATATTTTAAAATGTTCTCTTGAAAATGGGCTAATAACCCGAAACTAGTCGAGAATTTTAAGTTATTCAATCTAATTTATGTTTAATTGTTTTATTGGTTGATTTTTAATAATCTATTCATATTTATTTTATTTAATTTCAGGTTATTTTATTCTACTTATTAAGAATTCAATATAAATATTTTTTTTAATTTAAATTATTTATCCAAAACTAATCATCCAAACCGGAGATTACCACACCTTTTCTGACAACCTTGTATATAGTAAAAGCCACCACCTCAAATGTAGAGAATACAAGATTGTCCACTAAACTGTGCATCATTTCATTCGTTGATTTGCTTTAAAATATTCCTTCCGTTCAAGCATTCATTCAATCAACATGCAAATCGAATCATAAATATTTACAGGCGATTTTCTTTTGATTCGCGTTTCTTTTCCCCGAAATATTGATTTTCAAAATCCATTGCTAATTTCACGCACGTCTTGCATTATTCTTGTGATAAGCATTCGGGAAAACCAAACGGGCGTGAAATTAACAACAAAATTTTTATTCGAACCAAAACTAAACATTTAAATTAATTCCACAGAAAAATAAACAACACGAATAACATAAAGGTAAGTGATTTAAATGAAACTAAAACTAATACCAATCGATAGGGTTATGCTTTTTTCCATTTCATCGGCTAATGAGTTTACTTAACACACACATTATGTACATAAAATGCGGCATCAAACGATGACATTTCGATAAATAACACGAGAACGATTAATGGCGGCGACAATGCAAACTGTCGCTCACGGAACGGACGAATAGAAATGCCCGCCGATGTTAGTTGGCCAAGAGCATCCGATGAGGCGACATCGGAAATTTGAAACTAAATAAAAAGGAATTGGTGATATCGGTGCGAACAACGAAAATGTAGTGGTTGTGGAATTAGTGAATGTGATTTAAGGAATTTCTGAAGAATTTAAATTTTTTAAATCGGAATTGTAATCTGGGAAAGAAGTAAGTCGCATTTTTTTATCGATTTAAATTATTACAAAATATTTTTCAATCAACTTGAATAATTACATTAATATTTATTAATACAGTGTGGATTTAATTTCATTTAATTTGAGTCTACATATTGTTTTTTTTATAATTCATGATATTTTTTGTAATTAATAATAACCAGAAATAATTTCCAGTCAAATTTATTTAAAATTTTAATTCAAATTTAAACTTAAAACATTATTTTTAGTTATTTATAAATATTTTTTTTATTCTTAACGAATAAAAAATGTGTCATTTACATGTGAATTAGTTAACATGTAACTGATATATTTTTTATTCCTTAGAGTAAATAATTAATATCTAAAAACAATGTTTTAAGTTTAAGAAGTAAAGTAAATTTATTAATCATAAATAGGTAGAAATTAGGCTGTTATAAAAATCGATAAATATATAATATTAAAAATATACAATTATATAAAAATGATTTAAGAATAGTTAATAAATTATTCTCACATTTAGCTCTGTGACTTTTGACGTTAAAAAAATATATACAAAATACTAATAAATAGTTGTACAATAAAATGTTTTATAAAATACATAATATTAACACAAACATACCCATACATATAATGAAAACCTCACTTTTCATCCATAGCCTGTGGTGATGTTCTCATGCTATCACAGTATTAAAGAAATCATCGATACTATAAATTCAGCCGACGTTAAAGTATTTTATATTTAAATGCTTTTCTCGAGAGATATTTAATTGCAGAGGACTCATGGTTATAAAATTTAACTGCTTGAATTAAGAACGCTTTTGTGTGTTTTGCTTAGTCGATGTATTGGCATATGTATATCAGAGTTATTTCTGGTATTTTAATTAAGCAGATTTTTATTACAATGATGCGATGGTTTCTTATCAAACATGTATAACAGACAAGCAAAGACATATAATGCTGGGACAGAACATATGTTGAGCTGAGTGAAGTGCCCCCTACAACTCTCCTGTTCAATTTGGCTATGATTCTTATTGCCTTTTTTTGTAAAATGAATACTTTTTGCTACATGGACTGCATAGCCATACTAAAATGGTGTTCATCAATCTATGCAAAATATTAAATTAGCATTCTTGGATATTCTCCTTAGAAGATACAAATTTCTAGAAATCCTACTATGAAGATTTTCTACATGATTATTCCAAGTTAGTAGTGAATTAAGAGTTACGCCTAGGAATTTTACGAATTTGTCTCTATTTGTGCTGGAGAGGGAAAAATGAATTAAAATTGATTATTTCAGTTTTGCTTGGATTAATGACCGAATTATTGTTATTAAACCAGTCTACTGCCTCCTTTTCAAATCTCAGTTCAGCTATAGAATAACTGTAAGGTGCTCGGGGGTAACTGGGGCATAGTTTTACAACGTGACAGTACAATATCATGTTTAAATAGTTCGGACTAGTACATCATGTGGCTTGAATGCAATTTTTACAAGTTTATATTTTTATTATTATTATTATTATTATTATTACGTCTCAGTTGGTCCCAGTTGCCCTAAAGCTTAGGGGTAACTGGATCACCCCATGCCATATCTCATTAGAGCACTGCCACAATTTTCTGGGGTAACTGGGTCTATATTAGTACATTCCATTGATCAGAAAAAAATATTGGTTTAGCCAACTGTTTGATAAATTTGCATGTTAAGGCCGTTGTATTAGAACGGTTACTGAGACTTCACAGAAAATAGGCAATAAAAACGTCCAATTAGCGAAAGAAAGTGAACTTATATTTAAATATAATACAAGCTACAAAAGGGTTTTGTATCAAATGAAAGTTTTTATGAAATAGGTAATTTAAGTCAACTCACTTACATGAACAGTTCAGTACCATGTATTTACAACTTTCTCTAACAATAATTCAAATAAATCAACTTAATGTAGGTTAGTAAGGTCACTCAAGTCTTCTGTAAACCCAACCATGTTACTATAACGAGCAGAACTTGTAGTTATTGGCTGGGGCAGGTTTCGTTCAATGTCAGTTTCCCGGATATAGGATTCTTCCTCTGTCTCTTTAAACGTCATAGTTTCATTATGTCTTTTGAAAAAAGAAACTATGTAGCCTCCTTTTTCTTTTTCCATAACTTTGGCTACATACAATCTAAAACAATTTATTGTTTTTCCAAAAACTTTAGCGATACAAAAGTCGCCATGTTTTAGATTAAGTTCATCTTCATCCTCATACTCAGAGAAGCTTTCGTGGTACTCTTTGTCACTGTCTTGCACAGAAAATGTGTCGCTATTTTCATCTGAAGAAGATTCATCAACAACTCTTGAGGCTTTTGGATTTGCTTTAACTTTTTTTTCTTGCTTTTGTCTTGCAATTTGCTCTCTTTTTTGCGTTTCGCTTCTTTTTCAAGCAAAGCTTTTTGTTTCTCCTCCTCTTCATTTAATTTCATTTGTAAATATTTTTCTGTCGTTATTATTTCACAGGTGTGGACCATCTTTTTCCTTTTCATTGGCTTGTTAGGGGTGGAATTATTATTTTTAAAAAGGTCCAGTAAAAGTTCTTCAAAAGTCTGTCGCTTTGATGTTGATGGCTGTTCAAGCTCAGGTGTTGGGAGTTGTTCTACTCCATGGACTTCCATCAGGTGCTCAGTGTTTTCTGCTAATGGCTGATCATGTTCTGCCGTCAAAGACAGCTTGGGCTCCTCTGTCAGTGGCACCTCGGGATTAGCTGTAGACGGCAGCTCGATTATCAGTGGTTGCTTGTGCTCTTCTGTTGACGTTACAGCCTCTATATTTCTCTCTACAGACTTTAGGGCAAGTTCTTTCTTATATTTTTGAAGATCTATTAGACTAAAGACCGACTCAGAAATAGCTTTTTTGTTGGGTCCTTGAATTTCTGGTTCAGGATCATATATGCCTGTAGTTCTAAATCCATTAATAATGCTCATAGGAGACACCTCTTGAGCAACTTTTGTTAAAAGAGATATAAAGTCTTGTTTAGGGATCTTCTTACGTGGATTCTGCCTTTGCCACTTACACAGCTCTTTGTCCCATTTCTGTTTTAGGCCCTTAAATACCGACACATCTAAAAGCTGCAAAACATGTGTTGTATGGGGTGGCAATTTTACTATGGTTACCTTATTTTGTTGAGCTAACTTTATAAGGTTTGTGGAAATATGAGTGGAATGTCCATCGTATAATAAGGGTACTGGTCTCTCTCTGCCAATGTTTGTTAAAAATACTTCTCGAAACCAATTATAAAAAAGCTTAGTCTCCATCCGCCCTCTTTCGCTGGCTGATACAACTGTTTGTGTGGGCATGTCATTATCAACCCAACTTTCCACTACAGATTTTCCTTTAAAAACACATAACAGAGGAAGCATCTTACCATCAGTAGAAACACAAAGCAATATTGTTGTGTTTTCTCTTCCAGAGGTGCTCGTTTTGCGTTGACTCTTCTGATTAACAGCGCCCACAACTCTGGTTTTAGAGGGATCGTGACAGTAGGAAGTCTCATCGCAATTGTATATTTGGCCTGGCTTCACTTTCAAACCAAGTTTCTCAAAAAGATCTGTCATTGTTTCGAAAAAGCCATAAATGACCCAAGGATTAGTTTTGTCACAGCGAGAATGTTCAATGCTTTGAGGTAACTTAATGGATAGACGATTCCTTTTTCGAAACGAAAAAAACCAGTCTGGGCCAAGTCGATGATTTTTGAATCGGGTTTCGAGTTTGTTTAGAACAATATAACACTGCACAATGTCTAATACCTTTTCGCCAGTTAGGCCAAACCCATTTTTTCCATAACTTTGATTGCATTGGCAAGCTCCTCTTCATCAGCAGCAGACAGGTAAGAAGTCACACCCCCACCATCACCACTTGGGCCTTGAGATATGTGTCCTTTCCCCCGAGTTCCAGAAACATAATGTTGAACAGTACTTCTAGGAATGTTGTAAAACATTGCTGCTCCACGGGTAGTTTTGTTCCCATTTTTTATATCATTTACAGCCTTTTCAAGGTCTTCAGATGAGTAAGCTAGTCCAGCGCCCTTCTGAGTTTTCCTTATATAGTTTCGCACCATGATCTGCAACAGAGTAAGCAAATTATGTTGTAATTTTCGTTGTAATTTTATTTTATTTCCATTTAAATTTCATTCAAATTAACTATTGGGGTAACTGGGTCTGTTGGGGAAACTGGGTTCATCATGACCCAGTTACCCCAACCCCATGCCCCAGTTACCCCATTTATTAAAAACTTTAGGGATAACTGGAACACCCCTGTTACAAAAACTATAGGAAGTTTAAGAGTGATTACAACCATATATATGAATAAAATCAGTCTTCATGTTTATCCTAAAGTAGTTAATAGTTTGAATATACTCACCACATAACTATGAAAACCAGCAAATCTCACTGAGACAGGTCGTTGTATTGAAAAATATCCACACTACAATTCCACAGCAGCCCAAACTCACAAAATGGCTCCAAATGAGGTTAGGCCTGTTGTTCAAGGAACAACTTAATATTCCCATAAATAAGCATATGATCTACCCATGGCCCAGTTACCCCCTGGTCCCAGTTACCCCCGAGCACCTTATAGTTTCGAGTTTATGTGAAGTGACTTTTTTTTCTTTTATTACATTTTATTTTGGTTTTAAGTTGGAAGAATTTATTATCTGTTGACCAGGAAGCCATTATTAATAACTGTATAGTTTCGAGTTTACGTGAAGTGATTAAGACTGTTATTCCTTACTTCACTTTTTATTTTTATGTTAGATGTACATTTCGAGGCATACAGTGCTCATTATCAATAACGAACTCAGCTACAGAAGATGTACCTTTACTTATGAGAGTCGTGTCGTCTGCGTGTTAGTAGGTACGTGCTTTTGTCACATTAACATTCTGATCATTAGTATACAGGGATAATTCTTGGACCATTTGTACGTCCAAGAATTCTCCCTTGTAGAATTTCCTGTTCTAGGTTTACAGAATAAGGGGTATTACTCTGGAAAAAACACAAACTGATTTCTACTGTATAAAAACGATCTGAAAATTGATAGTAGTGTACCACGAGCTCCATAATATTCAAGTTTATATAATAGATTTTCCCTTGAAACTCTGCCGAACGCTTTACTGAGATCCAAAAAGGCTGCAGTAGTTGTACCCCCCATTACAATTCCCTGTATGATATTTTCAGTTAGGTCTTGCATGCATTATTGAATTTTTTGGAATATATCCATATTGACTATTGTTGATGAATTTTGCTATGAAAGAGTATAACCGACTTTTAATCGCAACTTCATAAACTTTAGAAAAAACTGGGGTAATACTCATTTGTCTGTAGTTTGAAGCTGAATTAATGTTACATTTCTTATGCACTGGAATAACCTTACAACATTTTAATTCGCTTGGGAAAACTCCCTCTACGAATGCGCGATTTATAAGGAATTCCTGTGTTGGGCTAACCAAATGTGCTATTTCCTTTAAAAAAATTGACACTTAGGCCGTAAACATCAGTACAATTTAAAGGCTTGAGCGTTTTAATGATCCTTTCAATGTCATAATAAGTGACTGGTTCTAGAAACAATAATGATTTGTATTTATTTTCAGGTTATTCAGATATGATTTGTGTAGAACTCGGTTATTTTCGAGTCTAATTAAAAGTTAACTTACTCAAGTTTAACATCAATGATTAGGAAATTCCACTTCCTCATTCGATGACTGAACGTACGTGTAAAATGAATATACTTGGCTAAAGGTACGTTCCAAATTAATAATACAAATTATGAGCATTTGATCTTAATTGTTATCGACAATGAAGAGGTTAAAAACATTATGAGATGATCAAGTTATTTTCATGTTCATCTAAAAGCAAGCTGAAGCTCTGTTTACCGACCGCGTTGGTCGAGCCAGGCGTGTCTTGAGTTACACTAGGATTTTAGCAAACTTCGTCCTGACCGTCACTTCGTGCTTAGATAGTCTAGGCATCGTACGAACTACAATCTGTACGCTTCAGGTGCAATAGTATCTAGGGTCCTCCAGCCACGGCAGATTAGAACCAGGCTCAGGGTGAATGGTCCCCGTAGAAACCCCTGGCCAGCAAATCAAATCTAGCGACCTCGACAACTCAAGTCTAAACAAAACAACTAGAATTTCACCGCCTCAAGCAGCGTAAACAAAAGTGTGTGCTTCGCTAGACTAAGGTATCTATCAATGCCATGACTATCTACAGCTTCAACTACTTAACACGAATGCAAGTGTATTAATACTCAGCAAATACCACAATATAATAGTGTTATAGTTAAATAACAAGAGTAGATAATAGTTAAAGAAATTAAGGAATAATGCTTAGTGAAAACTCACCTCTGGTTACTTTCCTCTTTTCAATTGAAATATTATTCAAAATTGACAAGTTCTGCCATTTTTCAAGACAGTTTGTATTTAATTTAATTTAATTATTTTATTTAAATCAGAATATTTAAAACATGTAACTTTTATTCAAAAATTAAACACAAACATTAACAAATCAAACTGTATCGTACATTTGAAATCAAGACTAATGCTTTGCGGAAGATTATTGATTTCTGTAACAGAATTACTCAAATGTGTTTGTAAAGAATTTGGTGTCAAATTTACTGTCGGTGTTGATATTGATTTATTTTACTCGTTTATTATTTTCCACATTTCTTTTGGTTTGTTTATTGCTGTAGCTATTCTATTGTCATTATGTGCTCTTTTAGCTGCATTAACATTTGATTTATAAATGGATTATTATCTATGTGTTTCATCTTTCAGAAATTGATGCCTGGTTTGTCTGTACATTGTTATGACAGCTTGTATAGTATTGTCTTGTCGTTTTAGTTCATCTGTGTACCAGCATGTATTGTTGCAGTTAGTTTTTCTAACCGGTTTACGAATTGTAGGGAAACAGGTGTTAAAAGTACTTATAAATTCATTTAAAAAAATGTGAAAAAGCTTTTTGGGAGTTTTTAGATCGACTTTCTATATTAATAAACTTTCTGTTTGAAATTTTGTTTTGAAAGTAACCAATTTTGTAGGGGTTATGAATTTACCAGTTATATTATAACACAACTATGATCTGATATAACCGGGTCAATTACTTGATTGTTATACTTTATTTTACCATTAACCAACACCTTGTCCAAGCAGCTTCTATGCAACGATGTTATTCGGGTGTCGAGATCGTTTGTGATTCTAAAATTGTAAAGTTCACACATTGTACTGAATTCGTAAAAAGCTAAAGCATTTGACAGAGTTTGTCATAAAAGACTAATTGGCTTCGGTCCAGCAATAATGAAATGGATCTTTAGTTATCCAAGTGGGAGACAACAATTTGCAAAAATTAAAAATATCGTTTCTAAATCAATTAGCGTTCTATCTGATGTACCGCTAGGTTCACATTGCGGCCCTATTTTATTTTATTTGTTTATTAATGATGTAGTTGAGCACATATAGCATTGTAAAGTATTATTATTTGAACATGACTTAAAATTATTTAGAACGATATCAAATGCCAACGACATTGAATTAATCCATAATTTAAGCTACTGGTGCCAGAAAAATTGTTTATTTTCGAACATTACTAAATGCTATTATATTCAGTTTTTTAGAAATGAGTACGCACTCTCAGTATTTATTAAATGGCCATACACTAACACAAGTTAGCGTTACACGTGATCTTGTGGTATTATTTGATTGTAAACTTTCATTTGCGAAGCAGAGAGACAGCATATGCCGTAAGTCTCTCCAAATTTTAGGTTTTATCAAAAGATTAGGCAAGGGCTTTTCTATTGACACAATTAGGTCGCTTCACTTAGATAACTCAATATACCATATTGAACGCATGGAAAATACATTTTGACAACATATATTTCATCTTACTAAAGTACATGACGAAATCTATAGTCGCATACTGCTTGCTCGTATAAACTTGAAACCATTAGAAGTTTATAATGGATTTATGTATTTTGTACAAGTTAGCCAATGGGCTTATAAATTGTAGTTATCTACTAGCTCGGTTAAATTTTAATATACCGAGCAACATACCTAGTAAGGCATTATTTCGTGCGCATTTCAGCCGCACTAACTATGGTAGAATCGAACCCATTAATAGAATGATGAGTTACTACAACAATATATGTAATGATAGTCCTAATTTATATATATAAAAAATTCCCATATCAACATTTAAAAATAGATTAAATTGTATGAACCTTATGTAGCTCCTTTGTTTTATGCAATTCTGTACTTTAAATTAAGTCTATTTGTAATCAATTTGTATTTTTCTTTTATATATTTTGTTTTCATCTTATAAAATGGTGTACCGTTTGAATAAATAAATAAATATCGAATAAATGTAATTTTTGTAAAACTTGTTTTTGTTGACAAAAATATTAAGCTAGTACTATATAATTTAATTGCGCATACATCACAAATTACTTCTTCCGATAGGGTATCGATTTCGTCAATCTTTGCGAACATAAAATTGTCTTTTAACAAAATTAATGTACCTCCATGTTATATTTTTTTGCGCAATTTTATAGCCGTCTATAACTAAACTATCTTCTTCCCCGAGTTTTAACCAGTGCTCGTTGATTGATGCGATTAGAATGTGCTGTTTTTTCAAAAAATCAACTAATAGTATACACTTGTTACTGATTGAATGTATGTTCAATTGCGCGATATTTTCATATTCTTCTCCTGTCTAAGATTTTCCGACTGATTCCGAAAATTTGCTCCTGTTCTTGGAAAGTTATACCTCCCAACCTTGAGTCTTTCGGGCCAGGTCTCATCTGACATTGATGTAGGTAAATGTTCATAATTAGCTCCTAATTTGAATGATTTGTTACGACCTTTTGTTATAAACAGTTAAAAATAAAATTTAAAGACAGAAACACCTATTACTCTACTACTCAATTTATTTGAAGGAGGGCTGGTTGTGAGTTCAAAATAATACTTACGTAGGTAAGTTAATAGTCACAGAGCTAAATGTGAAAATAATTTATTAATTATTTTCAAATCATTTTTATTTAATATATAATAAAAACAAGTCTAACTTCAAACCAAAAATTAATTTAATAAAATAATAATTAAATAAAATTATATAAATTCTTATTATAACTAAAACTAGATTTACTAATGAATTGAACGCAAAAAAATACTCTTAATATTAGAAATAAAAATAATTGTCTCTTAGTGTATGCAGAACAAACTGCATAAATTTAAATTGTGTTAATGAATTAAAATTAAAAACAAATCAATTTGAATTGCTATAATATTACTAAATGTCATTATTAAATTAAAAAATGTTTTTACAAAGAGGAAATCTATAAAATTATAGACCAAATTCAGGCAGCAAAAGTAGTTACAGATAACTTTTCTACTTAACCTATTATAATTAATTCATTTGAATATACATATGTAACATGAGTATTTGTAACTATATATATGAAACGTTTAGTCTTTGGTTCACATATCTTACCGATCTAAAAGCTCATCATGGAAAAGTAATTTGTGCATCTGTATTTCGAATGCTGGTATTGTCGCAGATTTCAGGTTTGAGGGGATTGTGTTGTATAACTTATAAATATTATAAAGAAGAAGGCAGTTTTATGTTTCGGAGGTCATATTAGTCCCCGAAACCTGACGTTTATATTGTGAATGTTAGTTCTAATAACAATTCTTCCGTTGAAGACTGATTATTTTATGATATAGTGTGTAGGAGTGAAGTTTCCTTCGATTAGCTATATTCAACCAATTAAGTTCGGAGCACTTTCCACTGATGTGATCATACTTTCTTATACCCAAAAATTAATCGTATGCAAGAATTTTGGACTTTTTGTATACGATCTTTCGTCACATTGTCCAGACAAGAGCTGTAGACGACAACAAAAAAATTTAAGTGACAAAGCTATCGTATGAAATAAATATGAATAAAATATTAAAAATCAACTAATAAAACACAGATTAGATTGAATAAATTTAAATTCTCGACTAGTTTCGGGTTATTAGCCCATTTTCAAGAGATTTTTTTTTATCGTGTCACAAAGTGTATGTTTAGTATTCTCATTTAATTTTTTTCTTAATAAATTCATTAAATGTATTTTTTTTCTGTTAGAGTATATCAGCGACGGGCGGTGTATACAAAGGGCAGGGACGTAATCAACACGAGCTTTTGACTCTCGCTTACTGGGAATTCCTCGTTCGTGGGGAACAATTGCAAGCACCAATCCCTAGCACGAAGGAGGTTCAGCGGGTTACCCGGGCCTTTCGGCTAGGGAGGACACGCTGATTCCTTCAGTGTAGCGCGCGTGCAGCCCAGAATATCTAAGGGCATCACAGACGTCAATTGCTCAATCTCGTGCGGCTAGGAGCCACTTGTCCCTCTAAGAAGAATTGATTGTACGCCGGCAGTAAAAATCGCGCCGGCGGACCTTTGAGATGCCGTAAGTGCGTCTAGTTATCAGGTCAGAGTCTCGTCCGTTATCGGAATTAACCTGACAAATCGCTCCACCGACTAGGAACGGCCATGCACCACTGAATCAAGAAAGAGCTCTCAATCTGTCAATCCTACAAGTGTCTGGGCCTGGTGAGGTTTCCCGTGTTGAGGCAAATTAAGCCGCAGGCTCCACTCCTCGTGGTGCCCTTCCGTCAATTCCTTTAAGTTTCAGCTTTGCAATCATACTTCTCCCGGAATCCAAAAGCTTTGGTTTCCCGAAAGCTGCCCGCCGAGTCATCAGAGGGACGTCGGCGGATCGCTGGCTGGCATAGTTTATGGTTAGAACTAGGGCGGTATCTGATCGCCTTCGAACCTCTAAATTTCGTTTTTGATCAATGAAAGCGTTTTTGGTAAAGGCTTTCGCTTTAGCCCGTCTTGCGACGATTCAAGAATTTCACCTCTAATGTCGCCTTAGTTAAAATATCTGCTACCATCTCTGCAGTGCACAAATACATTAACTTTGAAACATCATCAGCAACAATTTTACGTACAAAATGGTATCGAACATCAATGTATTTTGTGCGATTGTGAATAACAGGATTGTAACACAGTTTTTGAGCACCTTGGTTATCATTATATAAATCAATAGTTTTGACTAGTCCTTCTATTTCCGCGTACAACTTTTGTAGATATACTGCTTATTTCAAAACTTCTGAGATTGAAATATATTCTGTGCTCGACAGCGCTAATGATCTTTGTTTCACGCTTGTCCACGAAAAGCACAATTCGCTAGCATAAAGCAAAATCCCGAATATGATTTCCGATCGTTATTATCGCCGGCCCAATCCGCATATCCAGTCAGCGTCGTCATGCCTTTGGTGTACGTCAATCCATAAGTCTTAGTTGCTTGAAGATACTGCAGCACTCGCCTTGCACACACACAGTGTCGCTCGTCGAGACAATTGTTGAATGTACTCAAGTAACTAACTGGATAGGGAATGTCTGGCCTCGCCATCACGGATAAATACATCAAGCAGCCAATTAGCTGCATGAGTGGCAAGTCAGCACATTTATATCTCTTGGGTAAAACAAGACCTGCTTCCATGGGAGTGATTATTAGCCTGCATTTGGTCATCCCGAATTTCATCAAGATCCGGTTGATGTAGGCTTTTTGGTGAATTGTAGCTGTTCCTGCTTGTGGGTTTGCATCGACTCGCATATCGAGGCAGTTTCTGATCTCACCAAGATATATTATCTGAAATTTTACAGTTAGCATATTTTTCAGTTAGAGTCTAAGAGTAGAATAGCGTACAACAGGAGAACATTTTTCTTCAAAATATATCCCATACTGTTGTATAAAACCTTTTGCGACCAAAGGTATACCGTGCACCTTTGGTGGCAAAAGGTTTTATACAACAGTATGGCATAGGTTAGGTTAGGTGCGAGTGGCAGCAGCCCTAGGACTGCTCACTCAGGTCCATTTAGACCCACTGTGTTACCACAAGTAGAAGATTTTTCCTCCTAAACAACCCAATTTGAGCACCTGATGAACCTGTTCAGATCGTTCACCCTTATAGGTGAAAGATCCGCCAGCTCATTTGCATAGTACAGACCTAGGCACTTGAGTCTTTTTCCCTCGAGGGCAGGACATTGTCCTAGATAGTGGAGTACTGTTTCTTCCTCCTCCTCATCTAGGCATTCTCTGCAAAAATCATTATGGCATAGATTTTAAAGAAAAATGTGCACTTCACTGTTGATATTATCCACCCTTTTCTTAAATACCCACTTAGAATCGACAATACTACTGTTGACTGGAGCATCAACCAACTCCCAGGCATCATTAACAGCAAATGACTTCAACTCTTCTTCCATTGCATGCAACCATTTCTGTTAATCTGGCCTTGACATTGCCTCTACAACACCGGTCGGATTGTTGATGATGTCTTCTTCGGTCGCCGTCAAGTATGTCACATACTCTTAAAATGATTTCAGTTTTGCTGTGCGTTTCGAGCGCCGAACTGGTACAATTTCTTCTGGTATAGCTTCCTCTTCAGCAGATTGAACATCTCATTGCATCATGAGATGTTCCCCCACTGGATGCTTTCGACTACAACTGCAGACTGGCTTGGAAGAGGAGTGAGCTTTATGTCGAAATCCCCCACTGGAGCGAGCTCCTCTGTAACCTGCGAGGTCAATGATTTATTAGCTTGCATCTCAACATTAACATGAGTGTACTCCATAAAAATTATATAACGGCTGTTGGTTACTGTCTTTGTTTTGTGGTCGAACAACACACGGTACCCCTTAATATTTTCATTGTAGCCCATGAACATTTTCTTTGTCGACTTCGGATCCCACTTCAGCCGCTTTTCCTTCGGGACGTGTACCATTACAGCACTACCAACCTACTACCTACTCTTAAGTTGCTCATATCTGGTACACTTCTCGTCCAAGATTGATATGGTGTCTTTGTGTGAGTTGATGTGGGTGAACGGTTTATTAAATAAACAGCGGTGTTCACAGCCTCCGCCAAAAAACATTTCGGTAGGTTCGCTTCAAACAGAAGACACTTCGCTCTCTCGTTTACAGAGTGGTTCATTCGTTCTGCTACACCGTTTTACTCAGGTGTATAGGGATTTGTGAATTGATGTACAACACCCTGGCTTTTCAAAAAATTGCAGAATTCACGGTTTTTGAATTCTCGCCCGTTGCCCGTCCTGAATTTCTTGATTTTATTGCACTGACTATTTTAAACTTCCGCCTTGAATTCTTTAAAGCGAGACAATGCTTTACACTTGCTCTGAAGAAAATAACAAAAACACATGCGGGTATAGTCATCGATTAACAGGAACATGTATCTTGCACCTCCAAGTGATTTATGTTCCATCGGCCCACACAAATTTGCAATCCAGACTACCCTTTCAGAGTTCCGGTAGTCATATTACAACACCACTCGAGCTGGTAAGTGGTGTTGTAGTGTGACTACCGGAACTGTGAAAGGGTAGCCTGGATTGCTTCCCCTCACAACACACTTAATAGTTGGCACTGGTTATATAATGGTCGCTCTTGAAGTTTACATCTGTTGCACGTCCATCTCGCAACTTCTTCAGACCCATACGTTTATGCCAAAGATCTACTTGGGGTATACACCCTGCTGCGAAGCACTGCTGTCTATTAGTCACTAGTTTGTAGACACCATTCTGCAACAAGAATGTTAGAATTAATAATACAACGTCATCTATGCGTGCAGTACAACACGGTGTGCCACAGGGTTCCATCATGGGCCCTCTGTTATTCTTAATATATATCAATGACTATATAATATATCAAAACAACTGTAGAACAGTATTGTACGCGGATGACACATCGCTGATTAATACTGGAAGCGATTTGCCTAAGCTGGTTCAACAGAACCGTAATGCAAAACGAACTTCGTTCGATTGGTTTAATAGTAACAGACTTGCCATAAACGAAAATAAAACCATTGATTTAATCTTTACATTAAAACCGTGTGAACATAACTTTGAAACTTCCGCAAAATTTCTGGGCGTTGAACTGGATTCTTCTTTGACTTGGAGTGTACATGGAAATAAGTTAGCAAACAGACTCTGCTCAAATATATTTCTTTTGCGCAATTTGTCTAATTCACTATCCCCTGCAGCTTTAAAAACCGCTTATTTCGGTACATGCCACTCTATCATTTCTTATTGAACCCTTGCCTGGGGTCATTCTGCCATCAAAGACAGAATATTCGGGTTGCAAAGACGTGCAATCAGAATTGTGGCCGGTGTCCAATATCGAGAAGAATGCAGGCTACACTTTGTAAAATTGAAAATTATGACACTACCTTGCCTATATATATACAAATGACTTGTTTATATAAAAAATATAGAATCATATCAGTGTGCCGGCTCTATACATACATATCATATTCGCTAAAGAAATGATATATATATATCCAATATATACGGCTAAGCAAATCAAGGGATGGATCTAGATACTGTGGACTTAAGTTTTACTATAAATTACCTGCTTTTGTCAATTGCCTTCCACTGAAAAATTTCAAAACTTATCTGAAAGCCAATTTGAGCTCAACTCCATATTATACATGGGATGAGTTTCTTCAAGCGTAAGTGAATGTAACTGTGATATATTACAGCCTGTATTTTGTCTTAACTTTTAGACTTTAGATTTTTATTTATATATATATACACTGATTTTAATATGTTAACACATCTCCTGCTACCGCTACTTTTAATATGTCACATTTCATTATCTGTATTTCTTTAATTGACTTATGTAAATATTTTTTGTATGTACTTGCATCAATAAACTACTACTACTACTACTACAATGTACAGCAACTACCGTACTGGGCCCATAACCTGTTGTTTATACTTGTTCCGAGAAAATAAAAGAAAAAGACATGTATTTGTACTAGGGATCGGCATGAGACTGACTGTTTATTAGCATGCTTTGCGCTTTGCCAACACAAACAATTAATCGAAAAAGCAATAGGCTTTTATGCGTTCCGTCCGTTTTGCGTTTTGGGTGCTACCGATGACTCAGCTACACAAAGTTCGTCACTTGGAATGGTGTCAACTGGGATGTAGAGTGGAACTTCATTTGCTTTAGTAACGAGTGACTTGTAATCGCGAAAAATGATGTTGCATTTAGATGCCTCGCACAAACGACCATATGTGCGCGTACGAGTATGCACGTAAAAATCACGAATTTGTCTAGAACGTCACACAGCCAATACTCCTGATATCATGGTATGGGGCGCTATATGTACTGGAAGCAGCCCCCCTGGTGTTCATAACAATACAATACATTGAGACTATACCAAATACCATTTTTCAGCAAGACAATGCCAGACCGCATAGGGCACTCCAAATCAAGAACTTTATACCAAATTCTGGTGAAGAGGTTTTAGATTGGCCTGCAAAATGCTCTGATTTATCGCATATAGAACATGCTGTTCTAAAATGTCCATATTTTCATCCATTGTACATTTTGTATCACAAAATTTGTGGGACGCCTTGTTGGGATATGAAGGGTTGGGAGAAGATATTGTGCACTCGTATTTCGAGGAAACGGTTTTTGAGAAAGCTGACAATAAGGTAGAATAGGTGATAGATATTTTCAGTGAGTAGCGTTTGTGCCAAAGGCCTTGTGAATATTGAGGAATAGAAGAGCGGATTTCGATTCGCGAGGTTTGATGTTAGGATAGATAGGGTGAAGGCTTAGGACCTTTTTTTCAGGAAACGGAATTAGTAGAGTAGGATATGTTTCGTGACACTAGTGAGCAGTTAATTTTTCTGGATGGATTTCAGAAGAACTAGAAGCAGGGTAGAAACTGCCCTTTCAGAGGCTCGCTTTAAGAGATTTTTCACTTCACTGTATAAACATCTCCTTTCACTAAACCGCAACTTTAATTATGTTTTTATTAAATTAAGTCAACATATGTGAATCTATGTGTCTTGCAAGTGTGAGCGAGTGCTCCGTATCTACAGCAATATTTATAGCAATATAAGTGAGTAAATAAAAAATATATCGTGTATCCGTCTTAATCCCACGCTTGATGTATTATTTAAGTACAGAACCATCATATCAATTTAATAGAAACAACATCTAGCTTATTCTCAACATAAATAAAATCCTAACCTCGTTCAGTAAACACGCCATAATTATTTTTTTCTATTTGTAACCTGGGTTACATACAATAACAATAAATCAAAATTTAAATCTTTCTTATCCTCTGCTTTCTTTTGTTTTGCCTTTCCGTGGCCCACCTGTGTTGTGCAGTTAGTCACCTTGAACGGCCCCTGGGTGCAGAGTCCATTGTCTATTTATTACACCTAATCTTCCCAATAACAGTGGTGATATCTTGTGGAAACTGTAATAAAAATATTACCCCCCGATGACTGTCTCTTAAATGTAAAAAATGTAATATGTGGAGACACACAATTTGCGTTAATATTCCAGAAGATAAATTAGATTATTACTTAGAAGAAGCAAAAAAAGAATCTTGAGATAAGTAGATATGCGAAAAATGTCTTATTCCCACCGATGCCAATTCACTTGATATAACATCTCTCGAAGCAACTATTACGAATATTCTTCAAAAACAGTTCGAGATTTTCAAAAACCAATTTATAACTTCAGTCACTGAGGAAATCCTCAATTTAAAAGAGAGAAAATATTGTCTTAAAATCAAAAAATGTAACCACAGATGCTATGAGTCTAATATCCGAAATCGAAGAACAGAAGTTCAGATCAAAGAATATTATCATCTACAGTGTTCCCGAATCTTTAAAGGCTAATGACAGCAACCAAAGTGCTGATGATTTAGCGACCGTAAAAATATCGTCGATAAAAGACCGCTAAAAATATTTCGCTTGGGGAAACGAACTACTGGACCTCGACCTCTTAAAGTAATCCTTCCAGATGAATCTACTGCAAGACAGATACTGGTTAAAAAATAAATTATTGAATGATAATATTGTCATCCGATCCGATCTAACTCCAACTCAACAAAATTATTTAAAATCTGTTAAGTCCGAATTAAATAAGCGCCGTAGGCAGAAAGACCCCGGGTCGATAGCCATTTGACAATGACAGTTACATGACAAATTGAAATAATTCTATAAATATTGTAAACACACATACTACACATTGTAAAATGTAACGTTATTTGTCAATAAAGATGTTAAATATATATAAGCGCCGCGAAGAAGGAGAAACTAATTTAATAATAAAATATATCCGAGGCGTTCCCACAATTATCGAAAATAAAAACAACATTAAAAATAAATAACTCTAACGAATTTTAATAAATCCAGTTTGACAATTTTTTATCAAAACGTTCGTGGCTTAAACACAAAAACACAATAATTCTATAATAGCGTATGCACAAACATTTTTGATATTATTTCTATTAATGAGACGTGGCTTAAGAGCGGTGTTCATGATGCTGAATTATTCTCTAGCAATTACTGCATATTTAGAAAGGATCGTACAGCTCGCAAAGGTGGAGGTGTTTTATTGGCTATTAAAAATAATTTTAAATCAATACAATTAAATGTATCCACTGATATTGAAAACATCGATCTAATTGTAGCCGAAACATCCATCTTTGGTAAAAAAACAGTTGTTATCTGCGTGTAGATTCCGTCCCAAACGACACTTAATGGCTACAATAATCTTTTTGAGGCAATCGAAGAACACACTGCACAAAAGAACTTCATATTGATTGGTGACTTCAACCTAACACATTATGTAAAATATTTAAAACATGGTAAACAACACAATAGTTTTCATCCACTCTTAAAGTTTCTCACATTAAATAATACAAAACAATACAATTCAATAGAAAATGCAAATTATAGATTATTGGATTTAGTAATAACATCGTATAGTACTTGTAGCGTCATAAAATCCGAGTGTAATTTTGTTGAAGAAGACCGTCATCATCCGCCATTCGAAATTGATATTAACTTTCCTACCGATTGTAGATCTAAGTTCTTGGCCACTGACCGCAACAGCGACTTTTATAATTTTAAATTAGCCAATCTCCCCCTTCTTTATGAAAGCATAGCAAACCAGGATTGGTCAGAAATTGAAACACTCACAAATCCAGATGATTGCTGTCAGGCTCTCAACAAAATTTTATATTTAAACTTTGACAGATATGTTCCAAAACGATGACACAAAATGAACAAAAAACAGTATCCAATCTGGTTTTAATAAGGAAATTATTTCATTAATTAGACAAAAAAATATACTGTTTAAAAAAACAAAACGTTATAATTCTCCTGCGACCTTCAATCAATATAAAGTGTTACGTCGGTTAATAAAACAGAAACCTAATTAGCCTATGATCGGTATGTCTTACATACGGAAGACATCATTGACTCGGACCCTAGTAAGTTTTGGAACTTCGTTCATAACAAAAAGCGCCAAACACGAATTCCAGGATGTATGAAATTCCAGGATACAAACTTAGAAAATTCAACAGACATCGTCGAAAGTTTCGCTACTCAATTTAAATCCTCTTTCTTATTCAATGATAATTTCATTAATGTAACACACTGCAAACGAAACTACCGAATAACTGAAGCTGAAATTTTCCGTGGCTTACGACGCCTGAGTCCTAAACTCACCATGGGCCTCGATGGAATTCCGTAGTTTTTATTAAAGGACTGTGCCGTTTGCCCGGTTAACCCCCTGTTGCACATATATAACGAAATTCTAACTGCTGGTGTCTTCCCTGATTGCTGGAAATTAACAAGAATTTGAAGGGCGATAGGAACATGATCGAAAATTATAGGACTATCGCGTTAATATCAAATTTCAAGTGTTCGAGTCGATTCTAACTGATCATATCTACTCAAAAATTAGTAATGTTCTGAGTCCTCGACAACATGGTTTCATGCGAAAGCGCTCGACTCAGAGCAACTTGATGAACATTACGCAATTTATCGCTAATAATCTAGATCGCGGATACCAAGTGGATGTCCTGTATGACCAAAGCTTTCGATCGAATATCTCACACGATTCTGATCAACCAACTTGGAAACTGCGACATCAGTGACAATATTGTGTCTGTTATTACTTCGTATCTGACCAATAGATTTCAGTTCGTCTCTTACATGGGAGTAAAGTCAAATACTTTTATCGCGAGTAGTGATGTGCCTCACGGCTCAAACCTGGGTCCATTAATGTTTTTAATTTATATTAACAATGTGTGTGATGTATTGGACTGCGAATATCTCCTATACGCGGACGATATCACGCTTTATTCTGTAATACATTGTTTACAAGATACTTTTAAATTGCAAAATAACTTGTTAAAATTGAGTCAATGGTGTTCCTCAAACAGTATTGTTCTAAATGTATCTGAGTGCAGAATCATGTAATATACAAGATCCATTACTCCTACTATATATAATTATTGTTTGCATAATGATATAATCTTACGCGTAAATAGTTTCAAAGATCTTGGAATCCATTTCGACGATAAACTCACCTTTAATGCACATGTTCAAAACACTACGAGTGAATGTTATAAACTACTAGGATTTCTAAAACGTAATTGTAGTGACTTTAAGTCCACAAATACTGTCGTTAACTTATATCAGTCCCTTATTTTATCTAAAATCAATTATTGCGCTACTGTGTGGACTCCTGGATATTCAATACACATAAACACGCTCGAGAAAGTTAATAAACGCTTTCTTAAATACCTATACTTCATAAAACACAAAAAATATCCAGAACTTCACACAAGTTATTCTGCACTCATAGACGGATTTAAATTTGATACTATACACAAAAAAATCGCTACATATCTATGGTTGATTTATATAAATTATTTCATAATTTTACTGATAATTCTGAATTGTTATGTAACATCGATTTTAATGTGCCCAGACTATTCTCTAGATATAAGCAAACATTTAATTATGCAACGCCACGTACTTCTCACTACATGTTTTCTCCATTATATAAAATGATACGGAATTATCATGAAATCCAATGTTTTGTCGACATTTTTACACTCTGTATAAAACAATTTATGTTTGACATTAGCGAATGTGTATTCTGAATTCATTATATACCTGTACTCACACTGTACAACAATATTTAGTTTAGTTTATACATATATATTTCTCTGTAATTAGGCTCTGTTGAGAAATAAATTATTATTATTATATCATTTATAATATTTTCATAGACAATTTAAAACGTATGTCAGTTTTATTACTAATTCCAATTAAGAAATAAACAACTTGTACATTAAACACTTTCGCTCATTTCACTCAAACTCATCGTTATTAACCATTAATCAATTCAAAGAGCTCCAATGCTATCGATATTCGCTTTGTTTCTTGTACATAGTTTGTCGATAAGTTACAAAGTTTGTGAAGTTTTTTTATCATTATTAAATTTCTTTTTGTTTAGTTATTGATTGTTTGTTGGGGCATTCGTACATATTACTGAGTTTATCCGATACTTAATTTACAGAGTGTATATGCACAAACGGAGAAAAAAAAAACAAAATTCAACGTAAACCAATAAACAAAAAAAAGGACGTATAGTAATCTACATTTTCACACAATCAACACATTAAAAGCAGAGTTTATAACACAATACATGCATAATCTTTTTCTAAACTAATACTTGAAAAAAACATTTAATGGATTGATGTAGGTTCCGACAAATGAAAAATTTGGAAGATCATATAAAAAAACCTTTAATGTGGCAAGAGTTTACATATTATATTTATTATGAATTGTCGGTATCTAAAAATTTTGTTCATTAATATATCCTGCTGTTAAAGAGTTTTTTTTGCAACTAACTTTTAATCTATTAGGATTTGTGTTAGGGTCTATAGGAAGAAAAATGTTTGTTTTTTTTTAATTCCGCATAGAATGATGTAAAAATATACGAGCGTTCCAATTTAAAATAAGAAAAATAAAATACATTTAAGTTTGAAAAGGTTGACACTAAATTTTGGACACCCTGCATAATTCATATTAATAAATTTTGACTGTTAGGATTATTAGACCTTATTTAACAAGTACCCTGTATAATTTTATTCATAAGTTCCTATTTATTTTTTTATTAATTTTTAAACCAACGGCGCAAAACCATTTTTTTTAATTTTTATTTTTTTGGTTGGTCTTACTGAACCAATTTCAATAAAACTTTATGGGCATGTAGGCAATCATAAAAGGCACCAAAACAATCAATAAAATGTATATCAAGCAATTTAAAAAAAATATATCATCATGCCGTAACTCTATTTCGAGACACCCTGTATAATCAAAAATAATTTCCAGAACTACGTTCTAAGACCCAAGTAAAGCTTTCAAAATTTTAAAGTCCTAACTTAATTAATAACTGAGCTATCGAAGACGGGAGCTGTGATGCAGGACCCTGTATAATGGAAGTGGTTCAGGCAAAAAGAGACAAAAGTGGAACCAGTCAACCTGATTGGGACAACAAACAAAATGAGAATATTTTTCGGGATAGGAGTAAAAATAAAAACAAAGTTTTATCTAATAAGAAACTTGGCTTAAATTAGAAATTTATTTTTTATTCTTGGGAAAGTGACTCAGTAATTTAATTAATAACCCGGCGAATTCACCTTTAAAAAATATATTAAACCTTTAAAATTCTTGGTGCTTTCTGGTAATAGTAATAGCTTTTATCGAATTTTATCGGCAGTTGGGCCGGTCTATCCGCCATGACGGCCATTGTTTCACGTTGATTACCGACTATTACCTGTTTTACCGACGGTGGTAGCGCGAGCGAAAATGACAATTCGCGACCCGAAATTTTTTTATTTTTTTTTAATACTTGCCATTCTCTAATCGAGACGGAAAATTGACTTACAAGTGTGCGGCATATAGCACTATGCGTTGGCAAAATAAAAATGTAAAAAGTCAAAAGATGTGGATTTCTATACACGATTAGGATGCGTTCACAGCCACGCGAGTTACAATTACATCTAGCTTATAACAAAAATCGACAACGAAATTGACTTTACAAGTCTCGAGTCATGTCTGTACTAAGATCACACGTGTGAAATGCTGGTTGCGGTCAACATGACAATCAGTACTTTACGCGTGCGCGTGTGATTTTAGTTCAGACATTACTTTAGATTTCCAATGCCAATTTCGTCATCGATTTTTGTTATACGCTCGATATATGTAAGCAGAAGGATTACTCCTATGTTAACGTTTCATTTCAAAATTGCTTTAATAGAAGAACACACACATTTATCAGCAACCTGAAAATAAACAAATGAAAATTAGTTACATAACCTTACTTGTCAATAAAAATTTACAAAATAATAATTTCTCAAAAAACAATCGATTAAACAAAATCCATCTATGGTCTGACATGGACGCTTCCCGACTGACTTCCTAGTTGTCTATAATGTTAGAGACATTAATGGTAGCCAGTGTGATATCAATCACAGTCTGGCCACGGGTGTTTGCGAAAGTAGGATCCATACCACGATTGACTACCTCTAAATTATTACTAATTAAATAGTCATGTAAAGACTTATCTCTTCTATCTGATGATCTGCTCCCTCATGAGATATGGTGCGAATTTGAGTCGCAGCCTATGATAAGTGGTAGTCCTTCCTTCCTGCAGTACTCAACAAGCCCTTCCATGCCCCTTGTTGGGGGTGGAAGGGTGGAGTCCACAGGTAGGTAGACGCTAGTACTACGTCTCTCCTTTTGCCCATCGCTCCACAAATTCTTACCGCAGTAATATCACCATCGGAAAGTTGTGGAAGTAGATGCGCTCCCTTTTGCCTAGTGCGTAGATAGCAGTCCTAGGTTTAGCAGTCGGCCTGTAAAATAAATCACCGTTCAAATTCCCCATGCCACAGATCCTGGATTTAACAATCCAGGGTTTCTGTATCAGGGCTACAGTATCTATAGTCATGTCGAGGTGGCGGCATAATGTTGCCGTAGTCGCTCTTGAATGATTCAGGTTACACTCTATAAATCTCGTTACCTTATTTGCCATTATCCCGGAAGTGTGAGGCCGATCCTGTTCCACCAGTCCTCTTCCGACCCAACGAGCATGGACTCGCTTGGCTCAGCAGGTGTGGCAACGGACCTTTCTGAAGTCGATGATGACTGACTCCATCAATTCTTCATCCGGGATTGGCCCTTTCCTTACTGGCGAGCTTGGTGGCTGTACCGGTTTAGTTGTAACAGCCATCTACTCAGCCTGTTGAGGGACGAGATTCCTGAGAAGAGGTGAGTTGGATGTTTCAGGTGTAACATCAGTCACTTCCTGACTCATCCCACCCATTTCCTCTTCTTCCCTCTTTAGAGGCCTTATCTTCAAAAACAAGGAGGTGAACCTGTAACTAAGGCGGTTCCCTCTTGTGCCTAAGATCTTCCGATCCTTCTCATCCATTCCAAACATGAGCAGCTGCCCGAGTGGGTCTACAGACTCAGCCCGGTAAAGAATTGGTCATTTACTTACCCCTAGTTCAGGGTTCTGCATTGCCAATTGTTTCACAATCATCTCCTCGCCATCTGGTGTCTTGAAATCCTCTTGGGACCCAAAGGATGGCTTTCTCGATCTTCGGGAGGCGGTCCTCAGTCAAAGCAAAGAGCCTAGCCTTAGGCCATGGTTTGATCGACGCCACCGTTCTCATAAGCCAATCAAAAGTGCCCTGGTCCTCGCAGTGAATTTTTACATACTCACCTGCGTAAGACCAAGCGTTGAATCTCGGCGGAGTACTTGTGGTGGCGCTCGGTGATCCCAACACCCAAGAGTCAAGCCTCGCAAGAAGGGCCTGCCTTATTAAGGTGGCCCTTTCCAACGAGAGTCTGCCGAAAGGGTTGGAACCATCCGTGATCACTAGTCTGAGGTGGCTCTCGGCAGCTTCCTTATAGGATAAAAGAGGTGTGCCCCTTCAATCCTCCGCTGGTGCCCGCACCCGTTGGCCATGATGGCGTTTCGGGGTTGGCTCAGAGGAGGTGGGGAGGTGGCGGATCGCAGCCTCTTGTTACCCCTGTACTTGCCTTTACCAGCAGTTGTTACTTGCTGCTTAGGTTCCTTAGGTTTTACCTGTTCCGATCGACTAGGTGCAAGTTCGGCCTTTAGAGGTTTTATCCCCTTCTTCTTAGGTGAGCCCGAGGCGGCTACCTCAGTCCCAACGACTGGGTTAGCACGAGCCTCTGCTTCCCTCCTCTTCCTTTTCCGTTTGGCCTCAACCCCACGGATTCGGCTTCTTTTCCTCCTTCTGTGAACAGTGGTGAAGCCTACCAGGTCACCCTGTGGTGATCCTAGGGGACCAGCCGCAGGTTGACCACTTGCAGGATCACCTGAGGACCCACCCACCTTAAAGAACCCAGCCACATCTTTAGTGGGTGTACTTTGTGCCAGTGAAGGCATCAATTTTGGCGTACGTCCACTCCTTTATTCGGTATATTATCAGAAATATCCATCTAGTGACTACTATAATTCATCATTCCGGTTCCCACCCACCACGGAGTCCACAAGGGGAATGTCAACTTGACATCCAAGATTGCCAGTCTGATATAGTCCCCAAGAAGCGGTCTGCAGCATGAGAGGGATCCCCACAACAGATCTCTGGCTACCAACCAGAGTCCGTTGCACGGTCCTCCTTGCGCCTACCACAACCCAGGGTCTACCCTGCCGGCCCTTTGACGGGACGACGTAGCCGATTAAGGGCCACTTCTACAATTGATAGTAATAGCTTTGGCAGCGTAGACCTTCGGTATTAAGTATTTTAGTTTAACTGATTAGTAAACAGCGATCCGATTCTACAATCGTTTCAAATTTACCACTTAGTTGACAAAAATGCGCATGCGCGACCAGCTGGTCAGCTGGCGTCAAAACCATAGAAAACTTAGTCGGATGGTGAATGTTGACAACTCTATAAATAATCGCGCCAACTGCGGTCGGAAGCTTAACTACTAAAATTCTAAAATACAGTTTTCTTTAGTGGTTAAATTTGATAAATACCATAAAGAATCTAAATTTAATTTCAAAACTATATAAAACGGTATTAAAAATCTAATTTAGATTTCAAAACGATTTTCAAATACAATAGAAAAAAAGATTTATTCACTTGGTCACAGTTATTTAAAATAAAAGAATTGAAGAATACCATAGATATTAATAACTAGATAATTTTTATTTTATAAAATAGATAAATATATCAACCAACTATTTCTAATGTAACAACAATAAATAATTAATAATTTTAACTTCAAAACAATAAAAAATATACAATTATTTAAATTTGGTTGGTTATACATTTATTTCCAATTTTAAAGTTCCAATAAAAAGATTAAAACTGACGTGAACAAATTATCTAATATTATGCATGTTTCTAACAAGAGTTAAAAACTACCTAAACGATGATAAATATATTTTCACGTAATGCATTCACCCTTCAGTAACCCCTATAAAAGGAAATCATTTTTAATAAGTTTAACGTGTACGTTATTAATTAATTTCACATTTTATTAATACATATCTATTACAATAGCTGCTTAGACTGTGATGATAACATACACGTTAAAATTAACATTTTCCGTGCGTAATAGCCCCGAATAAAAGCTAATATTTAGCAATCTAACATAACCTATTTTATGAAATACAAATAACTGAACCTGTACTAAAAAAGCTCTAAACACGATGTACACTAACAATATAAAATTTAACAAAACACTAAAATCACTAACAATACAATAAAACAAAGCAAAAATCCACAATACAAGCGAGTCATAACCAACCAAAACATTAAGGACGTTTCTGGACGATGCGCGGCTGCGCGCTCGGTCTCACTTCAGTTTTATCTCATGCTCCGAGCACGGGTGAAAATACCGGAGTGGTACCACTCCGTTCGTCCTAATAACGCTTTACCTCACAATTGTAGAATCACCTCCCAAGGTTTGACTCTGCGTTAAATTACCGAAAGTGTAACTATCAATTGTAGAAGCGGGCCTAATTAGAGCTGGGTAACTCCAACCGCCCGTCTAGACGAAATCCAGCCCGAAGTGGTGTGTTGATTTCACGCCCCCGCAGGTGACGCTTCCTCTCAACTACCAGGACCCCTTCATCCGTTGACACAGGTCGCCACGCACGGTACAAACACGTGAGGTTGGTATTTAGCCCTGAGCCAAGGGTCACCAAATAAGTAATGACCCAAGGCCCAAGGAGCCCCCTCACCACGACAAGGCACCAACCATATAAAAGGGGGAGTAGTGATAGGTAAAATGAGCAACTGTTCCAAGGCACTCTTTATAAAAAAAAGTTGCAATATTTCATATTAAACACAAAAAATATTTATAATATAATTTATTTTAATAACTGTAACCAAGTGAATGAATCCTTTTTTCTATTATTATAAATTACAGGTCGTGCACTAGCAAACCCCTATCCGATTTGTGGATTCTAGTTGCGCATATGCTAAAAAGTAAAGCTAAGTTCTATTGTCGGAAGTGCCGGGCTATAGCTTGTATTATTGACAGCTTTATATGTACTGTTATGTGATGCATTCACTTTTTCCATATACGTGAAATCATTATATCATTTTCTCATTAATTGTAGTCTACATTGTATTCCTTTGTAATAACTTTTTAGTCATTATTTTTTAATATAAATAGGAATCATTTTCATTGTTAATTCAGTATAAATTTGATTGTTAAATAGGATTGAATAAAAACTCCGATAGTTTTACGCCAACAACAAAGTTCATTAAGTGATTATCGCCATTCCTTATTCTCAAATAGAGAATTGGTGTCAAGTGACAAATTTCCATAACAGTACTATATTTTTTCACTAAGTTAGGAATGGCTGTAAAGTGTGTGGACAAACCACGATTTACACTTAATGAAAATTATAAAACATGTCTTATTTCTTTTGCAACTAAAAGATCTCAAACAATACAATTTCACAAGAATTCGTATATAAAACATGTGAACGCTCTTGCTAATGGAACACGTTTTATATACGAATTCAAAGAAGCCATTCATTACGTTTCGCATGGCGTGTATATGGACCATGAATATATTAATACTGCTAATGGATGGTAATTAGCAAGAGTCGAAAATGTACTCGCGTGAATATCAGATGTGAATAATATTATGATAATGTAATAATTTAGTCTTCATAAAATATCTATACAGAAAGCTAATTAAATACGATTATTTTTCGACGTTTCTAAAAGTATATTCAATTTGTGTTACTTCCTTATGTTTTAGACAATGAGAGCATTATTTTAGTGGAAACTTAGAACTTTGTAACCCCGACACCAATTGGTTAAAGGGGACATCGATTATATATATATATATATATAACTTAGAACTTTGTTTAAAATGTTTATTTATTAAATATGACATCAGTTTCGATAATTCGCTTGTCATTATGAAACCTGATGTAGCTTAAACCATGCTAATTCGCGATTTGATTGGTTCATAAACTGATTTATGATGACGTCAGTTACACATTCAAATCATGATATCATCATAAATTTATCTGTCTAATTACAACAGTAAAACCGACGCGTGTTATTTTCACATATTTTCTGTGAAAAAATGGACAGTTTGCCATCTACTTCATTGACAGTCACTCCACCGAAGGTAAGAGAGGCTGCAGAAGTAGCGTCTGCTAATTTACTACCCGAAAAATCGCGAAAAGCATATCTCACAGAGTATGAAAGCTTTAATAAGAGGAAAAGTGAAAATAAAGTGACCGCGGTTCAAGAGTCTGTGCTGCTGGCATATTTTTCTGAAAAATATAAACCGTCGACACTTTGGCGTACATATTCTATTCTAAAAAGTACTCTTAGTTTACACGAGAATGTTAAAATCTAAAAATGTGAAAACTGCAGGCCACAAAAATCGAAGGGTTTTGAAGTTAAAAAGCATGTGTTTTTACACGAGAAGAAATTCAGAAGTTAATAAACACAGCACCAAATGAAATGTACTAAAGAAATTCTGTATTAAATAATTGTCTACATTCATTTTGATAAACATATATAATAAATATTCTTATACACTGCGCCGCAAAATTAACGCAAAATTCGAAATTTCGTTTAAAAAAAATGTTATTGTTTTTCCTGAATTGAGCCTTCTTCTCTTTTTCTGTTTATCACAAAAACTGGAAATATGTATTAGTAGGCTAAAAACAAACCTTATTATCTGTCAAACAGGTCTTTGTTTTCTTGTTAAAAAAGGCGAGTATCGTTTGATAAGTACGTTCTTTGATTTCTGGAAGTTTATTTAGAAAATTGTAAAAACAAACAAAAATGAATCCCCATGGACGATTTTCAAGAAATCTTACACGTGAAGAATGTGCTGTTGTAGTGGCGCTGCAAGAAGAAGGGTTTACTGCAACTTACATTGCCCAACGTTTGCATGTTGCTAATTCCACAATATCGCGAGTTCTTTCCTGCTTCAGAGAAACAGGACGTAACGAAAGAAGACGCGGCCAGGGTCGAAAAAGAATGACAACGCCGAGAGAAGACAGATTTATGCAACTTCAAAGTTTAAGGCAACGATTCCTAACGAGCACTTACCTGCAACAACAATTTGTTCTAACCTATGGTCGTCGACTAAGTCAGGATACGGTCAGAAGAAGACTTGCTGAAGTTGATCTTCGACCCTATCAAGCCGCTAAAGGTCCTTTGTTAACCAGAGAGCACCGACGAGAGCGCTTAAGGTTTGCACAGGAACATCTTAATTGGAACAATGCTGTTTGGGGTAGAGTAATGTTTAGTGACGAGTTCAGATTTTGTCTGTATAGTGACGATCGTCGTAGAAGAGTATATCGACGTCCTGGTGAAAGATACAGCCAGGCGTGCATACGAGGAACGGTGCAATATGGTGGAGGCTCTGTCATGATATGGGCAGGCATCACGTCGCAAGCAACAACAGCGTTGGTACACATTAATGGTGGTCGGTTAAATGCACATCGATACATCGAAGAGGTGCTTGAGCATCATGTTGTACCATTTGCCCCACTTATTGGGGATAATTTCCTTTTTATGCAAGATAACGCCAGGCCGCATATCGCAGGAATTGCGAACCAGTACTTTGACCATGTGGAAATTGTTCGTATGAACTGGCCAGCACGAAGTCACGACCTCAATCCCATAGAGCATCTGTGGGACATTGTAGGGCAGAAGATTAAAGACTTGCAGCAACCTCCTGCAAACCTTCCTGAGTTAAAACTCAGATTAACGCAAGTGTGGAAAGAAATTGAGCAGCAAGAAGTCAGAAATTTGATTAACAGTATGCCACGAAGAATGCGAGCTGTCATCAATGCTCGAGGAGGCAATATTCGCTATTAAGACCAACTATACGACTGTTACACGCTATTTTGCGGATCAGAAGAATCATTTTTTTTATTGTATTATTGCAGTTTGTTGTTTATTTTCTCATTTTTTGTTCACAAATAAGCAAATTAGTTTTAATAAGTAGCTATTAGGAACCACTTCGGGAAAAAAATGGAGAAAAAAAAATAAAAAAACAATAAAATTAATTTTTTAAACGAAATTTTGAACAAAGTATAGTATTCAACTTGCATATAATGGCTATTAATCACTCGAACGACTCGCCTACGGCTCGTTTCGCAAACATCGTTCTCGTAATTGATAGCCATCATTATATGATCGTTGTACAATATACTATTATCTGTGAGTATTTTTGTTTATTGATGATTTTATTAATTACATCCGAACCATAGCCATTATTAATGGCTGTAGTTCTGATCATATCAACTTTTTTTTAAAAAAAGGTGGATTTTTTATTTTAAATTAGCCGGCGATAATCCGGGTATTCTATATCTAGTAGTAATGATCAGATTGACCCGTTTTGAATAGTTATTCACGATCAAATCTGAAATTGGCTTGCACCAAGACTTAATTATGATTAAGATAAGGAGAATTTAATTCGAATCGGTGCAAGTGGGCATAAGTCAATTTGTCATAGCAAAATTGAACGTGATTAAAGTATTCTGAAACCAATTATAACTGCTCGCGTCAACATGGATGATGAAAGTAATTTGTGTGAATGTTTTTAGTGCACATGGAAGGAAGAAAAGCTGTAGCTTGTCTTTGGGGCGCCGTTGGGGGCAAAAGCGGAGCGTCGTTTTTTTTTATTAAGTAATTTAATTCCAGCAATTCGCGAGGTGGCGGGGAGCAAAAAACGATGACGCAAATTTATAGAGGGGCTATGAGTGTATAACGGGGGAAACTGGGAGAGGCCGCCGCCGTTGTGCGGATTAAATCCGCCCCTTGCGCGCAAACTCAACATTTTTCCTCTTTCATTTTTATACCAAATTTAAAATATCAATAAATTTCAACAGACTCCTCTCTACTCTCTCCTTGCAGCTCACTCCTGGTATGCACACGATTCCTTGTTACTGCTAAAGAGAGAGAGAAATAGTAAGAGCGAGTGTGGAGGGAGAAAAAAGTGCGCTCTTTTTAAAGCACACGGGGGCGGCATGATTTTTAATTAAACAGCGGAGCGAAAGAGAAGGGATGTGACTGTTTAATTCTTTGTTTTTTCCGACGTTGCCAAACTTAAATACCGCGGCGTTATAATATAAAGAATGTTTTAAAAAAGTCGAATACTTTATCCACGTATCATGTATCATCTAAATAAAGTCTTAATAAATCTAATTCCACAAGCGATGTATTTAAAACATAAACTTAATGATAAAAAATAAAATTATTATTTCAATCAGAAAATAGTTGTCTTCGACTAGTAAATTTATTATTAATTTAGGATGATTTAATTAAAATACTTAGTTTATTTCACTTATTTCGTGTTTTAATTTTTATTAAATTATCCTGAATTAATTCAAAAATGTTTCACCATGGGTTAAGGCTGCGATTTTACGCCTAATAGACGATGCGATTAGCGCCAGAACGTGCGGTAGTTTTTACAAAATGTGTGTTTATTTTATTCCAACTTTGCTTTTTCAACCTAGCGGTAAACATCTGAACTACTAGATACTGTTCCATAATAAAAACGATGGCGTCGAACTAAATTTGTTCTCATTGACTATTTAATAGGATTAACGAGTTTACAAATAATATATTGTTTACTTTTTCCTCATTTATCACTTGGTAAAACATATTTAATAAGCGTTTGTTACTATAATAAATTAAAGTCGACGCAAGCGCCATCTTTTGTCTAATTTCAAGTGGCATCGTCAACGATTTGGGTCTACAAGGTAAACGACCGAGAATCATTGGTCGCGTTCAGGGAATTTTAGAGATGTAGCGCTACAGCGCAAAGCGCTTGATGTTCCCTGAACACGCTTTCGATGTTAAGGACGTTCATGAAAATATGGCCGTTTTGTTTACAGCTGCACGGCTTGAAAAGCGATCAAGCGGAAAAAATATATGCTTTACCGCTTGATAAAGCGGTACAGCGATACACATAAAGCGGTACCGTTCAGGGAAACCGCTTTCGTAAAGCGCTTAAGCGCTACAATTCCCTGAACGCGACCATTGTTTCGTCCACTAAAGGAAGGCGGACTTGTCCTGTTTAAGCAAACAAGGAAAACGAACGTTTCATTAAATGTGAATAGCGTTTGTTATAATGAAATCACTTGGTTTTGTTTTACTAAAATGTTTGTTATATTTTCGACTAGTTTCGACTAGATGCCATTTTCAAGACTGAATATATAAATGGATTTACAAACTATTATATACAAATTGGTTTTTATGATTACTCCGTCAGGTAATAAGAGCGCTTAAAACAGCACCTTCCATTCTCTCCTTAATAGATTATTAAACATACCGGATGAATAAATTAGATTTCGACATGAAACTAAACACTATAAAACTAATAGCTACAAACAATAGTTACCCGCAAAATTTAGTTAGTAACATGTTAAAGAAAAAACAAAAAGAAAAAACTATCTAAATACTTTTACAGTGTAAAAAACGAAGAATTCGTAAAGTGGAACAAATTTGAATATATGAAACCCCTATCTTTAAAAATTAAAAAGTAACTTAAAGGAAAGAACAACATAACTCTGACGATCTAAGCAAATTATTAGTGAATAATAAAATAAGACCCGAAAACAATAATTTGAATAAAAGTGGTGTTTATGAGATTAACTGTGATGATTGTGATGCAATATATATATGGCAAACCGGACGATCTTTTGACACAAGAATAAAAGAACATATAAAAGACAAAAAATAAAAAAAACAGTCCACTGGATTTTCGAAACGTTGCACCACTCATGAACACCATTTTACCTCAAATAATGTAAAAATAAAATTTGCAGGTAATAAGGGTGAAATTAAATAAGCATACAATTTATTAGTATCAGCACGACTAGTTCTTTAAATTTTGAAGTAAAAAGGGTTAGCTAAGGGGTTAAAGAACTAAGTGATAGTGCTAATATTTATAATACATTTACTGGTTTTAGAATATCAATTTCAGTTCAAAATCTCCAACATGAATACTTTGAAAAACATCAGATAATTGATATACACGGCTTAAAATTGTGAAATTTTATCCAAGCCTCTATTTAAAATTGCCATTTCATAATCTACATAATCTTTTAATAACTGTTCACTTATTAAAAGATTATTTAGATTATAAAATGGCAACTTTAAATAGAGATAATGTATTAGGTTTGAGTATACGTGAAGCGTTGTATAAATTGTGAAGCAAGTGTTTGATTTATTGATTTAAATAGAGACTTGGTTGAAATTGCATAATTTTATGAAATGTATATAAATGTTTACATTTCTTAAAAATTCTCAAAAGAGTAACATTAGCAACCATACAACCATTAAAAAAATGTAAACGTATGCAACTATTACAATATTTGCCAATTAAATGTTATTTGAATGAACAGGGCGCGAAATGTAACTTTAGTGGATAAAGCCCAATTTCACAATCCGCAAGTAAAGCATAAGCAACGTATTCGCGGAATATAAGTTAATGTCTATGATTCTCTCGATTTGATTATCAATGAGACAGTGCTGCCGACCGAACTTTTATTCCGCGAATATATATACAGGGTGTCTCAGCGTGCACGCCGAGTAGCTTTACGGCTAAATGGTTTATTTTTTTCAAAATCGGCTTTCGCAGGCCTATGTAGGTCTATTAGGACCACATTTTAAAATTAGTATCAAATATACAGGGTGTCCCATAAAAGCATGGCGTATCATAGTTATATTTTTTCTAATAGAATGACCCATATTTTATATTTTTTTAAGATTCTACATCAAAAATAAAGTTAACTTTCATAATATGTTCATATGCCTAAACCTAATAACTTTTGAAATATTTAAATATTTTTCGAAAAATTGACGTTTCGAAAAAAAAAATCATAACTTTCAAATGAATGAATGAAAACAAATGAAATTTTGTGTCAGTATATCTGACTAATGGGTGAATATTTCAGGCTATTAAGAGGAATTTAAAATCTTAAGATGTTTTGATAGTTCAACATATCTCCAGAAGCACATTCAAAGTCAAATTTCGTGCTTATTTTAAATGGCACACCCTATATCTAATAGGCCTATCTTGTAGAAAATTGTATTGTCTTTCAGAAAGTATAAAGGTATTCTACACCTAAACCTAATAGTTTTCAAGATATATCCATTTTTGTTAATTTTCGTCATTATCATTATTATTTTAGTATGGAAATGTAACATAAAGCGCCATCTATTACTTAATTTAGTAATCATTATTGCCAGTTATTCTAATAGGCTTTTGTTTATAAGCAAATTTAATTGACACATTCGTATTATTACTAACAATTGAAAAAATAGTGTTTCCCTTATATGAAATAATTAACATGATTCTAATAATAATGTAACGTTATTAAGATTGTCTCTTAGTGTACAAAATGTTCTCTGATGGAAGACATCCTAATAAGAAGACTGTAGAGGAAGTTTTAAATACATTAAAAACTGTAGGCAGTATGAAGTATTTGAAAAAAAAAAACTACCCTGAATACAGTAACTAATAATAAGGAGACACAATTACAAGTTTAATGCCATTGAATATTCGTCAAAACAGTTGGTTTAATAAGCAATAAATTGGAAGAGCTTGACCACCTAGATCCTCTGATTTAATCCCCATGGATTTATTTCTGTCAAATCAAATATACAGCACTCCTCACACAACAATTGAATACATGGAAAGCAGAATTAATAATACATTTAGATCAATTATACCTAATATGCTGAGAAATGTCAAAATATCATTTAAAATAAAATTGAATTATGTATTCGATTTTGAAAATTTATTATAAATTACTTTTAATTCTATTTCGTCAATTTATTTGATGTATTTCGTTATATTTGTTTTAAAATTCTAACAAGTTTTTATCAAATAATGTACACATGTGTAAATAAATAATGCAATTAGTATATTCATAATTAATAAAATTTGTGTATTAATTTAGGAAATATCTCGAAAATCATTTGTTGGGTCAACGGACTTTATTTATAAACAATAACTAAACACTTGCCTTTATGGAATAATAATAATAAATATTATATTGAACAATAGATGGCGCTTTGTATCGACTTTCCATATTATGAATAATAAATATTATGTCAAAAGTTAACGAAAATGCATATATCTTGAAAACTATTAGGTTTAAGTAAAAAATACTTTTATACTTTTTGAAAGACAATACAATTTCCTATAAGATAGGGTTATTAGATATAGGGTGTGCCATTTAAAATAAGCATGAAATTTGACCTTGAATGTGTTTCCGGAGTTACGTTAAATTATCAAAACATCTTAAGATTTTAAATTCCTGTAAATAGCCTAAAATATTTACCCATTAGTCTTATATACAGGTACAAAATTTCATCTGTTTTCATTCATCCATTTGAGAGTTATGATTTTTTTTCAAAACGTCAATTTTTCCAAAAATATTTAAATATTTCAAAAATTATTAGGTTTAGGCATATGAATATATTATAAAAGTTAACTTTATTTTTGATGTAGAATCCGAAAAAAATATAAAATATGGGTCATTCCATTAGAAAAAATATAACTATGATACGCCATGCTTTTATGGGACACCCTGTATGTTTGATACTAATTTTAAAATGTGGTCCTAATAGACCTACATAGGCCTGCGAAAGCCGATTTTGAAAAAAATAAACCATTTAGCCGTAAAGCTACTCGGCGCGCACGCTGAGACACCCTGTATAATATAACCTTGAAGACACCAAAGTGTTTCGCGACCAAGGTGTACACAAAGCTTTTTGTGCAACATGTACAATTTATAATAAAGAAGATCAAGATTTGTAGATCCTCGATACCCAATACGGGTAAAAAAGAGTAAGATTAAGAAAGAAAGAATGATTTGTAGATAAGTAATGTGAAATTAAATGCGAAGGTTTGTTGTCAATATTTTTTGAATAACCAATACTTTTACATACATAAACATCTTTATTTCTTAGATTGGAATATACAATTACAATACAATATCTAACAATACACTAACGTTCACAATATATTTCCAACTCTGAAACTAGCTATCGACCAGTGGTCTTTCAGTCTTCAATACTTTTATTAAATATTATTTTAAACTATTTTTTATGAAAAATAACGATAATTTATTATGGAAAATAAGTCCATAATAAATTATCGTTGTGACTTGCTTCGGTGAAAAATTGAGTTATTTGTTCTACAGTAAATATATTGGATTTTTCCGATTGATACCCGACAGATTTTTTATAAGAGCACTAACTTTGAAAAATTTGAAATATCAATACCATATTTAATGTTTATTGTACATTTAAGCATAAACTTGATGATTTTAAAACTTTTGATTTTTCTTTCAAGTATGCCATCAACACATTTTCCGATAATTGTGTAACCTTTCTTCCACATTACGCTTTAAATCATTCATATGCCTTTTTATATGCGCCGTTTGGATTTTTGAGGTATTAAGTTTTGTTAAATTAGATAACAAAATATTTACATTTAATGAAATGTTCAGCCACCATTCATCTAGCGTATGGATAACTAGTGATGGCCATTTCAGCCGCCTTCATCAAGGCATTGTACATGGAACACACTAGTCTGATGAGGTTCGAAAAACCGAAATGGCCATCACTGGTTATCCAAACGCTAGATAAATGCTGGCTGAATATTTCATTAAATGTGAATTTCGTTTCCTGTTCTCATAAACAGGACAAGAGGACCTTCGTAGACGGGCCACAGCCAAAAAAAAACATCGATGTTTACCCGAACACTCAGTGGGAGGTGTCATTTAAGCTGTCATCGCGAACCAAGTCTGCGAAATTTATGACTTTCAGAATAAACCGCTACTAGGTACCTGCGTTCGACCCTTTTGAGTTTGCTTTCGTCTCTTGAAATGCTTTATTGAATTAAAAGTGTCAATTTTTTTAATTATACGCATTTATATTTGCAGCATTTAAAACATAAATATTTATTTCAAAAGGTTAATATTTAATTGAATTATATACTTTTTGATATTCTTACAATTGCAATACTTTACTTTGGCTAGGATGCGGGGAACGTAAAATTATTTCTAATGATTTCTTTAAAATATTAATTAAAGGTATAATTTTAAATTAAATTGAATGCAAAGATGATTCACACATTTGCAGTTAGTTAAATTACAATGAAATCAAACAAGAAAAAATTCTGGCAATGATCAATAAAATTCGTTTGTTTAATAACTAGGAGGAGTAAATGCCGAAGCCCGATTTATACTATAAAAAGTTACCAGAAAAACCATCAGATACTTTTGGCGGCAAATTGAAATCATTTCGAAATTACTATTTAAATAAAATGGAATATTTAATGTAAATAATATTAAAAATCAATAATAAATAATTATGTTTATATAATATTTACATTTATCGAACAAATAACTGAATTATAGACTAAATATTAATAATTAAAGAATTAAAACTATGCACTTTTTCATTTTATTTATTGCAAAAATAAATACATGTGAGTTAAAATTATTCATCTCCACTCACAAAATAAAATTCTGCTTTATCACATGTATCATAAATGTTTGATATTTTTTTTTTTTTTTTTTTAATTATCTATTATTCTATCCAATTTGGACATTTTTAATTTCTCTTTGATAAAATGTTAAACACAATTTTCTCAATTTCCACTTGTTACATCCAATACATCCAATAATATATTTTTCATCTGCCAATTTAAATGTTTGGTTTTCAGATTTTCAATTCACAACCTTAAAACCTTAAAACAATTTTCTTATAAACCTTGTTTGATACTATAGCAGTCGTTTTCTTACGTGAATCATCTTTCATCATCTGGAACAAGAAATTCTCGAAAACCAAAAATGATAAGAAAAGATACTAAAACACAATAATAAATTATAATATTCAATCAATTAACACTTCGATTGATATCCTGAATAAATTAATGACCGATTATAAGGAGTGTCAAATCTTAACACTAACAGAGCATTGGAAAACGACTGAACAATTGATCCAAGTTTAAAAAAAATAAGATTTAAAACGACGAACTGTAAATTTTATTTTATGTTGATATTATTTATAAATATTAACGGAACTCATTTTTAGCACAAACTAATTAATTTAAAATCTTAATAATTAGAAAATTAAAAAAAAAAGCATGAAAGAAAATATTTAGTTAATCTCATGACAAATTTTGGAAAAAAAGAAGTAGCATAAATACATTATTTGAAAAGTTTAGTAAAAACAGACATTTTTCTCATATTAGTATATGTAAAATAAATGCGAAAAACAACTCACAACTTATTTACAACTAATTTATGACAAATTCTAAAATATACATTCTTTTGTTTTACTGTGCATCTTCTTCACTAAAAATTGTATATATATATATACATCTTTATTCAGACATCATTATATAAGCTTATATATACATTTATATTTACTTAACTGGGGTCTTTCTGCCCTTAAAAAAGTATTTTATTTAAGTATATCTTTTTTAAATGGAACACCCTATATATTATTTAATTTTTAGATTCCTTCGATGGATTTTAAATATATGTTATTTGTGTAAATAGTTTTGTTTAGTTTTTATTTATCTTTTTTTTTCAGGAAAAAATATCATTGAGATTAATTTTTAATATTTAAAAAAAAAAATAGTATCTATCCAATGACTATTTTTTTAATATTATTTATTATTTAAACTTAAAATTTTCATATTGCTTTTATTTAATTTTATTTGTTATATCATGACTTATTAAGTATAAAAACAAAAGAATAATATACAGGTTACTCTAAATTAATTAAGAGATTTTACAATGAGAAGATTTCTGGCGAGCCTTGTACTTATTCAATTTGTTAGTATAATACATCGATAAAAAAAATTGTATCGATTAATTAACTGACATTAGAGAAAATAAATTCTCATTATTTTTCGTATTTTTTTATAGTAACTGGATTATATTCAAAACTAAATATTTACATGCGAATAATTTTTTATTTGTATTTTTTTGTCATAGCGTATAACTTTTTTCTTAAAAATTATCTTCTCTATCAAATTACGATAAAATATATAAGGTGTTTCAATTAAAATGTGATTGTTTTTATAATATTTCGTGCATTTCAAAAGAACAAAAATCTGTTAATATATCTTCTGTTAATATTCATTCGTAAGTGTTTTTTTAAAGAAATAATTTAATTCGATATTCTCTTATCTCGCTTAAATGAATCCCAGTTCAAATGCAATAAAATAAATATTTTGCAGGCTGGGTTATCGGAAGCTTTTCATATAAAATATTTTAAATTGAGTCGGGTATAATTTTTTGTTTAAAATATATAAATTGTTCCTTTTAAAAAGAAAATTAACTATATCGAGATTTAAGAAAATCTCAATCAATTAATATTTCACAAGTAATTTTATATCTCTGAGTACCATTAATTTAATAATATTAAACACAAACCCACTTAATATATTTTTACATCATTTACAATTGAATGTTTGTTTTAATTGCAAACATATTCCCTTGTGTTCTATTTATTTGTATGCCGAATAATGTAACTGCACTACAATTAATATTTCATAATTTAATTGTAAATACACAACCAAAATAAAATTTCAAAAATGCAAACAGACGGAAAAGAGGCAAGAGGTATTGTAATAAAAACATGTGACATTAGGGAGGTAGCATTGGTGACATCTGGTTTATTTCTGACCATTTCGGAAAGCCATAAATCTTTTCTAAATTGAGTGTAAACTATTTATTTTGACGTGTTTGCATGTCCCGTCGATGTTCTTTTTTTGCCGGTTTTTCCTTTGTGGCCTTCACTCTCTGCCTATTGGACTTAAATTATCAAAAGGAAATAAAATTACTCTCCTCTTGTCATTAAATAGGAAAGGTAGGTCTAATAAAAGTGTTCAATCCGATATTAAAAATAAGTTTCCTTATAAAATGAATTTTTGTCTATGTTTAATACTTGTTATTTTCAAGCGAAAATTATTAAATGTATACAATTTTCTATGAAAAAAAAAAAAATTGTACATACAGACTGTTCCACCGAAAACGCAAATTAAAATTATATGAACTTCCAATTAATAGATTGTATTGAAACTTTTACCATTTATTTAAATCAGTATATTATTTTTAATGAATATTTTCAAGATTCTAACGCTTCCGGTTATAATGGAAGTCGATATCAACTTCCTTATTTTAAATGGAACACTAAAATTTTTATTGTTGATTTGAATTCTATATATAATTTTATAACAAAAACCATTAGCTCTTAATCTAACTAAAATTAACTATTTTTGAGATATCTGGATATTTATAAAAAAATGTGACTGAATATCAGCCTATTGTTTTATATTTTATACATTTATTGTATAATTAATGGCCTAAATATGTCTAACAAAAATAATGAAAAATATTATACAGTGTAACTCAAACTAATTGTGGAGTCAAATAAATTTCTAATGGCCAAATCTTGTTTTTTTTTTGTGTCCAGGAATAGTACTACAAATATTCCAGTTTTCATTTCTATGACTTTATTCTACTTTGTGATATCATATTTTAAATTGATGTCTAAAAAATAAGTTATATAAATATTGAAAGATCTCATAAACAGTAAGGTTTAGAATTTTGTAATAAAAATATACATATAATCCAAATTTGAAGTAAAAAGTATAGGGTTCCATTTAAAATAGCAAAGTTTTGAATCCGGTATGACCGGAAGTGGCAGAATTTTAAAAATATTTGGTTAAAAAGAATATACCTTTTTACATCAACTGCAAAAAAATCATTACAATCCAACTATAGGAAATCTATATACTCGTCATGTGATTTCTCGGTGAGACACCAACCATAGAAATTTAAATATATTCAATTTTTAATTCTCTTGCAAATGAGCTCATAACCCGAAACTAGTCGAAAATTTAAAGTTATTCAACTCAATCTGTTTTTTATTTATTTTATTAGTAGATTTTTAATAACCTATTCATATTCAAAGTGAATTATGTAGCCAGTATTTCCTAAATATTTTACTTTATATTAGGTGTAAAAGTGTTAATTTATTTAACATATTTTCTTTAAATTGCAATAGAGATTTTTTATTACTTTATAAATGCAGTTACAATCTAAGATCACCTCACACTGAGAAGTAGAGAGGAACATATGACGATGTTATAAAAGACTTAATAAATAATAAAATACAATCTAAGAGGTTATCAAACTCTCAGATTGCAACTTCCTAAACTATTGTATTCGTGGCGAAATTCAAAGATAATACATTTTTTATTAAGTATACAGCGTCGCATATTTTCTCAAGAAGTAGATTTATATTTATGGATAATAGATATAATATATAATATAAAATATAATATATAAAAATTTCGGTTTTTGAAAAATAGAATATTAAAATGCCAAAAACTTCCTTATTTACGATTTCTTCGTAATGGTCTATTATAACATTTTTATTACAAATACCTTTTTCTATCAAATACTGATAAAATATATAGGGTGCTCCATTAAAAAACAAACCTTGTTAATAACTTGAAAACGCGATGTTCTTTTGATTTTTCTGATTAGTCGTATTTGGTTTATTTACAGAAGTACATTTGATCGAAATTTTATTTGTGTTTTCATTCCGTGTCAATCTCAACTTAAACCATCACAGCTTATGCACCCAAAAGTTCGTGATGACATTCGAATGTCTGTATAAATTGAATATAGGTGGATTTGAAGCACTGTATGAGATTTGATATTACAGGTCTCTGTGATGTAGTTGGTAGCGCACCCGACCGGCAATCGGGGGACGTGGGTTCAAATCCCATCAGAGATGTTTCTCTTCCACTTTATATATAATTAAATTAAATTTAAATTATATCTCAATGTTGTACATTGAAAATTTCTACAATTCATAGATATAAATATAATTTAAACGGAATAACAATTAAGTTTAATTATTTGTTATATAATGCATTTACTTTTTCAAGATCTGGAACATTTGTTTAATAAATTTTTCTATTCAAACGAAAAAAATAACAATCGCCAAGAATATAACTCAAGAATTAAAGATAGTATAAAACATATAAATATTAGTTTCTTCAATATTAACAATTTGTATTTGAAATATTCTTCAATGTGGTCAATATTTACCAAATAATTGTGAAAAAAAAACGCTAAAAGTGTAAATTTATTCTTTGTTTTGATTATAGCCAAAAGCTTTTCAGATTTTACCACTGTTATTAGATGAAACGCTTGAGTTCAATTCATTTAGGATGAATTAATTCCTCACTTAATCCGTGGTGAAACATATTTAATCAAAGTATATCAATTCATGTGGCTGTGTTTTTGCTCAATCAGGGAAACATACAAACACTTTCAAAAAATCTATGGAATTGACTCAGAGCATCACAAAACGGATATATCCGGTTAAAATAACGATTCAAAAATGTTCACGATCACAATACTTTTCCTCTGGCAGGGTTCAGATTAAAGTAAAATATGTTTAAAAAAATGGGGTTAAATACACCCCAGTTTGTACTAAATGAATTATCATAAGGAAATTCATTCATGTTATTTTTAGTGTGTTTATTGTTTTATCAGACTTATATTAGAATGATTTCTAAATGTTAATTTAAAAGTTAAGCTTAGGCTAAGTTATATAGATACAAGGTGGCCAGAAAATGTGTGATAATCTACAGATAAAGTGGTTCATTGATTAATTTCTACTACTACTGTATTCTCTTCGGCGGTACATATACTAAAATTAATTTCAAGTAAAAAATTAAAATAAAAAAAAATGTACGGTTCTTCATTAACACTCACGAAGCCAATGATATAATAAATATGTGACTAGAAATCAGTAATATTTTTGAAATATTTTAATTAAAATTAGTTTAATTAACATGCAGCTAAACATTGCAAATGTTTATTTAATAATAAGTCAATTATTAATAGCAATAATTATACATAAAATGTTATAAACAATTTCTAGTCGCATATTTAGGATATTAATGGCATCATGAAGGTTATTGAATAATTACCCAATATTCTTGTTTTGTTATATTTTATATAATTTTTTAAATCTTGAATTAATTTCTCACTTAATACTTGGTAAAACATGTTTAAACAATTAGGTAAAATTAAACGCGTGGTTTGTTTCACAATACTTTTAAAATAAATAATATTTTATTCTGACCAGTTTCGATATTTACATCATTCTCAAATAATAAGAATAATAATTTCTTTAAAAATGATATAAAAATCGAAACTAGACAGAATAAAATATTATTTATTTTAAATGTATTGTGAAACAAACCACGCGTTTAAATTTACCTAATTATTTAATTTTTAATTTAATTTTTATATTTTAAAACCTTTTTTAGTGTTTTCTACTTTAAAAAAAATCTGGCCACCCTGTATATTGATTTGATCCAAATTTATTTTTTTCTACTTTTGTTTGTAAAAACACCAAATTACAGAAACAAATTTTATAAATTGCACAGAGTGATTTTAATTTGCTTGAAAGCTTTTCATTGTTCACAAATTATTTAAAATCATAAAAAAATATGAAACTATCCTAGTGTTTATTTAACAATTTCAATTCTACACATTCGACATCCCTAAGAAAATTTTTAAAATTTCAATTTACGTATTTGAACGCTACTTCAATTTTCAATTCGACCTTAATTTTTACGAGTTCGACATTTTATTTTTATGGTACAACTCGTGTAGAAAGCGTGTTCTTTTTGTTTCAATGCTGACAAATATGGCTTTGGGAAAAAAACGAAACGGATACTTGGATTGTTCCCATTGATTATATTTAAATTGGATAATTTTTCACTGCAAAAACAAAAGCATGGACGTGTGAACGCGTTGGTCAAATAAACAATGCAAAGAATCCCCTCATTTCGTTTCGCGCGAATGCCTGCATGTGGGCCATGCATATTTTTTTATACGGTGTGAAAAGGATGTACAGAAATTCGTAAGAGATGAAAAATACGACAATTTTATAAAATAGTCTTCATAAAGTATTTATAAAAAAAATATTAATTTTAAAAGTGTTTTAAATAAAAATGATCTGAATAAATTATTTTAATAATTTAATAATTTAAGTAATTTTAACAAATGCATATTAAAACAACTACTTTTGTTTGAAGTATTTTAAAATTATTTTTTATTTAATTTATTAAATAACTGTGACCAAGTAAATAAATACTCTTTTCTAGTTATACTAAAAGTGTGTTTTTATTTAATTTTAAATCACGTAAACTACATCTGTTTTCTTTTTAAATAATACTGTGTTGGGCCAGAGTTTAATGCGGTTTTGTTAAATTTGAATATAATAATAATAATATTTATTTCCCAACAGACATACATCCAATTACAGGAAATCTTAACAATAAAAAAAAACAATTATGCATGAAAACATATATAACCTAATAATTAACATACAAATGCAATTATAGATATTTTCAAATTAAAACGACAATGAAAATAAGAAACTAGAAAGTATCATAAATTTGTTAATTTCATCAAAATGATATGTTTAGAATTCGAGAAAATGTCAAAATCCGAACTTACACTAAGTTTATTAATAAATTGAATACTCCTATTCAATGGTGAATTTTGATGCGCACGTGACCAGGATTGGGCATTATAAAAAGTACAAACATAACGCGGCGCGCATCGTGGAACACAAATATTCAACATACTTAAAATGTTTGGATCATTTACATTATTACAAAGTACACCATGGATAACCAGTATAGATGCAACATTTCTTTAGATCTATATTAAAAATTGACAAGAGATTTTCGTATGTAACAGAAATAGATGGATATTGACGGAATGATTTAAAATACAACATATTCAAGATTTTTTTCTGAAATTTCTCGAGTTTATTAATATATGTGTAATATTGAGGTGACCATATAATAGATGCGAACTCGAGATTGGAGCGTATGTACGAAAAGTATAGTTTTTAATAACATTAACATTACTGAAATCTTTGCAGGTACGGTTAAGAAATCCTAACATTTTTAATGATTTGTTACAAACATTAATAACATGTTCATCGAATCTTAAACGGTTATCAAAAGTAACGCCTAAATCTTTTAAAGTATTTTTTCTTTCAAATATTACATTTTCCAACCCGTAAGCATATCTAATAATATTTCTTTTACGCGAAAAAGTCATACTGCAACACTTTGAAAGATTAAGGTAAAGTTTATTTTCATGACACCAATTATTAATATTAACCAGATCATGTTGTAAGCGAATACAATCACTTATATCTTCAACAGCATTAAAAATCTTAATATCATCGGCATATAATAAAACATTACATTTTAGAGATTTTACGATGTCATTGATAAAAATTATAAATAGTAGGGGGGCTAAATTTGAGCCCTGAGGGACACCACTAGTTGCGCGATACAGGTTGGATTTATAACCCATATATTCAACAAATTGCACTCTGTCAACAAGATACGATTTAATAAGAGCAATAATGTCGTTAGAAAAGCCGTAGTTATTCATTTTGGTCAAAACAATATTATGATCTATTGTATCAAACGCCTTTTTGAAGTCTGTATAAATAGTATCTACTTGTTTATGATTATCAATGCACTGCGAAACATAATTAGTGAAATTAAATAGGTTAGATACAATTGATCGGTGTTTAACAAAACCATGTTAACGAGTGCTAATCATGGGGCTTACATGACGATACAATATTTTAAAGATAATTATTTCAAATATTTTGGCGAAATTGTTTATTACAGTTATTGGACGATAATTTAGTATATCATTTTTCTGTCCTTTCTTGAAAACAGGAGTTACTTTACCGACTTTCCATTTGAGCGGTATAAAATTTAACTTTAAAATTATGTTGAACAAATGCTCAAGGGGGCAGGCAAAACACGTAATGCAATCCTTAACAATAAATGCGGGAATCCCATCTTCACCACTGGTACCATTACCTTTTATGTTACTTGCTGCTTCGATGATATCCAATTGTGATATATTTTTAATGTTACAAAGGAAATTGAAGACTGTGGTTGATCTGTGGGGAATCATCAAAACTTGAAGTTGTGTAGACGCTTTTAAAGAAATCGGCGAACTTGTTAACAGTATCACTTGGCGTAATTTCTTCTTCATCAATCTGCATAATTCCTGGAATACGCGATTTAGACTTTTTCCTATTTACATAAGAGAATACTTTCTTCGGTTACCTCAAAATATTATTTTCAATAGAACATATGTAAGCGTTATGATCATGTCTATCCATTTTATGGATTGCCTTCCTGAGTCGGTTTATTTTTAATTTTAAATACAAATATTTTTGTTTTTTGAATAATTTGAGTGATTGTTGTTTACTTTTAATCATATTTATCAGACTCCTACTGAACCAGACAGGATAATTCGTCTTATCTCTAGAAATATAGACAGGAACATATTTAGTAAGAACATCCATGAGTAATCCATAAAATAAATTGCAAGCCGCATCAGGATTTTTTTCATTTAATACAGAACTCCAATTAATTAAGGAAATTTCGTTATACAGTATCCGAAGATTAGCTTTTCTAAAGTCCAAGGTAAACTGAACTGGGTTATATATTGTATTAGTAGTAAAAGAATTGATAACGGATAACTCACATAACAATGAGGGATGATGCGGATCTTCAGGTACAATACCACTCTCATGATAAATTTTACATTTCATATTACCAGTTGATATAATAAGGTCCAGCATACGATTATTACAGTTTAAAATATTATTGTGTTGATTTAATTCATTAAATTGCAAAAAGTTGCTATACATTTGTGTTTGAGCAGTTCTTGTAGTTGCATTTAATATCATACTTGAATACATGTTAGGCAAATTAAAATCACCAAGAACTAAAGCATCAGACTCTAGGTCAACTTTTCACTCAATTATCTCAAAAACACTTTCATACTCAGTAGAAGGAGATGGAGGTGGAATATAAACGCATATAACATTTATCGATTTACGATTAAGACCGACTCTAATAATAACAAGCTCAGAATTATCTACTCTATCACTATAAATTAAAGAAGATTGATGTTTTACGCTAACAGATATTAAAAATGTGTGACATATTTCATATTTTCAAATGACTTAAAGTCCGAATCCATTTAGCTAGCCATGATGCGATGGATGAATAAAATCAATCAATATAATATAAAAATATGAATAGATTGTTAAAAATCAACCAATAAAACAAATAAAACACAAATTAGATTGAACAACTTTAAATTATCGACTAGTTTCGGGGTATTAGCTCATATATATAGCATAAAAATAAACAAGTGAAGAAATGAATACAAAGTGTTTTATTTTTAATTGTTTGAATTTTTTCACGTAACTCACAACACAACAATTTTGTCAATTCTAATGGCTATATTTATATTTATATATATATATAAATCTTTATTGGCAGATAATTTTTAACAAAGTAATAATAATAAATGAATACAATAAATAACTAACATAAAAATAAATTCTTCTGCCAATTGGCTATCGACCGTTGGTCTTTCCGCCTGATTTTGTAGGCGTCTGTCCTTGTCAGTTGCTGTGTCAAAACGGTTTTGATCGCTAATGTCGTCCATTGTCTTGTAAATTGAATTTACTCCTCGTGATCACTAAAGTCATGAAATGATGAAATGAAATCATGAATGGTGATGGTGAAACGTTTACGTTTGGGAGTGATATTTTGATTTCGGGGAATGCACAAAGGGTGTAGGAGATTGTAATTGATAGGGTTTGAGGCAAATTTTTCGGCTAAACGGGCTAGGCAGGTTTCGATATGGGTGACTTTTGTTAGTTCGTAAAGGAGAGGGTTGGAGGGGTTGTGTAGTGAGTTTTGGGGGTGTCGGATTTTGGTCAGCACTCTAAGGGCAGATCTTTCTGCGACTTGTATGTTTTTAAGCGTGGTAGGGTGGGGGTTGTGGAAGAGGATAGCGGCATAGTCAAGTAAGGGGCGGCATATCACTATGTATATGTGTACGGCTGTTTTTGTACTGATGCCTTGTATTTATATTTATTTATCTAAAAACATGTAAATAGTAAATATTAAATCTTTAATCGTGCTAGTAATATAATTGTGTTACAATTGTCAATATATATAATGAACGTTTCATTAAATGTGAATTTCGTTTTCCTTGTTTGCTTAAACAGGACAAGTTCGCCTTCCTTTAGTGGACGAAACAATGATTCTCGGTCGTCTGCCTTGTAGACCCAAATCGTTGACGATGCCGCTTGAAATTAGGCAAAAGGTGGCGCTTGCGTCGTCTTTAATTTATTATAATACTATTAATTGATATAAAATATAAAATTTGGTTAACGTATTGACTCCTTGTATAGTAAACAGATTGATTATGTAATTTGCGAAGACCAAGCGTAAAACAGATAATGAAATAATTATGATCCATATGAACAGGAATTACTTAATGGTGTAAAATGATTTACAGACGATGATTAATCAATAAATTAAGCCATCCAAAAAAAAGACCGCTCTTCTTAAATTTCAGCGACAACCACAGAAGAACACTTCATCAACTTCAAAAGAAAAACTGCGGGCATTTTCTAAAAGAATGGTTTTAAAAAAAGAAAGAATCCTGAGAATCAAATCAAACCTCTAATAGTGAAGTACGAAGAAAGATACGGGTAATCTATGGCATAGTAAAAACCAAGACCATACCCTGCACCTCCTCTAGTGGCACAACAATCGAAGATATCCAGGAAATCACAGAGGCGTTCGCAATACTTTTTGCGGGAATCTGGAGCAAAAATAGCTGTAGCAATGATTTCCGTAACAACATATTCACGCGAAACACCCATTGATTTCACCACAGAAGAATGGAGTATGTCACACACTTAAATCCAGCAAATTAGAGACCACAGAAGAAATTTTCGATTACAACATGGCTTTCTCGCGAAAGGAATTGGATACGGCGATTCGCTCCATGAAAAATAGTTCACCTAGCCCTGATAACATACCGTACGATTTTATAAAATACTTGCCAGAAGATGGAGTACGGTGCCTCTTGGATTTGTACAATAACATTTGGACATCGGGAGTACACCCAGAGAAGTGGAAGGAATCCTCGAAAAGATGGAGAATACCCGACTGATGTGGATATTAGATTCAAAGCATTTGTCATCCCCTCATCAGGCAGATGTAAACCATTTGACCATGAATTAGTCCATTTAGAAAATGCAATTCTGAACAGTTTATCTGATTTTTTTTAATAACACATGACATTTGTATATTATATTTTGTTTACATGTTTATTTATTTATTTGTCAATTTTTCATAAAACTATTGATAAAGAGCACGTTGTGCTTGAAATGTACATACAGTGGTAAAAATAAAAAAGTGAAGAAAGGAATAAAATATTACTACATTAAATTAAATCGGAACTTACCCTATCACACCGATGCCCAATAGTGTTACCGAGTAAAAGCAATTTGACAAAATTAATCAAATGTGACGTACATGAAAGGCAACTTCATGCTGGAACTCAAGCAACTCTCACGGCAGTCCATATGGAATATTGGTCTTTAAGCGGAAGGAGCATTACACGTCAAAATCTCGTAGGTGTGTCAAATGCATTCGAGATAAACTCCGATTTTCTGCGCCGATTGTGGGACCCTTTCCATCCCATAGACTACAGCCGTTTAGGCCATTCTTAAAGTGCGGCGTGGACTATTGTGGCCCGTTTATTATTAAGGAAGGATCGCGACGGTCCAGAAAAACAACTAAAGTTTACTTATGTGTCTTTGTATGTTTTGCGACAAAAGCCACTCATATTGAAATCGTAGCCGACCTTATAACTAAAGGATTTCTCGCTGCATTCTATCGATTTATCTCTAGAAGAGGATGCGTCGCGAAAATTTTCTCAGACAACGCCACAAATTTTGTTGGAGTACGTAATCGGTTACGAGAGGTAAGGAATTTTCTTAATATGGCTGGTGATGACATCGAGACAGAGATGTCAGCACGCGGTATTAAATAGACATTTATAGCACCGCGTGCACCGCACTTCGGAGGCCTTTGGGAGGTTAAGAGCATTAAACATCATTTATACCGGATTGCTGGAAACGCGTTACTTATGTACAAAGAATTTCACAATCTTGTGTCACACATTAAAGGTGTGCTAAATTCTCGACCATTGTGTACTCTATCCGAGGATCCTAATGACGTATCTGCTCTTACACCAGGACATTTCCTTATAGGCGAAACGATAACTGCTCCAGTGAATCATAATTATAGTGAAATTCCTGACAATCGACTTCCACGGTGGCAATACGTTGAAAAATTACGACAACATATATGGATCCGGTGGCAAAAGGAGTATATATCAGAGTTGCAGAAACGGAACAAGTGGAAACAGGACGTAGACCTCAATCTGAGCATGGCACGTCTAGTCATCATACGAGAAGATAACATACCTCCCCTGCAATGGTAGGATCGAGGCCATGCACCCTGGTTTGGATGGTGTTACGCGAAGTGTGACAGTGCGAACTACCAACGCTTCTTTTGTGCGTCCAGTTGTCAAAGTGTGCCCTCTTGGTGAAATAGGTGATAATGATAATTAATTAATGTCTATTCAATTTGTCAAGATCGTGCCGAATTGACTGCAATAAGAGATAATCCGTGAGAGAGAGATTAAGTCGTAAACGACCGTTTTCCAACCCAACCACCAAATGTCAAAATCCCCAGAATCACCATTTTATTATATTTTATCCTTTGTCTTCTTCTATAAAATTCTCTATTTATTCTTGTTTTTAAATATCCCTTTTTAAAAATAAATTATAAAACTTCCTCCCTGAGTCAGTGTTGTGTCAACATTTGTGAACATCGTGCTCTTCGGTCGCTTCTCCTTTTACTTTATGATTTATTAAAAATTAATTATACATTATACGCATGACTGCATGGTGCAGCTCGGTGTTTAATATTTTGTGATTTATTGTCATTATTATTGCATTTTTTTATATATGAAATTAACTAGTGTTTGTGTTGTGCATTGAGTGTCGATATGCTTTTGTTAATCTTATAATTCGTAAGTTTTTTCAATCAACAACGTTATTATAATAATCCTAACCTATAAACCATTTATATGTGTGTTATTTATATTATCCATCCGTGGCCTTCACTTCTTCGTATGTCTTTTTTGTCAGCCACTTGCGATCGGCCGCGCTAGGTGTGAAGTGTGTATCCAGTGTTTTTCCCCAATTTATCTTTGTTCCCTTCCTTAAATATTTAAATTTAAAAACTATAATAAAATGGTTAATGTATGCGGAGTTTGCGACCGTTCTATAACACGCAGCACCCCATATTTGAAATTCTCGGGATAATGCAATAATTGTATTCACTATCATTGCAGCGGCCTTAGCGAAGCTGAAATTAATCATACCATTACTGCTAAAATTACATGGTATTGTTATAAATGCAAATTTGACCATCTTCATAAATTAATTATAGATCAATTTACAGCTTTTAAAGATGAAATCAAAGAGTTAATTGCTTCTCGACTTAATAATATTGAAGACAGATTAACTCAAATTGAACAAAACAATGCATGCTTATATTCAGATGTAGCTGAATTAAAATCTTTGCAAAGATATTCATATGATGAAGTAATTTTTTAGATCGAAGAAAGGCGTATCAGAGCATCTAACGTTATTGTTTTCAATATTAAGGAATCCTCGTCGCATTCACTAGATGATCGTAAAGATCACGATAATGTAATTGTGTGTAATGCATTAGAATCTCGTAATTTAAATAACTTTAAGGTTAGGAAAATCAATAAATAACAAGCCTAGACCATTGAAAATAGTACTTGCCAATAGCGGCAAGCTAGTACTATTTTGCGCAGTAATACAACTGCAACCAATAAGTCGTTTATCTTTTGTCCAGACAGAACCCCTTCACAAATTGAACATTATAAGGCATTAAAAAATGATCTGAATGTGAGGAAACGTAATGGGAAATTAAATATTCGCATTATATTTAAGCATGGTGCTCCTCGAATTGTTAACTCGATTCGTTCACGTGCTGAAATCGACAAGAAGGCAAAAAACTAAGCATATACTACCAGAACTGCGGTGGCCTTCGTACCAAAATCACTAATTTCTCTATGGCCGTTAACATAAGTGATTATGATATAATAATAATTGTAGAAACATGGCTCTATTCTAATATTGTTGATTCACAACTGCAAATACCGAATTACAACATTAATCGGTCTGATAGAACTGTGGATGGCAAAATTAGGGGTGGTGGTATCCTCATCGCGGTGAAATCCTCACTTAAGTCCTCATACATTATAAACGACAGTTCTCTTGAGCATTTATTTGTAATGTTGAAAATGAACTCTACATCGGTTATTATCGGTAGTGTTTATATTCCTCCTGGATCATCTGTTGAATCATACCGAGGCAATGGCCTTGTTCTGGAAGACGTCACTGAAAAATTCAACTGTAATAATTTTATAATTTGCGGTGATTTCAACCTTCCAGGCTCTGATTGGAATGATTCAAGACCATTTTCATCACAACTTGATATGAAAGCTCGTATGATTCACAATTGTTATAACTTTTTGTCTGCAAAACAAATTAATAATATTAGTAACTCCCGCGGGGTGCTTCTTGACTTATATTTAAGTACTTTTGATAACACTCTATTTCAACTATCTCAGGAACCAATAGTATCCACTAGTCTTCACCACTATGCATATAATTGTTTTCTACCTTTTAATGTTACTAATTCTCTTCCTATATACGAGAAAAGAGTCTTATTTCATTGCGCGGATTATAACTTAATTAATTCCTACTTAAATATGATTGATTGGAATTTTACTTCTTTTGATTCTAACTTGGACTGTGTGGTTGATACATTCTATGATATTTTATATTCTGTCATCGACAATTTTGTACAAATTAAATTTATTAAGAATGTATCTAGCCACTTCGCTATATGAATGTCAAAAGAATTGATCTAGTTAATTAAACTAAAAAGAAGTAGCCATTACAAATATAAACTGCATGGGCATTATAATGATTATTTAATATTCTCTGTTTTACGCGAGGAATGCAAAAGGCTTTCTAGCAAATGTCACGACGATTACCTTCTTAATATTAACAAGTCGTTAAAGTCGAATCCACAATATTTTTGGCAATATGCGAACGACATGAAAAATACCAACGGTTATCCATCAGAAATGAGATACAACGAAACATTGGCTCATGATGGGTTGAGTATAGTTAACTTATTACTTATTTTCTGATTATTTTTCGTCGGTTTACTCTAATTCTTGCAGTGATACTAATTTCAATAATGTATGCCCCCCTTGTATTCCTGCTCAGGACAGTAGTTTTTCTGTCGACATCAAAGACGTTTTTAATGCCATTTGCAGTTTAAAACCCACATATTCTTCTGGGCCTGATTTAATTTGTAACTTTTTTTGCAACAGTGCATCTTTTCGCTTTGTCGTCCAATACATGAACTTTTTGTCACGTCTCTCTGCAGTGGTATTGTACCCTCTAGATGGAAGCAGAGCTTTATAATACCTCTCTATAAAAAAAGGCCTAGAGAATTTGTTGAAAATTATAGGGGTATTTGCATTCAATCTGCCATACCAAAAATTCTCGATCGGCTGGTTGCAAAACAGCTATCGTGGTTCTCTAAACAACTTATTAGTGTTAGACAACATGGTTTCATTAATGGCGGCTCCACTACATCTAACTTATTAGAGTATAAACAATTTGTGTCGTTGGCCTTGGAAAAGCGCTGTCAAGTTGATACAATTTACACAGAATTTTCGAAGGCGTTCGACACTGTTAACTATAGTATTCTTATTAAAAAATTAAATGCTATTGGTATTTATACAATTTATAAAAATAAGAGAGTTTATTTCCAGGGCCATCTGTGTGACCTCTGGTGTGCCGCAAAGTTTGCATTTAGGGCCAATTTTATTTATTTTATTTATAAACGACATTAAAGATATAATACAAAATTGTAATTTCTTATTGTATGCAGACGACTTAAAACTATTTAGAGCTGTTAGTTCTGAGGATGATTGCCTTGGTATTCAAGATGACCTGTGTCGACACTTTCAATGGTGTAATGATAATCACTTGAATCTAAACATATCAAAATGTTTTTATATGACTACGTCTAGGAATAAACATACTATAAATTATATTTACAATATAAATTCTATACCATTGGCCAGAGTATCTATGTTAAATGACCTCGGAGTCATATTTGATTCAAAGTGGTCATTTAATAATCATATTTCTAATATAGTCAGTAAAGCATTAAGAATGTGGAGTTTTGTGTGGCAAATATCAAAAGACTTGGATATAGATTGCTTAATAATATTGTATTTTTCTCTTGTAAGATCTCAACTAGAGTATGCATCTCCTATATGGACTCCGTCTACTAATTATAACGTGAATCACTTAGAATCTGTCCAAAAAAAGATTTTAAGATGTTTGGAGTATACAATGAAAATCGTAGATACTCGTGGAGACTACAGCGTTGTAATGAATGCTCTGAACATATCATCCTTAGAAAGCCGCAGAACTATAACTGATCTATGCATTCTTCATCGTATTATAAATGGGCAATTCAATTCTCCGGTCATTCTTGGCGCCATTTCACTCCATGTTCCCAATAGAAGTACGCGTAATAATACGTTATTTTATTTAAATTCACATAGTACTTCTCTTGTCAATGAGAACTCTATTACGCGATTATTGAAGTCCGCTTATTTATACAATGACAAACATTGGTTTGATATATTCAATGCCCCTTACCACAAATTATTTTTTTTAAATACATGTAAATTTGTTTAATTATTTAGTATGCTTATTTATTATTTAATTGTTTATTGTGTTAATTTTACTAGTTAATTTCTATAATATTTTTGTTAATATATTGTATCGTTTACATTTATTATTATTATTAAATCTAAATCTTGTTACATTATTTTTGTTATCTTAATTTTAGTTTTAGTCAGTAGCAATCAGAATAAACATTATTTAATTCAACTTACTGGTATTTGTAATTTTAAACACAAATCGCGAAGCCGCGTAATTTACAGTTGTTTTGAATAAAAGTTAGCGAAACAACCATTTGCACAAAACTAGGTGTATTTGAAAGAATTTAGGCAAAAAAACCTAATAATAATAATTCATATCCTATTTCTCCTCATTTTTAATAAATTCAATCAAACCCAATTCAATTTCCATTTGTAAATATTAATTGCAACTATCACAAAACGCAATGCGGAACACAGATAGGAAAACGAGCGCTTGCTATAAGAACGCAAAAAGCAAACATTTATTAATATTATCATGTTTCGTTCTTCTGCTCCTCCGGTCTTAATCGTGTTCGGTCACGTATGCAGTATATTTAACCGTAAATAAAATGTTATAGTCTGAATTGCCTTCTTTTGTAATCATTATTAAAGCAATCTTGGATACATATAATTGCTGTAGAATTACTATAATAAAAATATAGTTACACAAATTTAAACCCATTTGTTTGTCTTTCGGATGATTGACACTAGCATATTTTTTTTTTTCATAAGAGCTCTAACAACTACATTTTTGAAAAAAATATATAATTACGGTATCTAACAGTCTATTTTATTTTCCAATACTTTTAATTATAATACTATAATTAACACACACAATACACAATAATACTATAATTAGTTATATAATTAACCTTTATTGCTAATATTGTTCATACACCATTATACAATACTTAATATATATATATATAAATATTTATTCAGGACTAATTCTAACAATATGCATACATTACAATACAAAACTATCATACAGTACATACCAGACCCGAACTGGCTATCGACCAGAGGTCTTTCTGTCACAATATTTAATATTATTCACAAAAAAAAATCCCGCAATTACTATCTGCCGCGCAGCTAGACATATCTCTCTCACCTAATTGCATAACAAAAAAATGAATATAACATCAAAATTAACCATCAATACCACTCAGACATTTTAATATATTTTTAGCAATGATAAAGTTCGTAAATTGATCAGAATTGACAATTAAAGAAGTTGATCGCGGTGGGCGGAATGACTAATCGGTGAATACCATGCGCGACGCACGCGATGCCCATACAGGCGTACCCCTTATTTGACACTGTATGAACCGTTGGCAGCACCTTAATTGAACAAAAACGGAATCTAACGCGTTTATAATTTCGAATAATTATTGTTTCGTACAAGGCTCACCTTGACGAGGAATGCTTTAAACTTTTCTTCTCGATGTTTTCACTTATTTATATTCACTTGGAATATGTAGAGTTAATTTATTTTTTTGTGATGTAAAGAAAACACTTAACTTTTTTCATATCACTTTTATTTTACTTTAATTACTAATTTGAATCAAACGATAATAATTATAAAACTAACAGAAGTGGTATAAAAAAGTTAAGTATTTTCTTTACATAAAAATTGAAGTGAACGTCTCTATGATCCAAAAATTATTGTTTCGTTTGTTTAATAATTGTTTGTTTTCAAAAGTAAATTCATTCCAAGTTGTAATTATTCGTAGCGATCATTTTTTTAATTCTTCACTTCGTATTGAACAAGTTGATCCATTTTTTTATTGCGAAGGACGTTTCTTTTCCACTTTATATTTAATTAAATTTAAATTATACCTCAATGTTGTACATTGAAATTTATACAATTCATAGATATAAATATAATTTATAATGAATAACAATTTAGTTTAATTAAAGTAGATCTATTATGTTCTTCATCGTATGTTCCCAGGGCAACATTCAAAGGTATTTACAAGGGATGGTGTAGACGAATTACTATTAGATTATGCTTTTGTTTCGTCTCATCTATTTCATTATCTAAAGTCTAAATTAAATCAGAAATTTCAGCATTATTATATTAATAACAGTAATGGAATGTTTTACAGAAGTATCATCCCTACAAATTCCTAATAAACCTTGATTTATAAAAGAGATTGAGGTTGCTAAATCAATCTAAAAAAATCAAGATTAAGATGTAATTGTTATAATACGTGTGATTGAGCAATGAAACTGAGTAATTAAATATCGGGAGAGGTAAAAAAAACTGCACACTACACCTGTTGACTGTTAACAATGAACTGAACTTTTATTTTAAAAATAGTTTTAACAAAAAACACATGAGGGCGCTGTTATACAAAATAAAAAATATTAATAAATTCAAGATATGAAATCTCAATAGCAATCATGGTATATGTCCAGAAAAATTATACAAAATTAATATAAATCCCGATCCTTATTGTCAATGCGGTGAGAACATTTCTCCAGAACATTTACTAATGAATTATAAACTATTTGTAACAGAAATAAATACATTGTTTAAGTCAATATATAAAAACTTAATTCTTCCGTTAAATTATAATAATAATAATAATCTTTATTGTCCAACATATTTAACATTTACAGGACAATCTAAATACATGTGATATAACTTAGAACGCATATGTGCACATATATATAATAAAAAAGCTTAGATTTAAAATTAGTTACAATATTAAATACCATACATGAGCTTGAATTAAAGAAACATATCATCAAAAACATTATTGGCATTTCTGAACATATGAAACACCGGCGATTTAAGTAAAGTATTAGATTTGGCTAATTTTGTATAAAGCGTATTATTATGACGTGATTGAATTCTTGGAACAGATAAGTTGACTTGCGATAATAATTCTGAACAATCTATACTATTAAGTAGTAGCTTGTACACAAATTTCGCACTATGAAAGTCTCTACGATCTGACAAAGATTCTACTTCAAATCTATCCAACAACTAACCATAATCAATGCCTTGTACAGGATATTCCCCATCTAATTCGTAAGACATGTATTTCAGAAATCTTCTCTGTATACCCTCGATCGCTAAGGACAGATAAGCGTGGTGAAGGTACCAAACTGCTAAGGCATATTCTAATTTGCTACGGACAAAAGCAATATAAACTGACTTAAGCAACCCGACACTGTTGAAGTGTTTAGTTGTACGTATTATGAAGCCAAGCATTTTAGAAGCATACGGTCTGTATGTGGCTGGAGAAGGTTATACAGCTATCAAAAATTACACCGACATCTTTCATTTTTGTCATTTTCTGCAACGCATTTCCTAATACATTATAAGAGAGTTACCCGCCCATGACTAACTACAGCGTATTTTTTAACATTTAGCTTTAAATGATTATCGACACACCAAGCCGTTATTAAATCTAAGTTATTTTGTAAAAATAAGCAGTCTTATTGACATGTAATATTATTATATATCTTTATGTCATCTGCGTATGCTTGAATATGACAAGAAATAGAAGTGATTAAATCATTAATAAACATAATAAAGAGCAATGGACCAAAATTGGAACCCTGTTGCACACCACACGACGATATAAATTCGTGTGACTTGAAACCATTGTAATAGACATAATTGGACCTGCAATTTAGATAAGATCTTATGAGGTTGACTGTATTAGTTCCAAAATTAGAAACTTTGTTTAATAGTATATTATGGTTGATACAATCAAAAGCACGAGAGAAATCTGTGTAAATTACATCTGTTTGCACAATATTATCAATAGCCTCACTAACATGCTGCGTGAAAGCTGCAAGATTTGTATTGATTGACCTACCAAGCATAAAACCGTGCTAATAAGATGATATTGAAGTGTTCACTTGATAAAATAAGTCATTGTGCAAAATGTATTCAAATACTTTAGCAAAATTAGATAGTATTGTTATTGGTCTATAGTTACAGAGCATGGATTTATCTTCTTTCTTGTGCACAGGGATAATTCGTGCACATTTCCATATGTCAGGAAATGTACAGGTCTTAATTTATAAATTGAAAATAAATAGTAAAGGCTTCAGAAGGATGTATTTACAGTCCCTCGCAATAAAGCTGGAATTTGATCGTCACCACTGCTGCTGCTATCATTCTTAATTCCACGAATAACGTCAGCCTCAGTTACGAATGAGAAATTATGAGGAAGTGTATCTGAATATGTTTCTATATTTTTAGTGTTCTATAGCGAAGAGTAAACATTAGAAAATGTGTACGCAAATGCATTTACAATCTCATTGGGTTTATTATATTCTCTACTATCATCTCGAACTACACATGGTACAACCAGATTTTGTTTGAATAAAATTCCAAAGTCCTTTAGGATTTGATTTTATTTCACTCTCAATATTTAAGAGATACTCTGTGTAAGCTAACGATATCTTATATTCTCTCTCTATACTAATAATCATTATTAGTTACTTTCCACTTGCGACGATAATAATTTTTTTAGTCTTAGTTCACGTTTAATGTCGCTTGTAAACCATGGAGGGAATGACGATTTAGAGTAGGAGCGAAGAGGAAAGTATTTGTCAAAAATATAATATAATTTAGTATAAAATGCATTGACAGCTTCATTTACAGTTTTAAATGCTTCTAAAAACGACCAGTCTGTGTCAGTTAACGAACTGTATAACAAAGGAAAATTTGCATTTTTGTAGTTGTACAATTTGTTGTTATTGGATGGAAATGATAATATTTTGTTTTCAAAAAAGTTAAGGTGAATTTAAGGCAGGGTGGTATACATCTTCAGGAATTAATGGAAGTAAATCCTATTCAATTAAAATGTTTGCATTGGAATTCGAGAAAACAAGATCAAGAAGTCTATTATTGTTATTAAATATTGAATTTAACTGCCTCCAGTTTTGGGAATGAAACAATTGCGGAAGGTGAATTTCATAAACAGATTTATATTTCGATTCAAGCAATAAAATTTAATATTTAGGATTTAGGTTGAGTTGGCTAAAAAAATCATTTTGTTTTATCCTTTATTGTGATCTTTATGAACCAAGGCTTGTCTTAAAAAGTCATGATGAACCCTTTAGCAAGAAGAGTGACCATTGTTGTTTATCTTCGTAGGATTACTTTTAAGTAATAGAGAAAATATTTATAGGAATAAATTTATAAAATATTTTTAATAACACTTAAAGGATAAATCAAGTGTTTAATTTATCCTTTAAATATTATTACTTCAAAATGTTTCACCAAGTGATAAGTGAGAATGTTATTCAAGAAACATAAATATTATATTGGCTAATCCAGATCCAAGCAAAAACCCATATAAAAAATATTAAAGCTTATATGAGTTTATTCCGAGAAGATTTTTCCAATACACACATTTTTTAGTAACGCGACCATTAATGAATGGCAGACGGGTATAATAAAAATAATATCATCCCACATCAGTATTTCATTACTATTCCACATAAGGAACCGTGACTCTTGCTTATAATTTATTGTGCAAACCGAGATAAACAACCAACCGCGAAAGGAAATGAAACGCGTGACTTGGATAAAGTTTGCCACACAGTAGGCGGTGATTGTTTTATAGAATCGTTTCCATCTGAAATGCTGTTGAAAATTATAATATTTAAAACAAGGAAAAAATATATACTTTACTCTGGTCGATAGCCAATTCCAAAACAAGATAATCATGTTTTATGTATATCAAAATCATTTAATGCAAATATTTATGTTACTCGTGTGGAATAAAGATATTATTATATACTTTAATACACATTTTGATAGATTGCCACGAATAACGGCCATTAAAAGTTTTCGGGGTTCATGTCCGCGGAAAAATTTGAAAAAAATCTAAATTGCCCGGTTGAATGCGACCACCTCAAGGAAAATATTTTGTAAATAGAAAAGAGTATTTGCCCGGGAAGTAGTTGCTTTAATGTGCATTTGTTTAAAGTACTTACGTAACGTAAGTCAAAATGCCACAGGGCTAAATGTGGAAATAATTTATTAATTATTTTCAAATCATTTTTACATTAAATAAAAAGAATTTGAAATTCGTATCTATTGGAGTTGATACAGGCTTCCAATCCGATATTCCGAATCGTTTAAAAAAATCACGAATATACCCTCTTTGTCCAATTTCGATACTATGACGGTGTCTGTAAAATTCCATTTCAAGACAATACTTGACCTCGCCAAGTTCACTAATTTCTAACGCTTTCTTCAAAGAACATCCGAATTTCTCAATCTCGCTCAAATCTCGAAACCAGTCCACATAGACAATAATTAAAAACAGCTTATCACCTTTACCTCTTGTGTAGACGCTGGGTTCATACGTTGATGGAACTGCTCCGATTTTTCATAATTCTACATCCAATCTATTCCAACAGCGTCCGGCTTGTTTTAAGCCGTACAACGCCTTTTTCATTTGGCAGACCTTGATTCCTGTAGACAGTTTACTCAACATCTGTTTTGGTTTCTTCACTGCATGAGGAGACTGAAACTTATTGTTAATTATGAATTTAAGTGCCTCTTGAGTATGTTCTGTAATTTCCATGAAGATTTCTTCTTTGACTATACCGTTGAGATTTGCTGTAGTAATATAAAATTGTCTCACGTGCATATTTTCCTGTACAGCCAGTGCCATTACCAATCTCACTGAACTGAGTCGTGCAACGGGTGCAAATGTCTCGCAGAAATCAAGTCCGGGTCGTTCTTGCCACCACTCTCGCTCTATGTCAAGAAATACTTCCGTCAGCACTGTACTTATTTCTGAGTACAAAACAACTTCCGATTGTAGAACGATTAGTAAGTTAACTGACGATATTCCACGTATCGTTTTTCATAATAGACGCGAACTCTTCCGCCATTGTGTTCATCTAATCCTGAGACTCTGAACTCGAAATAGCTTCATGTAATGGAACTTCTGCATGAAATACAGACTGAACCTCGTGGCCCATATCGTTTTCCTTAGCCTCGTCGTTTTCAACTGTGACGTACTCTTTCCTAGGTCTTCCCTTTTTTTCTATGAGTATCTTTCGTGGCCTAACTGGACCCCGTCTTGGTGTTTCATTTTCCTCAGGAACAATTCCAATGAGTGTTTCTTTATCTCCAGAGTTATCAACGATGTTCAATCGATTATATTTATTGTTAACATCCTTCGGAATCGATGATGACAACTCTATTTCAATTTGATATGAATTTAACGTTTTCGGTTTGTCACTTAAATCGGTCGACTTTTCAAAATTGCACGTTTCGATACCTTGGTATTCGTGAATAAATTTTATGCCGCATGTAATGCCAATCTTGTGAATTTCCAGAATCCAAATTAGAAATGCCTTGTGAGCTTCTGCATGTACGAGAAAAATATCAGGAGTACAAATAAGTTTCCGCCATTTTCTATCAAAAATTAGGAATTTATTGTGAAAGAACGGTACATTACATTTTATTCAAAGTATTGTCAATCACTAGCCACTACTTTTTCACATCTTTCTGGCAGCATTCGGATACCACGTCGGAAGAACTCTTCATCTTTGTGGCTATCCACGAATCGACCCAATTTTTAGTACCTTCATATGATGTAAAGCACTGATTAGGCCTGTCTAATCAGTGCTTTACATGTGCTATCGACAGGAATAAGTGATAATCATAAGGGCAATGTCTGGTGAATACGGCGGGTGGGATAGGACTTCCCAATTGAGTGTATCTAAATGGGTTTTTACCTGCGCCGCAACATGAGGACGAGCATTATCATGTAGGAAAATATTTTTTTCGTGTCTGGAGTAGTAATGGGTACGTTTTTGCTTGAGTGCTCGGCTCAATCTCATTAATTGTATTCAGTAGAGAGCTCTAGTAATGGTTTCGCTCGGTTTGAGCAACTTATAATACACGACACCAAGCTGATTCCACCAAATACACAGCATGAATTTTTGTCCATGAATATTCGGTTTGGCGTGCACAATCGACTTTCAACGTCACTCGACTTCAGTTCATATTTAACCCAATTTCTTTGTTTGTCAATCATTCCCAACGATTTTAAACGATATAATATTGCTTGTTGGGTCACTTGTAATGTAAGTGCAAGTTCTTTTCGCGTTTGGCACGAATCTTTCTTCAATAATGCTTCCAATTCCATATTTTCGAACACTTTTGGCCTTCCAACACGTTCTTTGTCTTCCACATCAAACTCATCGTTTTTAAACTTTTGAAACTACTCATAACAACTTCTCTCACTTAAAGCAGTAGTCTCAACATATGCTTCTACAAGTAATCGATGCGCCTCAGCTGCAGATTTCTTCAAGTTAATAAAGTGAATCAAAAGTTCCCACAAATAACTCTTCATCCCTTTCTGAAGTTAAAGCAATTAAAAAAATAATGTTATAAATGGAGCTATGCGATTGGTTTAAAAATATACGAATGAAAAAAATATAAATTTATATTCAAAAACATTAGTATAGAAACATTCATCACTAAGAGATGACGTTTATCGCATCTTATTTGATTAAAATAAAAAAAATATAAAATCCTTATTTTGACATTACTGCAAATTATTAATATAAATACCGTCACCAATCTACAAATTTTCTCTAAAACTATTGCATAATGTGTATTACAATATGATAATAACATTTATATGATTTTTTTCTACATTTTATTTTTCATGCTGATGATCACTTTTTTTACGTTTCGTCCTATTGTGAGACGTCGGAATGAACTAAATCGACTTTCTGTTTCACTTTTTTGGAAGCGATTATCGAGACATGTCTTGCAAATAGTTTTACTGGCATCACGCTCTACATCAATTCCTAGGACGGTTTTCTTCTTGATAGCATCTCGCTAAAATTCAGGTGACTAAGCCTCTCGCGCAATTGCATCAACGAAGTTGTTTGTCATATATGAACTTATATTAAATAATAATATTTAATATATTTAAATAACTGTGACCAAGTGAATTGAAATTGAATTTATATATGTGAACTTCTTCCATTTGTTTGTCCTTTGTTAACGTGGCTGCTTCTTTCTATGTTTTACCTCTCTCTTGTAGTAGTTTGCCATTTGTTTTATTCCATGTCTGCTTTGGTTGAAATATACATTTAGTGTTAAAAATACAGAAGTGGAGAAAGGAATAAAATATTATTATATTAATAAAATACATGAGAAAAAATACGTCCAAATAATCAGTAGCATTTATTTAGATAAACAGCCAATTTGTTTCTTGCAATGAATTTGTTTCCCTTTTTTAATTGCGGAAACCATTCTGTTTCAAATTACAACCAAAGAGGATATTATAATATCCTCTTTGTTACAACCGGGGCGGTTTCCTTTTCAAAAGTATTCCCTCGTTCGTTTTTATTTATGTCAGAGTTAATGTAAATAGGTAATTAAAATTCGGTTCTCCTCTCCCCTTATTCACATTACTGTGCGTCTCTGGAGCGACGCCAGCCTGCTAGTTATTTATCGTTCGACGCATTATCCTTGGAAAACTTTCCTCCCCAACACCGCCGCACCCACTGGGCGTCCCTTTTTTAATCTATTAAAATCGGGATGATGTGCACGCACGAATTACTCGACTTCCAATCGATCTGACAAAATGCGCGCCGGGCAAATATTTGTGAATTAAACATTAATTAGCGGTCCAAGCGGTCGCAGCGTGTTATTAAAAGTGACGCCATATTAGATAATTAGATGCGATCGGGTTTTCATTATTGATGCGACACAGATAATTCAATTTGTTGGACGTAATATTTTATTGATTATAGTTCGATTCGAAGCTTTAATAAATTAGGCTTTAATTAGAGAGCTAATTTTCCCATACTGGTAATTATGATAATAATGTTTCTCCATAGTAGAAATAATAATAATAATTTATTTATTTCCCAACAGATACATATAGATCTAATAACAGAGAAAATTTATCAAACATAGAGACATTAATTAATAATAACATAAAGTAAAATAAAGTATACATAAAACATAATAACATAAAATAAAGTTGGCTTACATATAACGAAACAAGTGTGTAAAGTTAAGTGTGAGAGATTTTTGGTAGCTTATGGATTCTAAAACAGATTTATTATAGTATTTGTGAAGTGGCGACTGGTGCAATTAAATATATCTATGGATTCCTGTATAATAGTATGAGTTCGAAGCATTTTATTTATTGGCGAGGTAAAATATAGGTTAGTGAAACTGCGCTTACATATGAAAGTACTAGTATTTCTACTACCACACCGCGGTACATATATATTTATCAAAGAGAGAATATTAGGGTCGTTAATTTCCCCATGCAGTACTTGATATAACCATCGCATGGAAGTTATACTTCTGCGTGCTGTGCTGCTAATGATTTTAAATTAAACATTGATAAAATATGTCCGTACGTTACCGAATCAACCGGATAAGTTGCGAATGATTTGTAATAAAGAAAATTTACAAACTTCTTTTGTATACTTTCCAAAGTGTTGGAGTGGACGTTATATAATGGTGACCATACAATTGCGCAGTACTCCATTTTGGAGCGAACGTAGGCATAATACAATTTTAAAATTGTGTGTGGATCTTTGAAAGACGTATAAAACCAAGCATTCTGTAAGCCTCATTTGTAATCGTATTATAATGTGGAATAAAAGTTTATTCTCTGTCGAACAGCACACCCAAATCACGGATCTCGTTAACTTTTTCTATGGATATACCATCTATGGAGTAGTCGAATATAATTGGTTGCGCTGTACGATAGAACGACATACATTTACATTTTGAAATAATTAAATCAATATCATTAAGAAGACTCCAAAATTTTATTTTATTTGGATCATTCTGAAGCACTAAACACAGCAGCTACAGTTTTTATATTATGGACAATTTTTACATCATCAGCATAGATGAGTATACGAGAATCTATATTATCCACAATATCGTTTACAAAAAGAAGAAATAATAAGGGCCCTAGGTTGGAACCTTGTGGCACCCCGCTGGAATGATGGAAATATGTGGACCGGTGATTCACATATTCAACGTACTGCTGACTATTTGTAACATAACATGAGATCAAACCAGAATTTCAATTTATCTACAAGAATATTGTGATTTATGGAGTCGAACGCTTTGCTAAAATCGGTGTGGATAGTATCAACTTGCTCACGTTCTAAATGATATGATGCGTATTCAACAAAATTGAGCAAATTAGATGCGGTTGATCTCTTTTCCATGAAAGCGTGCTGTCGAGTAGTGATGTGAGATTCCACATGATTATAAAGTTTACTAGCAATTATTGTTTCTATGATTTTAGCAAAGTTGTCAATTATTGAGATTGGGCGGTAGTTTTTAATTTCATGCTTTTTACCTTTCTTATGTACTGGTGTGGCACGAGCAGTTTTCTAGCGTGTTGGGAAGCGAGATAATTCGAAAATTAGATTGAATATGTGACCCAACGGCTCTGTAAAAGCATAGATATAATCACGAACTAAAAATGAAGGTATTCGGTCTGGTCCGACTGTAAAGTTGTTAGAGCTGCAGTTAAAATATCGTTTTCATTAATCCTATCCACACAAAGTAAATCAATATGATCAGTGGAAGTTCTATCAGAACTGTGTGATTTGACATTACCTTTTTAGGTAGAGGTAAAATGGTCACGAAAACAATTTACAATATCGAGCGGGTTATTTATTTTAGTATCCTTAAAAGTCATAGTGCCTGGAATACGAGTTTGAGATTTTTTTGAGTTTACGTAGTTCCATGTGTTTTTAGGATCATTACATACCAATTGCTCTGCATTCTTGACATATGCACCCTGATCTAATTTAATTTGTACTCTAATATCCCTACGTAGCTTAGACATTCGATCATAGTACATAAGAATTTTATTTTTTTTATACAATTTTCGAAAATGTTCCTTACGCCTTATAAGCTTAATAGTATCTAAACGTAGCCAGCAAGGATAATATGGGTGGATTTATTCGTGTACGACTCAAGCGGTACACATTTGCTAAACAGACCATATATTTTATTGTAAAATGCATCACACGCTGAATCGACATCACGCTTATTGATCACGTCATTCCACACACAATTAGATATTTTATCATATAGTAATCTAAGATCTGTTTTACGAAAATTATATTACTTGAGAGTTGAATTATAATAAAATTTAGTAGAGACATAATGATCGCAACTAAGAGAAAAACATAGTTGTGGATGATGGTTATCAACTTTTGTAATTGGCAGGTCATGACTAAAACTACATTTTATATTATTGGAAGTTATAAGCAAGTCTAAAATCCTATCATTTATATTGAGTTTTTTGTTATGTTGACTTAATTTATTTAGAATCATTAAATTGTTAAGTTCAGAGACTTTGCTGTGTTAATGAATTATAGTACTCTGGAATATTAAAGTCTCCACATATAACTAAATTTTTGTATTTATACTTACTGCAAATTATGTCAAGTTCAGTAAAGAGGATACTATAAGTAACAACTGGCTTAGAAGGCGGTACATACAAACAGATAAAACATATAACTAAGTTGCTTAGAATTAACTTAAATGACTAGGAAATAATTCACTGTTTTGTACATCTTCCCGTAGCCAGGTTTCACTGATCATATAAACATCGTAATCACTTTCTATCACATTATTGTAGAACGAATTTGTTTTCGTCAATAAACCACGAGCATTTTGGTAATACACATTTAGTATTTCGGTAATCTATTGGGAGCGAATTATTTTTCCGATATGATAGATAAAACGCCGCGCACATATTTCAATCGTATGTCAGTTTCGCCTGCGTCCTTTCGTTGCTGGAAATCCTTTTTGATATCCGCTTCTTGTTGAGCTTGTAATGGAGTGCGGTCATTTCGAAGTGTAATGTCTTTAAACACATCAGTCTGTTTTAATCGTTTTGAATTATGCAGAATGTTGGTAGCTTCAGTGACGTTACTAAACACAATTTTGATAGGTCTACACTTATCACCTATTTTCTTTCCCAGTCGCATTATATGTTTAGGCGCAGCGGGGTTATTAATAATTGTATTAAGGATGTTTAATACAGTAGCATTATCCTGAGCGTCATCTTTTCAGGAACATTAAACATTATAATATTGCTAGCACGTTTTTGCCTATTAATTATTTCATCAGATATGGAATTAATATCAACTTTATTATTGGGCGATTGTATCTCACCTTTATTTTTGGCAATTTCATTACGCAAAGAACTGTTTTCTTTTTCAAGATTCATTACCTTTATATTAATTGAATCTATATTTTTATTCAAGTCAGCGAACAATTCGTTTATTTGGCTTTTAAATTGATTAAATTTAGTATCAATTAAACTACTAAGCTCAGATAACATATCTGGAGATTCTTTATCAGGCGAAGGGATTCCAAGCTTGCAAGAGACACTGCAGAACCATTTTTTTATCTTTATCCGTTTCGGATTTAAATATTTTTAAATCGGCATCACTGAGGCTAATACATTTGCCATGAAACCATTTTGAGCAGTTTCCACTACATTTAATTGCAGCATTAACTGATTTAGGTGAAATATATGTATTACATACTAAACAGTTCAGAGACATTGCAATTAATGTGATAAGCAATTTCAATAAAATATGAAAATGGAGGAAGAAACAAAAAGACAAAATCTTCACACTACACGACCCGTCGTAGTGACTAACAAAAATGTAAACACAAAACAGTTGGTTAAAGATGGGCCACGGAAGAGGTCACACAAGAGAGACAGAGGTCAGAGAGAAGATAGAATTTTATCAGTGTTGTCGATAAGTGCATGGAAATTTCCAACATTTACTCTGTTCTCTCACGAAATAAATAAAAATATCACTGGAATCTCTATATAATCAACGTGGAACTTATTTAGTCACTTGATTACAACACTAATGCGCCAGTTGAAAAAAAGGTTTTAATTATTTTAACCCACGAAATAATGCATTTAAATACGGAGCAAAATAAATACGTGCGTACCTCCCGGCGACCAAGGCTAACGGAAAGAAATTATAACTTATAGCAATAATGCCGCAACATTCGATACTAATATATTAAAATCACATTGAGATTATCGACGCGTTCATCAAAAATTTTAACTTATTTCTTTTTTCTATTTCTGATAATACTTCGGTCTTTTTTTTTTGGTAGCGTTTGTTTGTATTTTAATCTAACACTATTCTTATGTATGACTTAGAAATTAATGATTGTAATAATGTGTAACAATTAGCAAGTATGCTAATAGGGTTGTCTACGAGATTGTATACAGAACACGCCCCGATAACATTGAAAATTTTAAAACTTGAGCACCGAAGGCGCTGAAGTCTCAAATGGAACATTTATTTATTTATTTAGTCGCGATTCGGCGGTAAATTATCCTCGTATATAAGGACAAACTGTTCGACTTTCAAAAATCCTCCCGTTGACTGTTTCTATTTGCGTCGGCTCTGCAACTCCTAAAGATGTTATTATTTTGTTCATAGTTTTTTTTTATTGTTTCCGAGCCATACGTCAATACCGGGAGGTCGCATTGGTCAAACACGTTTCGTTTGAGACATATCGGTATATCTGATTTAAATACATGTCTCAGCCTGCCAAAGGCAGCCTAATTCAGTCCTATCCTTCTGTTTAGTGCGCAAATCTGATTGTCTCTTTCCATTCGGATCTAATGTCTTCTCCGCCTTCCTTTTCCCATACAGCCACTCCTCTAGCACCCATTCACATTCTCTAAATTATCCCAAGTAACTCTTCAATTCCCACACAGAACACATCTCCTATACTTTTTATTCATCCAGATCTTTCTTCCTCAGACCCACACCTAGCTCTTACCAGAGTCACCTTCTCCTCCCTACTCAAATTGTTAGCCGTAAGGTAACCTGACCAAACCCCTAAAAACTTGCGATACACATACAAAGAATTGTACGAAGTTCCTTCAATCGCTTTTTGTCTCTCTTGGATTTCCACTTCCTCCCACTTCACTCTCATCCACGCTGCTACATCCACATCCTTGTTCAACCATTCATGCGGTAAGCCATCCCCCCTCTTCATATTGTTTTGTCTTTCTCTATACCACTGGCTCATTTCATTGTTGAAACACGCTCTCCATACATTTTATTAAACGAAACAATTGGTAATTTTCGTTTAATTTATTTATGCAAATTATTTTTTTAGCGTTCTTATAGTGTGAATAAATAAATTTTTATAATATCCAATTTTTTTTTCCTCTGTACTCTATTGTGATTTCCGTCCGTGGCCTACTTGTGTTGAGTAAGTCACCCTGATCGGCCCCTGGGTGTGAAGAAGTCTCTCCTAGTTGTTTTTCCTAATATCTAACTATCCAACCGTTATGTCTAAATTAACTCTCACTTCGATTCAAAAACTAATAACTGAACTGTTTAACTCGTTCTAAATTGAAATAAGGAACCTTATTTCTGAGCGTTTTGAAGCTATTGAGTCACGTATCTCCCAACTGGAGAACAAGTACTCTGAAATGGAATCTGTCATTTCTTGCGAAGCGGTGGTTAGCGAAATTGAGGAAAGGCAACGTACAGCAACCAATGTTATTCTCTTTAATGTTACTGAACCGAACCTTTCTCCACCAACCGAGAATAACGCCACCGATGTTCAAACTGTTGTTAAAATTCTGCAGCGTAGAAATATAACCATCAAACCTCGTAAAGTGTTTCGTCTGGGTAAAAGTGGACATGGTGATAAACCCAGGCCCCTTAAAATCATATTTGATTCTAAGGAGTCAGCTATTTCAGTATTGCGCAGCAATTCAAACGCTCGTGTAGATAACGTTTACTTTCACGCTGACAAAACTAGACTACAATTAACATACTACAACCAGCTGAGAGCTGAACTTGAGGCCAAAAAGGCTAATGGTGAACACAACTAAAAAATTGCACATCGGAATGGTATACCTTATCTAAAGGACACATCGCAGGACTGAAAGTCAGCACCCTCAGGAAACTTAACAGCGTACTATCAGAATGTGAGAGGACTAAACACTAAATTAGTTGAGTTTTTTAATAGTGCTCTTAGTCACAATTACGACCTAATTTGTATTACCGAATCTTGGCTTACTACCAGCGTCAGTGATAGTGAAATTATTAGTTGCTAATATACAGTATTTCGCACTGATCGTGATCTAAGTGGTAGATGTAGAGGCGGAGGCGCTTTACTTGCTGCTAAATACTGCTGCTTCTGATATTAAGCTACTATTTGAATATCTTATGCAAATTAATTTTAAGAACAGCCCAATTATATGTTTGGAGATTTTAATTGTCCTTCCCTGACTAAATCAATTATGTCTGAAATTGCATGTAATATCTTGTTCTTTCTTAGGCCTTCACCAGTTAAATAATATCTCTAATTGTACTGATAATATTCTGGATCTAGTTTTTTCGAATATTGTTTGTATTATACATAGGGATCCTGATCCGTTACTACCTGAAGATGCGTTTCATCCTGCTTTCACACTGGCTTTTCAAATTAACACTTTATCGTCCCCCTTTAACACTACTCTTACCAAACTCAACTTTCGCAAAGGGAATTATTTACAACTTTATCATTATATATCCACTGTTAATTGGGAATTTCTTCAGGACTACTCTGATGTTGACTCTGCACTTGATGCGTTTTATAATATAATTTATACTGGTATTGATCAATATATTTCTAAATACTCGTTCAAATCTGCTCGCGTTAAAAACAAATATCCTCCTTGGTTTACTAAAGATATTGTTGAACTCATTTCTGTTAAGAATTATTATCGGAGGAACATGAATTCCAACAGATTTGCACATCTAAATTTCAGAAAAATCCGATCATTACTTAAATTCAAAATCAGAGCAGCTCATAGAAGTTATATTACCAATGTCGAAAACCAACTTACTGATAATCCTAAACAATTTTGGGCGTACATAAAATCTAAAAAATCAGGGCCTTCTGGATTTCTTACTGAACTTTCATTAAACGATAAAACATTTGATACGCCTCTTGATATTGCTGAAGGATTTAAAGAATATTTTCAATCTGTGTATCTCCCTCGTTCACAATCTCCTCTAATCAATAACTCGTACTCCTGCACTAGCATTCCTAATTTCAGCTTCTCTTTTATCTCTCCTGAAACAGTGAATGGTCACCTAAAGAATCTTCCTAACAAAACCTCCTACGGTTGGGACCAAATACCTGCCTTTTTACTTAAAGACTGTGCGTCCATGCTCTGTCAACCACTTTCAATTATTTTTAACATATCAATTAATAAGTGCATATTTCCCGATAAATTAAAGATCACCTCTATTTGCCCTATCCCTAAAACATCTCTCAATCGTAACAACCTTGAGAATTATCGTCCTATTGCTTTACTCTCTCATATTACCAAAGTCTTTGAAAAATCACTTTATGATCAAATTTATAATCATGCATCATCTTATATTTCTCAACAACAACATGGTTTTGTTGTTAGACGTTCCACAACAACAAATCTTGCTATTATTACACATGACATTGCTAGGTCTTTAGATTCATCGGGGCAAATTGATGTGATCTACACAGACATGTCAAAAGCTTTTGATCGTGTGGACCATAGTCTCTTAATTAATAAACTGGAACTCTTCGGGTTTTCCTCTAATTCGAAACTACTTATTTCTTCGTATCTCTCCCATCGTGAAACCTACGTTTCTTTTAATAGCTTTAAATCGGATTCTTTCTTTCCTAGTTCAGGGGTTCCACAAGGATTAGTTCTAGGGCCTCTTCTCTTCAATCTTTTCATTAACGACCTCTCGAGTGTAATTAAATGCAAACATCTATTATATGCTGATGACCTAAAGATCTATTCGTTTATTAGTTCGCCTGAAGATTGTATACACTTACAAAATCAGCTTAATATTGTTTCAGACTGGTGTGTATCTAATAAATTACTGTTAAATTCGGACAAATGTAAATGTATGTCTATTACCAAAAAAAGTCAATACATTACATTCAATTACTCGATCGATAACAATATTCTAGAAAAAGTGCGTACTTTTAAAGATCTGGACGTGTGGTTCGATGATAAATTTACTTTTAATTACCATGTACAAACACTGGCGGCCAGCTCTTTTAAGGCTCTAGGTTTTATTCACCGCAATTCTGCGGACTTGCGAAATCCTATAGCTTTGAAATCTATATTTAACGCTTACTGGAGTATTGTTCTTTGATTTGGTTCCCTTACACTCAACAACAAATTTTACTAATTGAAAGTGTTCAATGAAAATTTGCAAAATTTCTGCATTTTAAACTACTTGGGCATTACCCTACTCAAGGATTTGATCACACTATGCTTCTTAAAATTGTCAACATTGAGTCCCTTGAACAAAGACGTCACACAGCTAGTATTTCATTTTTGTTTAAGATTTTACACAACCATGTTGACTGCAGTGATATATTAAGCCAGATCAACTTTCATGCTCCAGTATTCAACGGGCGACATAAACCAACATTCTATGTTCACTTCAATCGAAATATGTCTGGTTTACGTTCTCCTATTAGCGCAATGTGTAGAATTTTTAACGAACGGTGTTATGATTGTGATATATTCTGTGATACGCTTTCATTAATATTATTAAGCTACTAATTCTTTTTACAATTTCTAATCTTTATTTGTATATTTTATTGTTTTCGTATCGATATTTGTACTGGTATTTATTTATATTTATATCCATGTTTGTCTTGCTATTATTATAATGTAAAATTATTTTGTATTATCCTATAATTGGGCTACTGTTTCCTGTTGGGTAATAAATTTATTATTATTAATAATAATAATAATAATAAAATGTTCAATAGTCATTCATCTATCGCAAGTAAATTAAGGTTGCGGTTTAGTAGAAAGAGATAGCTACATAGTAAAATGGAAATAATCGTTTGAAAAAAGTGTAATTCTTTTGGATTTAATAATATGAATATGTATTTACATTTGTTATCTATTAACTATAAAGTATCAGTCTAAATAAAAAATAAATCGTTAATTTTCGTGTATCGCGTTAATTGACTAGTTGAAGTTAGAAAAGAAAATTGTAAGATATAATGAAATTAATATTTCATGTCTGCTATGTTATTTGAATGCAGAATTTAGTAAAATCCTTTAATTTTTCATTGCACAAGTTTTTATTAGCAAAAATATAATTTGAAATTTTCTATAAATCTGATCAATTTTCATTGTTTTTCATAATTGTTTTTCACACAAACTAAACATTAAAATAATTTTTAATTCATCTAATAAAATTCCTGCTTATTTTAAGATTACTTTAATGTATAATACAATATTGTTCATTGATTATAACAGCAATCTAACTCGAATTAGTGATTGCCAATATTTATATAACTATCTCTTTTGTCAAAACCGCACCCTTAAGTAACAGATGGTATTTGTGCTATCTTCAAATTATATTATATGATTCATATCAGGTTATTTACAACACAACATTCATTCAAAGGCATTGCACATCGAATTCACTGGTCTGACTAGGTTCGAAATACCAGTTATCGATAAGCTAGATGAAAGCTGGTTGATCATTTTATTAAATAAATCTATTTTATGAAATCGTGAATACAATTAAGAAAATATTTTATTTCCGTTACAGCTTCTTCTAATAACACTTGTTTTTATTTTAAGGAAACAATGAATAACCTGAAAAGACACAGCAGCATCTGTCCCGATCCAAAAGAAGCGCTCCTCAGTGCAGTCTTTGAAAACCGACAAGATGATATTGAAAATATATTTATGTATAATGAAGAGATCTTGAACGAGAGGTACAACGAGAAATATTTCAAGCCGATACTGTTCATTGCATTGAAGGAAGGAGCAAAAAAAGTTAGGCCGGAAACCATTGATTGCCTGATAAAATTAGGAGCTTCTTTAAAATGTAACCCCAACGATACTACACACAGTTATTATGAAGCCATACATTTCGCAAGTCTTGGTAAGTAACAAATTAAAATGTACACTTCTGTGCGATAAAATTAAGCACACAAAATATCGTAATAAATTAAAGACGACGCAAGCGCCACCTTTTGCCTAATTTGCCACAAAATATGTTATAGTTTAAGGAGGACCTGATAAGTTTCCTAGTTACGAAAAAAAATATGTAAATGTCAAATTTCTTTAATTTCAAAATGCCGCGTCATTTAGATAACAATTCAAAAATGCAAGGCAATTAAAAAAGACCTGAATTACACAACTATAATATTGTGAAAACTTGTTTTGAGACTTGTGCTTCACTTTATTGCACCTAAATAATAAATGTAGCACTTTTGTTGTGCTTTTAATGTCAAATAAATGGATTCCTACTCCCGCTTATTCAAAATTGTGTATTTTATACGGCATCATACGAAACACACAGATATACACACTCGAAAATTGAGAATTTCGCATTTTGACAATGTGCGCGTTTATACGCTAAAAATCATTATCGAAACTTCATACCCCACATGATTCAACCTTTTAGCATTATTTTGGAATGTTCTTCATATTATAAGATGTGTAAATTCACTAAAATACCTACTTCATAAAATACATGCTTGATTTCGATTATATGTAAAATAAACACAAATTGTAATAACTGTCATATATATTAATTTGTATTTATTTGAAAGATTATAATTTTAATATTACGAAGATTCATTATTTCAGTTTATTTAAAAATTATTCAAAAATATACTATGGTGTAATTCAGGAAATTAATCCAAATAATAAACATTGTTTATGCCCACAAAATAATATTTACTCAAACGTGTAATATTGGTAGATAGCCAATTAACAGATATAAAATATACATTTGATTTTGTATTTTTTTAAATATTTATTTAGTATTTGGCTAGCTAAGAACAGAAGTGATCCAAGTAACATTTAGGTCTTATTGAGATAATGAGCAAAACGCGTTTTCATGATTATTAAAATTTAGGCTAATTTATTTGTTACAATATGTTTATAATATATTTTACTAACTTAACTTAGTCTTTACTAGAAGATCTTTTTGACACATCCAAAATTTAACAGGTAAAATGACACTTTTATGAACTTGGATCACTTCTGCAATTATTAAAACACAATATATGGTATTTCAGAATTGAAATAAAAGAGCTTTTATTTGAAAATAACTTTATTATTAATAAATTGACAATGCGTAATTATTCACATTCATCGCCCTCTACATTTGGGAGCACATCCTCTTTTTCATTTTCAGCTGCATTGTTTCTCCTATTAAGGTGTGGTAAGTTTAAATAAAACTGATGATGACAGGGTGGCACGTAGTGTAGCATTTTTTTTCCTTCACGTTGACATTCAGAGCACTGGGCAGAAATCACATTGCGTCAACACCCGCTGGGGCCATCGCAATTTTCTTTAAGTCCTGCATTTTTAGGTGTGTAAGTGGCTTAGTAAATGTTTTTTTTCTGTTGGGGTAAAAGACTTTAGGGTATTTAAAAATAGATCTCTATTCCCTCGTTTGTCGTAATCTTCCGAGTAGTTGTCATTGAAATAGATTCTACTATCTCCTTTACAAAATTTTATTTTTCTTATTTTAGAAATTAGGATACGATTCCCGTTAGCACGTTGTCCTTTTTTGTTCACTATGTTTTCTAACCCATTAAAATCAAGGAACTTCCCAACCATATCCGTCACAATGAAAGGTTTTCTCTTCCTACAATTACGAATCAAGTCCATCCATTCTTGTGGAGTGTATACGTACGGCTGTTTCTTTTGAACTTAGAAATATCTGAAAAATCAGAGTCGTTGGGCAGAAAAGAATGACCACTAACAAGATAATACACAGTAATCTCTGATATGTGTTCAACAATATTAACCATGTAAATCAAAAAGAAAAACAGGTTCCAATTACGGTTTTGTCCCGTACAAGAATGTATATACCGATGATACATTGTCGGGAATTTTCTGAAGAATGTTGTAGTAAAGACATGATATAATTTCTTGGGACCCCCTGCCTGCGGTTGTTTCATACCACATGTTCATGTTAATCTTTTCACCATCAGGTAAATAAAGATGAGTCCCAAAGTTCAAAGTGTGTAACTGTCTGAGATAATAAACCTCACCTGTTTGTATGAAGGGTGTTGAAAGAGTACGTTGTAAGTCAAATGTGATCAAGCATGACGAGTCATTACTCAACACTTTGTCTTTGTATGAATTCATCAGATCAGCTAAAGCATGATGTTCCTTTTGCTTTGATTTGATCTGCAGACATGTTTCAATATCTTATTCATTTTGAATGTCTATTCGAAATATTATCACAAGTTTTGCATGTGTCCTTCTTTGGAATGTAAAAATGCAAGTTGTAGGTGTTGAAAATGGTTCTGTAGTAACTTTTTTTAACGGGATCTTTGCCAGCTGTTCTACATTTTTCAACATAAGATGAATAAAGTTTTTGCAGATTCAAACTTGGTTCTAGATATTGACGGTTAGACGATCTTTCACCATAGTGGCTCACATAACGAGGAATACTCTCAATGTGTTGCTTTACAAATTCCTTAACGTCGTCTGGGATTTTATTCAGAGACACTTGTTTACCTCTCTGGTATGTTTGTTTCAGGCTCTCTCTTTTTTGTAAGAGCATAATCTAACCTTTTATTAAATATTTGGTGAACTTTAAAAAAAAGGACTTACAAACCTTATTCTCACCGAAAAATAAACTTCGGGTGTGTTGCTTATGACTGGATTCTCCAAGGACGCATTTTTTTTTTTTTTCGTCTCAGAGGCAAACTTATTTTCACAGTAGCACATAACCATGCAGTTTGTCCATTCCAGTCCATGGCATAGAATTTACAGTGAATATTCTCTTACACTCTTGTAGAAACATAATCACTACACTTCCTTTGCACGTACATAAAATAAAAGTAAAATGTTTTGCTGGTATTGTTTTTCCAGAATAACTGACATACTGTTCACCTTTGTTTCGTTTTTGTTTAATAACATTTCTCTTCCACATATTCTCATTTCTGCGTTTTCGAGTTCTCACAACTTCTTCTGATTGCCCCATATTGTGTGAACTTGATGAAGTTCCTGCTCGACTTGTGGTTGGTCAGTTTTTAATAATCTTCATTTTCATCTTCAGATTCCGATTCTTCTGAAAGACGATATGATTCACTACTGTCACTGTAATGATCTGGTTGTGATTCTGAAAATTGGTGTTCAAATATTACATTTTCACAATCAGGAACAATGTCCTTGGGGCCCACTAAAAAATATTACACAATATTATCATATTCTAGTTCATTATTGAGACAGAATTACAATGATAACAATTAAAACTTATATACCTGCTATTTCAATAACATTATTGATATCTTCAGCAGCGTTAGACACATTCCTTGAAATTTCTAAAATAATAAAAATAAACAGCCCTAAAACATAACCACTTGAAAATAAACTCACCGATTGTTGGGACGTCATTATTCAAAGAAGGCCTATTTGAGTTTTCAACTAAAGCAGCTTGTAATGCTAAAGCAACTAATTTTTTAGATCGAGATAACATTTTCACAATTTTAACAACCCGATTTGGATGAGTTTAATGTGAAAATGCCATGTGCTTGTGAGTGCGACCGAAGACGGTGCGGAAAAAGGACGCTAATATGCGCGCGCCTGTTCAGTCTCAGATAAAATCAACAGTGACGTGATCCAAGTAGCATTGAAGTAACTTAGATCACATCTGCACTAATAATTTATATTTCTAGGACAGTGCAGAAATGTCACAATTAGAAATTTGTTGACCACAATGCTCACCAGAACTTGGATTACTTTTGCACTAACTAAGTTGATGACAAAGAAGTCTAAACAGCAACATAACTCAGTTTTTGTAAAAATGTTACTTGGATCACTTCTGTTCTTAACTAGCCATTTGTATATATATCTGTTAATGAAGATTATTATTATTATACTCATAAAGATAGATACAATAAAACGCATGCCGCATAAAAACAGTGGGCGCGTTAAGGGAAATTTTAGATATGTAGCGCTGCAGCGCAAAGCGCTTGATGTTCCCTTAACCCGCTTTCGAGGTTAGGGGCGCTCACGAAAATATGGCGGTTTTGTTTACAGCTGCACGGCTAGAAAAAGTGGAAAAAATATAAGCTTTACCGCTTGATAAAGCACTGCAGCGCCATACATAAAGCGGTACCGTTCAGCGACACAGCTTTCGTAAAGCGCTGCAGCGCTACAGTTTCCTGAACGCGTCCATTATCACAACAAATTAAACTAAAAAGCGGGAGATATAATATGAATACAGCACAAAATCTCTCCCTTAAAAAAATCTGCTTACATAACTTTCTAAAATGCGTCCTAAGTTAATCTATTAGGCTGCTCAATGTTTAGGTCTATCTTTAATTTTAATTACATTTTCTTTTTTTTTTCAAATATTTTTTGTGATAATAAATATTTTTTCTTAATTTTAATAATCTGATTGGCATGGCGCTTAAATGTTACATATTTTAGCAATAAATACATGAAACATTTTTTTAACAAATGTTGATTTAGTCCATAAACCTACATGGATTAAAGCAACATTTTTGAACATTTTTTTTTCAATTAAATTAAATAAAATGAAACAAAGAAGATTCACACATTTGCAGTTATTTAAATTACAATGAAATTAAATAAGGAAAATTTCTGGCAATGATCAATAAAATAAAATTCGATCAATCCCTTTTTCCAACTGCAAAAAAATACTTACACTGTAAGTTTTACAAACATCCATTGAAACAACTACTTCCCGAGCATTTACCCCGCCGGACATTGAATTACACAATAGATATTTGTTTGTTGCATGGGAATTGCAGCGGTTTGAGTCGAAATTATTTAATGAAAGGAAACAACAAATAATAGTTACAAGGCTATATGTAGACATGTGTTTCGGGATTTCATCCCTCATCAGAACAGCTATGCCCTGCAAGCCCTTAGTTGTTAAACAATTTTTAATTAACTTTTACGTACCGTCTTCAACGAGATCGCGGATGGAAGTGATCGCGGTGAAGGACTCGCGCATTGAGCGGATTTATCGGCTCCGAGCAAAAAACAATATCGACTCGGTGTGAGAAAAAACAGCATTGTTTTCAATTAAATTAAATAAAATGAAACAAAGATGATTCACACATTTGCAGTTATTTAAATTACATTGAATTTAAACAAGGAAAATTTCTGGCGATGATCAATAAAATTCGATCAATCCCTTTTTTCAACTGCAAAAAAATACTTACATTGTAAGTTTTACAAATATCCATTGAAACAACTACTTCCCGAGCATTTACCCCGCCGGACATTTTTTTATAATCTTTCACTCGCACTTTCTGTTCGTCCTGCTTAACATTTACATTTTTTTGGAAATGTTAATGTGGATACTCTTTGTGCAGGTTTTCTTTGCTCCAGTTGGTAAGCGCTGCACACTCAAAAACACATGTGAGGTGTCTTCATCCTCTTCATTGCAAAGTCTGCATACTGATTCCTCTTCCTCTTCAAGAATCTTCGTATTGTGCAGATTTCCTAAGGGGGCACTGTCCAGTTAGTAGTCGTGTAACTATCCCCAGATTGTTTCTACTGAGTGCAGTGGCCTCAATCGCAAGATCTTGGTGGGGTTGTTCGAGTAGACCCAGCAAGTTTTTCCAACGTTCGGTGTGTCTTTCTAAGATCCACTCCCGTACAATTGGGTCTAATACATTTTTTTTAATGCTCAGCTTTGGTCCAATGGTTGGTCTTCTAGATCCAATCAATCAATTTTAGCAAGCTCATCGCCTTTTCCAATGCCCTCCTCCCCATTATGTCCTTTATGTTCACTGCTGTCAGATTTTGGAGGCATTCCCATATACAGAGAGGTTTTTTAACAGTATACACATCCCATATGTATATATGTAAAATACCCAAATCAAACGCATGATATATGTGTTTAGTTGCCTATAATACGCAACCCGAACGATCGATTCCTTCAACTGTGTATGACAATATCGAAATGCACAATGTGGAAGAATTTTCGCGATCGTTTAAGTTACTGTCTTGCAGTTTCTGGTGGTCATTTCTAGCACTTATTCTAATTATTTATTTCAAGTTTATTGTTCTTCACTGTTACTTTTCTTTCAAATTGTCTTAATAAAATCTCTTAATATTTTTCCCTGTAATTTCTCCATAATAATAAGTGACGTATTTTTGATAAAAAAGGAAATTGCTTGTGACGGTAACGCATGCAGTGTTAGACATGATTTATTTTGTTGCGTTTTTCAATAGAATAAAGAGAACGATACATACAACCTTCCAAAGAAAATGTTTTAGTTTAATTATTTTTTTTTTAGAATCATCCGAACCGAGGTATTCAGCCACTTTAGATTCATTGAAAACATGTCTTATCCTCCTCTAGTACTGTTGGAATTGTAATACATGCTTGAAATTCGACTTTTTTTTTTCATTTGTATACATTTTCGATCAAATATTTCATACAATTTGAAGTTTAGCGTTTGACGTTTAGCGTTCTGTTAAAGGTAACTAAACATACACGCATTAATCGGTTCAATACGTTTGACTTGGTTTTTTTGCTGCTATACAGTTCGTCTAATGTGTACTGATTAAAAAACCTCTCTCTCTCTCTATATATATATATATATATATATATATTCTCAAAGTAGAAGCCTCAACAATTAATAATAATAATCATAATAAATGAAAAACGACGCAAGCGCCATCTTTCGCCCAATTTCATGGCGCTTGCGTCGTATTTCATTTAGTATGATTATAATCAGGTATATAGACACAATACAAGATCCGTTCAGTAGCCATCATCAAGGCATTGCACATAGATCACACTAGTGTGAAGATGTTCAAAAAAACCGAAATGGCCATCACTAGTTATCCATACGCTAGATGAATGCTAGCTGAACAGTTTATTAAATTAATTACATCAATAATGTCGTTGACGAGCAGCGCCACCAGAATTCCTCAATACATAGGAGTGGAAAGTATTGTTCGCACATTGCATCCATATGCTAGAAACAGAAAATGCAGTGGCAGATTGACTAATGAAGTTAGCCGACTGTTTAATCTGCGTTTATGACATTGTGCGAAATTGTTAACTTTCGAGCATATGCGTAAAGTTCTAGTTGCTTAAATTGTCGTTGAAGGAAAATAGACTAGAAAGGTTTAAGGGCTGCGCTTCCGAGTTGAATCGACCAGCCCGTGATTCATTCTCTCCATTCATTATGTAATGTACCTTTCATTAATAATTGAAAAAGAATACACCCTCTAAAACACGTCAATTTTCTTCTGAATTTTTTATCGGTTCTAAATTGTAGAGTTATCACGATGTTATTGGATATACAGGGGGTTTTATTCCCATTTATATATTTTGATTTGAGATAAATTATAACAAAATATATACATGGTGTATCAACAGAACAACAATAAAAAATCGGAAATCGAATGTACGTTACTCGCGAAATTTGAAAAGTCACCTTACTTTTTGAACGCACCTCGAATATATTTATTATTATTATTATTTAATTGACCGACAAATATCTAGCGCGTCTCCCGAGTGCCTTTGCCGCGGGTATTCCACCAGCAATCTCCTTCCATTGTTGGCGATCATTTGCCACATGCCTCGCAAGAGGCGAATTGTGACTGAATACCTGCAAGATCAGCTGGTCGATCTCGTTCAGTCACAACTCGTATATAGAAAGTTTTTAAATAAACACCATATTAAGCAACAGTACAACGAGATCCTTTTGCCGCGAGAATCTTTGACAGAGTCCATTCAAGGGTAAATCTACCTCCCACAACAACAAGCTATAAACTTTCTTTTCGTTTCGGCAAAGAAAGTCGTTTTCTCGGGATAAAAAAGAACAACATAAACAATCCGTTAATATTTCGTGGCTGTCTTTCCGTAGTCCGCAGGTAAACAAAAATCGCCCCCGTCACGAGATTTTTGAACGCAATTAAATTAGCAGCAACAACTGACATTAAGTTATCTCATTCTTGTAAACTATATCTCATCACATTATTTTATCATTCTCAACTAATCTCTTATTAATTTCTATTCGAGGTCTGAACCCGTCGCTGTTGGAACGCATCATCGAGCACTACAAAAACAAAGGATTGGACTTGAATCGCGCTTCCAAATACGGAGGCACCGCTTTGTACGTGCTGATTAAAGACGGAGACTCGCTCAACGAGAATTTCGAGAGGTGCGTGGAAATCCTTCTGAAAAGCGGCATCGACTACAATAAAACCGACCAAAATGGCACTCCTCCCGTGTACTGGGCCGCGAAGAAACGCTACGAGATGATAGTGAGGAAGTTGCTGGAATACCCAGACGTTAATATTGATTATACGTCGCGGAATAAATCAACGAGGGATTTGATTAGAGAATTGGGGATTGAGATTCCTGTTTTGGAAATTCGGGTTAACAACAATTTGGTCTTTGATGAATTGTTGAGTTACGTGAAGGAATCGAGGCAGAATGATTTTATTGAATTGGGTACCGGGGTTTTGGATTTTAATTCAGTTGATCTGGACGAGAAAACATTTTTGCAATACGCTTGCGAGAAAAATTTACTAGAAGTAGTGGAGTTTTTATTGCGTAAAGGCGTTGATGTAAATAAAACAACTGAGAAGCATCTTAGCCCTATTGAAATCGCCGCCGACCACGGCTATTATCTCATATTAAAAGCGTTGTTATCGAAAGATGAAATTTTGTTGAAAAACGCGCTTTTAAGAATCATGCCCAAATTGGAATACGAGCAGCGGGAAAATGTCGATTATTTAAAATGCTTCAACATCCTCATCGATTCTGGCAAAGAACTCAATGTGAATCAGAAAGATAAAAGCGGAAATTACCCGTTACATTACGCAGCTAGATACGGAGGACAAGAAGTCGCTTTGAAGCTTTTAAATAAATCTGCTTCTTTAGGAAACAGAAACGCTTTCAACTATTTGAGCATTCATGATATTAATTACAACACCTTAAAGCAGCACTTTGATGGTTGCATAGAAGCTGTTCCGAACAACGGGTTGGATAGTGAAAGTATTTCGATTACTTTCGATTACAAAACTTTATTACCCACAAAAGATGAATCGATTAGAATTAATCTTGATGAAGAAGAGAATTTAAGAAGGCAACATCGCGCTACTCCGGAAACGGATGTGCTTTTTTTCCTCAGCAAATCTTCAGAATTGAAAACTTTATTGAAACACCCTTTAATCACCAGTTTTCTTTATGTTAAGTGGTATAGAATTAGGTGGATTTTCTATACTAATTTATTCTTCTATCTTACGTTTTTATTAAGTTTGCTTTTATATATTTTCGCCTATTATAAAGAAGGGAGGGACTCGCGCAACGCGTTTTTGTATGTTTTCCTTTTTTTGACGACGCTTGTTTTGTTCGTGCGCGAGGTTTTTCAAATAATCGTAGGTCCGTTGAAGTATTTCACCAATTTCGAAAACTTCATTGAAATAATGCTAATTGCAGTTGTGTCCTTCATGCTTTTCGCGAGGGATTCCAGCGCCGGCGTGAGGACTCAAGCCGCAGCGATTGCTTTTCTCTTAGCGGCTTTTGAACTGCTATTTCTTTTGGGCAACTACCCGGGACTATCTACTAATATCGTGATGCTGCGGACTGTGTCTTATAATTTTTTTAAATTCCTGTTGTTCTACTCGATTTTAATAATAGCTTTCGCCTTTTGCTTCCACACTCTTTTCAATAATCAAAACCTTAACGCAACCAGCAGGAACGCAACCAACGAAGAGGATGATGGAGAGGATAAGTTCTTCGTCAACCCGGTTATTTCAATGTTCAAAACCATGGTCATGCTAACCGGCGAATTCGAAGCGGGCGAGATAAAATTCGAAAAATACCCAGTCACGAGCCACCTAATCTTCCTCGCGTTCGTCGTGACGGTAGCCATAATCCTCTTGAACCTCCTCAACGGTTTAGCAGTAAGCGACACGCAAGAAATCAAAAACGAAGCGGAATTAGTCGGACACATCGCCCGAGCCGAGTACATAACCTACGCGGAATCCATGCTCTTCAGCAGCTTGATCCCACACAAAATCACCTCCTTATACCGCGAACTGTTCCCCTGCCGAAACCCCGGCGGTTTCAAGAAAAACCCCTACAAACCTCTCGCCGAGAAAATTTGCATCCATCCGGAATATCTCAGCGGGTACAAACTCATAATTTTTCCAAACCAAAACGGCAGGGTGCACTTCGAAAACGCAAACCCTGGTGTTTGCAGGAATTTGTATTTGGATAAAGCCACGGTGCGCAGGGCGAGGGATCTTCTGCACGAGAAGAGGGAGAGCGCGAAGGAGGAGCTCGAACAGAAAAGACTGAATGATATGCAAGAAGAGATGTTGAAGAAAATTACATTTATCGAACGATACATTTCTGCACAGAAGGATTAGTTAATTTTAATGTAAAAAAAGGTTAGATACACGAAACTTGCGCCCTGTCCTAATATGCTTAATTATGCTCCCACTTGATGGATAGAAACATATTAATTTGAAATATGTCTTCATCCACATGACAGATATTAATTTTACAAGTGGGAAGAAAATGCTTGAAAGCGTATATTTTTTTATAAAACTGGAAAATAATTAATAAATTATTTCCACATTTAGCTATGTGACATTTTAACTTACGTTACGTAAGTACTTTAGACAAGTTTTTACATAATTTTTATTTAATTTATGAACCCTACACCTGAAAAGGTAGAAAGGTCACTGAATATATATATATTGTTGCGTCCCGGATTTTCAAACGGTTTTATTTTTATTTAATTTTATTTAACACAACACAATTGATATTTTAACTTCTGACACCAGGGTGATTTTATTCTATTCGGATCCCAGCCGAATTTATGTTAATTTTATTAAGGGGTTTATTTAATTTTCAAATAGATTTTAATTACCACTTAAACTTTTATTAATTATTTAATAATTATAGATTACACGTTATGACAGCGCGAGAGATGCGACTCGGTTGCATGTTACAATTAGACTCTGTTTTGATCGGCGTCGCATTGTCTTAAATACTATTTTAATGCTTGCGCAGCATTTTACATTTAAATAAAAATGATACATAATAAATCTATTCATTTGGGTGGATCCAACAATATATATATATATATATATATATATTTAATTTATTTAAATAACTATGACCTAACCTTACACTTGTAAGGGTAGAAAGGCATCAAGATTAAAGAAAAAAATAACTGTGACAAGTGAATGAATACTCTTTTCAATTTATATTTTTTTATAATACACACTATACAATTATGTATTAATAGCCTGAAAATAAAGTTGTTTTACCGATTTCGAAAAAACAACTAAATAATTTCAAGTTGTTATTTTTCTATTTTGCATTTGATGATTTATTTCAATTCATTAATGTGAATCGACTTTTTTCCTTAAACTTCTATATTAAACATTATTATAACCCTGTGAAGTTGGCCCCCTAACTTTCAAATGTCATAAAAATTGTTGAAGTTCTGGTGGCCCCCACATAGTTCTAGAGGTCCCTATACATATGAAATATAGTTTCGCCCTTCTAACCCCTTAAAAATCAAATTGAATTAGAGGGGGGCCAACTTCACACTCATGTTATTTTAGAATGCTATAACTACTTTATTATTGACTTTAGAGCAAAAATTCATTAGAGTAATTCATAGAACTCTGTGGGGAGCAAACAGAACTCTAATCACATTTACAAAAATTTAAAAAAAAACATCCTCTCTGACTTTAATTAATTATTTACAACAAAGTTTGAAAAACCAGAACTGTTTTATTATTGATAATAGAAAATTCATTCATAAGAATAATTTATAGAACTCGTTGGGAGGCAAACAGAACTGTAATCACATCATTAAGGAAGTCTAAGGGTAGTATTTTTTTTTCTTTTTTTTTTTTTTTTTGTTCTGTTTGCCCCCCAAAGAGTTCTACCAATTATTCAAATGAATTTTTGCTCTAAAGTCAATAATAAAGTAGTTATAGCATTCTAAAATAAAATGAGTGTGAAGTTGGCCCGCCTCTAATTCAATTTGATTTTTAAGGGGTTAGAAGGGTGGAACTATTTTTACTTTCCCCGGACCCCTGTCCAAGGGAAAGTATTGTGATCGTGAAAATTTTCGAACCGCCAATTTCAACAAATATTATGCACGTTTTGAGGTCCCCTGAGTCCATTCCATCGAGTTTTGAAAAATGTCTGTGTGTGTGTGTCTGTGTGTCTGTGTGTCTGTGTGTTTCCGCGATAGCGCATAAACGGCTGAATGGATTAAGCCCAAACTTTATATCTAAGCTTTATATAACAGTGGAATGATCTGAAAAGCTTTTGGTTAGAATCAAACCTCATTAAGTGCAACTTTACTCTTAGCAATTTTTCATTTTTTAATTCGGATAGAAAAATGTTTCAAATAAAAGTTTTAGATCTTGGAAAATAAATAATTTCTGTTATAAAACTTTTATTGTAGGACCTCCGGTTTTCATTTTATAAGCATTTATCTGATAAATTCCCTTAGAGATTTTAATTATTGAAATAATTATTTTAATGACAAATAAAACGTCAAAGTGCCGTCAAATTCAACTTATCATTCGCAATCGCCTCCAGTTTGCAAAAATGAAGAAGAGTGTGGAGGAATGATTTTAATCTATTGTAAGGTAAGAAATAACACACTTAATTACAATATTCTTCTAAATACTCGGCTTTAACTTTAAAAGATAACAATCATTTTTTTCTATTAATCATTTTGCTTTCCTATTAAATTTTCAATCAGAAACTTATTTGACCGTATTCACCGGGGAAAGTACCATGATGGACACATCACCATTTTTTATTTGTATAGAGAACACTAGAACTATGTAGGGGGCCACCAGAACTCTAATAATTTTTATGAAATTGGAAAGTTGGGGGGCCAACTTCACAGGGGTCATAATTATTGTAACATAAGTTTGGTTCGTTTTTTTTTTTGAAGAAGTTTATTTAAACAAAAAAACAATAATTATAATAATAAATTAATCAATGGCGTATTCCCCGTTAATGTTTACATCTTTCTCCCATCTAGCGACCAATTTGTTAATCCGGTTCCACCAAAAATCGCCCGATCTGGTGTTAAAGAAGTGTTTGAGCTAGTTTTTAAGGTTTTCTTCGTTGTCGAAGGTAACACCCGTCATTTGGTTTGACATGGAGCGGAAAAGATGATAACCGGTTGACGCAAGCCTAGAATAATAAACAGGATAGAAGCGTCACGCGCATGTACCGACTGTGACTGTATTGTGGCCAGCGCCTCTTTTAACCATATCGCCAACTAAAGTTTTGCCGCTCAAATTTTAAATGCATTTATATGTACAGAATATTATAAAAGTTGTATAAGTAAAAAAATAAATGATAATTTTATTTAAAATAAACGTTATTTCATCTTTTAAGTAAAACTTTAATAGAATATTGAAATAACGTTTATTTTTTAAATAAAATAATCATTTATTTTTTACACTTTATCTGTACAATTGAATATATATTTTAAAACAATACTTACCTCGTACATATAATTTAATATTTTTTTTTTTTCATTTATTTTTTATTTATATTAGATTATAACTTAATTTTTATAGGGATGGGAACAAAGAATATATGAAAATACACACAAATACATAATATTTTAATATATTTAACAGAAAATATATACAAACATAATGAAATATATATTTTTTTGTCGATGTAGAAGAATCTGTCGAATCTTGATTTCTGTGAAATAAAAGAGAATAAAATTAACATTTATTTCAAATATAGTCATACACAAATAATATACTCATTTCCAAGCCACCCATGAAGTAGAGTTTTTGGCTCACTTTTTTTAATGTGGTATCCCCAGGAGGCCTAATCCACATATCTATAATAATTATAATTAATTTTAATAAAGTTAATAACTACACTACTAAAGTTAAATAAATCATACTTTTCTTCTTTTTCTTCTTTGCAAGCCGTAACGAAATGCTTGATCATATATGGGATTCCTCTTCCTTTTTGCAACACGTCGATCCTTATTTAATAATACTGTGTTGACGCCATTACACCAGTTGTAGCAAAACAATTTGCAAAAATTATATATTACCTTTCTGGTAACTTCTTCGGTGTGCTCACACTTTTCAAATTGAAATGGCTGTCGGTCCTCAATGTACTTTATGAGGATTTTAAAGGAATGTTCCACATGAACGATTTTGTGATACAAAGCCAAAAGTATATTATTTATGTAGGATAATCCCATCATAAAGCGAGGAGTACAATATTTTAACTTATAAGGAACACTATCACTGAACTCTTTTTCTGTGATTAAATCATGCCACTCTTTAATAACCAATTTATCTTGGCACAAAATATTGAATTTGCATATGTCGCAAATATATAATGTATGCACATTTTTTGCAATGAAACCGCTAACATATCCAACACACATTTTATCCAATGGCTTATTCCTATCAATTTTGTCAACGACTTCATCATAAGGAGTCCAATCCTGTTGCAAGTTGAAGTTATTTTCTTGCGATAGAAAGTCACGAAGTCCACCAATGATATTATCATCATTATCCTCCATACAATTTGCGCCAATAGAATGTGATGTTGTAAAGTTATTTATCAGTAATGACCGATAAATATTGATAAACGAAGATGCAGATGGGTGTTCATTGCGACCACAATATTGCCGCACTTGTCCAAAAAAGTTTTCCAGGGCATCTTGATTAAACCTCCTAGGTAGAAAAAATGACATCTTGCCCGGCTGTAAGAGTTCTTTTTCCAATAATTCGAAGCCTTGAATTGTTGTTGACCAATTCTTCAATGAGGGAGGAATACTTTTTGAAGATGAATCTCGTGATTGAAAATACATCTTCTTTAAATTTCTTCTGGCTTCTTGCCAAAACTTTACATGAGGTGAATTTTTGGAAACTGCACACCTCAGATTTTTCACAATATTTATTGGACGTTTAATGCTCCCATTGCAGCTGTCGAAAATTTGATCCCATAAATAAATTATGGTTGAAGAATCCTTGGCTCGTTTTTCTAATACAGTTCCATCAACGGCTGAAATTGAAGCCCTACTAAATATTCCAATCGCTCCTGCTACTGATCTACTCAAGATTTGCGTAGCATAGCATACTTTCATTTTTGGCATGCTCTCCTCATATATATGGTTGTCGTTTAATTTGGGCATTAATCTTATCTCTTCACATGTATTATCAATATTGTAAGCTTTTTCGATATCACTCCATTTACATGTTAATTTTTCATTATTTTCTTTTTCCCAAATTAAATTTTTCCTCAGCAGACAATTCCGGATTCCTTTTATAAGGTGTGGAGGATCGTAAAGGGTCACGATTTTTTTCCCGTTGACTGTGAAGAATGTCTCATCTTGCGTTTCCCCCTTTCTGAGGGCTTCTTCTTTGGAACGCGCAATTAAATAGTTAATTGCACCCACATTAGTAGGACCCTGGTCACAAACTGTAGCAACTACATTCAAACCACACTCTTGGCACTTCTTTAAGAGTGCTTTAATTATCCTGACTAAGTCGATCGTTTTAATCGTACTTCCACTAAAAGCGTAGAATATTGTTTGTTTCCACTTCTTTGACACTCCTTTAAGCATAAAAACTAATGCATTCTTTGCAATTGTACTGGAGGTTTTATCTCCTAAATTCTCGAAGCCAATAACACTCCCCGTGTTTATGTCAAAGGTAAGGCTGGGCTGAATGGCCATTTCGTCGAATATTAAAATACAGTTTCTATCCAAATTCTTCAATGATTCCACATTTTTCTGCAGATGTTTAAAAATGATGTCGTTAAATCCTGGTTTAACTGGTATCCTTTTAAGTACCCGTAGTATAGTACTCTTTGAAGGCATGGCAAATATTTTTGAAAGAAATCGGTACATTTTTGGACTTTGTTTGTAGAAGGTTATTCCCAAAACCTTGTCATCAAATGAATACCTTCTTAATTTATGTGGCACACCTTGCAAATTGATCTGTGACAATATAAACCTCTTCAACACAGGATTAACTCCATCTGAAGCAAATTCTAACATTTCTTCTTTGGTCATATTCTCATAAGTGTTTAGCCGCTTTCTTGAAGTCCTTTCCTTCCTTTTCAAGAGCCAATTTTGTCGCTTCAGAAGAGTGGCTCTTTTCAAAATCTTCTTTTCATTTTGATTTAATTTATTATTCGCTCCTGGTGTGGCAGGTTCATCCTTTAATTCAATAATATCAATTTCATTTGATATGTCCATATTAATTTGTGATGTGGTGGGATTATTTACTTGATGCTGAATCGAAACATCCGGATTATTTGATATTATGTTTGATTCGCTGAGAGTATCTAGATGATTAACTGAAGCAACTGGAATATTTTGCTGAATTTGTATTCCAGTATCCTTTTTGTTTTGTTTTGAAGGCAGCAATAGTGTAGGAATGGCGTTTGGAATCAAACGACGATTTGTAGAAATATGCTCCTTTGCAAAATGAAGATGACAAATCCTCTTCCGTTTGTAAATTAGTTCTGGAGTTAAATCATCCAATATTTTATTATCACATGCTGCAACCCATGAATGAAAATTTGATATATATTTCTTCGGATCTGGGAAGAGATGTCTCGTTGAAAATTTATCGACGCAATCCCGAATCATGCAGGCTTTCTGTCCAGGCATTTTGAATACACACTTAAAATCACTAATTTATTGTTACACACCTAAATATATATACACACAAAACACTAAAATTAAATTATAACTTACACTAAAACACCAGGTGTTTATATGGTAAACTTAACCTCACTAAATTATTTTATAATTAAAGTATTATATTACATTAAAAATCACACCATGCAACTAATAAATAAAATAACAATAATATTTATACTATTTACCACAATCCTGATATCCGCAACAAAGTAAAAGAGCTATTGTCGCAATTTTGGATGTAAACATCACAACACAACAATAACAAAGATATTAAAATGGAGGCGATTTGTCGCGTTTGTCGCGTATTTGGCGCGTTTTCCTAGTATTTCTGGAGGGAAATTTAAAAATCATGCATCAGCGCCTCTAGCGACCGGAGAGTAGACTGAAAGAAATATTTCCAAACAAGTTGGATTTTCACTCGTTTGGCAGTTTCTTCAATGGAATAATCACAAAAGCGTTTAAAGTAAACACCTAAACATAATTATCGGAATGAAGTTAAAATTGTTTAATTATCTTGGTACGTGGTACTAAGCAGGCCCTGTTAACTCCATAGGAATTTTCCGTTCAACGTTTGGTAGTGTGCCCCGGCAACCACTTGGAGCGCTGAACGCAGAAATGTCTCTTTCTAAATTACTTCCGCCCTTCTTCCTCTTACACCTACTATACCCAAAAACAAAAAACACGCTGAAGCCCGCACTCGTAAACCTAGAATAATTCCCAGATAGATTTAGGTTAAATTAAGCCAACAAAAGTTTTTCGAAAAAAAAATCTAATTATACTTTCCCCCTTAATGGGAATTTTACGAGATACGTTCTTTTGAAATAAAATGTTTCGTTTTTCAAAATAAGAAGGTATCTTAAAGGTTAACAAATAAATAAAACAATTTAACAAATATACATAAAAAAATTATAGAAAAAATGTTAATAAATGAATTTACAAAAAAAACGTATTCGTTTTATGCAAAATATATATATATCGTAAAACCTTTACCTTAAATTTTGCAAACTATTAAGCACCAAAAGGAAAAAAAACTAACCGGCACTTTTACATTGATTTTACACACACTGGTACTCATTTAACTGCTAAACACCAACTGTTGTAACGTTACTTGTGGTTTCATCAATTTAACCTTTGATGACAGAAGTCAGTTCATTCCTTTTCTATTCCCTTGGTTGTGAAGAACTTAAGTCAACTTTACACGATTTTTACGACTGTTGTTTATTAAATAATGATGAATACACTTTTTAGGCTTTAGCGCTGATATTTAGAACTGTACAGTTTGAATGCCGGAGAATGTCTCCTCCAAAAAGGTGAAGTTGGTCTGCTCGACACCAGAACAACCCCTCTCTTTTTGGGCGATAATAATATATTAAAATCTAATTAAGCACGCATAACATTGGAAAGCAAGATGTAAATAACAAAATGAAAAATATTTATATAAGGATAGAGATTTACGGACAGACATTAATGGTATTTATGATATAATTTGAAAATGAACAATATTTGAATTTAGAGTTAATGACTTATTTGCTGTTCCAATGTTATCTGTGCGAATGAGATAATGAGTTCCTTAATTTACAATAGCTAATATTATTTACATAAATAGATTACAATAATCGAATAATATATAAAATATATACACGAAATATTTATAATAATAATAGTAATAATAATAATGTATATTATTATTATAAAATGTACTGGGGTACATTATACTGTCTTAATTCCGGATAGTCTTTTCGTTTCATCCAGCGTTTCTGCAAAAAGGTAATTTGGGGGTAGCAGAACTCGCACCTCATTGTTTAAGGTGGTGGTGCGGGTGCTTACTCTCACCACTGATTGTTTACCCCTAAACTTCGATGATCACTCTCAACCGTTATTGGTTGGACCCTTGCTCGACGCTAATTGGTTTTGAGAGTGACATCACCGAAATTTAGAAAATGATAGATTAAAACTACCAGTTGAGAAAAAGAAAAAAAATATAATTGTTGGTGAAAAATAGGATGTCTTTGTTCAATTTACAGAGAGAAAAAAATATTGTGAATGAATTAATGCATAAAAAAATACTGTATAAATGTTTGTCAACAGAAATTGACTGAATTAATAGATATAATATGTACAGAGTCAATATTGGTTCATAACAAATGGGGCAATATAATTAAGGTTCTTGATTAATGTAAATAATATTAATCAAGTTTAAACGAGACATTTAAGATTTAATGTAAAAAAATACACACATAAATAAACATGATTCAACTCGAAATTAAATTCATTGAAACTATATTATTTTAATTCAATATTAAAGAATTTAATTTAGTTTTGATTGCGAGTATTTTTTTTGCAAAACTGTACAGACATAAGAAACATCGTTATGATGCCTTAATTACTACCAGTTTATTGTTTTATTACTCTTGGATTATATAAGACAAAGCAAATATTTCTATACGTACTTAACGGATTAATAACATGTTTAATTTCCAAGAAAATGAAATGAAATGTAATGAGGTCCGATTTTATATTAAATCGCGAATTAAAATTAAACGTGAGAGTAGCTCGATGGCGGGCCAGATGTTGAGCAGCAATTTGAAGGCGATTTTCTTTGTTGATTTCGTTTCACTCGTGAGGCACTCAAGCTCCGAGCTTTTGAATAAAGCCCATTGATTGAAGGACGGGAGATTATCATAGCATTGGAGTCTATTTTTTCGACCAATTCATGCGTTGTTTGGTGACCGTCTTCCTTCAAAAGTGCCTTCGTCGAATTCTGTAGATCGTCCGCTACAAGGTGTGTCGTCGAGCTCAAACTCGCCGTTTTTAAAATTTGCAAACCATTTTTGTGTTGCGCGCTCCCCTATGACACCTTCTCCATACACGTTGCATACGTCCCGAGTAGCTTCAGCTGCTTTTGACCACGATCAAAAACCAAGAAAAGCAGCTGTCGAAAATGCAGATTTTTGAAGCCTAGATAATTCATTTCTGAGCCTAAAAAATATAATATTGCACACATCATTATTCAGATTTTACAGATAAATTTAACAATATAACATAAATAATTACAATACATCCAGGCGTTTGGATGGATGCCTGGGCTATCGACCAGAGGTCTTTCTGTCCGAAAAATTATATTGTCAAAAAAAAATTAAAAACACAGTTTAGTAGCGCAGAAAGAGCATTTTATATTATATGTACAAATTGTTGCAAAACGAAAGAATAATAAATTAAATAAAAATGATTTGAAAATAATTAATAAATTATTTCCACATTTAGCTCTGTGGCTATTGACTTACCTACGTAATCAAAAAAAAAATTGTTGCATTATACAATATTTTATTGATGTGCAACAGCAGGTTTACATTATGTAATTCAATGTCCGGCGTGGGTATTTGCCCGGGAAGTAGTTGTTTTAAAGTGCATTTGTTTAACGTAATTATGTAACGTAAGTCAAAAGTCACAGAGCTAAATGTGAGAATAATTTATTAATTATTTTCAAATAATTTTTATTTAATATATTTAAATAACTGTGACCAAGTGAATGAACACTGTTTTCTATTTACGAAAGAATAAATAAAACCGAACGAACTTATGTTACAACCCAATATTTTAAATTTAATAACAAACTACAAGGTGGCCAGAAAAGGTGTGATAATCTTCAGGTAAAGTTGCTCATTGATTAATTTCAAGTAGAAAATTTAAGTAAAAAAATATTGTACGGTTTTTCATTAACACTCACGAGGCCATTGATATAATAAATACGTGACTAGAAATCAGTAATATTTTTTAAATATTTTGATTAAAATTAGTTCTATTAACATCCAGCTAAAAAAATGTTTATTTAATGGAAAGTCGATTATTAATAGCAATAATTATACATTTTATGTATAATTATATTATAATAATATAATATATAATTTTATTTGTATTAATTAATTAGGATATTAATGGCCTCATAAAGCTTATTGAATAATTACCTAATATTTTTTTGTGTTTTATTTTATTTAATTTTTTAATTTAATTTTTATTAAAAAAAACTTTTTTTTTGTTTTTTTTTTTTCTACTTAAAATTGATTAACGAACCACTTTAACTGAAGATTATCACACCTTTTCTGGCCACCCTGTATAATCACAATCAAAAGTTTACTTATGGGATCTATTTTATCACCTCTATTAGCTGAAAGTTACATTATTTACTTTGACGAATTCAACGACAACAAAAGTTGGGATAAAATTCTTCATTAGACAAGACATCAAGATGATATTTTTTGTGTTTTTACTGGTACGAATAGTTTCATCACTCTGTGAGACGCAAGTATCAAGTTTCGAGGAACAAACCATATATTTTTTAAATGTTGGCAAAATGTAATTAATAATGCTTATAATTAAAATTACTTTGTAAAGTTTTCAAATAATAGAATAATGCCTTCTTTAAGAAGAAATTAACTACTGGCGTAACGCTAAAATCGCAAAAATGTCCTAAATTTGTATCTATGGATATGTATGTATGTATGTATGTCCACTAATCAAATATTTTTATTATTAGTATATTGTAGACGAGGTTTCAAAAACAAACAGCAGGCGAGTGGAATAAAGAAACTATGTGATTTATAGCCTATTATAAAGGAGTGATATTATACTATATATAAATACAATACAGCAGTTTCAAATGAAGAGTATGTGTTCTTGTTTTCCTTTCATTTTTTCAATCTATCCCACTGCAGCCTCAGCCGACCTGGCCCTCATTCAGGAACCCTGGTATTACAAGGGCGCTTGTTATCGGCGATTAATTTTTAATCGTCGGCAACAAAATGTACTTTTATAATATGAGCTTTTACCCAGCTTCTACCTGTAAACAACACGGATTATCGGCGAGCTCGCCCATTAACCAGACAAGTTGAAGAGTATTAAGGTATATTTAACTAAAAAAAAACCTTTATTGGCATATCCATTTTATATATACATATGCTACATATATCACAAACTAACTCAACTTTTTCTTCTTAACTCCTTCTCCCGCCCTAGCCTCATCACAATTTTTACACCAGCACCATCCTCTCGCATCCATTCTTCTACCCTTCCTTTCCCTTCCATCCATTCCTTTCGTACCTCCTTACATTCCCTTCCTAAATGCGTCCACGTATCCTTTCCTTCTCTACACAGCGTACACCTATCATACTCTTCTCCCATCCATACATTTCTTCCTCTCTCCTCCGATCCACATCTCGCCCTGGCTAATGCCACCTTCTGCAGTCTAGTAAGGTCGGATCTTACTAGGTACCCCGGCCATTTCCCATGTACTTGCCAGCTCCTATACATAGGATTGTACCTATTATTTTCAATCCTTTCTTGTCTTTCCTGCATTTCCACTACTCCCCATTTCTCTTTCATCCGCGCAGCTACATTCACACCCCTTCCCAGCCATTCATTTACTAGACTTTCAGATACCCTTGCTCTTTCATACATTTTTTTTTTCGTTCCACTCTCCACTTATACTCTCTCCTGCTCCAACACATATTCTCCAAACCTCTTTCACCAGTCTTTCATTCCCCAATTCTCTCAGCCTCATCTCATATCTTGCCACTCGTTCCATTGCTTTTCCATACATACTCGCTCTATTTGTTTCCTGCAGCAGTATGTAACTAGGCGTTGACTTCTCAACCCCCAGTACCTGCTTCAGGAGCGCATATTGCTCTCGCTCAATACATTCATACATTTTCGTTCCCCACACTTCCACCCCATACATTATTATAGGCTTAACACATGCATCCCACAAACTGCACGCCATCTTCACATTCCCTCCGAGCCACTTACCCCATTTCTCTTTCATTACATGCCAAGCCTTCCTTGCCTTCATTTGCTCTAATCTGACATGTTCTTTGTACCCTCCATTCTCTCTAAACAATAATCCTAATTATTTAAACTCTTTCACCCGTTCTATCGCTTTTTCCTTCCACTTCAAATCATCCATTCTTCCTTCTCTCCCTCTATTCCTAAATCTCATCCACTTCGTCTTCTCAACATTCACACTCAACCCTCGCTTATCCATATACCTCTCAACTCTCTTCAACATCTCATTCATTTCTCCCCATTCTCTGGCCAATAACACAACGTCATCTGCATATGCTAACATCCACACCTTCGATTTCCCTATTACCACTCCGCCTGCCTGCCCGTTTCTTAGTACCTCTTCCATTTCACTGATATATATGTTGAACAATAACGGACTAAGCGGACATCCCTGTCTCACTCCCATCCATACCCTGTACTCATCCGATATTCTTTCATCCATTCACCTATCTCTCAGTACCGAATCATACGCAGCTTTCAAGTCCAGGAATACCGCATACATACACTTTCTCTCCTCTATCACTCTGTCTGCTATTCTTGCCAGTGTAAAAATTTGATCTCTTGTACCCCTCCCTTTTCGGAATCCTCCCTGTGATTCCGGAAGTAGACCTTTCTCTTCCACTTCTCTTTCCAGCCCATTCTTGATAATTGTCATGGATATTTTGTATGCGGCGCACATTAGTGTAATGCCCCGATAGTTATTTACGTCCTTCTTATTCCCGTTTTTGTGCATCGGACACACAACTCCCACACGCCACGCCTTCGGGATACCTCTCCCTTCTCTCCATATCTGGTTGAGTAGCTATCCAAATCTTCGTCTTCCTTCCCCTCCAATTCTTTTCCATTTCAGCCTTTAATCCGTCCAATCCGGCCGCTTTTCCACTTTTCACCTCTTCAAAACCCCTTTCCATTTCCTCCTCTGATAAGTCCTTTACCTTCAGTTCTACCGAGCTGCACCTACTCTCCACGGCTTTCAATACATTTCTCCTTCCAGTCCTGAAGCGATATCTCCATCTTTTCCCTCGTCCCTCCTCTCCTCAGAATTTTCCACAATTCCTTTTGGTTTTTACAAGCCCTCATGTCGTCCGCGTTTTTTCTTATAGCTTGTTCCTTCTTTATATTACATATTTTGTTGTAATTCGCCCTAGCCCCTGCTTCTCCCAATCGTCTTTCCAATCGTTTGCCGCTCTTCTTACTCTTCTCTTTGCCTTCCTACGCTCTTTATCGAACCATACCCCCCCTCGTCCCTGCTCCATTTCACTTTTCTCCCACATCTTGCTATAATCTCCTCCATCTCTTCCATGCTTTCCACTCCCCTCCAATTTATTTCCTCTAACCACCGGCCCATTCGTTCTAATTCCTCTGCACCGTCTGCAAATTTCCATTCTTCTACCATCTGTTGCTATATTAGTTGCCTCCCAGTCCTTATTTCTACTGATATCGGTAAATGATCCGATGACCCTAGTATTTCCTCCACTTCCATTCGTCTCACCATTTCTCTGCCCACCCCCTTTGTTACAACATAGTCTATTACCGAGGATCCCTGCTGCCCAATGTAGGTTTTTTTGCCCTCCCAGTCTCCTTCCGTACATCCTCCAACAACCCTTCTCCCAGCACCCTTCCTTCGCTATTGATTATTTTGTCTTTCGATGTTCTCTCTATTAACTCCCCCTGTTCATTTACCCCTCCCCTCATCTCGCCCATTCTAACATTAAAGTCCCCCCCACCACGTAACTCTTCCCTTCTCTCGTCTTCCTATACATTTCATTCCGAACTTACTCCCAATTCTTGTTCACATATACTATCCCTATTTCCAACTGACTGCACCCCACCCATACCATTCCATCCACCTTTTCATTAACTTCTATAACCCTTGCTTTATCTCCTTCCTAACTCCTATCACTATACCACCCTTCGCCCTTCCTCTTGCCGATGTCTTTTCTGCCCCTTTAATGAGCCACCGAAAATCCTTTGGCAACGCACCTTCAACACTTTCCCATTCCTCCTTTCGTACCCACGTCTCTACTAGTCCCACCACCTCCTTCCCCCCTACCCAATTCTCGAACTCCACTTGCCAACTCTCTCCCCTGCACTTTGACTTTAATCCTGCCCCTTCCCTTATCTTTTAATTGCTTTTTTTGCATTTATGCGGTCGCTTATTTCCTTCCACGTCATCTTTTTACCGTTTATTTCTAGTTTTCTATATCCCACCTTAACATCATTTCCTTTCTCTCTTTCTTCCCTACCCACCTTTCTCAAACCACCTTGAATATTTCTCTCCCTCACAGTCAAATCATCTTCTACATACACCTCCGTCCCTTTCAGTTTCCACTTGTTTGTCATTATTTTATTTTGCTGTTCAGATCTTTTATTTTCACCAATATCACTCCATTTTTCATTTCATATGCGTCTATAATCTCTACTTCCACCTCCAACTTTTCTTTTAGTAATTCGCCAACTTTCCCCCCTACATTTGCTCCTTTTATTCCTGTGTTTCTAATCACAATATTTGTACGTCTCATGTCTTGCTCTCTCTTTTTCTCCTTTTCTTCCAACTCTTGAATTCTGTTACACAGACTTATTTTTTCTTCCATCCATTCTTCTTCTTTTCTCTTAATTCCCTCTTTTACTGCTAGAAAAAGTATTTAACTAAAACACTTTATTACACTGTTTTTTTTTTAACGTACTACAACACCTACATATAACACAAAATATTACAATACATGCTGTAAGAGTTTGCCAATTGGCTATCGACCAGTCGTCTTTCCGCCTGGATTTTGTATTTTCGTCGTTGTCAAAATAAACGGATAAAATGTGATGATCGTTAACAGTCTATGTCAAAAGTCCCTGTCCGATATGTATGTCACTTAACTGTCTTGAATGTTGTGAAATGAGGTGATGAATTCATGGAGGGTTAGACTGGGGAATTTACGTTTGGAACTTACAGTTTTGTTACGTGGAATGCATAGGAAGTTTATTAGTTCTATGTTTATGGGATTTGAGGCAAATTTTTGAGATAAGAAGAAAAGTCTTTCTTTGATGGGAGTAATATTGGTGAGCTCATATAGGAGTGGATTTGAAGGATTATGTAAAGGGATCTTACAGTGCCTTGTATTTGTATATACATTTGTGTTTTGTAAATTCTTGTACATATCTCCCTGAAGATGACTAAAGGTGGAAACTAATCGAAGCAAATATAAAAAAACAGTGAAACAAACTAAATGTTTTAATTAAAATATACCTTAATTAGTCATAGGCGTAACTACCTTTCGGGGGCCCGACCGCAAAATAATTATTTAGGCCCCAAAATGCTGACTGTCAATTGCGGCATTAAGTTTACTTAAAATAGTTGCGCCTACATGGGTAGATATGTGGTAAGGAAATTTCAATACTCGTGCTTAAAGAAAAACAAAAAAATCTTTATTATTACAAGATCATATAAAATTACTTCTTCTTCTTTTTTATTCCTTCGAACTGCATACTCACCAATGGGTTGCTCTTCTTCATCTGGAACTTCTTACTGGTCTCTGAAACTTTGTAGTGGTCACGCTTTCTCTTACGCCTTCCAGTAATCCCTGCCAGGTTTTTCAGCGTCGGAGGCACAATATATTCAGGAACATAAGCTAGATGTTCCTAAATTTTTACTGTGTGTAAAGCTTTATCGTGACGCCGCACTTTCAAATCTGTTGGATTATCTTCAAAGTAACTCTTTAATCTTTTGCAATTGAAAATTTCTTGTTTGATTTCTTTCGGTCGGGCTTCTCGGACAGCAATCTTCGTCACAGGCATCCATCTCTTCTATTTTGAATATTTGTTGTTTTGCCGATCCAGATGGGCCCTTTGGCTTTCTAGCTCTCCACACCCCGGGCTCTAGCGCCATTATAGTTACGCCACTGTAATTAGTTCAAAAATGTTTCACCATGGGTTAAGTGAAAAGTTAATTATTAATATGTTGAAGAGGATTATCGTCCAGTCCTTCGGAAGAGTACGTACGGCAATTAAGAGCCAAACCACCGTTGCAATTTAAAAGAAGGGGATTACGGATTTGCATCTTTCATTCAAATTGCAGCCTAACGGTTATTTGAATTTGAGAGTTCGCTGATAGTAATTAGGTTGTTATCATAATTATTTTTCAGGAATTCTTTTCCAACGGTCACGTCGTCCTCAAAACATGCCCTTTTTGGTGCTATAAATACTGGAGGCAGCCGTTGGAATCGGCAGTACTCTCTCGTGCTGTACATGGTACAGCCAGTGGACTCAAGGATAACCAATCCCTACAATTTACGTTCCTTTTTATTTTAACCTCACAGAGCCAACGCCAGGAAACTCTGCCCAAAGCCGAGACAGCACGTCGTCGTACCAGCAGTCCTGCCAGTTTGCCAGTGCGATACCCGACGCTGAAGGCAGTCGTTCTGTTCGGAAGGCGTCCTGTTCCGACGCCGTCTTGTATCCGACGCTATCCGTCTGTTTCCAACTCCTTACCGCCGCAGCCTAGAATCGGCCTCACCAACGCCGACCACCAGCAACCACCGGTACTGTCGACCATCGCTGCTGGCATCTGCTTGTTTTTTGTTGTTGTTGTTTTGCTTAATAAACATCTTAAATTTGTATTTGTGTCCTAAAAGTTGGTTCCTCCTGCAATCAACATTATATAAATTCTGAGCTAGTTGGCTGTCCGCATACCTTCCCTTCCCTCTTGTTGACAGGTTGTCAAGGGACTTGGTAACACCGCAGGTAAGTTAATATACTGTACTAACTGCGACAAAATTAGGAACTGCATTTATGCTAGTAAGATTATACACACCCTAAAACTGCATGACCTCTGCTCCACAGACCAAGTGGCAGTCAGGGTGACAACCATGGCTGAGGGAATAATAACTGAGCCTCGTTATATCTCCCTTATAACTCACAGCAACCTCCCCCATCCAAGGAACTGCAGTGCCAAGAACCTGCTTCTTTTAGTAGGAAACGCAAATTCCCACCAGCCTCTATTGGGAAGCTCCAACACGAACAAAAGGAGTGAGTACATTTTAGACTGTCGAATAAAATCTAACTTAAAAATACTAACTAAGGGAAATTAACCCACTTTTGTTACTAAACAACGTAGCGAGATAATTAATATAACTATTGAGATTATGTAGCATCCTTGTTCTTTTCCTTTCTAAGCCTCCTCTTCGGGAAGAACTAAGTGTCAACCCGAACAAAACTATTATAGTTCCATTCACATATGTCGAATCACCCTCTGTATAAATAGAAAACAGTATTCATTCACTTGGTCACAGTTATTTAAATATATTAAATAAAAAATAAATCTTTAAATTATGTAAGGCATAGCTGTACTGACGAGGGATAGATCCCGAAACACGTGTCTGCAGATGGCCTTATATTATGTAACGTTCATTTTTTTGTTTTTACATTAAATTTTTCTCGGATCAAAATTTGTTGCATTATGCAATATTTTATTGATGTGCAACAGCAGGTGTACATTATGTAATTCAATATCCGGCGTGGGTATTTGCCCGGGAAGTAGTTGTTTTAATGTGCATTTGTTTAACGTACTTACGTAGGTAAGTCAATAGTCACAGAGCTAAATGTGAAAATAATTTATTAATTATTTTCAAATCATTTTTATTTAATACACCCTCTGTATAACCATATAGTCATTCTTTTTTCCGCACATTCTTCATCGGTACCTTCCCAATGTTATTGAAAGCGTTTTTGGTGGTGTTCGTGATATGAAGTTTACACAACATTTTATTGTCGAAGATTACACCTAGATATTTCGCTTCTTTCACGAAGGAAATAACTTTACCTTTGAGAGCACACCCATAAGGTGCTTGAACTCACAAAGAGCGAACTGAGGACATTTGTGGAAAATGGGATTCATTGGTAATTCTAATCAATAATTCCACGAAACCACTATTTTCAAAAAATCAAGTGCTTAATTCAACACTAATCCGGCTATTTTATGTTTTCTGTTGACAGTGCATTTAATAGAAAATTCCTCAACTATTACCTTCAAACTCGTAACAAAACTGTTACGCCCATTGGCATAGATATGAAAATTACGACAACGCATTATACATGATATATACGATCTTCTAATTATCCTTTTAGGGAACTATAGTACATCTCAAAAGAATACTGTAACGACGTGCAGATTGTAATAAATTCATTTAAAAATTAGAGTTTTTTTTTAATACTCCGAGCATTTGAAAAAAATAATGTAACTTATTTTTGGTCTACCATTTATACATGCATTTTCTCATAATATTGGTAAAACCTTGATTCGCCCGGCCTGGGCCTGTACAGCAATTGTGAGAAATATTTTTGGTGTTGAAACAAAAGAAGAAATGCCTTTATCAAATTATATTATAAGTAGTCGTTTTAGTGATTTATCAGTTGATATTAAAAACAATAATAATTGATAAGTACGCCTATCGTTGTACATATTTCATATTAAAAAATGTGATGAACGTGTATGCGCGACTTTTGTGAGGCTCCTCAGTTTAAAAAGAGTTTCTAGTGTTATCAGTGATTTTGACACCTCAATTAGAATCTTTTCCAGTAAGTTTTTTTACTCCTTTTCCGTTCTACTATTAGGTGTAAGAAGTTGAATTTCGTTTTTTATCTTGCTGTATTTCTCTAGCCATGTTTTTCTATCCTGGGTTTGTCCAGTAAGTGCATTATTTTATATTTAAATTTTGAGCATGTAACACTCAAGATTAACTCAATAAATCGAGAATGATACACAGATTAGCGTGGTATAGCAGATATTTATTTACATATTTAAATTAATATTTTTCTCCTATCACGAAAGATATTCTCATTTAAATTAATAAAAGCAATTACTTTTTTTTTTCTTATTCACTTTTTAATTTTTAGGGTAACTTAGTTTCGACTCACCAGCCCATTATCAAACCAAATACTTAAATTTAACATTGACTTATACAGGGTGTTACCGAAGTGCCCGCCTTCGATATCTCGCTTGTCGGTAGAAATTCAACATTATGTTATTAATAAAACTCAAGACGCATAATATACAATTGTTTTCATATATACAGGGTGATCCGTTTTCACGGAATTGATATCAACTTTGTTATTTTATATAGAACATATTATATTTTTATTCGATTCCTCTTTAAATTGTCTTTACAGCAATATAACATAGGTAGTGGTTTTCACTAGCCGTACTGAAGAAAAAAATATTTTCTAAAAAAATTGACAGTTACAATTTAATTGTGGGACGCAGGCAAAATAAAAAAAAATTAAATTAAAATAAAAAATAAAAAATCAATATATCTATTCGTGTAAATATCCATAGAAATTTTAGTAAAACAAATTTTAAATTCTCTTGAAAATGGGCTAATAACCCGAAACTAGTCGAGAATTTAAAGTTATTCAATCTAATCTGTGTTTTATTGGTTGATTTTTAATACTTTATTCATATTTATTTCATACAATACGAACTACCAATGTCTAAATATTAAAACCATTAATTATATTAAAGTTGCAGGTTTAGAAGAACAACAAATAATTTATTTCTTCAAAAAGAAGAAAATGTTATCGCAAAATATATGGTTAAATAATGAATGTTTAAGGAGGAAAAAAAAATCATAAATATCAAATCAAATTCAAAATCCGCAAAAATTGCGATTAAAAAAGCAGAATTAATTTGGATAAAGGAAGAAAGGAACGAACAATACAGAGTGAGAAATATAATAGAGCACTACATTTATTTAGTTCATTCGGAAATTACTTACAAAATGTCTCCAAAAGATTTTTACAACTTTGACAGTGATGTAAGGTATGAAGTTAATATTTTTATTCATGAAAAATATTTAATTCAAAGAAATAAACTAGATAGATTAGAAAAAAATCAAAAAGATAACAGATTAAATTCAAATAACATTAGAGACAATTCAACATCTGATGTAATTAATTTATCTAACATAACTTTCTCCAATGTTGAATTAAAAATTTTATCACTACAAAAAATTGCTGGTTTGATTTTAAAAACAATAATGATTTAAAAATTATCGTTGCAGAATGTGAACGAAATTTATTAAATATGAAGAAAGAATGCAATTATGAAAGACATCAAATCGAAAAAATCATAAAATCATGTAGTTTCTCTTCTAATTCAACTAATTTAAAAATAATAAAATCAATTAAACAGAAATCAGGCGAAAATGACAAATCTAATACAACTGTTATATTAACAAAAGAATTATATATTCAAAAAGTGAATAATTTCATTAATCAAGAAAATATAAATATTTTAAAAAAAGATCCAACAACTAAATATCAAGGAGAAATTAAACAATTTCTATCAAAAAATTCAAGTTTTAAAAAAATGATAAATTTATTATAATAACAAAAAATCCTATTGCTCCAAAACTTTACGGTTTAATTAAAACTCACAAAACAAACCTACCAATCAGACCTGTTGTTTCGTATATAAATTCACCTTGCAGAAACTTAGCTATCTATACTAGTAAATATTTTAGAAACATTACAAATTATAAATCAAAATATAGTATTAAAAATAATATAGATTTAACAAATAAATTAGAAGATTATAAAACACCTTTAAATTCAAAAATAGTTTCTTTTGATGTAACGAATATGTTTCTTAGTATTCCTTCAAGTGAATGTGTTAAAATTATTAAAAATATTTTAGATAAAAATAATATTAATCCAATTATTAAATAAGAATTACTTTCTTCTTTTAAATTATGTATCGATCAAAATTATTTTAAATTCAATAACATTTATTATAAGCAGAATTCTGGATTGGCCTTTAAGTCCATTACTAGCTGATATCTACATAAATAAATTAGAAGACACAATTTTTAAAAATCCACTTACAAAAAAACATATTAAATTTTGGTATAGATATGTTGATGATATTATTGCATGCTTTGATGGATCTGATGAAAACTTAAATTCATTTTTAGAATATATCAATTCTTTAAACCAGCACATAAAATTTACTTTAGAAATTGAGTGAACTTCTTCTTAAATTTAACTATTATACACAAAAACAATCAGATACAATTTGAGATTATAGAAAACCAACCAGTAACAAAAATTCTATCCCGTTTGATTCATTTCACCCCCTTTGTCAAAAATTATCAACATATTATTCTATGATCAATAGAGCTTTCAAAATTCCACTATCAAAACAATCATTCAATAATGAATTAAATTTGATAAGAAATATTGCTGCAAAAAATGGTTTTCCTTATCACACAATTAAAAAATTAATTAATAAATAATTCAGAAAGAAAGCACTTTTTGAAATGTATCCAAAAATTATAGAAAACAATAAAAAAATATTTAACTTTAACTTATTTTCGAGAAATTTCAGAAAGAATTGCAAATATATTTAGAAAAAATAATTACAAAATAGGATTTAGAAGTAAAAATAAATTAGGTAATATATTATACAATCGAAAAAAATAAAACAGAAAAACAAATCTGGTATTTATAAACGTATATGTCCTGATTGTAATAGTGTGTATATTGGAAAAACGTAATATTGCACCGTATTTCATACGATGTAATATTATTTATTAAACACTTTTCAATTGTTTTCTTAACTTGTCATAAAAATAGGAATATTTTTTATATAGCATGCTATATGCTTATATTTCGTAGTCTGTAAAATATTTCACATTGTGTAATACCTTTAAGACATTTTAAGAATTAATTAAATGGTTGGCCATGGAAATAGAGAAATGATTTACTGTCACAAACAATAATGTTTTATATTATTTTGACAACTAAAATTTCGCATGCATGTGGCTCGTTTATAAGATCAGCAGGACACGTTTCCTTGTGACCGGAAAACGAAATTAATTTAATACAATTTTCAACCCCCATTCATCTAGCGTATATAACTTAAGAGCGTGCTATACCTCCTTCTTTTCTAATAAAGTTGTTTTTTCGTTATTATTGTAGATATTTAAAATCTGTTTTTGCTAATACTTCTATTTATTAGTTGCGGGGTGCATAGCGTTGAGTATTTTTTTATTTTTTTGGAAAATATAAAAAATAAAAATAAAAAATAAATAAAAGGAAGACGCTATACCATCATAAATTTTTTTGAATAAATTTAATCCTAATAACATTTTCTTATAAAAACGATTTTTAAATGAAAAAACAACTTTTTTAAGTTCCAAAAAATAGACCTGTAAAATGCTGCCATGAAGCGGGATTAAAAAGAATCAATCTTTATGAGCGGAGTTTTGATAAGTGTACGATCCCACTTATTTGAAACAGTGTTATTTTGGATACGATTATGGGAACAAGTATAAGTTTCTGAAATTTATTAAAATACGTTTCTAGAAAAAATTTCTGGTGAATGTGGTTTCAGGAAGTTAGCGCGACCAAGTGCGCGGATCGGGTTGTTTTTAGCAGAGCAGACTGTTTATTCATGCGTTATTGAATAATAACTTTATTATATTTGTACAAACACAATTTAAATGTTATTAATTACCGATATTTTTATTATAAATACAGGTTGTTCTAACTTTGTTATTAGTTGATATAGAGAATCGGTTAAATTAGAAAAGTAGTAGTAAATTTTCCGGGGATTTCAATGGTAAAATTAGAAAAACAAAAGACTATCGCCTTTTTTAAGATATTAACAAAACAAGTATTTTGTTTCCTCTATTATGGCACCATATCAACAAAGTACTGAAGTACTGAAGAAAGGATTCTAAGTATTTTTATTCAAGCTATCTTCATGTATCTCAATCAACCCAAACAAATAACCAAGTTATTTGCATTTAAATATTCTTTTTTACTTATTTATTTATTACGATTCGCATTTTTTTTATGGTATATAACAGATGACGATGAAATATAGTATTTGCGGCTATGCAGAAAGTACATGTGAATTTGATTATTTAAATAGATCACACTATATATTATTTAATTTTTAGAATCTGCGTATTTTTTTAAAACAAAAATATATCAAAATTAATTTAATCATAATAAATTAAAGACGACGCAAGCGCCACCTTTTGCCTAATTTCAAGTGGCATCGTCAACGATTTGGGTCTACAAGGTAGACGACCGAGAATCATTGTTTCGTCCACTAAAGGAAGGCGAACTTGTCCTGTTTATAAAAACAAAGAAAACGAAATTCACATTTAATGAAACGTTCAGTCACCAAAAGGTGGTGCTTGCGTCGTCTTTAATTTATTATGATTAATATGGGGTATATAACTCCAACATAATTTCCGTTCAGCAGCCTTCATCAAGGCATTGCACATGGAACACACTAGTATGATTAGGTTCGAAAAACCGAAATGGTCATCACTAGTTATCCATACGCTAGATGAATGGTGACTGAACGTTTCATCAAAATTAGTTTATTAGTTTTAGATATAGGTATATACATAAATATAATGATATGGAGAGTATCCTATTTTTAATAAGCAAATGCACATCTACTTTCGGTATATCCGCAAATGTAACCATATTTAAATCATTTTAAGTTAAATGGTCTTTGCTATTTCTATTGCCTCTGTTCGTCGTGTTATAAAGCTATATTTTTATCTATCATAGAAATTTCGCAACTGTAAATAATTCATTTATTCGACTAGTTATTGTGACTTGAAATATAAATTTGAAATCTTTGTCTCGTTGATTGGTTGTTGTTGTTAAGTCTTAAACTAAACTCTGACTTGATTTAATCAATTAATTAAAATGATTATAAGTTAACAATTTCACTGATTGATATATTTTGATTAGAATTCAGCGAAACAACCAATTACAAAAAAATGAATTTGAAAACGAAATAATAACTTAAACTAACAGATTCACTTTGTTTATATAACTATAATTTGATTTACCAAAGTTACAAACAAAGTGAATTGGTGTTTTATATAAATTTGAACATGGTAGAGAAGCCCCAATGACTAATAAATTAATAAAAGCTGGTAAGGAATAATTTTAACAACAATAGGAAAGAGCATTCATTTGGAAAACCTATTTAAATAAATTAAACAAAAAGAATTTGAAAATAATGAATAAATTATTTTATATTTTGAATCCATTTTTTACTTACGTTACGCAAGTGAACAAATGTACATTAGAACAACTACTTCTCTGGTAAACACCCCACCAGATAATCAATTACATAATGGACACTTGATGCTGAATATCAATAACATATTGTACAATGCAACAGTTATTCGAGAATATTTAATGTAAAAAAAATATTTGCTGAAGAAGTACTTATTTTAATGTACATTTGTTTTAAAGTTCACAAATTCATTTAATCTGCTGGTATTTACTTTCGAAAAAAAAAAAAAAAAAAACGCCCAGACGGGTCGATTGGTATTTTCAATTCCACTAAAAATGTATCGTTCAAACTTAATTGTGTTCCATTGCAACTGTTAGTCATCTAATTTTTTTTAAGGGGTATCGGTACAGCTCTTTGGTGTGTTTCTGGCTCAGTAGATGGCACCGCTTTATATGGGACTTATAATGTAAAAGTTTTTCCGTTATTTCTCGAAAACTGTAGTTTGTAGGGGAAAATGAAAATCACCATCGTGTTCAGCGCAGTTAGGAGCAGTACGCATTTGAAACCTTTTTTTCCTAGAATTAAGTATTTGTAAGAAAATAATTAAACAAAATATTTAAGGCTAACATTCCCGCCTGTGTTAAATAAAGACAAACGTGAAACGATACCAATACATTTTTGCGAGTGAAGAAAGAGGATAGATAATTGAATCGTCGTCGTAGTTTTTCAACTTGTAATCTATCGCACTCCGTCGCCTCCGATTGGAGATTGACGCCTCGACATGCATTTCTAGTCCACGTGGACTCGTAAATACAGAATATAAACAAACAAACATAGAAAGAAATTGAATACGCTGATTTTGGAGCCGACAAAAAATCAATGAAAGCATCCAGCGGCATAACGCTGATATTTATTTACCGATTTGAATGAATTAAATAATAAAATCAATGTCGGTTTAAATACTATAAAATAATAGTAATTATGGGACGATGCAATTTCGTCCAAGCGCGGATACCTAAGGGATACCCCCCGGCGAGAAACACAGTAAATTTTATTCAGATCGAATGGAACATTCAATTGTTATCAATAAAATATTTTTTTATTAATTTTTGTATTTATATTTTGTTCTCAGCAACCTAAGGTCAAGCCATTTCCAAAAATCAGCCGGACATTCTTTATATAATTGTTTTGTTTCACCAAAATATGATTATTTTCTCCGACAAGTTTCAACTTTCGTCGAAATTATCCTTGATATTGATGAAAAAATTAATAAAAAAATCTCTTTCTTACACAATATTGGTGTTAAACCCTTAAGGGATGGTTTCTTTGAAAAAGCCGTTTGGACGAAATTGTAAGGTCCTGTAATTATACATTTTTTCAAAATTAAGTTCAATGCCAAATAATAGTCATCTTTCAATTTTTAAGGGAAACTCCATAATCGCGTTTATGAATGAAAAGTATTTCCAGCAGATCTCGGACAATGCAAATCCTATCAAAAAAATAATGCATTGATTCCTAAATAATCACGTATATTCCTCGACGGCAATGGACAACTCTCAAAGTTATATTTATACGCATTTTGCAATTAGTTAGTGACAAGTGTTATATTTAGAGTATTTTTATCTATTACGAATTGAATTTGATTGCAAAAAATATGGCCAAAAGGTACACAGATTCAAAATACCCTAAAAAAGTTAACCGCAATCTGTATCTAGACCAAAACAACGTCTAAATGCTGGTCTATTACAATATTTGAATTCAGGGTAAATAAAATCAATTGCGTTAGAGGTTTTAGTTATTCACAAATAAAGTTTTACAAAATTAATTTTCGGGAGTTGTATGCTTTATTTTAGTAAATGTGCATTTAGAATTGAGTACTTTTTATACAGAGTGAGTCACCGAAGTGAGTGCCTTCGATTTCTCCCTTGTAGAAATTCACCATTAATTTATTGATAAAATAAATAGGAAAGAGTATTTATTCACTTGGTCATGGTTATTTAAATAAATTAAATAAAAATGATTTGAAAATAATTAATTAATTATTTCCACATTAGCGGCGGGATATTTGCCCGGGAAGTTGTTGTTTTAATTTGCATTTGTTTAACGTACTTACGTAACGTAAGTGAAAATATTACAGAGCTAAATGTGGAAATAATTTATTAATTATTTTTAAATTATTTTTATTTAATTTATTGATAAAACTTTCTTGAGAATAGAGGGCGGAAATCATATCAACTATTTTATTTCAAATGGAACACCCTAAATATTATTTTTTATTCGTTTCCTCTTTAAATTATCTTAATATTAATATAACATTATTAGTAGTTTTGACTAACCATTATTGCAGAAAAAAAATTCTAAAAATTCCGACAGTTGCACAATAGTTGGTATACTATAAAATTATATTTTTTTGTGTGTTTTGAGATGGAGAAATTAAATTGTTTATATATAATATTTGTATACACTGTGCAAATAAATAAAATAATTTTAAATATGTGACTTTTCAAACGGACATATTTATTTAAATGGCACCCTATACTTTTTTTTTAATTATCATAAAATGATACAAATATTTCATTAAACATACTAGATGCCTATCATCTATACTTATTGAAGTATTTCACATTTTGTAGAGAGTAATATTGAAACATGTGTGTGTATTTTCGCTTTATTTTAGATTATAAAGAACTTTAAACTTTTATCTGAAATAAAATTATATTTACGCTTTATTACTTACTTTTATTTATTTTATTTTTTATTTGTCTGAAATGAAATTTCGTCACGAAATTATTTCTTGTAAGTATACCTGGTGTTCGATAAAAAAATGCCTAACGTCATAGCCGATAAAATATTTAAAATTTCAAATACTAAGAAATACGAATATAACATAAATCACGTAGCGTGGCTCCTTTGTTGCCGAGGAGTATGCGTTATTATTTAGGTATTTTTGAAATTTAACATATTGCAAAAAGTACTCCACGGGTATAGTGCTCCCGATTATCTGAAATCAATGCAATTTTTCTTTTTTTTTTGATAGGATTTGCAGTGTCCGAGATCTGCTGGAATTACTTTTCATTCATAAACGCGATTATGGAGTTTCCCCTTAAAAATTGAAAGATGACTATTATTTGGCAGTGAACTTAATTTAAAAAAAAATGTATAATTACTATTATTTTATAGTATTTAAACCGACATTGATTTTATTTTTTAATTCATTCAAATCGGTAAATAAATATCAGCGTTATGCCGCTGGATGCTTTCATTGATTTTTTGTCGGCTCCAAAATCAGCGTATTCAATTTCTTTCTATTTTTGTTTGTTTATATTCTGTATTTACGAGTCCACGTGGACTAGAAATGCATGTCGAGGCGTCAATCTCCAGTCGGAGGCGACGGAGTGCGATAGATTACAAGTTGAAAAACTACGACGACGATTCAATTATCTATCCTCTTTCTTCACTCGCAAAAATGTATTGGTATCGTTTCACGTTTGTCTTTATTTAACACAGGCGGGAATGTTAGCCTTAAATATTTTGTTTAATTATTTTCTTACAAATACTTAATTCTAGGAAAAAAAGGTTTCACATGCGTACTGCTCCTAACTGCGCTGAACACGTTGGTGATTTTCATTTTCCCCTACAAACTACAGTTTTCGAGAAATAACGGAAAAACTTTTACATTATAAGTCCCATATAAAGCGGTGCCATCTACTGAGCCAGAAACACACCAAAGAGCTGTACCGATTCCCCTTAATGGTTGAAGGAATTATTTTGTAAACAGTTAAATATAGTTATAGGAAATTATAAATGAAAATGTCTAAAATTCTCTGAAGAAAATAAATATGTAATAATATATAGGGTGTTACAATAAAAAATAGAACTTTTTATTGGCATTTGTTTATTTGCCACCATGTATATTCAATTGTTAGTCCAGGAGATGCACAGTTAAAAACACTAATTGACCAATCTAAAAGTTTTTTTTTTCAAAATTTGTCATCTGAATATAATTTATTTAAAAAAATAAATGTGTTCTATATGTTACGATTGCATTGTACAAGGCCATTTTAATCTGTCAATATTTCATGAACAGTTGATAGTATATACAAAAAATCTATTTAAAATAGCAAAGTGAAAGTGAAGTGAAGGAATGTGAAAATATTTTTCATGAGGTGCATTTTTTTTTTTCAAATTTTTCTTGGTCAGCAACCCTATAAACTTTTAATTAATGGCCGTTATTTGTGGTCTATTCATAATTTTTGTGTTTAATTATTATATTTTTTATGAATACATTTATTTTATAATTTTAATTTAAATATAATTTTTCACCACATATGCAAAAAAAAATATTTTTTTAATTTGTAGTAAATTTAATAATTATAAATTAGTTGCCGATTAATCTATAATAAGAAATAAATGAATTTTACTTCAGTGTCAAATTCAACATATTACATTCAATTCTATTAAATTGTTTAAATATACGACGAATTTTAGTCAAAAGTATATATATCTTCCTTTTTATTATTAAAAACAAAATATGTATGCGATTTAAAAAAAAAAACGTAGAAGAAAAAAATAAACATCAATGAGAATGATTTTTCTAATCTATATTAATGTTATCAGAAAAACAAATATTGTATCCCATTTTTAGTAAAACAATTTTTGCTACAATTGTTCAAAATGCTGTTATATTTAATTGTTAATAGATAATTTCTAATATCAAATGTATAATTAATAATTACGTTCTAACATTTTTTTTTTAATTGAAACCGTTTCAATATACAAGCTACATATGCAGATCGATTGAAAAGTGCAATCTATAATCAAAAAATTCGAAATAAATAAGACGAATACGTGTGTATTTGTTTAGAAATTAAAAAAATATTGGAGGGGAGACTGAACGCGCCTATTGCGCGACTATCTTCGTCTGACAACGTTGACTCCTCATATGTACTCTTCCAAGGCGTTCGCGGGTTAGATACAGACGTAAGGGGAAAGAATATTTACATCGGAGTTGATCAGCTGATACAGCGCGCTCTTAAGTAACAGATGGCGCTTGAGCTATATTTCCAATTATATGATTCATATCAGGTAATTTAATCACAACACAACATCCGTTCGGCTACGTTCTAAGACTATAACAGACAGCCAGCTCTGTGTATTTTTTTATTTATTTATTTATTTATTCATACAATCAACGGAAATTATATTCCAATAACAGATTAAATCTAAATCCATATGATACGAAACAAAATGTAATGAATTACATATAAGATCTATAAAAAATAAAAACAAAAATGAGTCTCCAAATATAACACTACATAATACTAACCTTACGTCTAATTATAACTGTTTTTTTTTAAATAAGTGTACAATATCGAACATGATAACAAGTATAAGTACTTAGTGTAACAAAAACTAGAGTCCAAAGATACTAATCGGTTGTAAACATTACACATTGCAAACAACGGTAAGCCTAAAAGTAGCTTTCTCTCTCTCCAATAAAATTATTTCCCTTTCACTCAACAGCGTTTCTACATTCCAGATGGCGCTGTACAAAGGAAAATAATTTATAGGAATCTATTCCTCTTTTATAATTAATCTTATTAGAGAGATGCTTTTATTAGTGCAAAATTTTATTGTATAGTAACAAAATATCCCACGGGGCTAATAATTCTGTTAAAAATGAATTAGTTTCATATGTAATGTTTACAATTATCTGCTTTTTGCCATTGTTATAAAATAAATCCACACACTTTTGTTAGCGCTTACGCCCTCGCACTTGTAAGGACCGGAGGTGAGTCGTACCCTCGGACCGATAAGAAAAATCATATCTAATGTAGAGTTTCACTTGGTATCACGAAACCAAGAATTACGTGTACATTTGTAAATAAACTGTACTTGTTGAACGACAACGACTTTTTAGAACCACAACACAGAGCATTCCCATCCAATGCTCAAAAACACTATTCATGTATAACGGTAGAATTAAATAAAAGAGTGTATAACAAATTGATTGAAATATATATTACCATAATGGACACATTTTAAATGAAATGAGTACATTCTTAAATTATACGATTTTTTGTTTACTTGATAGTCGTAACAACGCCGACGACTGCTTCCCTCATATGCAAATTTTTATTTTAGCGGACAGATTTCCTATGAAACTAGCCCGACCTGACTACCTTAATCAAGACATTGCAAATGAAATGGTTCGAAAGATCGAAATGGCCACCATGAGTTAGTCATATATGAACAGTGGTTGAATATTTTATTAAATAAATGTATTTCATGAATTCGTGGATAAAATTAATCCATTTTTTCCGTTTCTGCTTCTTCTTAAAACACTTGTTTTTATTTTAAGGAAACGATGAACAAACCGAAAAGACACAGCAGCATCTGTCGCGATCCAAAAGAAGCGCTCCTCAATGCAGTCTTGAAAAACCGACATGATGATATTGAAAATATATGTACGAATAATGGAGGGATTTTAAATGAGAGGTACAGCGACAAATATTTCAAGCCGATATTGTTCATTGCATTGGTAGAAGGAGCAAAAAAAGTTAGGCCAGAAACTATTGATTGCCTGATAAAATTAGGAGCTTCGTTAAAATGCGACCCCAACGATGCTACACACAGTTATTACGAAGCCATACATTTCGCAAGTCTTGGTAAGTAACAAATAAAAATGTACTACATTTGTACATAAATAATAAATGTAACATTTTGTTGTGATTTTAATGCCAAAGAAATGGATTCCCACTCCCGCTTATTCAAATTAGTAATTTCATACGACCATATAAAAAAATATCATTTTAAGCACAGATTCTCACGCTCGAAAATTGACAAGTTCGCACAATGTCAAAACCTGTGCGTTTTTAACGCTTAAAAATCGCACGGCTGACAAGAAACATCAAAAACTTCCTAACCCTCTTAAGGAACCCGAGCGCCACCGACAGATGGCGCAGCAACAAACATGAAGCACTTAATAATAATAATCTTTATTTTCCAAACGGAAAAACCCAATACAGGACAAAATCAAAAGCAATATAATAACATAACACTAATAATACAAATTATATATAATTGAAAATAAATGCACTTAATGATATTAAAACAAACAAAAATAATAATTAAAATTTCTTCACATTACAAAAAAATATCGTCAAAATATTTATTAGAATTGATACTAATATGAGAGATCGGTGCTTCTAAAAAGATGTTAGTTATGGCTGTAGGAGTATAAAACGTAATATCTTGACCTGATGACAAGCGCGGAACATTAAATTTAACCATTAAGAGCAACTGTGGCGAATCAATAATATTATATTATAAAGCGACTTCTGACCAACGCATATTATAAAACCTTAAAATACTTAGATGTACGCATTAAAAAGCCAAGCATCCTAAATGCTGATGACGAAATATTACTGATTTGCTCAGAAAACGATAACCGATTGTCAAACAAAACCCCAAGATCTTTAACCATATACTAGAAGAAATAGGCCTATTTGTTTTAATTATTCCATTCAAGAAAATATGTTCGTGAAAAATAATTCGTGAACGTACCGGGTGTCCAGATAAGAAAGGTCACCGGCTATATCTCAGGAACTAAGACTCCTAGAGCTTCCAAATAAAAAAATATGTTAATAAAAGTGACCATGGGAAAATGTTGGAAATAAATTTCAAGTTCGTATCTCTTCCAGTAGGGGGCACAATGAACAGTCGAAAAATAATTCTGCTATTATCTCAAAAAAAGTTCAAATAAAGTCATCATAAAACTACACTTTTTGAAATCATGATGAGTTTATAAAACAAAAATGTTACAGACATTTTTCTCTTACTCTTGAAATAAAGGGTGGGGGAAGGTATGAATTTATGAAGAGCAAATGTCAAATAACTCTTTTGTTTTTTAACCGATCTTAATGATTTTAATTTCATACGAAAGAACTTATCATACTGATTAAAACAATTGACAACAATCATAGAAATAAGCAATTCAGTCGCCGCTAGGTGGCGCCAAGTTAAAAAGAATATAATTTTCCCATTTTTCTTACAAATTTCAAATGGAATGATATATTTTTCTTAGTATCAAATAGAAATTGTAAGAAATTTGGTGAAAACCGCATCTCAATACCTTTATTCTATCACAAGTTATATATAAAAGAAAATTTCAAATTAAAGATTTCAAATGTCATTGAAAAACTTTTTGAGGTTAATAAAATTTATAACAAAAACAACAAAATTGAATTAGTTTATCACCACCAAGGGACATTTTCTAAAGCGTGCTAAATTATTTGGATATACTCTTTCTTGAGAGGTGAATAGATGGGGATGTTTATTTTTTGGTCACCATGATTTGCCAAATGTTCAAATTTTTATTTTTGGGGCAAATTAAAAAATATTTATCAATCCAGGCCCAGAACGAGGAAAGACATAATTTTTTGGATCTGAAATGCAAAAACTTCAGCAATAGATATACTGCTATTGCTGGAGTGGATGTCGCTGCTTATTTAATTGTATAAAATTATGTGATTTTTCATTGAACAATTTGAAAGACACAATTTTGATTTAAATTTGGTATTGAAAATGTTTTTCCATTTGGTTTTAATACACTTTTCACCTGTATTATATGAAATTTCTTTATTAAAAAAAAAAAAAAAATGAGAAAATTATTTTTAAAATTAAAAAGCGCCCCCTACCGGTGACAAAATAATTTAATTTTGTTATTTTAGTTATAATTTCATTTATTTTAAATTAACACATATAATTCTTAAAATTTACATTAATAATTTTTAATTCTAAAAATTCTTTTAATTATAACTTGTGATAGGATTTAGATATAGACTTCCGGTTTTCACAAATAATCTATACTTTAAGTTAGCGCCACCTAGCGGCGATAAAGTTAGCTATTTTTCTGATTGTTGTCAATATTTTTAATTAGCATGATAAGTTCTTTCGCATGACATTAAAATCATTAAGATCGGTTAAAAAACAAAAGAGTTATTTGACATTTGCTCTTTATAAATTCTGACCTTCCCCCACCCTTTATTTCAAGAGTAAGAAAAAAAAATCTGTAACATTTTTGTTTCACGAACTTATCATGATTTCAAAAAGTGTAGTTTTATGATGTCTTTATTAAACATTTTTTTTTTTGAGGTAATTGCAATATTACTTTTCGACTGTTCATTGCGCCCCCTACTGTAAGAGTTACGTACTTGAAATTTATTTCCAGCATTTTCTCATGATCACTTTTATCAACAATTTTTTTATTTGAAAGCTCTAGCACTCATAGTTCCTGAGATATAGCCGGTGACCTTTCTTATCTGTACACCCGGTACGTTCACGAATTATTTTTCACGAACATATTTTCTTGAATGGAATAATTAAAACAAATAGGCCTAATTCTTCTAGTATATGTTACGGTAATACATTTATTAATGTTAAGAGACAAATTGTTATTGTTACACCACTCACAAATTATATCCAGATTCTGCTGCAACGCAATGCAATCATTTTCACTATTAATGATGTTTTATATTTTAATATCATCTGCATATGCTAATATTGGACATGATATTGATACAATCAAGTTATTAATAAATATGTTAAACAGCAAGGGACCTAAATTAGAGCCTTGCGGTACACCTGAAAGGGAGTTAAATTCGTATGATTTAAATCCGTTGAAATAAACATAATTTATTCGCATATTGAGGTAGGAAGAAATGAAACCTATAAAATGTCTAGAGGGTCCAAAGATGTCAAGTTTACTAAAATTGTATGATTAATTGTATCAAATGCCCGCGTAAAATCTGTATATATAACATCAACTTACTTACCAGAATCGAGAGCTTCACTCAGGTGTTGTGTTATAATAGCTAAATTTGTCGTTGGACATGAAGCCATGATGATGTGGAGATATATAAGGTTTCGAATGTCTATATATAACGTCATAAATAATTTGTTCAAAAATGTTAGCAAAGTTAGCAAGAATAGCAATAGGTCTATAATATATAGATTCACCACGCTTGAACACGGGAGTAATAACGGCAAGTTTCCATATATCAGGAAATATCCTATTACTTAAAGAAAGGTTGAATAGTATATGTAGAGGATACGAGAAAACAAATTTACAATCTTTGATTATAAAATTTGGATACAGAGTGTTTCTATTTTTATGAAAGTAAGTTTTTAGTTTTATGTCAAAATTGAACCACGTTGGCTAGATATCCATGGTACCCTATTTCATTAAAGGTATTGAAGTATTATATATATAACAATAATAATAATTTATTTATTTACGGAAAATTCAATTTCTATTACATACAAATAAACAATAACTAAAAATACAAATTAACAAATAAATTAATCAATTATTATCCCAAGTGGTTTTACGAGTTGTTGGGTTAACAGAATAAATATAAATAATTCAAACAATAATGTATAAATACTTAAATAAGACAGCGTGTACAAGTAATGACAAATTACAATGACGAATAAATAAATAAATTAAAACAAAACAGATAACTAACTAAAAGTCCGGTATTCACACTAAATATGAAGCAATACCGTAAAATAAGATATAAATATTTAACTGCGCATACTAGTTAAATACAACTAAATACACTATTTATCACGGTTTAAGATCAGTACAGTAACAAATAATAATTCATTATTGTATATATTTCAAGGGACGTTACAGAACTAAATTAAATGAGTTATTAATAACCTTTTCAAAAAAAAATAATAATCAATGACTGGAAGTAACGCTAAGTAGATCAACTGCGATTTAAATTAAAAGACTTCGTGAATAGAATAAAATGCCTATCATTCGCTAGTATATTTGCAACACGCATTATTCTACTCAATGGGCAATTCATACCATAACTAGTGGAATGAAAACCAATACGAAAAATCGGCTTAAGTCGAGATTGTGATTCTCGTGGGACGTTAAATTGCAGTCCACTGACTAGCTCAGAGCAGTCAATAAGCCCATTTACTAATTTGTTTAAAAACTTGACGTCTAAATTAATTCTCCTCTCTGCTAACGATTTTAATTTTTCACAATAATTTATTAATGTAATAAATCTGCATATATAATATTTTACATATTATGTCGTTTACCCTTAAACATGTATTTTTTACTAAAAAATTATATATGTATGAACATTTATTTATTATTTTTTATTATAATTTAATTATGTTCAACCACCATCATCTAGCATTTGCTAGGGCAGAAAAACCTATGGACAATAGCCCATACAGACAACTGTATACAAGCCCTGTAATATTATACAATTATATGTTTATAATACTCAATATAAGTCTGATAATAAAGATGTTGCTCTCTCTCTCACTCTCTCTCTGGCATTTGGATAATTGATAATGGCCATTTTGCTTGCCTACTTAGTAGACTCAAATATCACTTCAAAATAAGGGCCAAAAGAGGTGAACTAGAGCAAAATAATATCAATCTCTGAATACTTCATGTCCCTCACTAAAATAGGCACGAGCCTATTTAGGTGATTGCAAAGTACATCTTTACAAATTGACTGTTCTGCCAATGATAGCCAAAACTCGCAAGCTTCAAGTGCAACTGCTTCGTCAGAAACTTGTGTCCTTAGAAGCATGTATTCAATAATTTCCCTCATATGTGGCACTAGTCTATCCATTCTTACTTCTAACAGCATCACTAAAGCTCTGGAAACATTCTTCCTTACTTCAGGATCGTCATCTGTTGCCACATGAAATAAATTCGACAAAAACGAATCAATGTGGAGCATCAACGCTTGCGATCGTTGAATTATAAATTAATTAACACAGCCTATGGCGTAAGAACGAATCTTTGGACTCGAATGACTAAAAACTGAAGGAATTTAGGGATAAGTATATCTAAGGGCCGGTTGGTTATATCCGCATCCAGTGTCTCTGCCGAGTCTTCACAAATCTTCTGTAAATTCATTTGGACCAACATATCACTGTGACTAAAATTAATCCTTCTGCCTCCTATTTTGTAGTGAATGTACTTCAAAAATTTACCTTGCACACGTTCTAATTCTTTACTGGCGACAGCAGTGAAGGGAGACCAAATGCACTATACATACTCCAAATGTGGTCGGACAAGGAATAAGTACATTTTTTTAATAGTTGCAATTTTAAAATCCTTAGAAAATCTTGTAATGAAACCCATGATCCTAATTGTTTTATTGCATGTGTGCGTTGTATGGCTATTAAAACATAATTTGGATGTAAATATAACTCCCAGGTCCTTCACTACAGAATTCTGCGCTACTTCATTCCCATCTATAAAGTATTTACAAAAATTAAATTGACCTCGATAAAATGGTACATATACACACTTCTTCAGATTTAATTCCAGTTGATTATCTTTACACCAGTCAACAATACCATTTAAATCTTCCTGAAGTCCCTCTTGACCCGATAAAGATATTATAATATTAAAAAAAATTAAGTCGTTAGCATAAAGCAGGTATTTACTATGTTTAACGCGCATTCCATTATCATTAATAAACAAAAGAAATAATAGAGGTCCACAATGAGAGCCTTGTGGTACTTGTCAATTATCCATTGAGAACATGATCTCATCAATTGGTCAGTAACTAATTTGTCCAAAAGTTTGGGAATGACTGATTGGATGGAAATCCCTCTATAATTTTCAATTTCATTTCTAGCACGAGATTTGAAAATGGGAACAACGAAACTATCCTTCCAGTCATCAGGAAAAAAATCCCGATTTTATCGATGGGTTTGCATTATGAATAAACATATTGCTTTATAAAATATGCTTGAATGCCATCGGGACCAGCATTGCACGACTCTGGAAGCGAAGAGATTGCATTAAATAATTCTTCAATGGTAATACTGAAATTGTTAATATCAATACTTGCATTATCTAAATAATAAGCTGATGAAATTGAGCTTTGTATACATTGGAAAAATTGTCCGCAAATAACTCGACAATTTCCGCTAACGAATTACTCGAATTATTATTTAAAAACATTTCGCTCGGGTAACCGAATGTTTTGCGACAAACATCGACGTACTTCCAAAATTGATTCGGATTTAAATTAATTTCGGATTCAATCCGTTCAATGTACTTAGTGTACAACTTGTCATTTAATAGCTTGCATGCCTTCCTTAAATTTCTAAATTCTTCATAATAAAATATAGAGCCGTTTCGTTTATAGAACGTATGGGCTCTCTTCTTAGCTTTTGTCAGCTTAATAAGCTCCTTGTTGAACCACTTAGGATAATTTATTGATTTACAAAACTTTATAGGTATAAACATATCAAATACCGATAACAAAATATTATTAAAATGTTTGACATTGTCATTAATACAATTACCGAACAACTGGTCCCAATTAATAGAGGCTAGATAATTATTAATAGCATAATAATCTGTATTTTTAAAATCATAAAAATAATCCCTAGACATGTTAATAAAATCTTCGCGTACCAGCGACAGCTCAATCGTATATGGAACATGATGAGTACTTTTGTTACATAATGGGTCCAAGGCTGGATTCACTTTCAAATTAGTACAGTTAGAAAAACACAAGTCAAGAAATACACCTCTCCCGTTGGGAATGTTGTTTACTTGTTTTAATTCATAGAAACACATATTGTTTGTTAACACATGGGCTGCAGTACAATCATTATTGATAGCAAGAATGGCTTCACTCTTCATATTCCATGCCGCGCTAGGAACATTGAAATCACCACAGAAAACATACTGGCATTTAGGATTTTCCCTACAGATTACCTTCATGTCCTCAGCACTATTGGAATAAAATTGAATATTCGAATTGGGTGGAATATATGCTCCGCCGATAATTATTTTGTCCATAACTTTAACGAATAGATGCTCAACACTGACACTAGATTTTAAAACAACACTCTTGAGATTTTTTCTGATTGTTATTAATACTCCCCCGCCTCTCACTTTACTACTAGTCAGTAAGGAACGATCCTTTCTATAAAGATTGAAGTCGGTTAATCCCAATTCAGCGTCATGATTTGTGTCATTTAACCATTTTTCCACAATAACAATTACGTCGTATACAGACACTCACATTGCGCAAAAAATCTTTAATTTTTCCTTTTATATCACCAGCGTTTTGAAAGTATATCTCTAGTTTTATTTAATTCTTTACTGATTTCACAATATTTGGATGCCCATTGATATATTTAATTGTCACATCAATTTCGCCTTGAGCTTTCCTACGCTCAAGTTCATCTTTCAAATTACGTTGCATAATCGTCATATCGTTTTTAAAACGTAGTAGTATCAGCAAAACGTGCTACTCTTAAAATATCAATAACCTCTTTTTTATCTGCAAATACAAGTTTTGCAGGGCGAGGTTTGTTACTCAATTTTCCTAAACGAGTTACTGTGAGCGGCGCAAAATGAACAAGAGGATCAATATTTTTTTTTGAGCGATTCAATATCTTGCCTCTCTTTAGTATTATTATTATCTCCAGTCGGCTATGGTAAATTGAATACGATAATATTTTTTGCGTGTATATGTCTCTCCTCAATTTCACGAATAGCACCCTCTTCATTCATCATACGTGGTAAGGAGTCTGAATCGGTACTATTAATATTGCTAATATTATTTATATTTACATTCTGCTCTCACTCATAACTTATAATAAAGCCATATATTATGTTATTTATTGTTACATTAGGTGCTTGCATGAATTCTTATCTTTTTTTTTTGTTTTTTCACTTAAAAACAATTATTGAATTATTCGAATTTTCACGCTTCGATTCTGATGTCATTACACGGGAGATTCGAACAATACTAGCACGCCGTGACCGACCTTTTTTTCCATAATGATATAAAGAATTGTACAAGCGAGATAACGAGGTCCAGTCGCTAACTTGTAACACAAAAGCGGTACAATAAACAGTTTCGGCCGACTGTGGTGAGCCTGCCGGGTGAGTCTGTGGTGAGACTGTCGATACTGAATTTGTTTTGCCCTTTAATACGCTGCTCGGCCCTTATGCTAAAACTTGACTTTTCATGAGGAGAAGTCCGTGGTTTAATCTTCTAGTGACCAATACAAGAGTAACAATCATAATAATGCGTACTCCACGTTATAAAATCTTACAGCTATACACAAAAGTAAATATAAAATAAAGATACAATCAATAGGCGCATTAATATGAGTCAGCGAGACAGTCGGCGGCAATGCAAGGAAAGCTATAATATGATATTGATATGCAGCAGCAGATGTAGAGGATGGTCCATTTTGGGGGTGCCACATATGGAAAACTTTTTATTTTAACCCTGATCTGACAGGCACAGGCCAAGAACTTTTATTACTCACTCGCCACCGGAGCGGCGTCGATCGCCGCCCCTTCCAGTACCTTACGGTCTCTATGAGGCGGTTGATCCCCCCCTACTCAGTTTCTCATGTGACACCGTGGTGAGTAGTATCATCGTTCGTGTTCTGTTAGGCTCATTGCGCCTGATTTTGTCGTATATTTTAAGGTACGTATTTTGTTGTTTATTCCATCTCAAATGTTTACTTAGTTAATTTCATGACATAAAACTATTATGTTTGTGGATTATTGTAGAAAAAAGTAAAAAATATAGAGGTGGCCTCTAGAGCACATTGCGCCTCGACTTTTTTTTTCCTTTTTTGTTCAGGTTCTCTGCTCCAATGGCCGAAAAAGTTTATTATTTCTCAAACCCGAGTCATGTCGATGAATTAAGGCAGTTGTTGGAGGATGATGATGAAGGAGACCACTCACAGACTGAAGATTTAGGGGAAGAGAGTGACATTGATTCTGAAGATGAAGTTGAAAAATGTGTTCTCAATTCAGAAACTAAGCAATCTGGTGAGGAGACAGATGAAGAAACAGAGGAAAACGTGTATATAGAGAAAGATGGAAAGACCAAGTGGGCCAGTAAGCCACCCAAAAAAAGTCGACGTCGGGGGTCCCATAACGTTTGCATTCACCTTCCAGGAGTCAAAGGAAATGCAAAGAATGCTAAAACTGTATTTGAATGTTGGAATAATTTATTCACTGGCTATTCTGGAATTGATTGTCAAATACACAAACCTGTACATTGATTTCATAAAAGATCAATTTTCTAGAGAAAGAGACATCAGACCCACTGATATAATTGAAATAAAGGCTTTCATCGGTTTACTGTATCTAGCAGGAGCATATAGAGCGAATCGCCAGAGTCTGGAAGAACTTTGGGGGAGAGAAGGCGATGGCATCGAAAAATTCAGGCTCGTAATGAATCTCAAACGGTTCAAGACACTTATTCGTTGCCTTCGTTTTGACGACCGAACAACCCGAACCGAAAGAGAAAAAAAATATGACCGCCTGGCCCCAGTTCGAGAAGTTTTCGACAAATTCGTGGAAAATTGCCAGAAGAGCTATACTCCTGGGGAGAACCTCACTATAGACGAAATGCTTCCAGGCTTTCGAGGGAGATGTGTATTTCGGCAATATATACCCTCAAAACCAAGCAAATATGGCATAAAACTTTTTGCCCTTGTTGACGCGCGGATGGTTTACACAGTCAATTTAGAAATGTATGCTGGACAACAGCCTCCAGGACCTTTCTGTCTTAGCAACAAACCAAGTGACGTGGTGAGGAGAATGGCTGAGCCCGTATTTGAATCTGGCCGGAACATAACGGCGGATAATTGGTTTAGCGACCTTAATTTAATCGATGATTTGAAAACAAAGAAACTTTCATACGTTGGAACTGTCAGAAAAAATAAAAGACAGTTGCCAACAGCCTTTGTAAACGTTAAAGGGAGAAAGGCAAATACCAGTATGTTTGGCTTCAGCGATGATAAAATTTTGGTTTCGTACATCCCGCGCGAAAGAAAAAATGTTATTCTTGTATCAACCCTGCATAACGATGACAACATTGATCCTCAATCTGGCGAAAAAATGAAGCCAGATATTATCACATTCTACAATTCAACCAAGAGTGGTGTTGACACTGTAGATCAAATGTGTGCTACTTACAGTGTAAGCCGAAACACCAAGCGGTGGCCAATGGTGATATTCTTTACAATGTTGAATATTGGTGGGATAAATTCAAACGTCATTTATCTCGGGAATAAACTTGAATCTAAACCAAGACGATTATTTCTGAAACAGTTGTCACACGAACTAGTGATTGAACAAATACACAGAAGAAACATGAACACCGCTGGAATACCCCTTGGTCTACAAGTTCGGATGAAGAGATTCCTCATTAAAGTTGATCGAGAACAATCACCGCCTCCCCAGCCTTCCAAAAGACGTAGATGTGTCACTTGCACTGAGGAGACGGGAGTGAGAAGACTGTCTCAATATCAATGTCGAAAATGTCACAAAGCCATCTGTATGAGCCATCAAATGTTGGTCTGCCAGCCTTGTTTTTCTGTATGCATTGGCATACATTGACATAAATTCGAATGAAAATGAGATGTCTGATACAATACAATATGTGTTTTTTAGGTAGTTTTAATGTTTGAAAATTATTATTTTATGCCCTTTTCAAAATTTGATTACTTTTGTTTTCTTTTATTATTTTAAATACAGTATTACTTATTTTGTAGTTATTAAACGTATTTTTGCATCAAATTTCTTATTTTATTTAGTATACATCCTTTTAAAGTTCAGTGGTTACTTTTAGGGAGTTTAAATTAATATTTGTACCTAAAAACGGTCATTTACAGACCTGTGCCCGCCAGGCACATTGCGTCCGAACTCGGGTGGTCCAGAGGTGCGCCCGACGGAGGGTTAAGAGAAATTGAAAAAAGTAAACTTTGGTGAGCTTTCCTAGTTTGCTGGCTGTGGTGAGCTTGCCTGGTTTTGACTGACTGTGATGAGCCTTCCGGGTGGTGAAACTAGTGATACCGAGTTTGTTTTGCACTTTTATACGCTGCCCGGACCTTATGCGCTTCATGTTTGTTGTTGCGCCATCTATCAGTGGAAATTATGTCACTCTGGAGGCGGACATTTTGCGCAACGCGCGTTTTTGTGTGGCGCCCGAGTTTCCACATACCCCTTTTCTTGTGATGGAATCACATTTGGAAGTGAACTGTCTTCTTAATGGTTTTTTTCCGGGCCGTGTCATGGTTTGCTATTTGTGGTGAGCTTGCCTGGTTTTGACTGACTGTGGTGAGCCTTCTGGGTGGTGAGACTAGTGATACTGAATTTATTTTGCCCTTTTATACGCTTCTCGGACCGTATGCGCTTCATGTTTGTTGTTACGCCATCTATCAGTGGAAATTATGTCATTCTGGAGGCAGACATTTTGCGCAACGCGCGTTTTTGTGTGGCATCCGAGTTTCTACATACCCCTTTTCTTGGGATGGAGTCATATTTGGAAGTGAACTGTCTTATTAATGGTTCTTCCGAGCCGTGTCATGGTTGTCGTTTTGGTTTGCTCGGTTCGACGTTTGTGCCGGCATGTGTTAGGTTCGATTATTTATTATTTCGTTTCGTTTCTTCGTTGTGTTTTGTTCGTTTGGTGTCGTCTTTGTGTTTTGTTTCTTCGTTGTTTCCCCCCGGCAGGCTCATGTACGTCTTGCGTTCGACCACGTGCTCGTGGATTGTTCGTTTACACTCACTCGCCTTTTTGTTTGATCCTGTCCCGGCTGACGTCAGTAGCACTGGCGTACTACATAACGTCGTGGATCACTCATCGGGACCAAGTCGTCATTGGGAGCTCGAAGGGAGCACTAGTGTGCTCAGCAAAGGATGCTGACTAGTGTGCAACTTCGGGTTTCGTAGGTCGGCTCCAAGTGAAGCAGACGTGGTGGATCCTTCAGGGAGAGGGTCGCGTGTCATAAATTGCAGCTGATCCGGTAGATATCTGTACCCTGGGGAACCGACTACGTTCGCGGGTTTTGAAAAGGATTGGGAAATCGTCGTCCGAAAACATGGAGAAGATATTCGCAGCTACAGGCAAAAACTGGACAGCCTCCTCAAGGTAATAGCACCTCCATTCCATCCTCAGCGATTAATTGAACTAAATTCGGGGTTGCCCTTAACCACCTGATCCGCCCCAACAAAATTAAACATAGCCAGAAAGCTGAATTTAATTAAAATAAGGACAACAAAGAATGTACTCCATAGTAACGTGGCCAAAGCCGGTGGCCGTCGGTGGCTTGAAATACCTCGACGTTGGTTTGGGTTGCCTTTCTTCGAATTGGGCGTCTTTGGTGGCGGCTTTTGTGGTTGACTTATTTTTTTGGAGTTAGAGGCAGTGGCGAAAGCGCTAGTGGAATCGCGGTGTAGAGGATGGCTCGTCACAGGGCGTTCTTAACTATTTCCCTCCATTCGGTGCCCGTCTTTCGTTATCGGTGGTGCTTCCGTGGTCATAGGGGATCATCACGTGAAGCTTTCCTTTTATCACATCGGGGTCTCCAATGTGATAGTGATGTGCGGGAATCTCCGGTGACGCGCTGCAACTTATCGTTGGACAGGCTGGCGGTGCTGTGCTGTGCTGGCTGGCTAGCACGGTATTGTGCTTTTTTTTTTAATTTTTCCTTATTGTTTCCATATTTAGCCATGGGCGTATTTATGGTGGAGAATATTAAATGTATCTTTCAGAGTTTGAAATGAAGATTTCTACTCCGGGAAATCGGCCCTATGCCGAGAGGGTTCCCTTCATAGAAATTCTGTTCTTCAATGATGACGAAGTTAAACTTTATTAATTAATTGTTTTCAAATTCTTTTATTTAAGTTAAACTCCGTTCACTCTTCATCCAAACGGATCTTCTTAGGGTCACGGCAGCCTTCCGTCATCCCCCGAACTGGGGCCCCCACCGGGTCAGCAACCTAAACTGATCGCACGACAGGTGTCTGTCGGTATTTGCTGGTACGGATTGAAGTTTACGTCCGGTCTAGGAAACTGCTTTTCTTCCTTGACGTCAGAGGAAGCTGCGACGACGTATCCTTCGTGGGGGGTTGTTTTATTTGTTACCCGTAAAACTGTGGTGAGCTTTCTGAGTTGATTGGCTGCGGTGAGCTTGCCGTATTCTAGCTGACTGTAGTGAGTCCGTGGTGAGACTGTCCATCCTTTTTTTCATCTCCCTGTTTAGATGGTATCAGCCATCAGGCTATGACCATCGATCTTTTCACCTGTGTGTTGAGTCGTCGTGTATCTTTTTCCATACTCCGAAGAGCGGTGAATTTGAATGAAAGATTCCTTTTCAGGGAAAGTGCAGCCCTTGCTGCAGGTATTTCCTCTACATAGGAATGATTTTTTTTATGTTTTTACGATCGTTCCGTCAGATGTTGTGTCGACATATTGCGAAATCGATAACAGTCCTTCTCAAGTCCACCGGCGCTCGTAGATGGTGTCTCACCGCCGGATATCCGCCGGGTTCGCTACCTATGCGGATCGCGCGACGATTGCCCTCGATGAAAAATCTGCCACGGACGCCGTTTTGCAGCCGCCCTCCAAGCTCTGAAATCACACCCTCCCCGAGACTGACCCCTTATCAGCCGCGCGACTAGATGCTCCCTTGACGAGGGTTCAATGACGACTACACACACCTGTCCATACTGAATTTATTTTGAAATAATATTAAAACACTTAACTTTGTTTTACCACTTTTATTTTTAACTTTTACAGTGACTATAGTTTCGACTACAAGTTAGTTATTATCAAACTGAGTACCTAAAATTATTTGTACATTGTTTTTATAATACTGCATCAAAGAGGGGAGTATACATTATGTCGATCTGGTCGTTTATGAGGGGAATTTCCGGATTAGCTTTCAATTTGTGAATTTCCAGCGCTTCCAGTAAATCCATTTTTCGGCCTTTATCCGACAAATGGATTATGATTGTTATCTATTAAGTGAGTTGCAAAAGTGGACTTGTTATTCTTTAATCGTAATGAATTTAAATGCTCTTTTAATCTAATTCCAAATTTTCGCCCAGACTGACCAATGTATTCCCCTTTACATATTTCGCACGTTAATTTATAAATTCCAGATTTTTTGTTTCTATTTAAAATTGTTTTTGGGTTATGAATAATATTAGATATTTTGGAGAAGGGTTTAAACACTATATTGACGTTACACTTTTGATTACTAGTATTTCCGGAATATGTTATTGGATACAATTTAACCTGTATCACTCAACGCTTGTTTTAACCAGCAGTGTCTTAAACACAACATCACACCGAGTTATGTGCCGTTAATTTCCAACGTATCCACAATACCAGAGAAGAAAGCAGCCTAAGCTATGAGAACATCGAGGTTAAAAGAAGAAGCAAAGTGTTGGTTCAGAAGAAGAGACATCCTCACAACATACATCAAAGTTCTCCATATAGAACTAGCTTACCACCTCCACCCAGTGGAATTCGACCTCTTCGAAGACTACGTGAGAACAAAAGTCAGCAGAATCCGCCACGAGAAGGGAATAGTTCAAATTAATAAAATCGAGAAGCTACGAAAACAACAGCCCACAACTAGAAGCATTAAACCGGTAATCAACTTTCACCCAAGAACAATCAACAACACGAACATTAACTTTTCTAAAAGTGAATTAAGCATCTTAAATGCAGGCCCAAAATATTCACCTCATTTTGACGTCCTACTTTTCAAGGAAACCCTAATTGCAGAGACAGAAATTGCTTTAAAAGACTCAACTGCAACAAATTTCGATAAAGAAAATATAAGTAAATTAATAAAAAACTGCAATTCAATTCCCAACAGTGATCATATATTAATTAGAACGTTAAAAAAGAAAATTAAAGAGAATAACCTAACAGTTACAAAAGTAGATAAAGGTAACTCAACAGTAATTTTATACAAATCAGACTATGAACAGAAAATAACTGACTTTCTTAGCTCACCCGACATATCAGAAATTAAAAAAGATCCAACCACTTATCTACAAAACGAATTAAAAGACATAATTAAAAATTGTAATGCGTTATTCCCATATCATAACATAAATTTCCTTACCCCTATGAATCCCAGAACTCCTAGATTATATGGTTTCATTAAAATCCACAAAATAAATAATCCAATACTCCCAGTAGTACCTTACATATAATCCCCAGCAAAGAAAATTTCACACGAATTAGTTTCCATTTTTAAATCTATTACTAACTTTACAGATAATACCTCCATTAAAAACCCAATAGAATTAACCAACAAATTATGAAAATACATAATAATTATAAATTAGTTTCATTTGATGTAACAAGCATGTTTGTAAAAATCCCCCCATAAGACTGTATTCAATTAATCACTAATCACCTAGATAGAAACAACGTAAATCCGCTAATAAAATTTGAATTCCTAAACTTACTTAACCTTATCCTAATACCATAATTACTATTTAATAATAAATTCTATTTGCAAAAAGACGGTTTAGCAATGGGTTCCCCCCTTAGTCCCTTATTAGCAGAAGTATTTCACAAACTAAATCCTCAACTCCCCCTTAGGCAAAAAACATATCAACTGGTGGTATCGATATGTAGATGATATCATTGCATGCTTCAAAGGTACAGATAGACAAGTCAATCAATTCCTAAATTATATTAATACAATTCACCCATCAATTAAATTTACAGTTGAATTTGAACATAAAAACAGCCTCAATTTTTTAGATCTAACTATCACTAAAACAAAAAACCTACTATTTTTTGATATATTTCGCAAACCCACATACACCGACTCAATAATTCCAAATACCTTCCGTCACCCCTACAATCAAAAAATTGCTGCATTCAATTCATATATTAAAAGAGCAATCAAATTACCCCTTTCTAATGAATCGCGCCTTAAAGAATTTTCAATAATAAAACAAATTGCTACAAACAATGGATCCAATCCAACCCTAAAAGATACTCTCATTGCAAAACAGGAACTAAAACAAATTCAAAACTTAATTTATGCAACAAATAAAATAAATAAAACTAATTTCTATCCAATAACATATTTCGGAAATATTAGTAATCAAAAGTGTAACGTCAATATAGTGTTTAAACCCTTCTCCAAAATATCTAATATTATTCATAACCCAAAAACAATTATAAATAGAAACAAAAAATCTGGAATTTATAAATTAACGTGCGAAACATGTAAAGAAGCATACATTGGTCAGTCTGGGCGAAATTTTGAAATTAGATTAAAAGAGCATTTAAATTCATTACGCTTAAAGAATAACAAGTCCACTTGAGCAACTCACTTAATAGATAACAATCATAATCCATTTATCGGATAAAGGCCGAAAAATGGATTTACTGGAAGCGCTGGAAATTCACAAATTGAAAGCTAATCCGGAAATTCCTCTCATAAACGACCAGACAGACATAATGTATACTCCCCTCTTTGATGCAGTATTATAAAAACAATGTACAAATAATTTTAGGTCACTGTAAAAGTTAAAAATAAAAGTGGTAAAACAAAGTTAAGTGTTTTAATATTATTTTATTAAGATGTACCACAAAGTTAGCGCCAACCAAATCAAAGATTGAATTTATTTTGCCCTTTTATACGTTGTTTGGACCTTATGCGCTTCATATTTGTTGCTGCGCCATCTGTCGATGGAAATTAGGGCACTCTGGCGACGGTCGTTTTTGTGCGGCGGGCGTTTTTGCGTGACGCTCGGGTTCCCACAAACATAATATAGTACAGAAACAGTCGAATTATTAAAAAATACTTATTCAGAAAAATGAGTGCATAATATATTAAACAAAATATTTCCGTCATTTTCTATAACTTTTACTGATATTTCTTGCAACATGATGTCACCGTGTCGAAAGACGATGTTGGTTTAGCGGCGATCCGATTATCGATCCATTTTCGTACTTCTCCGAAATTTTGAAAGCATGAACCAGCCAAGCCAAGCTAAGCTGCATTGATCAGGACAAGTGTTAATCAGAAGACAATATATATGGTGAGTATGCTGGGTGCAGCATAACTTCCAATTCAAGCAACAACAGAATAACCCTCACAACTCTTGCAAAGTGTGGTCGAGTGTTGTCATCAAAAATATGAAGTTACGTCTGTTATTTGCTATTGCTGGTCTGTTTTACAACAATGCATCATTCAATTTGTTCAATTAAAAGTTGGAAGACATGTTTCATTAGATTTTAGCGGCTCATAATACACTACACCTTGCTGACTTCACCATATGCACAGCAAGACTTTCACTAAGAATATTCCGCTTCGGTGTCGCTCTCCTGGGCTAACCCATGACTTTTTGCAATTAGGATTGCCATAGTAGATCCACTTTTCATCCCCAGACACAAATCACCACAAAAACTGTTCTTTTTGTCTGGCAAGCAATATTGAATCGGTTCGAAATGGCATTTTGAGTCAATTCGTGTGGTAGACATTTTTCAGCCTCCTGGATCTTTTCCATTGCATATAAATGTCTGAAAACGGTTTATTCGTCAGCTGATAAACTGCCTCAAAGTTCTTTGAAAGTTTGAGCTGGGTTTTCGTCCAATAAGTTTTGCAATTAGGACTTTTTTAGCCCTCCAGGCCCTCTTTTTAATTTTCAGTAAATACCACCACTTTTAAATCGTTGAAACCAAAACGGACCATTGAGATACAACAGAGCAATATCATTATAAGTTTCTGAAAGAGTTAGACAGGCTTTAGCAACAGAGATCTTCTGATCAAATAATAACGGTAATGAATGCCGAAATAGTATATTTCATTAGGAGTCCAAAAAAAAAGGATTTTTCCGTGCGCGCTGACCATCTGAAAACAACAATATAAAACTAAATATTTAAATTATTTGATTTATTTTCAAACCAGTAACATCTATGACAGTGAATAATTACACTAATTCTAAAGAAATTTAAATGCAATACCTGTTTTTCGGAATTTGATCTGGTAAGCACTTTATTTCAAAATACAATACAGTATATTCTAAGTCTGTGTACATTTGAACAAATTTACGAATTTCACAGACGGAAAATAAAACGTCAGTGAAACACAGAAGTGAAAAATACATCGTTGATATGGAAATCGGTTAGTGCACGGAATGATCGCACAAACAAACTTTTTCTGTGCGGTCGCCTGAAAAAGTGACGTTTCCATCATTCTAGAGGCATATGGAATCAACGTGTTTTCAGATAAGTATAATAAAAATACAATTTTGCGCATTCCATGATTAGCGTCTGTTTACACTGAATTGCTCAATAATACTAAATAAAAAAATATTATTTTTAATAGAGAAATATTTATAACATCGAATTTAACAATTAGGTTAATTTGTTTGCATTGATATTTTGCATTTTTACCGGTTATTGTCGCTGATTAAACCTAACAATTTAACTCAACCGTTTATGTTTTATTTTTATATCGTTGCTGTTTACAGGGTCTTGTAAGTGGGTTTAACGTGTTGGATAAAAATATTATTATTACATGACAATTCCCCATGCCTATCAATCGAAATATTTTTCCTTCATTTAGATTTTAGGAGACTTTGGATACTTTAATCGAATTATTTCAATTCATAACTGACATAATGTTATCTCATATATGATAAATATTTCTTATCTCATTATTATCATCAAGTAATCTTTTATTAATTTAAATTCAAGGTCTGAACCCGTCGCTGTTGGAACGCATCATCGAGCACTACATAAACAAAGGATTGGATTTGAATCGCGCTTCCAAATACGGAGGCACCGCTTTGTACGTGCTGATTAAAGACGGAGACTCGCTCAACGAGAATTTCGAGAGGTGCGTGGAAATCCTTCTGAAAAGCGGCATCGACTACAGGAAAACCGACGAAAATGACGTTCCTCCTGTGTACTGGGCCGCGCAGAAACGCTACGTGAAAATAGTCAGGAAGTTACTGGAATATGCAGATATTGATATTGATGGTTATAAGTCGGAGGATAAATCAGCGAGGGATTTGATTAGAGAATTAGGGATTGAGGTTCCTGTTTTGGAAAACAACAAATCTGTCTTTGATAAATTATTGAGTTACGTGAAGCAATCGAAGCAGAATGATTTTATTGAATTGGGTAAAGGGGTTTTGGATTTTAATTCAGTGGATCTTGACGAGAAAACATTTTTGCAATACGCTTGCGAGAAAAATTTACTAGAAGTAGTGGAGTTTTTATTGCGTAAAGGTGTTGATGTAAATAAAACAACTGAGAAACATCTTAGCCCTATTGAAATCGCCGCTGACCACGGCTATTATCTCATATTAAAAGCGTTGTTATCGAAAGATGGAATTTTGCTGAAAAACGCGCTTTTAAGAATCATGCCCAAATTGGATTACGAGCAGCGGGATGAAGTCGATTATTTAAAATGCTTCAACATCCTCATCGATTCTGGCAAAGAACTCAATGTGAATCAGAAAGATAAAATCGGAAATTGCCCGTTACATTACGCTTTTAGATACGGAGGTCAAGAAGTCGCTTTAAAACTTTTAAATAAATCTGCTTCTTTAGGAAACAGAAACAATTACAACTATTTGAGCATTCATGATTTTAAATACAACACCCTAAAGCGGCACTTTGATGGTTGCATAAAAGATGATACGGAAAACGAGTTGGATAGTGAAAGAATTTCGATTACTTTCGATTACGAAACTTTATTACCCACAAAAAGTAAATCAAGAAGATTCGATCAAGACGAGGAAGCGAATTTAAGAAGGCAACATCGCACTACTCCGGAAACGGATGTGCTTTTTTCATCAGCAAATCTTCAGAATTGAAAAATTTGTTGAAACACCCTTTAATCACCAGCTTTCTTTACATGAAGTGGTATAGAATTAGGTGGATTTTCTATACTAATTTATTCTTCTATCTTACGTTTTTATTAAGTTTGCTTTTGTATATTTTCGCCTATTATAAAGAAGTGAAAGACTCGCGCAACGCGTTTTTATATGCCTTCCTTTTTATGAAGACGTCCGTTTTGTTCGTGTGCGAGGTTTTTCAAATAATCGTAGGTCCGTTGAAGTATTTCACCAATTTCGAAAACTTCATTCGATTAATGCTAATCACAGTTGTGCCCTTCATGCTTTTCGCAAGGGATTCCAGTACCGGCGTGAGGACTCAAGCCGCAGCGATTGCTTTTCTCTTAGCGGCTTTTGAACTGCTATTTCTTTTGGGTAACTACCCCGGACTGTCTACTAATATCGTGATGCTGCGGACTGTGACTTTTAATTTTTTTAAATTCCTGCTGTACTACTCAATTTTAATAATAGCTTTCGCCTTTTGCTTCCACGAGCTTTTCAATAATCAAAACTTTGGTACAACCAGCAGAAACATAACCAACAAAGAGGATAAGTTTTTTGTCAACCCGGTTATTTCAACGTTCAAAACCGTGATCATGATAACCGGCGAGTTCGAAGCGGGCGAGATAAAATTCGAAAAATACCCAGTCACGAGCCACCTAATCTTCCTCGCGTTCGTCGTGATGGTAGTCATAATACTCATGAACCTCCTCAACGGTTTAGCAGTAAGCGACATCCAAGAAATCAAAAACGAAGCGGAATTAGTTGGATACATCGCCCAAGCCGAGTACATAAACTCGGCAGAATCTATGCTCTTCAACAGCTTTATCGCACACAAAATCACTTCCTTATACGGCAAACTGTTCCCCTGCCGGAACCCCAGCGGTTCCGAGGATAACCTCTACGAACCTCTCGCCGGGAACATTTGCATCCACCCGAAATACCTCAGTAAGTACAAACTCTTCATTAATCCGAATAAAAACGGCAGAGAGAGCTTCGAAAACGCAAACCCTGGTATTTACAAGAATATGTATTTGGATAAAGTCACGGTGCGCAGGACGAGGGATCTCCTGCACGAGAAGAGGGAGAGCGCGAAGGAGGAGTTCGAACGGAATAGACTGAATAATATGCAAGAGGAGATGTTGAAGAAGATCACATTTATCGAGCAATACATTTCTGCACGCAGTGATTAGTTATTTTAATCTAAATATGGTTAAATACATGAAACTTTTAACCTGCTCTAATATGCTTCATTTACCTCCCATTTGATGGCTAGAAACATATTAATTTACAATTTTTCTTCGTCCACATTACAGATATTAATTTTCTAAGTGGGATGAATAGGCGTAAAAATGTATATTTTATTTATAATGCTATGCAGTTATCTATTAATAGCCTGAAAATAAAATTGTTATAATGATAATTTCAATTTAGAAAAAAATGGTTTTCAAGTTCTATATTTACTATAATGTAGTAATATTTTATTCATTTCTTCACTTTTTTATTTTTATAATTATAATTACATTTATCTATTTTTTAATAACACATCACATTTGTATATTATTTTTTTACATGTTTATTTATTTATTTGTCAATTTTACATAAAACTATTGAAAAAGAGCACGTTATGCTTGAAATGTACATATAATTATAAAAATAAAAAAGTGAAGAAAGGAATAAAATATTACTACATTATATCAAGAAACTTCACGTACTCACCAACAAATATCTTCTATATTTACTATTCGAGGTTCCAGGTAGAGTTGTCTGTTTTGCATTTAAGGATTTATTTTCATTCATTAATGCGTGTAATTACTTTAAATTTAACAACTATATTCCCAAACAAAAGTTTATTTATGTTATTACGGGCGTTTCAGCGGCAACGCCGGAACTTTGATTTAATCAGTTATTTTTATAATTATTTTCTGGCAATGTAATGTTTGATTTCTTCTTCTATTATTATCTATTTGATTTTTTCTTCGTTTTTACATCGGCACACACTTGTTTGTATTCGTTAGTTAACTTCTTAAATCAATTTAATTTTAAAATGACTTAAGTTCGTAATACATACATTGATTGTTGAATTTATAAATTTGTATATACAGGGAAAAACGGTTAAATGGGGAAAGAAGTGTAGTTTTATAAAACGAATAAAATGACACTTTCAAAATATTTGAAAAAGTCAAGGGTAACTAGATATTTTGAAAAAAGTAAAATGTGTCAATTTTTTGAAATCAATATATCTCTATTATTATCATAGATAGAAAAAAACTGTAAAGGACAAAGTTGTAGAAAATTTTACACAGATTAATAACAAAAAATAAAAAAAAATTCGCCCTTATTTTGGGAGATATGACACAAACTTACTTTTTTTTAAATGGAAACAATAGTTGGCTATGACTTTATTAAAAGGGTTATTTTTTTCCCTTTAATCCGATATAACATATGCCATAGTTATTTTTAAAATAAAATAAGTTACAGTCGTTTTTAATTTTACCATACACCAAAAATTAGTTAGCCATGAAAAAGACAAAAGTAAAACAATTGCAGTTGTTTATTCTAAACACACATTAATTCATTTCCATATTTGGTTTGTTTCGATAAGTTTGTTTTGTATATTTTTCGTGTTGTAAGTTTTTTAAAGTGATAATGAATTTTTCCAACGAAGAAAAGCGTGATATGCTTGTTTGTTACATTCAGTGTAATAAAAACGCTGCGGATGCTGCAGAACAATATTATTATCAATATATCGATCGTCGGTAGCCATCTTTACCAACATTCAGAAGTATCACCGTTTTAGACTTTTTTCTGTGGGGTTATGTGAAGAACAAAGTGTATGAACAATCATATCAATCTGTGGAGGATCTTAGACTACCTGTACTTGAAACATTTTATTCTATTGACAGAAGAAAAGTAAAAAGAAAAATACAAATTCCATTTTAAAAAGATGTACTTTATGCCATAATAATAATGGTGGACTTTTTGAGCATCTTATGTAATATTTAAAATTTTCTTCTATTATTATTTTGATAATTTCGGAATTATTTTACTTTATGTTGCTTTTGACAAATCTAAAGAAAGATAATACATTAAATATTGATTTCGTTGCTATAAACAACCGCAATTGTTTTACTTTTGTCTTTTTCATGGCCAACTAATTTTTGGTGTATGGTAAAATTAAAAACGACTGTAACTTATTTTATTTTAAAAATAACTATGGCATATGTTATATCGGATTAAAGGGAAAAAAATAACCCTTTTAATAAAGTCATAGCCAACTACTGTTTCCATTTAAAAAAAGGTAAGTTTGTGTCATATCTCCCAAAATAAGGGCGAAATTTTTTTTTGATTTTTTGTTATTAATCTGTGTAAAATTTTCTACAACTTTGTCCTTTACAGATTTTTTCTATCTATGATAATAATAGAGATATATTGATTTCAAAAAATTGACACATTTTACTTTTTTCAAAATATCTAGTTACCCTTGACTTTTTCAAATATTTTGAAAGTGTCATTTTATTCGTCTTATAAAACTACACTTCTTTCCCCATTTAACCGTTTTTCTATCTCTTATAGTTTCCGAGATCCCCATAGAGAACATCGAAAAAAACTCACCCTGTATTTAATTTTAATTTAGATAATACTAGTGGGCCCTTTCCCATCATCAATTTTGCATTCGCGTTAAGCGCTTTTTAATCCCGAGTTACGCCCAGAAGAGCTGTACCATACACGCCCCAAAATTGCGCTCGGGCAAATTTCTTAATCCCTTTTATAGCACCCGGCTATGCAAAAACACCCGGGCTATTGTCCGACGTAATTTTGGGAAATATCTTGCGTTCTTGATTTACTAAGTTTTCTTTTTTAAATCAATGATTTTAATGTATAAAGTCTAAATTAAATTAACACCACATCACCACCCATTTTTATGATTCGTTTTTTCTTTAATACATTGTTTGAAGTGTATTATATATACAAAGAGGTTTTTTTTTTATCAGTATACATTAAGCGAACTGTATACCTGCAAAAAAAGCCAAGTCAAACGCATTGAACCGATTAATGCGTGTATGTTTAGTTGACTTCAAATTGTGTGAAATATTTGATCGAAAATGAAGAAAAGGTCGAATTTCAAGCGTGTATTACAATTCCAACAGTACTGGAAGAGCATAAGACATGTTTTCAATGAATCCATAGCGGCGAATACCTCGGTTAGGGTGATTCTAAAAATTATTAAACTAAAACATTTTCTTTGGAAGGTTGTATGTTTCGTTCTCTTTATTCTATTGAAAAACGCAACGAAATAAATCATGACCAACACTGCATGCGTTACCGTCACAAGCAATTTCCTTTTTTATCAAAAATACGTCACTTATTATTATGGAGAAATTACAAGTAAAAAATATTAAACGATTTTATTAAGACAATTTGAAAGAAAAATAACAGTGAAGAACAATAAACTTAAAATAAATAATTAGAATAAGTGCTAGAAATGACCACCAGAAACTGCAAGACAGTAACTCAAACGATTGCGAAAATTCTTCCACATTGTGCATTTCGATATTGTTAGAAACAGAAATAGAAAATTGTTTAATTGTTTTTTTAATTATCCTAGTTGGAGGAATTGATCGTTCGGGTTGCGTATTATGGGCAACTTAACACATACATCAATGTGTTTGACTTGGGTATTTTAGATGTATACATAGGGAATATGTATACTGTTAAAAAATAAACATATTTTAGAAAAAAGCTCTGACACGCCGATTTTTATTTTTAAAATGCTATCCTGATATACATTTTTCGCCCCCCCCCCCTTCGCCCCTAAGGGGTGGCAACCCCAACTTAAAAAATTCAAATAGTAAAGCATTTTTTTTATTCTGAATTCAACGAAACAAAAATTATCAAAATCGGGGGCGAAGGTGTGGGGTGCTGAAAAATGTATGTCAGGATAGCATTTTAAAAATAAAAACAGACGTGTCAGAAAATTTTTCTAAAATATGTTTATTTACGATGTTATAGAATTTATCCATTACTTTTGAAACACCCTGTATATATATATCCCGTACATTAAAACTAACAGTAATAGTAACGGAGGAGAAAATAATTATTTAAGATTTATTAATTATTTTAATTTTTTTTTATTATAGTTAAATAAAAAAATAAAAACAAAAAAGAATGGAACAAATTGGTAAAGGAGAGAACTGGAGAATGAAGAGAAACAACTTCGACACCCGAAAGGGTACAAGAAGAAAGTTAGTTATAATAATTATTATTATTAGTATTAAACCAGTTTTTTGCGGACTTAAAAAATATTATTTGTATCTAATAGGTTGTGTTCATGTGTATATAATACGTTCAGTGATCAGTAGTTTCATAGTGTACAAATAACTGAGTAATTATTTGTGTTAGAGACTTAACCTCAAATAAAAACATTAATTCCCGCACAGTTCTATTTGCAATTTTCATTTTTAATGATCGTTATTGATTAGTAATTAATCTGATCGTTGGAAACATTTAGCGCAGTGGTAAGGTGCCTGCTGCTCACGCAGTGATCCTGGGTTCGATCCACTGGAGCCACTTACTACTACAATATCTTTATTCAAAGTTATTTGTTTTACATATATTTACAATATTTTATGGTACATTTGTTTCTTTCTTGCTTGCTTGAACAGGCTATCGACCTATGGTCTTTCCGCCGGAGCCACTTATTTTATAATAATAAGACAATATTTAATAGAGTACTATTAACATCGTTGCCAGTGTTCTTATATTTATCTCATTATGCCGGCAACGTGTGGGAGTTGTGCGATTAATTTGGGTCCTCGTTCTAAAACACTAAAATGCGGAAAATGTCGAGTGCGTTATCATGTGGATTGTCTTGACCAATTGTCAATAAGTGACGTCGCTTATTACATTGCGGAATTGTAGAAGACGGATGGAGACCGCTGGTTGTGTGATTATTGCAATGAGAATTCAAGTTCAGAAATCCACAAGAGAGATGGCTCTGCTCGCACTTCGACTGGACATCGGATTTCTTATTCTTCTTCTTCGGCTCAAGAGGCAGTTTCTAATACTTCGCTAGCAGTTATGATAAGATCATTATTTATGGATGAATTTATGCCACTTTTTAGAGCAGAATTAAATGGCGCTTTAAGTGATATAAAAAAGGACATGAAGTCACTTGAGGAAAGAATAATTAATTTGGAATCTGCTGCTGAGAGCAAATAATAGTAAAAATAATTTCGAAAACACATGTTCACTTTCTGAGAAATTAAACAAGGTGGATGCACTTAATGAGATTGAGGAGAAACAATTACGGTCACGAAATGTGATAGTCTTTAATTTGCCCGAATCTTCAAGCTCCCAGGATCATAGGACGGAGGATGACATTGTATCCTTAAAATCAATAATTGATCAATGGTGGTATTAGAACCAATCAAGGCAATACGTTTGGGCAAACCGAATAATAAACCGAGACCTCTAAAATTAATTTTTGCTCATAAAAAAGAAGCCATTAATATTCTTAGAGTTACGAGGGCTACCGATACAGGGGATGTTCGATTTAATAACGACATGACTCCGATGCAAAGAAATTATATAAAAAAAGTTAAGGGAGGAATTAAATCGAAGAAAATTGAACGGAGAAACCGATTTAACTATTAAATTCACTAATGGTCATCCATCAATTATAAAATCAGCAGCTAAGAAAAAAAAATTAGATGTATATTATCAGAATGTAGGTGGCATTAAAAGTAAATTAAAACTGTTTATGTCTAATGTTAATGTAAGCGTCTATGATATCATTGTACTTGTAGAAACCTGGCTGGATGATACAATATCTAACGAGGAGCTCGGTTTTACAAATTTTACTATATACAGGGCTGATAGATCAAAACATAGCAGTAATAAATCTAAGGGAGGAGGAGTGCTCATTGCCGTAAGAAATAATTTCGAAAGTGTGATGCTGAAGACGAGTGATGATGTAGAACAAATTTTTGTAAAAATAATGAATAAATTAATTATTGGCTCTACTTACATCCCACCCTCTTCAAGTATTGCTTTATATATTTCTCATGCTAAGGAAAGGATAGGCGAAGAAAATATTGGATGTGACCTGATTCTCTGTGGTGATTACAATATTCCCCATGCTGCTTGGGGTACAGAAGAGGATATATTAGCGAATGATAATAATTCGTATCCTGCGGATGTTTTGGCTAATTCGCTTAACATCTTCCACCTTCGGCAAATAAACTCTATTCCGAATAGCAGAGGTGTTTTCTTAGATCTATTCTTTTCAAAGATTAGTAATATAAAAGTGAATGTTGCCTCTGATAAATTAGGCAATTCTAGTGTTTATCATGAGCCCTATTCATTGGATGTTCCGATGTCTTCAGTGGAATTTAGTGATGAGAATGTAGAATGGGTCTATAATTTTAAAAATGCTGACTATAATGCCATCAATGAATATCTAGCCAGTGTAAAGTGGGACAAATTGTTCAAACACAGCATTGATGACAACGTGTTAATATTTAATAATATATTGTTTTCTGTGTTCGAAATGTTTGTTCCTGTTATTTATTTAAGGTCATCTACCTATCCCAAGTGGTTCAATGGTGAATTAATTAAATTAATAAAACTGAAAAAAAAATGCTCATTCCAAATATAAGAGACTTGGCTCTTTGTTTTATTACGAAATATTTAAAAAAACTAGAAGGCAATGTAAAGAATTAAGCGATACATTGTATCGCAAACATATTGATAAAATTGAAAATGAAATTAACAATAATTCCAAATTATTTTGGAACCATGTTGATAGTTGCCGCAAAACGTCAGGTTATCCTAAGGTAATGTACCTTAATTGTGAATTAAGTAACAATGTTCAGAATTCCGTAAATTTATTTGCAAAACATTTTGCTAATGTTTATGAGAGACAAAATATCAATTTACCTTCTGTTTATAGTGGGAAGGCATTGTTTGACGTATGCAGTCTCACTGTTACCATAGAAGATGTATTTAATGCCATAACATGTTTACCTGAATCATGCAAATCCGGCCCAGATGGTATCCCTGCCTTCTTTATAAAACGTTGCGTATATTCTTTATGTAAACCGATACATGCACTCTTTAAAACTTCTTTGTCATCTGGGGTAGTTCCTAAATCGTGGAAGATTAGTTATATTGTTCCAATTTTTAAAAATGGTGCTAGAGAAAACATTGACAACTATCGTGGAGTATCAATTCAATCTGTGATTCCGAAACTTTTGGATTTACTTGTTTCTCAGCAATTATCAAGAGTATGCAAGAATGGCATTATAAAGGAACAACACGGTTTTATGAAGGGCAGATCCACTACTACAAATTTAGTTTTGTACCAAACCCATTTAACAGATGCTTTGGAGAAGGGTTTACAAGTTGATTCTATTTCTACAGACTTCTCTAAAGCATTTGATCGAGTTCAGCATCCTGTTTTGATTAGGAAGTTAGAATTGATGGGTTTTGGTACCAATATCACAAAATGGATGACAAGCTACTTAAACGATAGAACGCAATACGTGCGTATCGGCGGTTGCTTATCAAGTGTTATTAACGCAACTTCAGGGGTACCACAAGGTTCACATTGCGGTCCTATCTTATTCCTATTATTTATAAATGATATTAGCTCCGACATTGTAAATAGCAACTTTCTTCTATATGCTGATGATTTGAAGATATTTAAAACAATTACTTCCACTCATGATAAAATGCAACTCCAAGAGGATTTGAATAAGGTTTCATTATGGTGCAAATACAATGAATTGGAGTTGAATTTGAAAAAATGTGTATTCATTTCATTTTCCAGAGGAACGGTTTCCAATTACAATTATACGTTGGACGGGAATAAACTTACCAATAATTCGTCTATAAAGGATTTGGGCGTTTTATTTACAACCAAATTAAATTTTTTCAAACATATTTTTCAAATATCCAATAAGGCTTTAAGGGTATTGGGATTTGTCAATAGATTTGCATCAGATTTTAAAGTTGATACAATTAAGAAACTTTATGTTTCTTTGGTCCGTCCACATATTGAATATGCATCCGTGGTTTGGACACCGTATAACTTAAATTCAACTCAACAATTGGAAAGAGTACAAAGTAAATTTTTAAATTATATGCATTTTCGGTTGGGTGGCAGTAGTTTTAATTTTAGTCATAGGGGAATGTTATCCCAACTAAATATGAGGTCACTCGCAGATAGAAGAAAGTTTCAAGATATATCATTTTTATTTCACATGGTCAATGGTATGATGGATTGTGGGGAGTTGGTTGAAAAGCTTATTTTTAGTATTCCAAGGTGCACACAGTCTCGATATAAACCTTTATTCCGAATCGCCTTTCATCCCACTTCTTACGGAATGTACAGTCCTATGAGCCGTTTGATGCGCCTAGCAAATGAATTGAATAAAAATGATAATTTTGACTTATTCCTTCATTCTTTTTCACTCTTTAAAACTCGTGTTAGTCGCATCAATTTGGACAACATATCTTGCAACATTTAGGAATGTACATATATATTTAATTTATTCATTTTAATAAGATAATTTTCCCTCTTTTCGTTATTTTATTTGTATGCGTGTATGTGTGTGTATGTATGCATGTGTGTATGTATATATATATAGAAATATGTGTACTATTTTTGAGATAATTTGCCTAAGCATTTGAACTTTTTCTGTGATTTCCTCTGTGATACTTGTATACGTACACATATATATGTGTGTGTGTATATATATATATACAATCCGTTAATTTGCGGGATTTTTGTTCAATTAATGATATTTTAAATATATTTGTTTTTAATTTTTATTGCTTTGTTTGGTATTTCATTTTCTATTTACATTACCCAGTCTGTGATAAAATGCTATTGCATATCCACTTTACCTTATCCGTAATTATCTGTGATTCGTATGTTTGTATGTGTGTGTATGTATGTATGTATGTATGTATGTATGTATGTATGTATATATATATATATATATATATATATATAGTTATGTAATTTTATAGTTTTGTTTTATTTCTATATTATTATTTTATTTAAGGTTAATTTAATCTATCTATATACATATGGAAGAAAAATAAAAGTGCGAAGAAAGGATATTAGTGATTTATCATCAATAAAAAAATCAACTAATTAATATATTATATAAAACTAATGAATTCACTTATGTTGAAAGCCCGGCGCGTAAACATTGAAATAATCGTATTCCTATTAAGCTCTTCACGAGTTTATAAACGCTATCGAATAAACGGAAAATTAGATTTAATTAATTGAATAGTCGGAGGACGGGGATGGATTTCATTAAAATCAACGTAAAAATAATTTATATTCACGCAACAATCTTGTTCCGGCGGCGAATTCTTCCGTAATGTCTAAAATATAATACTGCTATTATCGTGAAGAAAAGTTCTAATCAAGGTATCCAAAAACTTATAAAAGCTTTTTGAAATCATGGTGAATTCATGAAGCAAAAGTTTTAGAGACTTTTTTGTTTTACTCTTGAAATAAGGTATGAGAGAAAGTTAGAATTTGTAATAAGCAAATATCAAATAACTTTTGTGGTCCCTCAAGGTTCTCCATTATCCCCACTCCTATAACATTTTCTGCCACGATATACATCACTCCAATCCATCTCAATATGCTCTACTTTGTGCAGACGATACCGACTTAATCACACTTGCCAAATCCCTTCAAATTGCCCAACGTTCCCTTCAAGTCTCCTTTGATTCTATCCAATCCTGGTGTTCCAAATGGCGTATACAATTCAACCCCTCCAAATCCAAAAGCTGTATCCCCTTCCATAAAATAACACCATAGTCCCCAATAATTTCCATTAAACTTGCCTCAATTCGACCATCCCATCACTGTAAATACCTAGGTATCCTTTTTGATTATAAACTCTCCTTCAAACTACATGTCCTCTCCATTAAATCCAAAATTCAAAACCGGGCCCGCCATTTTAGATCCCTAACTTATAAACAGGAAGGAATATCAACAAAAACTGCCACACACATTTACAAATCCATTTGCCGGACCCTTTTAGATTACGGATCCGTCCTCTTTAATCACATTGAACCGTCATCCTTATATCATCTCCAGGTAGCTGAAAGATCCTCCCTTAGAGCCCTTACGAGACTTCGGCATCCTAATAATCGAATTCCTGTATGAATCCACCCAAATTACTTCGATGTCCCAGCGTATATTATCTCTTACCACAAAATTTTCCAATAATCCACACAATCATTCCCTTCTTACAAAATTCTGCATCCCTCGCAACCTTAATATCCCTCCCAAGCATAAACACCCTTCAGTTACAATTCATCACTCATTTACATGACAATTCAGCTAGCTAGCAAAATACCCTCTCCACAAAATTTGCTCAAAACCCTCACAACTTATCCCTCCTTACAAAATATTGCATTCCTCGCAACCCTAATATTCCCCCAAAACGTAACAACCCTTTGGTCACTATCCACCAATTCATTAACTCATGCATTCATGACAGTTCAGCTAGCTAGCATAGTTTTAATTTGCAAATCACCATAAATTCATGACAGGGCAGAAAGACCTCTGGTCGATAGCCCATGACAGACTACTAACCCATCTACATGTATTTTAAATATAAATATTTCTAAAGAATTGTAATTCTGCTGTCTGAATAAAGATGTTTGTATATATAACTTTTGTTTTTTAACTTATTAAAATGATTTTGATGTCATACGAAGGAACTTATTATTCTGAAGAAAATTATTGACAACAACAAAAATAATTAATTTTATCGCCGCCAAGTTAAATAGTATTTAATTTTCCCAATTCTTTTAAACATTTCAAATGTAATGATATATTTTCTTAATAATAGAAAAAATGATTTATCCTCTTGGTCACAGTTATTTAAATAAATTAAATATATACAAATATCTGTATTCAGACAATTACATTTTTACAAACATTACAATAAAATTGTGTCTTTCTGTGTGAATTAAATATTTATTTAATATATATATACAAACATCTTTATTCAGACAATATGACAACAAAATTTTACAAAATTTATTATAACAATATTTACAATTGTGTTAATAGTCTGTCATGGGCTATCGACCATAGGTCTTTCTGCCCTGTGTGAATTTTTGGTGATTTGCAAATTAAAACTATGCTAGCTAGCTGAACTGTCATGAATGCATGAGTTAATGAATTGGTGGATAGTGACCGAAGAGTGCAATATTTTGTAAGGAGGGATTTGCGGGTTTTGAGCAAATTTTGTGGAGAGGGTAAGTATACGTTGGGATATGGGAGTTTATTTAATATATTTTCTTCGTTTTATTAGAAAGAATATTTAGTAAACACCGCAAGTCTATATATTAATCGCATCACAAATTACAAATGAAAGAATTTTTAAAATTGTAAATTATTAATGTCATTTTTAAGAATTATATCTGTTAATTTTGATTAAAAAATATTAAACTAAGAATCAAACATAAACTGATAAACAATGACATAACATAAAGAACTAACATGAATAAGATAAGCCAACCAGTTTCCTTCAATACCGTTAGCCCGAGATTGGGACAACCCAGACATCACGAGGCGAGAAATGAAGGAAGGACCCCAATCAATGCAAATGCAAGGACACGGAAACACCAACAATTGGATCACAAATAATATATAATGTATATAAATTGAAAAAAAATCCAATAAAATTAACGGAAACTACAAGCGGTTAATTAATTTTCAGTTCGTACTTTTTTATGTCGTGCGTGTCCATAATGATTATGTCAGCACGATGGCTCATATTTTAATGCACTTTATTAATGAAATGAATGCCGCAACATGAAATGGAATGGGACTTGAAGAGGATGAAATCATAAGTGAAGTCATAGAGAGCACATTTCGTAATAATTGGTTAAAGGGAAATACAAAACTTGTGAATTTATTTTTAATAAAGGATTTTACGATTATATAGTCTATTTTTTTAGGTATTACAAAGATATAATCCTTAAACAATTAATTCCATTACAGATTTCTGAAATATCGAAATAGTTTCTCATTTACCATTAAAAAAATATTAGAACAATTAAAGCAAATATTCAATTAAACATTTTATTTAATGAATAATGACTGTGTGAAATAGAAAGAAACGCATGTGTTAAAACATAATAAATAAAGAAACAAACCAAGTGTTTTAATTCATCCCCTAAATATTATTAGTAGCCATTAGAGTAATCGACAACCTAATAACGCCATCCATAACCCTCCTAACACACTCCTATATCAACAAACAAACATCGAACCCATCACTGACCGTCTCTAACACGTTTCCTTAAATTTTACGAAAAAAATTTTTACGAAAAAAAAAACGCACATAATTAAATACCTTATACATCGCAACCCCAAAATTTAAATTCCCTACCATTACGATATATGACTTCATTTCATCAAGGGTGCGGACTTCGACGTTAGCAATCATGACGAGTAAGTAGACAACGACAAGAACAAGACAAAGGCAGGCGGAAAGACATCTGGTTGATAACCATTTGGATGATTTTTTTAGTACACCTGTGCAACTCAACATTTTTAGAAAATATTTTTTTCTGCAGTAACGTCTATTCAAAACTACTATGTTATATTGCTATAAAGACAATTTAAAGTGGAATCGAAGAGAAATATCGAAGACGGGCACTTCGGTGAATCACCCTGTATATATATATATATATATATATATATATTATTAGTTTAAAATATTTCACAAAGTGATTCTTTCTTTCTTAATCCTGTATTGGGTGACGTTGATTCTATTCGTTGATATTTTCTTTGCCTGTGCCCATCTCATTCCTTTTTGATTTAGCGCTTTCTTAATCGTATCATTGCAGGTCTCTTGTGGTCTTCCTCTTGTTCTCTTTCCATTTGTTCTTGCTTGCCTCCCACACTTGTTTCACTTGACTCCTCTCGCTCATTCTATTTATGTGTCCAAACCACCTTAGTTGTCCCTCTTCTATATTCTTCTGTGTGGGTGTGCTTCCTAATCTTTCCCTTGTGTCTACATTCCGTATTCTGTCGATCTTTGTAACTCCCTTCCCTCTTCTCAGGTATTTCATTTCTGACGCCTGTACTTTGGATTTTTGTCTTGTGTTCATCACCAATATATATTGTTCTAAAGACTTTCATTTTTTTTTTCGATATTTCTCTCTTATTTATGGAAATTTCTCCACTCCGACATTCCGGCCTGTGTCTTTAGTAGGCACTGATTCTTCCGGCTGTCAAAACTCTGTTGTTGATGTCACTGTCGTACTTTCCTTGGCTGTCTATTATTGAACCCAAATATTTAAATTCCTGTACTTGTTCCAGTTTTTCTCCATTTACTTGTATGTTCACTTTGTGATAAGTGAACAGAGACTGTTATTCAGGAAGAAAAATCTTGAAATATATTTTACCTTTAAATATTACCATAAAATGGTAAATAAACTACGCATCAGGTATAAAATTTGTGAAATGAACATATGGTTCGAACATCAGTGTAAGAAGAATAACATCACACCTCAACACATATCCCTTAATACCAACAACAGAAGCAGACCCGCAATAAACGGAAAAGATATAGGACAGCGAAAATGGTTACGAGAAGAGATCGCGACCCTTAATTCCAACAGAGATATACTGTCAGCTTATTTAAAGGTATGTCACAGCGAGATAGCAAATAGACTACACAATGTTGAGTTTGATATCATTGATAATCAAATAAAAGATCGAGTAAATCAAATTACTTGGTCAAAAAGAATAATTCAAAACGACAAAATTAAAAGATTAATAAAACAAACACATAACTCAAGTCATCAAATAGAACAGAATAATTAACAACACAGTTTTGCCAGTAAATTCATTAATTTAACAAATGTCGAATTTAATAATAGTCAAATTCAATTATTACAAAAAAGATTTAAATACAACGTAAAAAATATTCAGAATGAAAAACAAATAGCTAGTAGCTATAGAAACAGAACTAGCATTAACTAATGTTGACAATAACCTCACACAAAAATACAAAATTGCCGATTATTTAAAAAATGCAAACAACAATAAAAGTATTAAAAATAATTACAGTAACGAATTTAAAATTGCAACATCAATAGTAAAACTATCACAAATACATAATATAATATTCACAAAAGCAGACAAAGAAAATACAGTAATCGCATTAGATAAAATAGAATACATTAATAAAGTTGAAACTTTTTTCACAAAAAAATATATTACAAACATACAAAAAGATCCCACAAAACAATACCAAAAAGAGGTTATATTAACATTGAATAACCCAAGTACACTGTTTTCAAACAAGGAAAAATATTTTTTAAAAACTATGAATCCACAGGCTCCGAAATTATACGGATTGATTAAAATTCACAAAGAAAACAATCCAATTAGACCTGTGGTTTCATACGTTGGTGTTCCATGTACTCGTCTAGCGAAGAAATTAAATAAAATCATACTAGAGCATACTCAATTTAAATCAAAATATTCCATTAAAAACAGCATAGAACTAGTGAATAAAATAAAAAAAACATCCATTTACATAACACCGCAAAACTTGTGTCGTTCGATGTTAAAAGTCTAATCACAAACATGCCTCCAACCGAAGTTTTTACAATTATTAAAAACAGGCTAATAAATAACTCTACAAATCCCTCAATACGAGAGGAAATATTGAACCTCCTAAATATTTGCCTCTTTCAGAATTATTTTCAATTCAACAATAAATACTTCCGCCAGAGGGATGGTTTAGCCATGGGAAACCCACTAAGCCCTTTGTTGGCCGAATTTTTTATGGACCACTTCGTAGGGGGTTTAACTAAATTGCCTGTTTTTAATAAATGCATTTATTGGTATAGGTACGTGGATGATGTTATTTTAGCATTCGACGGCACAGTTAGACAATTAGATACATTTTTAAAAAAAATAAATTCACAATACAACAAAATTCAATTTACAAAAGAAGTAGAAATAAATAACTCCAACTCCATTAATTATTTAGATCTGACGATTACAAAAATTAACAATAAGCATGATTTTGCAATTTATCATAAACCAACTCACACTGACACTACAATTAATTTTAAATCAAACCACCCAATATCACATAAATTAGCAGCATATCACAGTATGATACATAGACTATTAACAATACCGATGACACAAAATAACTTCGATAGGGAATTAAAAATTATATTTAAAATTGCTGTTAACAATGGTTTTAAGAAATCAACAATAGAAAAAATAATATCAAACAAGCAGAGAAGTATAATTGTTAATTCAATTTATCCAGTTATAAATGATAAATCATTACACAACTACAAAATTATCACGTATACTCGCAAAACGAGTGAGAAAGTCGCAAAAATTCTAAAAAATAACAACATTAATATTGCCTTTAAAACAAACAATTAATTAGGAAATATTATAAAAAAACAACAAAGACAAAACTACAAAAACTCAACAAAGTGGTTGTTAATACGCGGTTTGCGCGATTTGGTATCAAAATTACGAATACTAGTAATATTAAATAAAGATTTATTTAACAACTAGCTTATTGTATAAAACCAGATAACAAAAATAATAAACTTAGAATTATAAGTGAGATTTAACGCGGATACGACCGAAGAACGTGATGTTGCTCGTTTCATGGTTGAGAACAGACTCGCGGGAAGTTTCTGAGATGGCTCGGGGCTGCAATGGTTCCTAGAGGGGTGTTCACAATTCAATCCTTCGCCCGAGAACCATCTCGAATTGAGCCCAACCACGTACGCTCCGCTCGGCGCCTCAGCCGCATCCAAGATTGAAGAAACACACAAAATGTCAATAAAAATTCATTGAAGTCCACCCGAGGACGCCTCGGCCTTTTTTGCAACATCTGGCGCAAACAGTGGTGTTTATCTGCTAACTTGTAAAGACTACCCCAAGACATATGTGGACAAACAGGAAGATCATTTGAGAGCAGAATAAAAGAACACAAATCCAGTTTCGAGCAAAAGAAAACAAACTCCACATATGCAAACCACCTTATCGATGAGAACCACAATTTCGATGATAATTTCAAAATCCTACACAGGGAGGAAAAAAGCATAAAATTAAATATTATGGAGAATATGGAGATAAAAAAAAACAACGGACATCTTCTAAACGACCAACTAGACGTCACGAATTCACCACTACTCAATTTGAATTTTTCTAAAAATCCCGCCCCCTCGTAAACTAATAAAACTTTTTGTGTATATATACCCGGACAGAATAGTGTAGTGTATCATTTCTTCGCCTGTAGAAGCCACAGTGTGGTGAAACAATTGTAGCGATATTACAATAGACTTTGAAAGACTAAATAGTGTTATTTAATATAAATAAATATTTCCAATACCTAAACATTGACGGTTCATATTGCAATAAATATGAATAAAACATTAAAAAGTTATTAAATTTGAACTCTTTCAATACAATTGCATATGACCCCTGCGCACGTTTCGACGTATGATTTCACTCGAGAATACCAATTCGTACGAAACGCCCATGCGATCTTCGAATCCACCATTCGACCAATTTCGAGAATAACCCCCTGAACATAGCTCCCCTAAAATCTTATAAGTCTAGCCAAAATAAAATACATTTCCTTTCCGAGGCATTAGATGGCGCGGGAGAGACCCGCTCTCCCGCGCCATCAAAATAACGCCTACAATCACAAGATAGAAACAATTCAATAGTTTGATACTTTATACCTTTATTGTACTATCTCCAAGCTAACTATTTCTACCAAAAATAACGGAAAATATTACACCAACTGTGGAATCGAGTGACGTAGTATTTAGTGTAGCCTTGATCGATATTGGTATTCCCTATATCCATTTAATTGGTTTTAAAGAGATTATTATTTTAATTAAAACAGCTGATACAATTCAATTTCTATTTGAAACTAAAAGCAAGTAGATTTATTCAACAGATATTTGTTAAAATAATAATAATAATAATAATAATAATAAAAATAATAATAATAAAAATAATAATAATAATAATAAATAAATAATAAAAATAATAATAAAACCGCAAGGAATGGGTGGGTATCTCCTCCCCTGAGCCAACCGTTGTCGAAGGGCCAGCAGCCCCCGATAACGTGATACTTGTCGCTCCTGTTACAACAAGAAGTCGCCGAGGCGGGCCGGGGCAGCAGGACCCGGGTCGGAACCGTCATGATGATAGGCCTGCAACAGACCGCGATAACGAACAAGGACGTAGGAATAGGAATAGCCGAAATCAAGACCAGCCAGCGGCCCAAGCAGAAGAAGATGTTGTTGGGGCTGACCAGGCCCAACCCACTCTTCCGCAACGTAACTTAAGACAGCGAACCACTTGGACTGACGAGATGAATGAGTATGTGGTTTACTGTTACTATAGCATCACCAAAGCCGAAACACTTAAGGTTGCCTATAGCGTAGAGCTACACCGAATGTTCATTGAGAAATACCCTGAAGTGAACAACAAAACAATTCAGAATATCCTTGACCAAAGAAGAACAATTTTCAAAAATAACAGAATTTCTGCAGAGACAATGGATAATATAAAGAAAACGGTCGAAGTAGAACTGGGGATGAGACAAGAGGGGAATGCTATCCCGGAAGACGAAGACCAGATAGTAGAGGAACCCTCAGATGAACTACAAGAGGAATTTCGGAGACAACACATGTTGTTAGGAGGGATGGATCCAACAGCGAGACCATGGCTACCGAAACTCCACATAAAGAAAAACACGTTAACCTTATTAGCGCGAATAAACGAGCTAGTAGGAAAAGCAATACGACCAAGAACGAGTATTGAAGAAATCCACAGTCTGATATACGTGGGAGCCTACACACTGCTAACGATAAACGGACAGAAGATAGCTCAATCAAATATCAACAGAACAGTCAGAGACAAAAAGAAACCGCCTTGGGAAAGAAGAATAATGAATACCATTGAAGATTTAAGAAAAGAAATAGGTGTAATGACTCAATCAATCAGACCCGACGCAAGCCAACGCGTTATTCAAAAGGCAGCGGGATTGACTTTTAAATACCGAAGTAAAGACAACCCTACTGCACTGGAAGTGCTAGACTACCTAAAACAAAAATTATCAGCCTACACAAAAAGGCTAAGAAGGTACAGAACCAGCAACGCAAGAAGAGAACAAAATAAACTATTCTCATTAAGTCAAGGACAATTCTACAGAACTTTAAATGAAACACCGTGTGAGCAACGAGGAAAAATACCGTCCACTGAACGAACAAAAGAATTCTGGTCAAATATATGGGGCAAATCAGTTGATCACAAGGAAAATAACTGGATATCACACACGAAAAGCAATAGGAATAAGATCCACACAATTATGGAATTGAAAATCTCTGAAAAAAATGTTACGGATGCTGTGAAACGAACCAAGAACTGGAAAGCCCCAGGGATTGACAAAGTCCAAAATTTCTGGCTAAAAAAGTTTACAACAATGCATGAGCGCCTTGCACAAGAATTCACGAACGTCCTGAATAACCCGCAACTTATGCCAGAATTCATGACGCAGGGGATAACACACCTCCTGCCTAAAACAGACACCCTGAGTGAAGACCCGGCCAAATACCGCCCCATTACCTGTCTGCCAACCATATACAAGTTATTAACATCAATCCTAGCAAACAAGATTTACAATCACCTAGAAATCAATAAACTGCTAGATGAGGAGCAGAAAGGATGCCGGAAGAGTTCTAGAGGATGTAAGGAACAACTAGTAATGGACGCAGTCGTCACCAAAATAGCAGTGCAGCATAGAAAACCCCTATATGTTGCCTACATCGATTACAAAAAAGCGTTCGATTCGGTTCCGCACTCCTGGCTGAAAGAAGTCTTGCAACTGTATGGAATTAACGATAAAATCGTACAGTTTCTAAAATACGCCATGACAAAATGGAAAACAAAATTGAGCCTGCGTGGCCCAGATACACGGACTGAAACAGATTCAATACAAATCCGACGAGGGATATTCCAAGGGGATGCGCTAAGCCCAATTTGGTTCTGCCTCGCACTAAAGCCCCTGACTACGTATATGAACGCCCAGAGGAAAGGTTTTCAAATGCCAAACTCAAATGTACAGCTTAGTCACCTGTGGTACATGGATGACCTCAAAATATACGTAGAACAGGAAAACCATCTGAAATCGTTACTAGACTGCGTGAGAAGGTTCAGTGAGGATATCGGGATGGAATTCGGGCTGGACAAGTGTAGAACTAGCGCAATGCTCAAAGGAAAATGGACACCACATGAGGGATACGGGATAGGAGACGAACCAGGTAGAATAGTAGGCATGGAACAGGATGAGAAGTACAAGTACCTCGGGTTCATGCAATCACAAGGAATCGACCAAAAAACAACTAAGGAAGCGCTAATAAATACCTACACAAGCAGATTGCGAGCAATACTAAAAACGCAACTGTCAGCTCGCAACACCTCGACAGCTATTAATACCTACGCTACATCAGTGTTGACGTATAGCTTCGGGATTATACAATGGACAGACACGGAACTTAGACACATTGACACAAGAACAAGAAGAGAGTTCCGGAAATATAGATCACACCACCCGCACAGTGCAGTCGAGAGATTCCATTTACCAAGAAAACTTGGAGGAAGAGGTATCCCCAGCGTCCATGCCAGTCACTATTCCCAGGTAGATAATTTACGGAAATACTTTTATACCAGGGCGCCAACAAGTAATCTCCACAATGCAATTATCAAACATGATACCAGAGCAACCCCACTACAGCTAGCTAACAAGAACTACCAACCACTAGCAAAAACTGAGGAAACCACGGACCTTATCAACCGATGGAAAAGTAAGCCACTTCATTGCATAGGGCAATACTAGAAAGCGAGCACATCGATATGCACAGTTCTCTAAGATGGATCGAGGACGGCAGTCTCTTCAAAGAGACGGAGGGATCACTAATAGCCATCCAAGACCAAGTGATACCCACCAGATCATATAGAAAACGCATCCTCAAGCAGAATGTGCAAGTCGTGTGTCGCATCTGCCAAAAGAAAGAAGAGAGTCTGGATCATTTGATAGGAGGTTGTGAAGTTTTGGCACCGAAAGCATACCTGGAAAGGCATAATTATGTAGCAAAAATTGTGCATCAAGAGCTAATTAAAATGCACCTGCCGGAACATAGTACACCAGTCCCATACTACCAGTATGAACCTGAGCCGGTAGTAGAGAATAAATCAGCACGACTATACTGGGATAGACAGATAATTACAGATAAAACTATCCCCAACAACATCCCAGATATAGTCCTGCTGCTAAAGGAACAGAAAAAGGCCTACATAATAGATATCGCCGTCCCTATCCCCGAAAACATCAGAAGAACACATAGTGATAAAACAAACAAATACCTACCACTCTCTGACGAAATTAAACAGATGTGGGCATTGGATTCCGTGGTTATCATCCCAATTATACTTGGAGCAATGGGAGAGATTCCAATAACTCTGCATGACAGCATTTCAAAATTAAACTTATCAAAGTATATATTCATCCCAATGCAGAAAGCTGTTATACTGAAAACTTGCAGCATAATAAGACGGGTGCTAAATGAGGAATGAAGCGCGTAGACACAGAGTTTCGGCTACTTGAAACCCAGAGAAGCCTCACCGTTGGTAGTAATACTCCGGTTTGAGCTTAATTATACCCTGAAGAAACAGGTGAATGTGAAAAGAGAAAAATAATAATAATAATAAAGTGCCACATGTACATAGAGACATTAGATCATATCACATCAGGATGTAAAATACTTGCAGGAACAGAATACACAGACAGACACAACAACGTAGCAAAAATAATCCATTCTGAAATTATAAACAGTCAACGAAAAGGTACAATTAAAGAACCCTACTACAAATATACACCAGAATCTGTCATCGACACCGCGGAATATACAATATACTACGACAGAACAATATTAATAGACAAAACAATAGCAGCAAACAGACCAGACATTGTGTGGGTTAATAAGAAGACGAAAACAACATACCTTATAGACATAGCCATACCTAATGACAATAACACAGAAATTAAGCACACACAAAAACGAGAAAAATATTTCCCGCTAGCTGAAGAAATAAAAAGGATATGGAAACAACAACAAGTCAAAATAATACCTATTGTAGTATCAGTTACGGGAGTCATACCCAAAAATACTACTGAAAACATAAAGAGCCTGAGACTACCAGAACGTATAATTACACAAATGCAGAAATCAGTAATAATTAACACATGTAGTATAGTCAGGAAATTCCTCAACCTTCACAACAACAAAATCTAATATACATATCCTCAGACTTGGTAAAATCCCGTCTGAACGATACCTAGACCAAACCAACATGTTTGAGAAAACGATAAAATAATAATAATAATAATAATATTTATTTCCTCAACAGACATAGTCTAATTACAAAGGAAATTTTGGTAAATTAATATAAGAATTTACAAATATAAACAGTAAAAACAATAGGATGAAAATACATTCCGTAATTAACTTAAGACTAATACAGAGACATTTGTAGATAGCCCACAGTTGTAGGTGACTACACCATTTTTATTTATTTATTAGATATAATCAACGAGAAAATAAATCCAAAGTATAGATTGAACGCGCATGAAATATTTTACAAAAAGTAACAAGACAATAAATGTTATATATTTTGAATTATTCGACGAAGCTATATAAAATGATGGGACACAATTTAAGTAACACAAGATATACACAGCATAGAGAGAATATAAGTGATCTTGAAAACAAATTTGGGTATCCATGGATTTCCATCAGTTTGCACTAATGCGCATTCTCCCAATTTAAAAAATTACAGAAAATATATATAATATATTAAAATCTGTTAATAACTAAGAAACTTTAGACAAATACAGACACATTTGTAGATTGCGCACAAAGTCAGTTCTATTATTGTTGTAGATATCTACGCCATATTGTATATCATGGTATTTCCTTATCACGTTCAATATGGGAGATTGAGAGTGGTGAGCTGTGTTTGGCTTAGCGTAATAAAAGTTTCTGCTACCTCTAGAATTAATACGCGGAACATTAAAATTAAGCAGACTCAGGAGGTGGGCATTATCACATTCGTAATGGATTAATTTATACAATTCATTAACTACAACGAATCTATGACGATCATAGATGCGCGGATAATTAAATTCAATTAGAAGATCCTTATGTCTAATATCAATTGACGGATACCGACCATATTTGCGAAAAAATAAATAACGTAAGAAACGTTTATTAATTTTTTCAAGCATTTCGATGTATAATTTCGATTGAGGTGACCAGACGCAAGCTCAGTAATTAATTTTACTAAGAACTAGGGAATTGAACAATATTTTAACAGTTTTATCTGATTTAAAATCATTACAATTACGAGCGATGAATCCCAGTAGGCCTGAGCATTCTTTGGTGATAGTCTCAATATGACGATTAAATTTCAGCTGATCGTCAAACAATATGCCAAGATCCCTGAAGACACTGTCCCTGATAATTAAAATTCTATCTAGCATATAATTAAATAGAGTCCGATTGCGCATTCTACTGTAACTCAAAACACGGCATTTGGAGGCATTGATTGATAGACCGTTGGTTGAGCACCATAAAGCAAGGCGTTGTAATCTTGAAGTACTATGCAATCTAATTCATATGTATGACGTTGAAGAGCTTGATGTCATCAGCATATATCAAGTAATTACAGTTTAGCACAGTGGCTACCTTGTTAATAAAAATTAAAAATAGTAGTGGCCCAAGGTTAGAACCCTGAGGCACACCACTAGTTGCAACAAAGGTGTCAGATTGATGACCCATATAAGATATATACTGATGCCTACCTTTTAGATAAGAATATATAACAGAAACAATATTGCCGGGAATGTTGCTCTGACTGACATATTCCATTAGTTTAGAATGCGGCATATGATCGAAAGCTTTACTTATATCTGTGTACACAACATCTACCTGCTGACCAATATCTAAATAATTTGAAACAAATTGCGTGAAATGAATTAAATTGGTTTGCGTGCTGCGTTTTTTTAATGAATCCATGTTGATGACATGAGAGCTCTTGGTCGATACATGAATGAATAACGTCAGAAAGGATGCCTTCAAAAACCTTGGAAAAATTGGACAAAAGCGCTATAGGGCGATAATTTTCGACATTGCTTTTATCACCGGATTTGTAAATTGGGGTTATACGAGTTAACTTCCAGCACGAAGGAAAACAACCACTTCTTAAGATGATATTAAAAATATGGGTAAGTGGTGAAGCTAAGTAATCGGCACAGTCTTTCAAAATGAAAGCCGGAACACTGTCAGGGCCCATTGTTAATTTTGGTTTAGTTTTCCTCAATGCATCACGTACTGTATCTTCAGCTAATAAAAAGGTACCGAAATGATCATAGGAGGATGTTTTATGAGGCAAGGCGTTGGTCAAATCAGTTTTATAGACATTCCTAAATTGGTTTACGAAACCGTCAATTATATCAGCAGGTGTATTTAATATTTTATTATCATATTTCATAATACCGGTTATACGTGACTTGCGTCTTTTGTCACTAATGAAAGACCAAAAATGTTTAAGATTGTTAGAAATGTTATTTTCACCATTTTTTATAAAGATGTTATAAGCTGCATTGTTTGCCTTTTTAAACTTTCTCCTAATTATGTCATACTCAATTTTAATAAAAAGGCTCCCTGACTTTTTCCATCTGTGTGTTTTGTTCTTCTCAGATAGTAAGCGTATTAAGTATCTATCAAACCATATTGGATAACGAGTGCTTAGATGTTTTTTTTTTTTCATTTTGGGACATGCTTATCAAAAAGGCTGTATAATATATTATATAGTTCATTGCATGCTGTATCAACATTATCAGAATTAAGAACAGCAGACCAGTCTGTATTAACCACTGCTAAATAAAGTAGGTTTAGTTTAGCACGTTTAAAGTTAAAATTTAATTTGTATTGGTTTAAAGTGGACGGAGAAAAATTAGGCACATGTCGAAGTGAAAGGTCAATTGTTAAAGCAGGGTGATGGGAATCTTCAATAACAAATGGAAGTTGATATCTTGTTACTGAGGTGTTTAAGTCGCTAGAGGATATTATGAAGTCCAATATTCTAGAGTTAAAATTTAGAACATTATTATGTTGTAACAAATCTTTGAAACTAATGAAATCGAGAAAATTAGCAGCTTTATGACAGTGATAATGATTGATTTTGTGAGAATAATAATGAGTTAAATTGAAATCACCGGCTATTAAGATATTCTCGTAGTCGAATTTCTGTTCTAAAATTTCAAATAAAAGTTGATAATCAGCAAGAGCTGTATTAGGTGGGATATATAAACAGATTACAACAAGCGCTGACTTAAAACACGAGATATTAACTGCAACTATATCAATTTTTAAACGCGATACATCAATAGGAATTTGTTCACAGTGAATATTACTTCGAACTGATATTAAAACTCCACCCCCTCTACCATACTGCCTATCAGAGCGAAACACTAAATAATTGTCATTGAATAATTCACCGTCAAGTATTCTAACATTAAGCCAAGTTTCTGTTAAGAGAATAATATCGAATAAATTACATAGTGTGTTATTGTAAAGTGAGTGAGTTTTTGTGCGGAGACCACGTACATTCTGATAATAAAATGTAAAAGTTTTAACAGCTTTTGAATGTTGAGAATGAACTAGTTTTTTTTTTTCTTTACAATTTTTGGAACATCATTGAAATATTTTATGGTGAGGTTTCTTTCTCCAGCTTCCTGACGTTTCGACAGCTCTAAGCGCAAATCCCTTAAGTGTGTCTGTTGGTTGGGTGTAAGATCTGGTTTAACCATAACATCCTTGTAAATATCATTGTTCGTAAGTTGTCTACGTCGTCTTAGGATATGAAGAACAGGTTCAGAATCAGGAAAAAATACTTTGATGGGTTGTTTATTTGCATATTCTTTTCCAACATGAAGAATTTTAGTGGGCGCAGTAGAAACTCCGAGTCGCATGTACGGTATTTTTGTCATCGTCACTTCTTTCAACTGAAGTTCCTTTTGTAGAAGGAGGAATATTGAATAACATTATGTTTTTTGAGCGGCGGTTACGTTCTTCTATTTCGTTGATAATGTCTGTTGTTGCATTAGAATTTTTGTCAGAATTTAATTCCCGTTCCTCTTGCAATTTATGGATAATTGTTTTTAATTCAGCGTTCTCTTTGTCAATTGCTACAATTTTATCAGTAAGTATTTTTCATATCTTTGTAGATTGATGAGAGAAAATCATTTTTTAGATCAACAAATTGTTGTTTTAACATATTGGTAATTCTATTTTCAAAACAGGTTTCAGATAAAGAATCAGAAAAATCTCGAACACTATTCAAATCTAGTGGAGCACGTGTAGAACAAATCCATTTGTCGCCATCAGTCTTTTGTAATTCATCATAAAAATACTCAAGTCTGATGACATCGAGATCCGTACAGGAAACATGAAACCACTTTTTACAGTTCTTATATTTAATCATAGATGAGCGAGGGCTAATGTTTTTTAAACAACAATTACATTGAACCATAATGAATATTTAAGTGTATTATAAAATATAGAGATTAAAATAATAATAATAATAGGAACAAAAAAACAGGGATACACTCTTCACGCCAGTAGTGCCCGTTACGGCGTCTTTATAGATCACAAACACAGGTGAGGCAGGCAGCGGAAAGGTTAAAATATGAGTACAGAGGAGAAACAATAAAATTACAAAATATAAACTCTAAAAACATGGAAAAGAAATGACCTTGGAGCACAAATAACGAATCGCGGATGGAAACAAGCCGATACAAATTAAATTAAAGATGCGCAAAACTAAAGAACTCTCAAGCCGAAATAATTATAACAACACATAACATACGTGATATTATAATGATTGTGTAAATATTAAAAATATACTTGCAGTGGAACCGGAGTATTCGTTGATTAAAGCGGACGGTATTTTCTACACACATTCACATTCACATAAAATTTAGAATATATAATATATTTATTTGTCAGATATATCTGACTAAAAATATGAAATCAAAAATATAATTTAATTTAACTACAAATTCAAATTATCCATCAAAATACGGCAAAGTCTATTTCAAAGAATATATTTATCTAACGCCTCGGAAAGGAAATGTATTTTATTTTGACCAGACTTATGAGATTTTATGGGAGTTATGTTCAGGTCGAAAAATCATGGAGAATGTTAGAAGATTAAGGTTACGTTACGTTATGTCAAATTGTTGTTATCGATTGTTAAAGTTTTAAACAAATGCAATCCGTCTAATTTCCAACACGACGAAAAGGCCATCCCCGACTACAATATTAATACCTTGAAAACAAAACAAGCTAGGTATAGGGTATACTAATATGGATCAATGCATAGTTGAATTCTACTTTAAAATATATCAAAACATACAATACAATTCTACAATTTATTATAACAAAATAAATGACTAAATTAGAGAAATCTGTAATGCATTTTTTTTAATATTTCTATAAATTGTTTTCATAAATTGCTTATTTTTTCCTGTTTAATTCATAATTATAATATAATTAAAAGAATAAAATTGAAAATAATTAATTACTTAATCACTTTTATTCCATTTGCTCTGCAATTAACATTACCACCATCTTTATAAATTATAATCTAATCTAAAATAAATTGCAATAATTATAAGACAAAATTAAAATTATAAACCCTTTTCAAAGTATAATAATTTCAATGTGATTGTACTATAAATATTATAAATTATTTTTTATATAAAACATAATAATGATGATATAAAAATTACATTATTATTATTAATTTAAAAGAGAAATGTTTACAAATTATTTTCTAAGTATTGCCAAAGAAAATTTATAAAATCAAAAAGCAAATAAAATTTTAAAAATACAGAAATATGTAATATGAACAATTACAAAATTACACATATTTATATTTTAATAATATTTTTTTATAATAAATTAAATTATAACAGAATACAAATGTTATAAATCGTTTTTGAATTGAGGTAAATTCTGAGCAATGCTAATATAATTAATTTTATTTTATTTTAAGTGGTATATGTGATTCCATTAGTATAGAATTTAATAAAACACTGTAATATCTTATTTGATGCATTAATTACAGAAGAATTCTACAATTTCATAAATCATAATAAAATACAGAAACCTATAATTTCTGAGTAATGCTAATTATAATTAGTTTTGTTTTATATGGTATATGTGATTTCATTAGTTAAAATTTAAATAAAAAATACATTTTATGATATGTTATTTGAGATACTATTAGAAATAGGAGAATTACAAAATTTCATTAGGGAAAATAAAAATACAGAAACCTATAATTTATGAATAAATAATTTAGTTTTGTTTTATACGATATTTGTAATTCCATAAGCTTATTCCTTTCCTGTTTGCCTCTTATTTGGGGCAATATTTACAGAATTATAAATTTTCGTAAAGCAAGAAAATAAAAATTACAGAAACCTATAATATCTGGGTAATGCTAATATAATTAATTTAATTTTGGTTTTATATGGTATATGTGATTCGATTGGTTTAAATTTTAATAAAAGTCTTTTATAATTTGTTATTTGAGGCATTATTGAGAGGAGGGAGAATTCTAAAATTTCGCAAAGCAAAAAAATTACAGAAACCTGTAATGGGTAATGTTAATATAATTAATTAGTTTATATAATTTAATTTTTGTAATTTCTTATTTTAGACATTTGGGGCTAGTCTGTAAGGAAAATGTTAAGTTTTAACAGTTACGTTTTTTTTTTGTTTTTTTTTTGAAGCACTTTTCTAATAGAAAAAAATAGAATGTAAAATGAATTAAACCTAACATTCCTCATGCGGAATAACCCCAATTATTTATTGACAGGATTTAATTAAAATTTCGTAAAGCAAAAAAAATAAAAATTAAAGAAATCTATATTTTCTGCTTATGGCTAATATAATTAATTCAATTTCTTTTTATATTATGTGATTCAATTAGTTGAAATTTTCATAAAAAAAAACCTTTTGTTATTTCTTATTTGAGGCATTATTAATAAGGGAATTTTACAATTTCGTAAAGCAAAGAAAAATTACAGAAACCTATAATTACCCAGAAATTATAGGTTTCTATAATTAATTTAATTTTCATTTATATGGTAGTATATGTAATTCAATTAGTTTAAATTTTAACAAAAATTTTTTTGCTACTTCTTATTTTAGACATTATTTATTGACAGGTGATTTTTTGAATTTCTTAAAGCAAAATATCATAAATAAATTATAGTTTTCTGTAATTTATTTATGATACCTATAATTTCTGAGTAATGCTAATTATAATTGTTTTTGTTTTATATGGAATATGTGATTTCATTAGTTTACATTTAAATAAAAAAAATATTTTATGATATGTTATTTGAGATACTATTATAAACAGGAGAATTACAAATTTTGAAAAATAAAAATACAGAAACCTATAATTTATGAATAAATAATTTAGTTTTGTTTTATACGATATTTGTAATTCCATAAGCTTATTCATTTCCTCTTTGCCTCTTATTTGTGGCAATATTTACAAAATTATAAATATTCGTAAGAAAATAAAAATTACAGAAACCTATAATTTCTGGGTAATGCTAATACAATTAATTTAATTTTGTTTTATGTGGTATACATGATTCCATTACTTTAGATTTTAATTAAAACTTGTATAATTTATTATTTGAAGCATTATTGATAGGAAAATTCTAAAAATTCGTAAAGCAAAACTAATATAAGAATTACAGAAACCTATAATTTTCTGTAAATTTAATTTTTGAAAATGTGTATTTATAATTTACTGAAAAATTTAATAAGTGTTATTTTTATTTCATAAGCTATTTATAAAAAAAGTCTGAAATATGTTTTAATAATTATAAGCAAAATTAAAATTCTTTTCAATGTGAAACAATTTCTGTGTAAAGCAAATACAATTAATTTTATTTTGTTTTAAGGGATATATACTTTACTTGAAATCTAATTTTCAGAAGCAGTAAATGAATTTAATTTAATTGTAATGATTTGTAACCAAATCAACTAATAAATAAATAAATAAATTATGTATATCTGCTCCAGTTTCATTCCGTCAGTGTGGCAGCCCCGATGTGAGTCAGTACAGTTGGCAACACTCACCTACGATGTACACCTCCCAATGAGCTGTTATTAGAACATAGAAATAGTCACGTAAAATAATTTATAAAAATAAGTGTATAATAACAAGAACGATGATTTTACTAGAAATAAATAATAGGGTAGTCGAAGAAACGTTAACGCTGAAGATAAAAAACGCACAAGCGGGGTGAGTACGATTTTCGGCGATCGGTGCAGTAATGGCCCGACCGGTTTCCCTCTGGGCTGGGCCCTCTGTTTATTGATAACAACAATCCGGGCGCTGAATTAACTCCCCTTCGGTTCAATAACGGAAGCAATTTAGGCGTTAAATCCCGCGGGTGAAATACGTTCGTCGCCTTCTTTGGGAGTGTTGGAGCCTAGCCTTTTTTTCGGTGTAATGTGTGTCATGTAAATAAAATGCAGAATCGACGAAAATTTCGTTATCGTTATTTGCTTATCGGTGAAAAATGTTAAGTAAAATAAAACCGCGAGTTATCTTTTGTAAATTGAGTGTTATCAAATGTGTGAATCACGAGAAATTAATTGGCTGGGGAGCGTTGATGTGTGTGTGATTTGAATCGTGTAAACATCCACAGTTGGAAATTCAAATGTGTGAAGTTAAAAGAAAACACTGAAATGATTCATGCTTTTCTTATACAATAAAAACTCATCAAGTAATTGATTAAATGAATTTCAGTATGATTGAATTATATTTAATTTGACATAATTATTTTTTTAATGTTTAAATTTCAACTGTTTTGTGTTGTAGGTGTTAACTTTGTAGCACACTTGTAAATAAAACACGATTTAACTTTGTATTTATTTTATTTACACTTAATTAGCCACTATAGTTTAAATTTTAACCTATTTACTATTTGATAGTAAAACACTTTTGTTTTAAAGTTTCAGTGTTTTCTACAATAAATCTGAGAAACTTAAATAGTGTAATACTTATCCTATAGTTATAAGGAAGTTTCATTAAGTATTTTTTTTGTATTTATTAATTTATTTATTAATATATGGAATTACTAGTTTTAAAAAATATGAAATAAAATGTTAAATTTATCTACAATCAGTAAGATGGATTACAACAATACACAAAACAAAAGCTACTAAATATTAGCTGCATCTATAGAATATTGAATTATTTATTTTATTAGTTATTATATATATATATATATATATATTTAATGACCCTTTCTACCCATATGGGTGTAGGGTATTTTTAGTTTAAAATATTCAATAACTTTAAAAAAAAATTAAAAGAAATGCATATTCAGGGCCATTCTATATATGAAATGTTAAATTTATACATGTTATTCTCTATTATGACAATATAAGTGAGTTTTGTAAGTGATATGTATATTTAAAGACTGTTTTTTAATATGATCAAATTTAGGGTGTTATTGCATGCTTGTTTCAATAGTAGGGAATATTTATTACCGAATTATTGAGATGTTGGCAATCGATTGTCAATGTGACATATAAATTACAACTTGTCGAACTAATTTCGAAATTTCTTAAAATTTGAACACACAAATGTGAAGATCTGATCGACAATCACCCCGGTAAAGGAATTAGAACGGAAACGGATAATTTACAAAAAGGCCATTAGGTGATTGTTAAAGCAATACGCATAAATCGGAAAGGTTTCCGAATGGGTAAACATGTATGAAATGAACGAATCCGAAGTCAAAATCTGTAGGAAACTTGCCGTTTGGTCACAATTCGCATTTAAAGTCCTAAATTTGAGGTTATAATTGATCCGATTTTCGACTAAATAAGCACATTGCGAGTATAAATCGTACACATGATGAAATAATCTTCTAATTTATGAGGAAAGTTAACAAATTTGTTGCGATTTTTTCATTTACTCAGCCAAAATCACCATTTTAATTTTATACAGAAAGTGATGTTTACGTAAAAAAATCAATATATATTTTAGATCAATTTGTAAATAATAGATATTTTAATTTATGATATCAAAAATAGATGGCGCCACCACTCCACTAAATCGAATGTATTTTGTACAATATAATAAAAAAATAATAGAGAATTATTCATCGACTATTATAAATAATACATACATATTTAATTAATGATTTTTTAATGAAAATATTGGATAGATTGGTATAACTTAAGATCTTTTTCACGTTTTGTCGACTTAGGTTAGGTTAGTTTAGGATAGGTTAGGTGAGTATGCAAACATGTTTGGAAAGTATTCTGACAATTATTAGAGTATTTCAAATACTTTAGCTATGAGTGAAACTTTAATGATGCAAAACATGTTACTTTTTTAGGTTATTATACATATTTTGACTAAAAATATAAATTACCACGTTATTAGAACCAATTACACAGTGGTTTTCTTAACTTACTCAAATATCTGTGAATTTAAAGTATGAGCATTGCATGTTGCTAACTTAAAGGCGACAAAATGTGCAAAAGATCATAAGTTGTACCAACCTATCCAATATTTTCATTAAAAAATCATAATTTTTTTTATTATAACATATTTGGTATGATAACCAACTAAATAAATCATGATACAATTTAATAATTTAATTGAATTAATTTTTCAATGATTTAATTCAAGTTTCAAATAATTATTCCCAATAAAGAACATGTCCAAATAGTTTTTTAAAAATGTATATTTAGTGTGATCATTAATTGAGTCAATCTTCTATCGTTTTTAAATGTAAACAAAGTACATTCCTTTACAATATTGTAATTAATAAAAAAACTTGAAAGAATCATCATACATAAATATCATAAAAATACTATTTTAAAAAACATTATTTTTTTTAATTATTATTATTTTGTTTAATCATGATTTGTATTAACTATTAGGCTTACTTACCATTAACACTATACAAATGAGCTGGCGGATCTTTCACCTATAAGGGTGAACGATCTGAACAGGTTCATTAGGTGCTCAAATTGGGTTGTTTAGGAGGAAAAACCTTCTACTTGTGGTAACACAATGGGCCTAAGTGAGCAGTCCTGAGGCTGCTGCCACTCGAACCTAACCTAACCTACCCTTAACAAATGAAAAAAAAGTTCATGTCTTACGATAAATAAAAAAGGAGAGGATAAAGTAAATAAATAAGACACTTGCTATGTTTTTACCACAAAATATTTATTATATTACACAAATATTAACTTTTTAGACTTAACTCTAATCCACAACAACAATAAAATAGAATTTGATATCTATAGAAAACCAACCAACGTAAATTCCACTATCCCATATAATTCCAATCACCCATTATCGCATAAATTAGCCGTGTATCATTCAATGATACACAGGGCCTTCTTAATTCCTTTATCAGCCAATAACCGAGTCATAAAAATAAACAAAATTATAGATATCGCCAAAACTAATGGTTATCCAGTCAACCTTATCCAGAACATAATTAATAAAAAACGTTACCAAAATAAAATGACCCACATTTATCCGAGACTAGAAAATGTGAACAAAGATCCATACATTACCCTAACATACTTTGGCAAAACTACGGAAAAAATAGCTCACATTCTTCGAAAACAAAACCATCAAATTGCGTTAAGACCCAGTTGCAAATTATCTAACATTCTATTCAATTCAAAAGACAAAATTAATCCCTTAATTATGAAATTCCTTGTTCCGAATGCAATAGTGTATATGAAGGCCAAACCGGTTGTAGTTTCGAAAAGAGATATTCGGAACATTATCGCGCATTTAGACTGAACCAAGACTCCAGTTCCTTTTCCAACCACGTTTAGAGTGCAAACATTCATTTCCAGAAATAAATAAAATAAAAATTTTACATAACTGTACCAAAGGCACCAAGCTTAACCTGCTGGAATCCACCGAAATTTTCAAACGGACCAATAATCCCTTATTTAATCTGTTAAATGAACAAACCGATTTAGTGTGTTCGAAATCCTTTAATGTGTAAAAAAATTGTATACCTGCTTAACCTAATCTGTTTGCTACCCTCACCCAAAATTGTTTTACCTGTATAAATATGACCCCCCTTTTGTAATTTGTTTCACTTGATAATGACCGTCAAACGTCGAAACTTAAGTCGTGAATTTATGTATATATTTGTGTAATATAATATATATACATACAATAAATATTTTGTGGTAAAAACATAGTAAGTGTTTTATTCAGTGATCATGAATTACCACGTAGTTACGGTAATAACCATCATTATGATTAAATAAATAAGATTATTAGTTACAATTTACATAACAAGAAGTTTATTAAAAAAACAAATTCTATAAACGAGTAACTAACTAAAATAAAATACGTAAGTTTATTTTTCCGCTAAATATTTCTGCAATAAGTAAGTGTGATTAAGGCTGGTGTTTACTAGAATCGTCAAGGAGGTGATGCCTTTCGATTTTAATGGCGAACTAGTTGAGAAATATGTAGAACACTGTAGTTTGGTTTTCTTATTTGATTTACATATGTGTATGTATCTGTATTCAATAACCGACACTGACGCGTTCTATTTTTTTTTTTATTGAAATGAATGAATATGCTGTTCGTTAATTTTTAGTGTATAATGAGACAGTGCATAAATATATTTGATGAATTTTGTCATATCATCGAAAGAATTACTCTATGGATGTTATGTTTTTATTCTCATTTTTAGAGGCAAATTTAGAAATCACAGAATTAATGCAATGCACACAGTGGCATATGTACATAGATTGTTACATGTAGACGGTTCATTAAATTTTTATGCCCTTTAAACCTACTCGAACTTTGACTGTTTGTGTAATGGAGCTTGAATTTTCAAACTAAAATATTTTCATTCTTACATTTTTTCTGATTTTACCTAAAGTTGTTATTAACTTCCTAATTTTAAATTTTGATTTCTGGGGTGAGTACGGGTAGTAAGAGCTACTTTCTAAAATTATTTTCATAATATACAGGGTGGTGTCCCAAATACCATAAAAATATTAAAGTTGTATTTTTTTAAATGGAACACCCTATATATTATTATATTTTTAAAATCTACGTTCAAAATAACTATCGTTTTTATTAAAGTTATTAGTACCTAAACCTAAGAGTTTTTGAAATAATTGGAATTTTATTAAAATCTAACCTAATTTTTAAATGTCAAGCATTTGTAAAGTATTTAGGTTATGTATACGAAATTTTCACGTATATTTAGCAATAGATCATATTTTAATTTTTAATTGCAAAAACCTTTAAATTTGTACAGAGTGGCCCAAAAAATAAAACTTACTAAATAAGAACATTGAGTTGGTCAAACCTTTTTTTTTTTTTTAAATGTGTTGTGTTCCTGGGATCTGGACACGTCGAAATTAAACACAGTGGTTCACTTAATTAACAAATATATTCTCTAATATTCTGATAAACAAAAGTAATATAACAGAGCAAGTTGAAGTTACTTTTATAATATACTTTAGTAGTTTATCGCGGAGTTTATGTGTTTCAATGAAATAGTAAGACTCGATTACTGACTTTAACTTGCTCTATTCTTTAGTTTTATATAAAATGTATGTTTTGGTAGCTTATTTTCTATTGGGAAGAGATGTTAGAAACTAGAGGTGGAGACATGTATCTATCAATCAGCTTTGCAGTTTTGAATGTGGGCGTGTCTGAAGGGTGGTACCCTTCTTGTCACGTTCACATTACTTTTGAGGTACCTGGAAGATATACCCTTTGAATTTGTAATCAAGTTTAAAATCGGAACATCTGTCCCTTGATTTCATAATTAGGGTTGCACATGTACTGGCGGGTGCACAGTAATAAACACATCCGTATTAAATAAGGGATGTTTGAGGTTTAGAATATTTAATGCACTCACACAAGTCTCCAAAAATAAAAATAGTAAGTGATCAAGATGTTATTAATACCGAGGTGATTAAATAGATACGTAATGTCTCCAATGCAATGAAATGATAGGAATCTATCAAATGGAATGCTATATTTTTTAACATTCTATTAAATGAACATTATAATTATCTATTAAAAGTTTCCTATACCTCTAACCTCTAAGTCGAGGTGATTTACAAAATGTCAAATAGTTTATCTAAACTGTCACTTCAATTTTCAAAACTCGTTTTTTGCTGACATAGTATTATTTTGAATTTTTATGAATATTTGTATCATTATTATTTGAATGTAGGTACTGTAATATTTACTCAAAATATTTTTCAAAATAGAAGGGTTTTGATATATTTGTAATGTTTGGACAATGTTATGAAGAAACCTTATTAACCAACTGAAACAATACATATACTTTTTTCTAAAGAAGAAATTCTTAATCGACCATTTTAAAGAGACTATTAAACCGATTTATAAAAAAGTGGATGTGAGTTATAAAAACTCAATTATTAAAAAATCTGTCACTTTATAAGAATAGTATTGTGAATATACAGAATATTTAACATTATTCTGATTGAAATGGTAATTAGTAATCAAAATAGATTATTGGGTGATTTTATTCGATTTATATTTCCACAATGGCGTGGACTGAATTTGTAAGCTAAAGTGACGGATCAACTAAAACATTTGACATTTCTAAATTCCATAGCCAACTAAAATTATTAAAATATTAATCAAAAATTAACCCCAAATTATGTCAAAAATCGATTCTATGCCTTTTTCACAAAAACTAAATGTCTAAGAGCTTCGAGTTATAGGAAACTTTTGATAGATAATTAAAACGTGCATTCAATGACAGATTAAAAAATTTGGTATTCCATTTAGGCCACTTAAAATTCTTGTTCAATAATTTAATTTTTTTGGGCTAGCCTGTAAATATTTTATGATTTTAATAATTGGAAAATAAAATACTATCCATTACTTAACTTCACTGAAAATTTCCCGCACATAACCTAAATACTTCTCAAATTATTGAAATTTGGATATTAGGTTAGATTTTAATAAAATTCCAATTATTTCAAAAAGCGCTAGGTTTAGGTACTAAAACCTCAATAAAGGCGATAGTTATTTTGGACGAAGAATCTAAAAATATAATAATATGTAGGGTGTTTCATTTAAAAAAAACATAACTTTCATACTCTAATGGTAAATGGGACATCCTGTATATGAAAATAATTTTAGAAAGTAGCCTTTATATAATTGAAATTTTACAATTATATTGATCTATTTATGATCATTTGTCTTTTATTAGAATCCTCTCAAATAAAATTATTTAAAACATTACATTTTTTATAAATCTAAAAAAAACATAATAATACATTTTCACTGTGTAAATCTTTGCAAAATGATTCATTCATATTTGAATACTGCTTACTGTACACTATTTAAAATGTTTATTATTTTAAAATGGCATGCGGATCGTCTGTGTTGTAGAATCGCCGCACGCAGAGATAACTGGACATTTCTGTCTTTCTCATATTCATTGAATGTGTAACAGCACTAAGCTGTTCTACACACATAAATTTGGACACATACATACACAAACATTATCAAGAATATGGGAGAAACATCTATTGAGTATCTCTTGAAAATTAATTAAAAATCTTTGTATTTTTAAACAGTATTAATTATTTAAATGATTACTCATAATGTTAATTTTATAAATAATTTAAAGGTGATAAACGCAAAAAACATTTATTATAATATAGTACACTATTTACCGCTATCTATATGAAACTTAATGAACTAATATTATTTATTCAAATGCAGAAAACTATATGTAACTTGCCGGTTTTATTCAATATGGTCGAATTTCATGGGAATTGATGATATTTTCGGAACGACCTTCCTAAGTAAACAGCATTGTTTTCTGACGAAAAAATGTATTCAACCATAACTACATTCAATGTAGATTATTACGACATATTTCATTTTCTTTCACTAATTATATTAATAAGTAAAAATATAGTACATTCTTTGCATAAAATGTGCTAACTTTGGACGTAATTTTCTTCTAAACTATTAATCAGATTCATTTTTAAATAACTCGTTCCAAATCTGTGGAGTTTTAGGATTATTTTGATATATAAAATTCATTATTCAGGATTTGTTTGTTAGAGGAATTCAATTAGTACAAAATCGCTTAATTTTACATACGATAAATGCCAGCCTTAAATAGAACACACTATATATTTTTTTTTATTCAATTCTTTAAATTATCTTTTCATCAGTATAACATTAGTAGTATGAAAATATTTCATATTTAAAGTTATTATTGAATAGAGTGGTATTATCTTAGTATGCATACAAAATTTAATTTCTCCATCTTAAAAAAGTAATTATTGTCCGCCTCGGTGGTGCGCAGGTTAAGCGTCAGGCTAGTATGTCAGAGGTCCCTGGTTCGATTCCAGGATTGGGCTGATCGTTGTATAATTGTGTCCCCTAAATTGGAAATTACAAATATACAAAAACCCCGACACCAATTGGTAAAAGGGGATATCGATTATATACAGGGTGAGTTTTTTTCGATGTTCTCTATGGGGATCTCGGAAACTATAAGAGATAGAAAAACGGTTAAATGGGGAAAGAAGTGTAGTTTTATAAGACGAATAAAATGACACTTTCAAAATATTTGAAAAAGTCAAGGGTAACTAGATATTTTGAAAAAAGTAAAATGTGTCAATTTTTTCAAATCAATATATCTCTATTATTATCATAGATAGAAAAAAACTGTAAAGGACAAAGTTGTAGAAAATTTTACACAGATTAATAACAAAAAATAAAAAAAAAATTTCGCCCATATTTTGGGAGATATGACACAAACTTACATTTTTTTAAATGGAAACAATAGTTGGCTATGACTTTATTAAAAGGGCTATTTTTTTCCCTTTAATCCGATATAACATATGCCATAGTTATTTTTAAAATAAAATAAGTTACAGTCGTTTTTAATTTTACCATACACCAAATAATAGTTAGCCATGAAAAAGACAAAAGTAAAACAATTGCAGTTGTTTATTCTAAACACACATTAATTCATTTCCATATTTGGTTTGTTTCGATAAGTTTGTTTTGTATTTTTTTTTTTTTTTTTGGTGTTGTAAGTTTTTTTAAATAGCCCTTTTAATAAAGTCATAGCCAAGTATTGTTTCCATTTAAAAAAAAGTAAGTTTGTGTCATATCTCCCAAAATATGGGCGAAAATATATTTTTGATTTTTTGTTATTAATCTGTGTAAAATTTTCTACAGCTTTGTCCTTTACAGTTTTTTTCTATCTATGATAATAATAGAGATATATTGATTTCAAAAAATTAACACATTTTACTTTTTTCAAAATATCTAGTTACCCTTGGCTTTTTCAAATATCTTGAAAGTGTCATTTTATTTGTCTTATAAAACTACACTTCTTTCCCCATTTAACCGTTTTTCTATCTCTTATAGTTTCCGAGATCCCCATAGAGAACATCGAAAAAAACTCACCCTGTATATAAATATACAAAGGTTAAACAACTGATGCCCATGTGTGAGTGGTGCAAAAAAAAAACAATATTTTCTGTAATTTTATAATATGAAATATATTTATTTTAAAATCTATTGAAAAAAATAATTCTAGTCTAATTTACTTTTTTTTTTTTAGTGTGAAAAATGAGTCAATAGATGTTACAGTAGCCGATTTTGATGGAGTTTTGTATCACATTTCGAACATCAATGGTGACAAGACGAAAGTCCGAGTAAGTATAATTCTAATTCATTTAAAAGTAAATGTTATTGGCATTGTAAAACTTTGTGTTTTTATTTCACTTTGTCGTTTGTAAGACGACGCTTTGTAACGGCTTCTACGATTTTGTTCACGGAATGAAAATATAAAAATGTTTTAAAGTTTTAACTATATGTATTTAAAAACAACCTTACTTGTACAAGTCTAAAATCTTAATGATAAAATAACACAAAAATATATACAAAGAAAAACGCTTCGGTGAGGGAGAAAGTGGGGATTGATGGTGTCCGGGGGCCTCTTTTGGGGGCGAATTTCTCAAGAAAAAGGGGCCAAGCATGTACTCCTGAATATCCAGAATGCCACATCTGGAACCAAGATGTTCGGTGGCGAGTTGCTGCTGGTAAACGCAGTACGTGTCATCGCATAAATTATGATTTTAGCCGAACCAAACAATTTCTCTATTTCGGATAACGGACGGGAATTTATTGTGTTGAATAAATTCCGCGTCGAAACCCGAACAGGCATTAACGCTGCAAAAAGGAAAAGTACAGTTTTTGATCAAATAATAATAATTGAAATTATTGTACAAACGAGCAACAAAAGCTAATAATATTCACAGTTTGATTTGAGTTATATGAAATTTTCACTATTAATTAATAAACGCTTTCTTAAATTTCTTACTTTTAAAGTCAGCGGTATTTATCCCGATCACTCAACAGACTATATTGATTTGCTTCGACAACATGACTGTGTATCTTTATCTGAACGAAGAGAAAAATGTAGTGCGGTGTTCGTACGGAAATTATTGATTAATCGTATAGATTCAGCTGAGCTGTTTGTCAATGGTTAAAATTAATGTACCGCGATTTAATTCACGTCAAAACACTACGTTCTTTATACCTACCGCAAATACAAATGTATTACCACGAGCGCCCATTACGCATATGAGCCGTAATGCAAATAACATCTATGATGACATTTTTAAGTAGAACCTTAATTTAATTTTTATAATTCATTTTAGTTGTTATTTTTATAAACAGTGGAATGATCTGAAAAGCTTTTGGTTAGAATCAAAACTCATTAAGTGCAACTTTACTCTTAGCAAGTTTTCATTTTTTAATTCGGATAGAAAAATGTTTCAAATAAAAGTTTTAGATCTTGGAAAATAAATAATTTCTGTTATAAAACTTTTATTGTAGGACCTCCGGTTTTCATTTTATAAGCGTTTACCTGATAAATTCCCTTAGAGATTTTAATTATTGAAATAATTATTTTAATGATAAATAAAACGTCAAAGTGCCGTCATATTCAGCACATTCGGATAGTTTGAAAAAATGAAGAAGAGTTTCAAGACATTGTAAGGTAGGAAATAACACACTTAATTTTAATATTCTTCTAAATACTCGGTTTTAACTTTGAAAGACAACAATCAATTTTTTCTATTAATCATTTTGCTTTCCTATTAAATTTTCAATCAGAAACTTATTTAACCGTATTCACCGGGGAAAGTACCATGATGGACACATCACCATTTTTTTTTCTGATATTTGTCCTTTTATGGATTATTTGTTGGACAATAAAGATTATTATTATTATATGCAGCTTTTACTTCGTTATACAAATTTTAATTATTCTATTTTTGTATAAGTTGTACATTTTTCATCCTTTTTGAATTAATATGTATTATTTAAAATATTGTTTATTTACATAAAAATCAATAACTTATTGTACAAATTCAACTATTCCTATTACCTATTAATAATTTCTTTGTTATTTCCTTCCTTGGCTTTTACTTCTATATATATCAGATGTACAGGGTGGTCTATTTTGATGGTGCCATATATGGAAAACTTTTTTATTTTAAGAGATATTGAAAAACCGTTTTCGCGATCCTAGGCTGATAAAAACGATGGCGAAGAAAAAACTGATCTATCTTTAACCGTCTACGGGTTATAACCGGAAGTTGACGAGTCATTTTTGAGGGTGTCTGTAACTCCATTATCATTAAAAATATAATAAAAACCTTCTCAAAGCAACATTTTATGCTAACTTCCAATATATTATCACATTTTATTTATCATTTTTAGTTTTTGAGTTATAACCTCAAACTTCTTTTTTTTTTAATTGTAACTATAGTCGAAAATGACATTATTTGATATAGTTTTTCTCTTAGATTCCAAATATATATAGTTTGTTTATGTTTTCTTGCGTTTTGGCAAAGTTATAAACAATTTAAAGAAACTATTATAGATTGCCATGGAAAAAATGAAGAAAAAAAGTACGTATAAGTGTTTACTTTTTTTCTTCATTTTTTCCATGGCAATCTATGATAGTTTCTTTAAATTGTTGACTTCTTGTTTTATTTTTTAATAATGTAATATTTCACTATATTGTATTATATTTTTAAGTATGAGTTATTAAATTGTCTTGTGTAACAAAAACGTGGTGGCATCAGAAAAGCGCTACGATCACTTATACCCAAGAGGAAGACAGCTATACAGAATATCATTTCCATAATTAAAGAATAATTTAATTAGTTTTGGAAGATTTTACAGAGATGTAGCGGGAAACAATAAAAAACAAATTATGAAAATTAAGAAGTATGTATATTAGCCAGATTGGAAATGAAACCAGCGATTCTTGCAGGCAATGAGACTGAAATCGAAAACTCAAAATTATTTCGCATTAAAAAACAGAAATGTAGGCATAACAAATTAAATTTACCAGCAAATTTTTATGAACGACCACGAATCACACTTTGCATATAGTTTTTCACTATTTAAAAAAGCCATACTTACAAATATAACACAAAATAGCGAAATATTACACTATTAAATAATAAAACAATAAGTAACAATGTCATATGACTTTTTATTTTTTTTTTTTTTTCATTTGTTTCCATCTGAGATAGTTTCATAAAATTGTTTATAACTTTGCAAAAATGCAAAAGAACCTAAACAAACTATATATATTTGGAATCTACGAAACAAAACAATATCCAATAATGTCATTTTCAACTAGTTACAATTAAAAAAAATTAAATTTGAGGTTATAACTATAAAACTAAAAATAATAAAATATGACAACATATTCGAAGTCAATATAAAATGTTGCTCTGAGAAAGTTTTTGTTATATTTTTCTAATTTTAATAATAACGGAGTTATGCAAATGACTTAAGGTTCCGACAGGAATATTGCAGGTAATCCACTTATTCAGGGGTAAACACGCATTATCGGTTAATGAAAATTAAAATAAATTCAAATTCTATGAAATTATGCTATAAAATAAACTCTATTTTGTTTTACAATTTGGAATTATTTGCTAATAATTGTTTGGTTAATTTCATTATTAAACGAACTACAATTATAGAATTTTTAAAATAACGCATTTTAAACGTATAACCTAAAACAGTTAAACAGATATTTAATTTGTAATAAGACACGAAATCGATATAAAATGTTATATTTGCATTTACTTTGGTCATTACAGATGTAATATTTTTTAAAAGTATATAATCTTACATGTTAATTGATTTTATAGGAATACAAGATTAGGATTATTTGAATTTCTCGCGCCAATAAACGAAATTACAACGTTGCCGATTCATTTCAGTGGCAAAATGCATGAGTGAGATCGCTCGACTCACCGCGCGCTGAGAATAGGGTCTACGCAATTGCACCGTTTTTTGGTGACATAAAATCGAGTGACATTATGCATCAGTGACTCATTGCACCGATGTTGAGAATAGGCCCCCATGTCATTGATATTGATATGTCGTCTGATATATAGGAATAAAAGAGAAGAAAGGAAGTAACAGTGTTGTAATTTAAAAGCTAATAAACAACAAGCGAATGATATTTGTTTACTGGATATTATAAGAAAATGTCGACTCCGCAATTTTATAGCTGAATAAGAGTTTGGTTGTTAATATATTTCTACATTTTTATAAGAATATGTAAATATAATGTTTAAAAAACAAAACAATAAAAAATTATTGTCATCATCAAAATTGTGAAATATAGCGAATTTTTTTCTTGTTCACTTCAATCTTTGATTTAATCGAGTATTATAGTCCGTCTATAATACTCGACTAAATCAACCAAATACAAAACCGTCAGAGTTATTTTTTTCTGCACAAATTAACCTTTCTAACTAATATAAATAAGTGATTATGGTTTGTTTAATAACTAGGAGGAGTGTTTTAATTCTGATTGCCTAAGAGTACGGCCTTTTTACACAATGCTAATTACGCTATTTTTTGACACAACCGTTGATAACATCAAATTAAAACCTCACCGAGTTTAATTTTTTCTGTTACGTGTTATCCTTCCATGTCGGGTTTCTTTAGTGTTGTTCTGTTGTATTATTTCATTTATATTGTTGTGATGGAGTATGAATCCCGTACAAACTTGATGATGGGATCATATTCGCCTCAAAGAAAGCGTAAGAGATTGGATTTGGGGCATTTATCTCTGTCTGAAAAACAGTGGATAATAAATATGTATAAACAGATGATGAAAGATTCACGTAAGGAAATGACTGCTATAGTATCAAACAAGGTTCATAAGAAAATTGTGTTAAGGTTGCCACCGTATCATTGTGAATTTAAATTGGCAGATGTAAAAATGGTTCTTTTGAATTATCGATTTTTCCATCCAATTTGGACATTTTTAATTTCTCTTTGATGATATGTTGAACACAATTATCCCAATTTCCACTTTTACATCCAATAATAGATAATAATTTGGATATTTTTAATTTCTCTTTGATGATATGTTGAACACAATTTTCCCAATTTCCACTTTTACATCCAATAATTGGGAAAATTGTGTTCAACATATCATCAAAGAGAAATTAAAAATGTCCAAATTATTATCTTTTTAATTTCTCTTTGATGATATGTTGAACACAATTTTCCAAATTGGATGGAATAATCGATAATTCAAAAGAACCATTCTTAATTTCTCTTCATGATGAAAGTAACTCATAGATAATGTAGAAAAAAAAACTAAAAATATCAAGCATTTATGATACACGTGTGAAGATGATTGATTTTTACTCACATGTTAAATACATGAGTATTTTGCAATAAATAAAATGAAAAAGTGTATAGTTTTAGTTTTTTTAATTATTAATATGTAGTCTATAATTAAGTTATTTGTTCGATAAATGTAAATATTTAAAAATAATTATTTATTGTTGCTTTTTTAATATTATTTATATTATATATTCGATTTTATTTAAATAGTAATTCCGAAATTATTTCAATTTGCCGCCAAAAGTATCTGGTGATTTTTTTATAGTGTAAATCGAGCTTTGGCACTTACTCCTAGTTATTAAACAACACCATCTATTGAGAAAAAACATCGATGACTTTTCGTCACACCTAATATTTATGATTAAAACATACACTTTTTCTTTTAGTTATTTTGTTATTGTTGATAAAAACAATGGACCTCTGTCCAGTGAAATTATTGTGATCGCAAAAATGTTCAATACTCAAATTTTAATGGATATACGTCTTGAGATCTCCAAAGTCTATTGCATCAATTTTTCAAAAATGTCTGTGTGTGTTTCCTTAATTAATTGAACTTAAATGCTGCATCCATGTTTTCTATAACGCTTTCTGAAAAGCTTTTGGTCACAATCATAACATCTTTAAGTGCAACTTTACTCTTAAAGATTAAAAGTGAACATTTCTCTTATAAGTTTCCTAAAAAAAATCCCAAAGCATGCAGCAAACATCAAACGGGGCTTTTAGTACGGGAAATGTTAAATTTAACATGTACGTTATTTATTAACTTCACATTCTATGTATATATATCTATTAAAAATGTCACTTATACTGTGATGACAAAGAAGTCTATATCTCAGGAACTGTGAGTGCTAGAGCTTTCAAATAAAAAATTTATTCACTTTTATTGACCATGAGAAAATGTTGGAAATATATTTCAAGTTCGTATCTCTTCCCGTAGGGGGCGCAATGAACAGTCGAAAAATAATTCTGTGATTATTTCAAAAAAAGTTCAAATAAAGGCATCATAAAACTACACTTTTTGAAATCATGATGAGTTTATAAAACAAAAATGGTACAGAAATTTTTCTCTTACTCTTGAAATAAAGGGTGGGGGAAGGTCAGAATTTATAAAGAGCAAATGTCAAATAACTCTTGTTTTTTAACCGATCTTAAAGATTTTAATTTCATGCGAAAGAACGTATCATACTGATTAAAACAATTGACAACAATCATAAAAATATGTAATTGAGTCGTCGCTAGGTGGCGCTACGTTAAAAAGAATATAATTTTTCTATTTTTCTTACAAATTTCAAATGGAATGATATTTTTTTCTTAGTATCAATAGAAAGTGCATGAAATAGTAAGAAATTTGGTGAAAACCGCATCTCAATACCTTTATTCTATCACAAGTTATAAATAAAAGAAAATTTCAAATTAAAAATTTCAAATGTCATTGGAAAACTATTTGAGATTAATAAAATTTATAACAAAAACAACAAAACTGAATTGTTTATCAACGCCAGGGGGCATTTTCTAAAGCATGCTAAATTATTTGAATATACTCTTTCTTGAGAGATGAATAGATGGGGATGCTTATTTTTGGTCACCACGATGTTCAGATTTTTATTTTTGGGGCAAATTAAAAAATATTTTTTTATCAATCCAGGCCCAGAACGAGGAAAGACACAATTTTTTGGATCTGAAATGCAAAAACTTCAGCAATAGATATACTGCTATTGCTAGAGTTGATGTCGCTGTTTATTTAATTGTATAAAATTATGTGATTGTATTAAATATGACGGTTGAGTCATTTGACAATTTGAAAGACAAAATTTTGATATAAATTTGGCATTGAAAATGTTTTTCCATTTGGTTTTAATACACTGTTCACCTGTATTATAAGAAATATTTCTTTATTTAAAAAAATGAGAAAATTAGTATTAAAATTAAAAAGCGCCCCCTACCGGTGACAAAATAATTTAATTTTGTTATTTTAGTTATAATTTTATTTATTTTAAATTAACACATAAAATTCTTAAAATTTACATTAATAATTTTTAATTCTAAAATTTCTTTTAATTATAACTTGTGATAGGATTTAGATATAGACTTCCGGTTTTCACTAAATTTCTTAATTTTTAATCCTCTTTCTAATAACATTAAGAAAAATATATCATTCCATTTAAATTTTTTAAGAAAAATAGGAAAATAATCTATACTTTAAGTTAGTGCCACATAGCGGCGATAAAGTTAGTTATTTTTCTGATTGTTGTCAATAATTTTAATTAGCATGATAAGTTCTTACACATGACATTAAAATCATTAAGATCAATTAAAAAACAAAAGAGTAATTTGACATTTTCTCTTTAGAAAAAAAATTCTGTAACATTTTTGTTTCACGCACTTACCATGATTTCAAAAAGTGTAGTTTTATGATGTCTTTATTAAACATTTTTTGAGGTAATCGCAATATTACTTTTCAACTGTTCATTGCGCCCCCTACCGGAAGAGTTATGTACTTGAAATTTATTTCCAGCATTTTCTCATGATCACTTTTATCAACAATTTTTTTTATTTGAAAGCTCTAGTACTCATAGTTCCTGAGATATTGCCGGTGACCTTTCTTATCTGGACACCCTGAACATGTTAAAGTAAACAATCCTCTTACAGAGTAGCCCCGAATTATTAAAATGTTACATCAAAACAGTTGTCATGTCTTAGTAATAATTCTGTGGTGAAAATTCGTAAAATAATTGCACATATAAATTTCATCAACAAGAAAAAGGTACATTTGGGATATTTAAAAAAAAAATTGTGCAAAATGATAAATTACAAAATTAATTGTATTCCTCTTCTAAAAACATGTGTTCAACTTTAAAAGACAACCATCCATTCATATTGTTACGAAATCGGGTTTAATCAGACTAGGAAATAAGTAACGTAATGTCTATTTATTTATTTACTATACACTTAACACATTTATTTACACCACACTGTCACTACTTATTTATAACGAGATGTTGAACACTCCAATGTTCGTGATAGACTGACTACCTGAAGCGCCACTAGCGCGCGCTTATATAGCGTGGTTGTTTCTCGAACTTTCCGGAACTTTCGATGACGCCGCGTTTACCGTCGCGCGCTCTATGGAATATTCCAGAGTGATATTTCCAGTTGCTTCTTTCACTTTCGTTACAATATATTGAATATCCATTTGAAAGGTTATTTGATAAAATTTACTGGGGAAAGTGCCATGTGATCGAGAAATTTTCTCCTCTAGAATTGATTTTTTTTCTTTATTTTTCATTTTATTGGCACTAGTGAATATAAATAAGTAAAACATCACATATGTCATCAATAAAATTCTTCAATTTATAGGAATGGGATAACACATTTCAATTCTTGTTTAATAACATAAGCGTGATAAGTTCAAAACTAGAGTGTTTTGATTGAGAAAAGTTCTCAATTATAATGTACTATGATGGACATATCACCTTTTTTTTATTAAACTATTTTTTATTAAAATCTGTTTCAAACCTTACTGTTAAGCGGACATTAGCTTCTCCAATATGTATTTGGCGGGTTCCAAGAAAATCCAACGATGTATGAACAAGGCACATTTATTTACAATTATTTACAAACAAGTGTTTTGTACCGTGGTACCAACTGGTCTGGCGCTCAGGGTGAGAAGCACCCTTGAAGAAACCTCCGACGTGCGGAGGCGGAGGGCGCGCACAACGCTTAACACTCACCTTTCATAATTTCATCTTTATTGATATTCATATCTTTTTGTTTTTTTTTAGGTTAGTATATCTCTTAAATTTTATAAAGAACTTCAAGAACACGGCGCCGATGAACTCCTGAAAAGGGAGTACGGGCCATTCCTGGTCACACCCGAGGATGGTTACAATTTCTCGGTCTTGGTCGACTTGGAGAAAATCCCCGAGAATTGGCAAGAGACAGTCAAGAAGATTGGGCTGCTGAAGAGGAACTGCTTCGCGTCAGTGTTTGAAAAGTACTTCGATTTCCAGGAACAGGGTGATGATGGACAGAAACGGGCCGTCATTCATTATAGGAACGACGAAACACTGTGAGTAAATTATATTTTATTTTATTTAATCTTATATAACATCGTTATATGCGCCTGTCTACTTCTCAGTGTGAGGTGAGTTTATTTATATGAGGGGTTAATTTGAAAGCAGGCTAGCCCAATATCTTTGGAACAGTAAGATGTGGTGAAAATTTGACAAAACTATCTCTAGGAAATGGAGTAAGAACTATTTTGATCTACATAAAAATCCTCTTGTAGTGTTTTCTGCTTACACATAATTAAGACCCGAAAGTTTAATGACTGATTAAAAAAATAATAATAAGCAATGCTGTAACAACAATAAATGTTATTTTAATGTTGATGAATCATTACTAAAATGTGTGCTCAGTGGATTGTTTATTTGTTTTTTAAATTTTATTTCATTTGATTATATTATTAACAGTAAGAAGTCATAACATTCCAATTTTACAAATTGCAACCGAAAAAGCATTCGCACAACAATAACCAATAGAAAATGATTAAACAGTAATTTCAATATAACTTGTTACAATACCTAAGTCTAAAATAACTTACAAGGAATTAGATTGATTTAAATATTTTAACCAAACATCTTTATACAATTGTGTATATGTATGTACAATCATATATAAAGTTAGAATTATATATATATTTTTTTTTGGTGATGCGACTATCAGCCGGAGGTCTTTCAGCCTAAATATTTTATTTAACTAATTTTTTCACAATTTCTGCAAATTTTCATTAACTCTTTCTTTCTGACTTAATCTTATCCTCTTTTACCCGTATTGGGTGTTGAGTTCATTAACTCTTACGGTACCAAAAATGTTTTCCTATTTGCAAATTGACACACTTTATAGCAAAAAATTATGACAACTCTTGTTTTTCAATCACAACATGTAAGTTGTTCAATTTTAATCATTGTTTATTCAGATATTGAAATAAAATATATTGTTACGAAATTTGGTTTAATCAGACTCGGTAATAAGTAAAACAATATCTATTTATTTATTTATTTACAGTACATTCAATACATTAACATCACACTGTCACTATTTATTTATAACGAGATGTTGATCACTCGGATGTTCGTTATAGCGCTACCAGTGCGCGCTTATATAGAGTGTTTGTATCTCGAACTTTCCGGAACTTTTGATGATGCCGCACGCTCTGTGGAACATTCCAGAGTGATCTTTCCAGTTTCTTCCTTCCCTTTCATTACAATATATTTCTTTGTTCCTTTTCATACATGTTATACAGGGTGTCAATTTATAAATGACCTCATTTGAATTAAGTACAAAAATTTTAAACATCTAGTTGTAATGATTATAAATGTCATATCTCAAGTTTTGTTATATATGGAGCGCTGGCCGATTGCTCAAGGAATATTCTGTGTAGAGAAGGTTTTAAGAATTGATTCAATTGGGAAATGCGGTATTTGTTAACAGTGCACGATATATGCACATGTTGCAAATGTTTTTAGTGGATGCCATCGGTCAACCCCAGTTACCATTAGATGTTACGTGGTTTCAACAAGACAGTGCAAGGCATCAAATTTATCTATGGAAGTTTTGTTTGCTATCTCAGCTGTGGCCTGCACGTTCTCCTGATTTCTCGCCCCTGAATTACTTTGCATAGGGATATGTTAAATGAAAAGTCTACCAGAACCGACAATTAAAAATTATAAGTTTGGGTAACCTTTATTTATTTATTTTATTTAGTCTTATATAACATCGTTATATGTTCCTCTCTACTTCTTAGTGTGAGGTGAACCTTTATATAAATTAAATAAAAAGAATTCGAAAATAATTAATTAACAAATTATTTTCTCTTTTGCTACTGTGACTTATGTTACATAAGTACTTTAACAAATGTCTACTAACAGACATTTGCTGTTGCATGACAATAACATATTGTACAATGCAACAATTTTTGAATTGAAAATATTTAATGCAAAAAATTAAAAAATAATATAAAAGTTGCCTAATATAAGGCTATCTGCAGATACGTATTTCGAGATTTGATCCCTCGTCAGTACAGCTGTGCCTTACATAATTGTTAATTGAATTGATTAAAAGTTAAAAACAGTGCGTTTTCTGAGATTCTCGATGTAAGTGAACGCAGAGTTCATATCTGGACAGACAGGTCGCTCCATAGTCATGCGCGATATCGATAAATTGTTTTGTTGTTTTTAATTTTTTGTTTTTTGCATTAAAGCTGCGATTTTACGCCTAATAGAATGTGTGATGAACGTCAGAGCGTGCAGTGGTTTTTACAAAACGTGTATGTTTATTTTATTCCAACTTTGATTTTTCAACCTATCGGCAAACATCTGAACTACTACTAGGAGCTGTTCCAAATAAAAATGATGGCGTCGAACTAAATTTGTTGTCATTGTCAATTTTATAGGATTTATAGGAATGTGTTAAATATGGATATTAAGATGAAGACTTTCCACGTATACTCAGATATATGTAATATAGATTAAATATACTTTTGTAAATTAAATTAATATTTGTAAAATTATTTTTTCACTTTTTCTGTTTTTAAAAAATAAAAATTATCTGATGTCGTTTATTAGTAAATAAGCTATATGCCTGGAGACTATACAATTTCGTCCAAGCGCGGGTACCTAAGGGATACCCCCCGGCGAGAACCGACACTTGTATTGTGGTTTGCACCCAATAAATCTTCCCGAACGAGCGTAAGCCTACCACAAAACAAACATCTGTCCTCTCAATAATACTTGAAAATATTATATAACACGAGTTGTTTTGTGATTTTAAATTTTGAGAATTGAATTATAAAACTTGTATTTCATTTTACAATAGTCTTTTTAAATACTTTATCAAAACAAAATAAAATTACTCTCCTCTTGTCATTAAATAGGAAAGGTAGGTCTAATTAAAGTGTTCAATCCGATAATGAAATTAAGTTTCCTTATAAAATGAAATTTTGTCTATGTTTAATACTTGTTATTTTCAAGCGAAAATTATTAAATGTATACAATTTTCTATAAAAAATCTATTGTACATACAGACTGTTCCACCGTAAACGCAAATTAAAAGTATATGAACTTTCAATTAATAGATTTATTGAAACTTTTACCATTTATTTAAATCAGTATATTCTTTTTAATGAAAATATTTTCAAGATTCTAACGCTTTCTATTATAATGGAAGTCGATATAAACTTCCTTATTATAAATGGAACACTAAATTTTTAATTCTTGATTTGAATTCAACATAATTTTATTCATATTTTAAAATGATGTCTAAAAAATTAGTAAGATATATAAATATTGAAAGATCTCATTCATAAACAGTAAGGTTTAGAATTTTGTAATAAAAACATACGTATAATCCAAATTTTAAGTAAAAAGTATAGCGTTTCATTTAAAATAGCAATGTTTTGAATCCGGTATGACCGGAAGTGGCAGATTTAAATTTATGGATAATAGGAAGTTTTGTTGAAATATTCGGTTTTTGAAAAATAGAATATTAAAATGCCAAAAACTTCCTTATTTACGATTTTTTTCGTAATGGTCTATTATAACATTTTTATTACAAATACCTTTTTCTATCAAATACTGATACTGTGTTAATAAGTTGAAAACGCGATGTTCTTTTGTTTTTCTGATTTCACTGTTGTAATCCCCGGGAAATTTACTACGACTTTGCTAATTTAATCGACTATTCAGCACAACTAATAACAAAATTAATAATTGTGCATTTAAGTTATCATTTTTGAAAACTATTTTACAAAATATTTTCTACCTAATAATAATTGTTATTCCTCAATTTTTTCATTGTTATTCTTACAATTCTGTCGACATTTTTTTAATTTAATATTATTCTAATATTATCAGATGTTAGTTTTATTGGTAAACCCATGCTGATCCTATATTCCGCATATATTTGTTATAGACATAAAAAGCAAAAGAGAATATTGGTAAAAGACAATCGTGTGAAAGTAAATGTGAGATATATATAAAAAGAAACTCAGAAAAAGGTAATGAATGAGTTTTGAGAGTTTTTTTATTACTAATTTTCACTTGTTGAAATAATGTTCAAGAAAAGATGCATTTCATAAAAATATTTAAATTTATAAGTAGAATAAGCACTCATATTGAATCTTTGTTGTTTTTAATAGAATTACTTTTCATAATTTAGAGGTTTTAATTTTACATTCTTCTTCAATTCCGTCATAGATTTTAAGCGATAATTCTAAAATATAGAAGAGATAAAAATTAACATTGAAATTTTGACAAGTTATTCCACTATAATCCGTCTTAAAAAGGGGAAAAAGGCATTAGGAATATTAATTTGAAAATATTTTTTATTTCATTGCTGGGTGAATCTAAAATATCTAACAAATTAATCTGAAATTATTTGTTATTTAATTTTGTTGCTTGGTGAATGTAAATGTAATATTAAATATATTTGGGTTGAGAGTGAAATAATTGAGAATTGGGTGAGTGCATTTTTAGCCCTCGAGGTGCCAGATGTGATCGGTGCGACGGAAGGATTTATGACCTGTTTATGTTTGTTTACCGCAAAACCAGTGTTCGATTTCATGCCGGCTCTTCGGGGGGTGCGCCTTTGCTGAGCCGTCGTTTGGACGAAATTGTAAGGTCCTTATGCCTGTATTTAATGTTTATTTGTATAGCATTGTTAATCCATTAAAACGGAAACGAAGCCCTAAATATTTTCGATTCAAAAATTGTTGCATTATACAATAAAAAATATTGTATTCTTCCTCGTTTCATCAAGCTCGCGATCCTTGTATATAAATAACATCATAGAAATGAACTGTTTAAATCAGTTAAGTTTGTAAAAAGGTTTGTGATAGAAACATTGCTTATGTAATTTTTCATACACTTAGAAATATTAGCCATATCCTACATTCGTCTAAATGAGCGCCAATGTGGGGTGGATTTATCACATGTATACACTGTATCACTGTATCACTATAGGTTATAATATTAGATTTAAATAAAAAATGAATAGAACACAAAATTCAGAATTGTACATACAGCGAGTTTTGTGCAACACCAAACATGCTAGAATGTACTCAATGTAAATTTTCTTACGTTAGATTTATTCAAGAACGCATCAAAGCATTGAGTGCGATGTGATTGGCTACTATTTCTAAAATAATATAGTCAAACCAAACTACACCCTTCTCCATGTAAATGAATTACACTTGTCAGTTATCACAAGCAAGTTCTGGCGCTTAAAGCAGACGTAGACAAAGAGTTGGATATCTTTATGTATCAATACAATCTTTCTATCATCGTCTAGCATATTGCTTGGAGCGCGAAGCAGGTTATTTTGAACATTTATTATAATTCATACATGTTTCTAATAAACCGTTTACTTTAATCTCTTGACTAAATTTTTAATAAAAACTGAAGAGTACCTTCTTTAACTAATATTTTACTGGTTAAGAATATCACAGATATTGAGATGCTTTGCAGTTAAGTAAAATATCCATAATTAAAACATGTTGCACTTGACATAATAATTGAAAAATATAATTTATTTCTGATGGAAATTACACTCTTCCCATTGGGTTGACTATATTACCATTAGAAATTGTAGCCAATCACACCGCACCCAATGCTTTCATGTGTTCCAGTACATATCAAACATAGGAAAATTATCATTGAGTACATTCTAGCATGTTCGGTGTTACATAAAACTCTCTGTATATTATTTATGTTAATAAATATATGTTATGACTAATGTCTCTCAAATAATCCATTGGACTTCTATTATTGTAATATGTTACTATTGTATGAAGTCGTTAATCCAAATCTCTATATTTTCTTTTATTTAAAGGCGGAACTTCCCCAGTAAGAATACTTTCTCGTGCAATTGCTTGATATTTTTGTTCCTTTTGAAGTTTTATAATTATATATATAATCTAAAATCCCCCATCTACCATAATGGTGGTGTAGGGGTGAATTTTTATAATTAATTTTGTTAATGTTGAGTACGCTATCTGTACTGACTTTCTAAATGCATTGTGCCAGCCTTCTACGGAATTATTAGTTTGTGGATAATTTTTACAAACGGCTTCATAACAATCCCATATCTAGGAAATATTGCACCTTTTCTTATTTTCCTTATTTTTCTGCCAATGAATGTTTCCTCAAAATATTCAAGTAAGTTATCTACATCTGGAAATTCTTCTTGTGAAATAAGTTTTTTCGTATATTTTGTTTGAATTTGGAACATATGCTAATGCCACCAACATATGCATCACGAATTTTACGCCAAATGCATTGTCCAAAATGAAATAGGCAACCACGTATTTTCGCCACGATGTTTCTAAATTCATTATTGATTTTTCAATGTCAGTTACAACAATTTCTGGTTTTAATGATGATTCGATTTCTTTTAACTTTTTTAATGCTGTTTCATACGTGTTTTGTGATTTATCTATAAATAAATAATAACCGCAGGGAATATTTACACCAAACTGTAAACCATGAATTGTATACAGTTGTGTATAATCAGGAGGACTGACTTTAAAAGTTCCATTAGTAAACCAAATTTTACATTCTGCAAGATATTTTAAATCAGTATCAGATGCAAACAGTAATCTTCTTCATGTCTCATAAAATTTAAAAATTCAATTGTGTTCTTCAGTTCCATAGGAATTGTGTCATTATCCATTTTAACCTGTCAATACCGTCTTATGTTGCGTTTAATACTCTCTATCTTTGGAATCATAATAATGCCATAACATATTATACTATCATTCTTGTTTGTTCATCAGATTCAGTGGTACGGTGTTTAATGGCTGATTGTATTCTGATTTTATTTACGTTACCTACAGAAGCTGCATGCAAATGTTCTAATGGCATTTTTACAAAATTTCCATTTGCTGTATGGCAACGACTGTTGCAAGATCGATTCCTGCATCTCCATATTTCTTTTACATTTGAGGATCGCTCTTTTTGATACAAATATCCTTCAAATAATAGTAACTTCCGGCGTTTTTCCGACTTCAAAAACTTCATTTCACATACAAATTTGACAATTATAAATTCATAGGTCAATCGATTTTTTTTATTATTTATGCAACGAATCGTCTTACGTAAAATTAGCGCCGAATTGTCCTAGAACCCTGACAACTATGTAACCTTATTAGATTTCACTTCACTTTGACATATTTTTTCTTAATCTTATCCTCTTTTACCCGTATTGGGTAACGAGGAAACTTTGACATATTTATTTATTTTATTTAGTCTTATATAACATCATTATATGTTCCTCTCTACTTCTCAGTGTGAGGTGAACTTTGACATATACTTGTCATATTTTTTTTGTGTAAGATCATTACTATGTACTTTCTGAAGATGTATACATTCAACGAGTATGCAGATATGCGCATGATATTTGGATTCTGCAATGGTAATGCAACTAGTGGAACTTCGCACTGTTCACCAAGAAGAACAGATATTGAACGCAGTTCAAGAAGATCCTAATAGCAGTATGGGAGAGAGATGGGGTATTTAATTTCCACTAAATTTAGTAAACAATATGCTGTACGTGCACCACCTCACACAGCAAAAATTTCAAGAGAATGGTTGGACGAACATTTTCCAAATAGATGGAGCCAATAGACATAGTATGGCCAACAAGGTCGCTGGATATGATTCCATTTGATTTTTCGTTTGTGTATTTTTAAAAGAAAAGGTTTATGCAACACCTCCAGTGGACAATGTAGACATCATGAATAGAATATGTGTTGCAGTGGAATGAATTAATGAAGAAATGTTGCTCTGAGTAATTAATTCTCTAGATTTGCTTAGAAAAAGGTGGTTATTAATTCTAACATTTACTGTAATCTTTCACTTTTGTATACTTCAAATATGACATTTTTCCAGATTTGTTAAATTTATGATTATTATTAAATTAAACACTTGTTTGATCCACTGTTGCCAAATTTACATTTCTTTAAATTGTCTCACGAGAAGTTATAAGCCACAATATAATATTTTTTTACATAAATTTTCTGCTTGAAATTAATCAATGAACCACTTTACCTGAAGATTATCACACCTTTTCTGGCCACCTTGTATATTGCGAATGCAAAAAAAAATTAAATGTTGCTTGTTCCACGTTTGGATGGTGAGTGATGTTTTTCTTCTCTAAGATTATATTGGGTATGGTCTCTCCTCTTCTTCCAACATCTCCGAGAAAACTGGTTGAATGCCTGTTGCTGCTTAATACGTCCACACTATCACTTCAACTGACCGTCTTCACAGTTTATTGAATTCTTTGCCTGCATAAAAAAAATGTGCTCTTGCAGATCCTTTTACAGCAAGGATCTTTAATTGGGCAAATCTATCTCGTACAAAAAGGCCATGAACTTTCTTTCCATCCCGGCGGAGAAAGTCTGTGTTTTCTTAGGATGACAGAAAAAAAATCTTTGTACAGTTCCTAGGTCCATCAATAACTCGAGCTTGTCTGCAGGTAATTAAAACTCCAATGTATAGTAAGATTTCAACCAGGATTGAATGGATATTTGCGGCAATTTCTTGCGAGTTACGTTTTTAAAAAACAACTATGAATTGAAGAAATTTCAATGTAAAAAGTTGAGATACAATATAAATTAATCCTTATTCTTATATATATAATCGTAACTTGCATTAGCTGGAAAATGTTGTCTGTTTTTATAGGCATTCACAGGTTACATTTTTTTTTAAATTTTCTACCTGCCAGAATATAGTCTTAGGGACATGTTGCATTCTGGTTACGATTTAACAACGATAAGTATTTAAAAAATCAAAATTTCATTTGGAACCAGTTGCTAATTAAATATAAATGAAAGAGAAACATCTCTAATGGGATTTGAACTCATGTCCCTTGATTTCTAGCCGAGTGCGTTACCAACCACATCACAAAGACATGTGATATTAAATCTCTAATCAGTGCTTCAAGTTCATTTATATTCAATTTATACAGAGCTAACCTGTTCCTATCTAAAATCAAATAATGGAATAAAAATGCAAATGTCGTATTTTTTAATTAATTAAAAAATACGACATTTGCATTGAAATGATGATATTCCGTTTTAATCTAAAAAGTATTTTCCTATTTTGTTATCATTTTTGAATGAAATTTTTCTTTATTGAGAATGAATTTTATTGAAGTACATATTATCCATTATTATCAATAATTTTTTGCCATTTTTCCGGTAGCTTCATAATTCCATCATTGTAGAACTTCTGTGGTTTATCACCGAAAAACTTGGCCACATGGATTTTGGCTACACTTTCGTTGGTCAACTTTTTTCCATCAAGGGACTTTTGCAGGGACCAAAACAAATGGTAGACAGATAATGAAATGTCCGGGCTATACAGTGGATGCATCAAAACTTCACAGCCAAATTCTGTCAGTTTTTGCTGGGTCATCAAAGATAAGTGTTGTCGTGGTGGATTACAACACCTTTTCTATTGACCAATTCTGGCCGATTATTTCGAATTGCCTGGTCTAATCTGGTCAGTTGCTTACAGTAGAGAGCTGAATCAACCATTTTGCCAGGTTCCGAAATTTCATAATAGATCCCAATCCCACCATACATACAGCATAACCTTATTAACTATCAATCCGGGTTGGTGATGTCTCACCATGCTTTGACCATGATCGCTTGTGTTTTATGTCCTTGTATCTTTTCCATTTTTCATCGACCGTTATTTCGCTGATATCGACACGGTTGATCAAATTTCGCATAATCAATTCATGTGGCACCCAAACATCGATTTTTTTTTAGTAGTTGATGATCAAGGCGTTAGCGATGTCCTGGCAGCTTGCATGATGGTCTATCTCGATTATGTCCAAAATTTGGTCGGCTTCTTCAGAGATTGTTGGCAATGTAAAATTTTTCCAACTTAATTTTCTTAAATAAGATTTATACTTATTTACTTATTAACCAAACTTTTTTTTTTCTTATTATATTAATTTTTCCTTTGATATTTTTTTAAACAGCATAAATAATTGAGGGTTCGTAACTCAATTATTTATGCTGTTTAAAAAATATCAGCGGTTCAGTGTATTACATCCAGCAAACTTGAAATTGCAAATTCCATAACCTGCCTAGAAAGCATGCACTTACTGTGTATATCACACTATTTAAAATTGATTATTTTACGTAAAATGTTAATAAATAGCATTTAAATCAGTTTACGAGATGATAAATTATCTGGAAAAATTGAGAAAATAAATATTGTTTTCGATATTTGTTGCTATTTTATTTTTTATGGTAAGTTAACTTTTTTATTATTTTATTAACAATGGGAACCTCATTGAAGTTTCCATTATTCTAGTGGAGTCTAACCTCTGCTATTGGTATCGATGAATTGGTATCATATATTAGATTAACAGGCAGTTGTCCGAACCTGGCTACTTCTATATATAACCACCATATAATGGTTCCTGACTTAGTGCAATGGTGGTTTTATTTTCAAATATATATTTGCAGATTATGGTTACCGCCAATCTACAGTGATAAAGGTTTACTTGTACAATAGTGTAAGGTTGTTGATTCATCTTGTTAGTTGGAGATTTATTATTAGTAGGCTTAAAGTAAAGTTGGTAGTTACTTTGCCATGAGGTAGATCTTTGTATCAGGAAAACCGCCGTGTTCTATTAGATGGCGCCAGCAGTAAATGCTGGTCAAAAATTTCAGATCAAAAACGTCACATGGTAGGTTAGGCATCTCTCAACAACTTCGCATCATTACATTTGTAAATTTTTAGTGGTGTCATATATTTTTTGTGGCCAAATAAGTGTAATTTTCAGGAAGTTTTGCTTTTTGCATAGAATTAGAAAAAATGTGTTGCTGTGGCGCATCGAATTATTGCAGAAACTTATGGTGTCGCTTTTATTATTGAAAAAACGTGTCACGAATGGTTTCAATGCTACAAATGTGATGATTTCAACGTGGAAGACAAGGTGTGTCCAGGACCGATGTAAAAGTTTGAAGAAGCAGAGTTGGAGGCATTACTGTGCGAAGTATATACCATATCAACCACAACAAGAACTTGCAGATTCAGTGGGTGTGACTCAACAAGTCATTTCACATCATTTGAAAACCTTGGGAACGATCCAAACGTATGGAAATTGGTTGCTATACGAGTTGAAGCAGAGAGATGTCGAACAGCGTTTTTTTAAATGTTAACAGTTACTTCAACGGCAAAAAAAAAGGGCTTTTTGCATTTTATTTTAACTAGCGATGATAATCCAAAGCGAAAAAAATCATGGGGACACCATGGTCTTGCATCAACCTTGACGGCCAAGCCAAACATTCACGCCTCACAGCTCATGCTGTATATTTGGTTAGACCAGCTCGGCGTGGTATATTATGAGCTGTTGCAACCGGGTGAAACAATCACGGGAGAACACAACTAATGTGTTTGTGCTGAGCATTGAAGGAAAAATGGCCACAATACAAAGACAACATAATTATTTTGCTAATAAAAAAATAAAACATCATCAGAAGATGAATTCTGGCATAATGGTTAATTTTTCTGTTGAATCATGATAGTTTTGTTCCAGGAACCTGAGGTTAAGCTATTTTCCAACATTAACGAGACACCCTGTATAATATAATAATAATAATAATCTTTATTTCAAATACCATTTAGTTACATGCATTTTTACACAAAAGATAATAATCAAGTATTTGGAATCTAATGGCGAAGTTCAGTCTTTGGCTGGGTCGCCGTGACTGTTTTTCAACTTAACCATTGAAAACATAAGTAATAAATAAATATCAAACAAGCGCAGAAGTTTTTTTGCAGGGCGTTTTATATATCAATAATTTAACTATTTAATAATTAAATCAGCAATATTGAAACAGAAAAATACACATCTATCTGTCTTTAAGATGTTTGGCATAATGTTCACGGAAAGTTAAGACACATTTCGCTTTGCATTCTAGCGGTACCTTATTGTACACTTCAGAAATTTGGATTGAGAATGATCTTTCTGCAAAAACAGATTTATGTTGAGGTGGAGTTAGTAATCTCCTAAAGCGTACATTAAGTGTATGAACGTCAGAGCAGAATTTAATTTTGTGGTAAAGATAAGGTGGAGTCTTCTGTCTAATTATTTTGTGACAAAAAGTGGCAAAATGACGTAAACTGCGATCACTCATTTTAAGCCAACCTAAGTCCTGAAGCTTATGACTTATATAATCAAATTTCCTAATATCAAAGATTAATCTCAAACAAGAATTTTGCATACGTTGAATTTTATCAATTGTTTTTTTATCTAAACAAAAGTTGTATACTACATCACAATAGTTGAAGTGTGACAAAACCAGGGATTCACATAATATAGTTTTCAATTTCTCCGATAAACATCGCCGATTTAAGTATATTAACCTAAGATTTACGTATGCCTTATTGATACAGCGGGAGATATGACTGTAGAATCTTAATTCACTATCTATATAAAGTCCTAGACTTCTAACACAATTGTTTATATCAATAAAATTAGTGTTGTCCAAGCTTTTTGAAAGTAAGGGGGATACTCTTACTCGCACTTTTTTTGGACCAAACTGAATAACTTCAGTTTTAGAATTATTTATTAAGAGAGAGTATCGTCTGCAAAAAGATGGTAGTTATTTAAGTTGAGACTTGAAAAAATGTGTGAAGTATAAATTAGAAAGAATAAAGGTCCCAAAATAGAGCCTTCTGATACACCTCTATGAATTTCCAGCTCATTCGACAAATTATTTTTCAAGCTTACTATTTGTGATCGGTTACTTAGGTATTCTTTGAAAAAACCAATGGATACCTGATCGAAGCCAATGTAAGATAATATTGCAATCAGGGTATTATGATTTAAGGTGTCGAAGGCCTTCGAGAAGTCCAGTAGTATAAGTAATGTCAGAAGGCCTTGGTCCTGGGAAATAATTATACTATCTGTGATGTCGGCTAGAGCAACTATATTTTTTACAGAAGCCAGACTACGTGTCAGGGAGTATAGAGTGACGATCTAGGTAACATTTAATTTGTGGTTCAATTACTTTTTCCAAAATTTTGGAAAGCGTACATAATAAACTAATTGGGCGTAGGTCCTTAGGATCAGTAACTGAGGTCTTTTTAGGAATAGGGATTATGTGGGATTTTTTCCAAAACGAAGGAAAATATCCATGAGAGAGACAATGATTCATTATGTGTGTTACGTAAGGTGTAATAAATGGACAACATAATTTAAGCATTTTAGCGTTGATGCCGTCAGAGCCTGGTGAACCCTCTGATAAATTATTAATTATAGTATTTACTGCAGAATCACTTACTTCAGCAAACGAAAATTTAGGGTTGTGGGGAAAAAGTAAATGCAAGTTATAGTATTGGTTTAATTCAGAGCTATTCGTTGAAGTGGATGGAATATACTTTACGAAAAAGTTATTAATTACATTTACATCTAACTCATTCGAGATTTCGACATTAGAGGTCTCTCTAGAGCCAATATTGAGTTTTTTTTAACTCTTTCCACAACACTCTGGAATCTTTTGACCTCAACCTAAACTCAAAATAAGCTTTCTTTTCATTATTAATACTTGACGTTGTTAAATTATGTAGAGATTTGTAATAATTCCAGTGATTGGGATTCTGTGTTCTTTTGAATCTATTGAGGGCATTATTTCGAAGGTCTATTAATTTTTTAATATTATCAGTTCGCTAGGGACAATTATTTTTTGTAAATGTTGATGTTTTCAGGGATGCATGGAGGTCAAATAGGTCCAAAAGTGTTGAAGAGAAATAATAAATCTTATCGTCAATACTTGCTAAAGAGTAAATGAAATTAAAATTGCAATGTGTAAGGTCGATGTTAAGATTACTTATATTAATATTCTTAAAAGGTCTGTAAGTAAGAGTAACAGGTTTAATTTTAGGTTTAATTATACGGATGTCACAGGAGATCATACAGTAGTCAGAGTAATTATGTAGACTATCGCAACTGACATTAGGTATTTGCTTACTGTTAGTGGTAATTAAATCAATAAGTGTAGATGCAGTGTTTGTTACTCTAGTGGGCTTGTTAATAATCTGTTTAAGTGAAAGAATGGATAGCAGAGAATCGAGTAAACGAACAGAGTTATTATTAACAATATTAAAATCTCCAATACAGAAAATATCATCTGTGCAAGGAATTAAATTACCTATAGATATTTCTAATGAATTCAAAAAACTAGAAACGTTAAAAGAGGGAGGTCTATAAACAACACTCACTCCATAAGTGAATTTGTGCAGTGAAAATGAGAACCACAGTTGCTCAATCGAGTGATCGCTGTGCATCACTTTATACTTAATGTTACTTTTTAAGTAAAAAGCTACACTACCTCCTCTGGAGAGTCTTTCTCTTCTTATCAATTTATAACCATCAATATGACACTGTCCATCAGAAATATTTTCGTTAAGCCAGGTTTCATATAGTGCAACTATATCATAATTACCTGAATTTATTTCCAGTTTTAATAAATCAAAGTTGACAAGTAATGATCGACAATTTATGCCTGCAAACTTAAATCTTCCCATTACCGTAGAACATCATGCCAAATAAAAAATATATAAAAATGAATAATTTTACCAGCTAAAAAAAGAAAAAAGGAAAATGATGAGCGTCAAAACTACAGAAGAAAAGAAAAATAAATCAAATATTTCTATTAAAAATATAATGAAGAATACCCTAGTTAAACTAAAATTAAATAGAATTTTAGGTAAATCTAGAAGTTAAATTAAAAATAAATTAAGTAAATGAAATAAACTAAATATGAAAAAAAAAAAAATTCCGTAGATAAACGAAAATAAATTATAGTTAATTCTAGAAGTTAAATTATTTTCGATATCGCTTAATTAATACCCGAGTATAGCAAATTAAGCAGTAAACATTATTTCTGTCAAAAATCAAAATAAAAAATTATATTCTATCACAAACACAAAGAATGATATATTTGCCGTAAAATTGTTAATTACTGATTTTGATAGAAGTGTCGGAAGTGTCCTCGATGTCATTTATGGCCTCCAGATATGATTCATCGAGAACCTGGCGTTTGATGCATACAGTTTTGCTTCCCAATTTTTGATAAAATTCACCATTTATCGTCCAAACATTCCTAAGTCCATATTTTAGTTGCGCCATCTTGAAGAGTTCATTTCTTCGTTTAGTAAGGTCTTCTTTGAAAACAATTTTAGACCCTTTGAGATTTTTTCTTTTTGACAAAACCATATTGCGTGTTTTTTGATTATGAAATTTAACCATTACAGTTCTATTCTCATCAGTCGGAGGTCCCATAGCAAAGCATTCTTCAATATCACCGTCTTGTAGAGTTATTTTTAATTTCTATGATAATATATCAATAACCGAATTTTCGATTTGATGTTGAGATAGATTTTTTGTTTCCATTCCGTGGCCGCGCACCGTTCCTTCAGCTGGGAAATTTTTTGTTTCAATTTTTTGTTTGCGTGTTCTTGTTCGTCGAATTTAGAATTAAATGAGGCGGTCACATTTGCTATTAGTTCACTAATAAATTCCTTATCATTTAATAAGGTTTTTATCAACTGCTTCGCTGTAGCTGCATTAAGCACTAATGGTTTATCGCTTCTAGTATGGGGCATTTTGTTAAAAAACACTCTGGATTATGCTTGAAAAATCACTATTGCAACTCGGATAGAAAACGCGACTACTCTGTTTGACTGCACATGCTCAACTGCATATAAAATGTATATATGAAAAGCAATTACATTTTAAAATAAAGTAGTCCTAAAAAAATATTAAAAAGAGTTAAAAATCATATGTGATATGTGTTACTTTTAAGATATGCTTTAAATTGTTTTTCAAGTAAACTTTAAATTATGGCTGGCAACTTACTGTAAAATGGTTAGCCCAATACCTGATTCTTTCACTACTATACATACATACATAATTATAAGAAAATGACGAGACCCTTTTTTTTAATGCAAGTACAAAACAATACATTTCTAATAGAATTGCTAAATATGTTGATTAATAAATATTTACTTTCTCAGATATGTTGAAGCGAAAGCCGATCGTGTGACCGTTGTGTTCTCGACGCGGTTTCGCGACGAAGATGACGTCGTAATCGGCAAGGTTTTCATGCAGGAACTGAAAGAGGGTCTAAAGGCGTCCCACACGGCGCCACCCGTCCTCTTCAGCCACCGCGAGCCGCCCAGGGAATTGCAGAACACCGACGCGATCGTCGACAACAAAGTGGGCTACGTGACGTTCGTGCTGTTCCCGAGGCACACGGCGCGCAACACCCGGGACAACACCATCAACTTGATCCACATGTTCCGGCACTACTTGCACTACCACATAAAGTGCTCCAAGGCGTACATCCACAGCAGGATGCGCTCCAAGACCTCAGAGTTCCTCAAGGTGCTGAACAGGGCTCGGCCGGAGAACAAGTCCGATAAGAAAACTATAACGTAAGTTATATGGTTATGGTAAAAAAAAAACAAACTTCAAAATATGTGTTTAAAGTATATATTTGCAATCTTAAAAAAATCTGTTAATGTAATAAACGTGACTTGAACATCACTGCTGATTGAAAAGTTATGAAGATTTATAAAAATATATAAAGCAAGTATGATGGATACACTACTATGAAACACGATCAGGTATACATAGGGATATTACATTTAAAAATAATTTTATATTAGCATAAAATCCTGCTTCCCTGTTCATTTTAGAGAAAATATTTTCAAGATACTAACACTTACAGTTATACTGGAAGTCGATACCAACTTCCTTATTTTAAAGGCAACCTTATATTTTTTATTATACCCAGTTGAAATAAGAAAGGTCACCGGCTATATTTCATTAACTATGAGTCCTAGAGTTTTCAATTTAAAAAAATGTTATTAATATACATTAATGAAGTTAATTATGAGAAAATTCTGGAAATAAGTTTCAAGTTCGTAACTCCTCCAGTAGGGAGGTGCAATGAACTGTTGAAAAAAATAACACTGTGATTATTTCAAAAAAGTTCTAAAAAGCCATCTTAAAACTACACTTTTTGAAATTATGATGAGTTCATGAAAAAAAAAAAAATGTTACAGACTTTTTTTGTGGTGGGGGAAGGTCTTAATTTATAACGAGCAAATGTCGAATAACTTTTATTTTTTGAATCGATCTTAATGATTTTAATGTCATATGAAAGAACTTACCACACTGATTAAAATTATTGACAATAATTACAAAAATAACTAACTTTATCATCGCTGGGTGGCGCCAACTTAAAATATAGATAATTTTCATTTTTTTTTTCCTAAAAATTTAAAATTCAATTTTTTTTCATAAATTCATCATGATTTCAAAAAGTGTAGTTTTAGAAGAACTTATTTGAGATAATCACAGCATTACTTTTCGAATGTTCATTGCTCCTCCTGCCGGAAGAGTTACTTGAAAAATTATTTCCAGCATTTTCTCATGGTCACTTTTATTAAAAAAAGTTAAAAGCTCTAGGACTCATGGTTCCTAAGACATAGCCGGTGACCTTTCTTATATGGACACCTGGTACAGTTGGATTCTACATGTGATTTTATAAAACGCTATTTATTACCTAACCATTTTTTGAGATATCTGAATATTTATCTCGAAAAATTATATTATGAGATAGAAATAAGTTATTTATTGATTATACCAAATCAATTCTGCATTTATTGTACAACCCCTAGGCTAAGTACTTCTACCAAAAAGAATGGAAGTGTGTCTGAAACCAATTGTGGAATGGAGTGAATTTTATATGGTAAAAAATTGACTATCCATAATTTTTATTTAGATTATTTATCCAAAATTACAACCTGAAAATTATTACATATATTCTAGCCGCCCTGTATGTGTGTAATCCCAACCACTGGAGCTTGTTCTTTAAAAATGGAGAGTTCCTGACAGAATTCAACTGTGTTTATCGCTCATATTTTCGTGTAATATCTGCTACATGCTGCTGCAGTTCTTCAGTCGACAAAATTTAAATTCAGTACTATTAACCCTCTTTTTAATTTCTGATATGATTCGATCAACCACCATCATTTATTGCCTTAGAAAAAAGCTGAACAGATTCATGATTCTTCATAGAGTCAACACTATTTTTTTCCATTGAATTTTCTCTCATTTTTTGCAATGTTTTGGTCAGGTTGTCTATTAAAGCGACGGAACACGCTATGATTATATCTTCCTTTTGAATTTGAATATTTATCCAATTAATTTCTCTGAGAAAATTAGTCCAAATTGTCAAATGGAGAATAAATTCAAATAATCTGCATCACACTTTCCTTGCGGAGCATGAGAAATTTCTTTAAAGATTTCACTGGCTTTGATAAATATACTTATTCCTTTTTTAGGTATTCTAATTGGAACTTAAGAATTATATTTAGTGAGTGGGGAAATTAAATTAAAAAAAATTCTTCATTAGGCTACCGATGTGAAGTTACCCACGTATTTGTCCGTCTCCTCCTCAGCTTATAAACTAATGAAAACAACCCAATTGTATAAGAACTGTGACAAGATATGAGCAACTTAATTTAAAATAATTTTTACTTTCAATTATTAGCCTCTAATAAAGACTTAGACATATCAGATTCGAGGTCCAAAACGAAGGTGTCACAATTCAGGAACTTGTTTTTGTTCTTATATTGTTGCTAAAGGTCTAAATAATCATTTGAAACAATAAAATCAAGGATATGCATTTTGTAACTTAAAAAAATTAAAGCTCAGCCACCTACAAAAAGACGAACTTTTCTAAGTAAAAAACAAAGGTGTTTGTCACAATTCAGGAACTGTGGAAAAGTTCGAAAATAATTTACCCGACACCTCTGCCATGGTGGAGGAGCAGAAAAAATCCTTGGGTAACTTCACATCAGTGACTAGGCTGAGGACAATCTATGATGAGGTCGCTAGGGGCTTCATGAGACCCACGAAAAAAAAAAACAATACAGTACAGCATTCATAACAATATGCAGGATCTGTCTCTATCTCCAAGTCTTTATCATTGCCCTGGCATGATTTAATTTGTTGTACTCGAGATTTCCACATAATCACACACTCTATATGCATTCGAGATGTTTCATGCTCGGTTATTCTTTCTGAAGCTTTTTTCAAATTTATGAATCGTGTAATACACAACACAGATGTAGCAGCAGGACCAGGTTTCTGATAAATCTTGCAGGGTACATAAAAAATGTATTTTTAGTCTTAGAATATATAAGCCAAGATCTTTTAACCTTTTCGTTAATTGCCAATGTTCTGCATCATATAAAATATGTCAAATATCTGCCATCACGTTAAGTTAACCTAAAGTCTATTTTTTCTGGGTGATTTTCTACTAATAACACAGCTTGACTGTTAAAGAAAGATTGTTGTTTATCAGTCATTTTTTTCATATCTGGCCAACTGTCTGGGTCGATTAAATCAAGTCCGTTTTACTGATACCCATGTGTGAGGGGTTGAAAAAAAAGTCCCATTTTTTTGCTGCTCATTTGAAACTGAATGAGTCGACTCTTCTTGCGATGCGATTCTTCACATCCTGGCTATGTTTTCTCAAGCTGCTTGTTGGAGTTCGGTGAAGAAGGTTTCAATCTCGAGTCAGTACTTATAGACTGTTTGTAGATGGTAGATGAAAAATGTTGATCCGGTTGGTTATGCAAAATCTATATCCCACTCCCGAAAGTTTTTTTCTTGGAGCGCTCATAATTTGAAGCTATAAAATATAGGGTTAATATAACCGTTACCCTCGAGAATAAAAAAAAAATTAGCGAAAAAGGAATCACCGCAAAGTCGCAGAAAGCTGGGTGGTGTACATGCTGCTATGCTTAATTTTGCCGCTCCCTGAAGTTAGCGCCCGGGGCACGTGCCACATTTGATTACCCCCTCCCCCCTAGATTAAATTCCTTAATAAATATTTGCTATTGCTTGTTAGCGAATCTGCACAATACAAAGTTTATTTGAATAAAGGAGGTTTTTCAGTAATTAAAGCTAAGAATATTTGTGGTTTCTATGTTCAATTAAACATTCTTTTGCCTAATTTTAAGAATTTATTCTTATTAAAAAATGTCAACTGGGCTCCATAGTGTACACCTTTCTCCACGAGTCCGGGATGGAGAGGCCTTCAGGGTGTGCAACTTGCAGCCCGAACGATTCAATTGAAATGAAAAACAAGATTATTATCCAAAAGTATAACAATTTTTTTGAAGCTTGACGTATAACAAAATTGAAAAAGTTGATTTTTTGATCAAAATGGCGATTTGTGAAAAAATGTAGATTTTTCGCTCTTTTTTTTTCTCATTTGGTGCGCTATAAAAAAATACTTAAAATGAATTTCTTTGAAATGTTTTTACATCAAGCACCCAAGAAAAAGGTTTTCTGTGACCAAGTTTAAATGGCAATATTCAATAATTACATCAGAGGCAATCTTGCATGCCAGTTGGAAAAATATGGTTTCTATAAAAATATGCTTAAAGTTTTTAGTTTACTAGCCAACTGACTAACCTAAGTTGACAGTGAATAGAGTCCGACCATCAAGCGTTTCAGTATTACAAACATCTCTACTTTGACGATAAAACCGGTTTTACCAAATTCCAAAGTGGTTGGAATCCCTGCGCTCAGGAAGCATCAAATCTGGCCTGTGAATTTTTTCATTCAAGATGCGATTTCACTCAAAATGAATCGGATTTTCGAAAAATCGTTTTTGGGGCATATTTATAGACATCAAGGGTCATAAAAAGCAAAAAAAAATGTGTTTTTAGATAGGTAATGACTGAAATAAACCCTTAAGAATGTTTCATGCAAAAGAATTAAAATATTCAAAGTAATAGCAAAACAAGAAAATCGTTAAATGCTATTGATTATAATCGCAATATTGTTTTATTTAACGTAATTGAAATAACCTCAACAATAAACATTCTATTTCCAACATTCATTAATTTATTTTATCTTTTTTTTTTCAGGGGTCGAACATTTATAAGGCGGGATTGACAAGAGTAGACGAAAGAACAATTATTGTGAGATAAGTATAACATCAGCTCAAAATGGAAACAAAGAAACAAAACAACAACAAAATAATCAGAGAAACAAACAATTCAAACAAAAAAAAAACTATTAAAAGCGTTACTAAGAAAAGAAAAATCATTTGAGAATCAACAAAAAAAAAACAGAAGTCTAATATATATATATAAATATTGTATTATATTTAATAAACTGCCCGTCGATTTTAATTTGATTGAGCCGGACGATCGCCGACGCCCCTCTTAGTAAGTTCACTCAAGTATTCAATTTTTCTTTTAAACCGATTCCTTGATGATTGATTTTTATTATTATTTTTTATTTTTAATTCCGCGTTTTTAAATAAGAATAATATTTTTTGTATGTATAAACTTTATTTAAATATATTAATGCTATTATTTAATTATTATTTATTTCTTTTTTTTTCTTTTTAATATTTCCAAGGTATAATATAAAAACTGTTTTCGTACTTACCAAAAAATCTTATCTAAGAAGAATTGTCTTTTTTTTTAACTTCTTTACACAACAGTTTATTAGAATCTTGAGCATAAACTCACATAAAAATCCTTTTCTCAAAAACAAAACACTTTTACATTCTATAAATAATTGAACTTTCTATTAGTGATTATAGTTTCAACAACACTGACCCTTCGAAACCGTCAGTTTTATAATGATGTGTTAATGTCATTGAAACTGTCGGTTTTATAATGATACGTTAATGTCATCGAAATTGTCATTTTTATAATGATGCGTTAATGTCACCGGAAGTGTTAGTTCCAAAAAGACAATTTCAATGATATTAATGCATCATTATAAAACTGACAGTTTTCGATGACAATAAATATTAGTTACAAACAGTTCCGATGACATTAACTCATCATTATAAAAATGACAATTTCGATGACATTAACGCATCATTATAAAACTGACAATTAGTTCTATAATGATGTTTTATAATTATGTGTTCATATCATTGAAACTGTCAGTTTTATAATTATGCGTTAATTTCATCGAAACTCTCAGTTTTATAATTATGCGTTAATGTCATCGAAACTGTCAGTTTTATAATCATGTGGTAATGTCAGCTTTGTAATGATGTGTTAATGTCATCGAAACTGTCAGTTCTATTATAATGCATTAATGTCACCGATATTGTCAGTTTTATAATGATGTGGTAATGTCATCGGAACTGTCAGTTTTAAAATGATGCATTAATGTCATTTAAACTGTCAATTTTATAATGCTGCATTAATGTCATCGAAATTGTCATTTTAGGTGTAACGAGTTACTATCATTGAAACTTTAGTCACCAATAAAAAGTTCAGTGACACAAATAAAGTTAAAGTGTTTTATTATTCCGAATTATGATATTAACAAAGCAAAAGCCTTATTAATTAAAAAAAATGATTTTATTATTTAAAAACTACTAATTTCAATGAAAGGCTTATCCAGGTGGAAGTTTTAGGGGTTGAAAAATCTACTGTTATTCAATTTTTATCACTCTAATCAATAACAGTAAATCAATGTAATTATAAAGCTCAGTTTGATACCCTTTCCATTTGTAAAATCTAGTTATCTTATAGCAGATGCAATCAAAACTTTATTTATAGTCAAATAATTATTTAAAGGAAATCATTTTTAGTTTTCAAAACTTTATTTATAACCATAGAGTGGACAAAATATCACTTCATAGCAAGGTCGTTGAGTGTACAGCTGAACGACTTCTCTCACAACAATCAGACAGCTGTCAACTCAACGACTTAGTTGTATCACAGACAAAATATATGTTTGGCTGTGGTTGTATGTTGCAGGCAATGAACAAACTGGTGTACATTAAGATTTTTTTTCAACTCTTTTAGTGCCTCTCTGTTCATTCTATATGGTTAAATATTTTATCTGTTTTTTTTTTCTTTCTTACTTTCTTTTTTAGGTTTTCAGATTTTCTGTTTTTACACATTTTTCTTGTATAACACACACATATTTATTATTTTTCAGGTTATGTTTTATTTTTTTGAAGTGAATGCTTTCTCACAATTATTTATTTTCACCGGAATTATAGGGGCTTCGATAATGGTGATCATGAGTGAGAGTGTAAATATTTCTGTGCTTCCCATCAGTTTTAAAAACAAAAGGCAAAATAAACAAATAAAAGAAAATTGTTCACACCAAATATTGGTCTTGTTGGATTGCACCATATTTTTTATGAATGTGTAATTATCTGTATAAAAATATTTTTGTATGAGTTACTCAAACAATATTATAATGATAAATTTATGTATTTGCAATACCAAGATTTGTGAAAAAAAAACAAACTTAAATTCATAGATTTTTCACGACTCATTTTATTATTATTCAAGGATCTGTTCCATAATAAATGAAAGATGTATATTCTATGTCTATGTTACACATGCAAAACACTAGTCTGATGAGGTTCGAAAAACCGAAATGGCCATTACTAGTTCTCCGTACGCTAGATGAATGGTGGGTGAATATTTCATTAAATCTGTTCCATTGTGTAATAGAAAAGAAAGACTTTTGTTAAAAGAATCACTTTTGCGTATTAAAAATTAATGTAATTATTTCAATATTTCTTCAAAAATAAACAATACAACACCTTGGATTTTTAGTTTGACAACTTTAATGTAGAATAAACAATGTTACATTACTAAATGGAAGACGACGCAAGTGCCATCTTTTGCCTAATTTCAAGTGGCATCACTAGTTATACATACGCTAGATGAATGCTGATTGAACATTTTATTAAATGATGTAATAGTTGTGAAACTAAAAATCCAAAGTGTTGTGTTATTTACTTTTGAAGAAATATTAATAATGGAATTGTAACAGCCTCAACTGTAGAATTTTTTTAAAAAGCTTAAGATAAATACTTATTAGTTTCACAATTTTCAATTTTTAGAATTTTAAATAAAAATGATTGAAAATAATTAATAAATTATTTCCACATTTAGCTCTGTGACTATTGACTTACTTACGTAAGTACGTTAAACAAATGCACATTAAAACAACTACTTCCCGGGCAAATACCCACGCCGGACATTGAATTACATAATGTACACCTGCCGCTGCATATCAACAAATATTGAATAATGCAACAATATTTTTGATCCGAGAAAAATTTTATGTAAAAACAACAAAAATTAACGTTACTTAATATAAGGCCATCTGCAGACACGTGTTTCGGGATCTATCCCTCGTCAGTACAGCTATGCCTTACACAATTTAAAGATGTTAAAAATATCAATTAAATTAATTCAAATACAATCAGCAAAATTAAATCAGTTATATTAAATCAAATTAAACTAAATCAATTTAAATTAAATTAAACCAAATTAATTCAATTTAAATCAAAACCGAATAAAATTAAACGAAAAGAATTAAATCAAATTAATTAAAAAGAGCGACCCTCACCTGCCGCGCGCTGAGATAGTAATGACCGGCGAAGGAGGACGTGCGCTCGTGTATTGTTGTTATCGCAAATTCACAAAAAACTTCTCTCGGTTCGGATTTGAATAAATGCCTCGCTGGCCATTAATATAAATAGAAAACAAGTATTCATTCCACTTGGTGTAGCCAAGTGGAATGAATACTTGTTTTCTATTTTAGAATTTTGTTAAACTAACCAAATGTTCTTTCTCACTTGCTCTCTTCTCTTTTATTCTGAAAAATTAATGGCCCTTGTTTTGAAGTCAAGAGTGTTTATTTAAAAGTCTTTCAAAAAATACATAAACATGTTTTACCATATATTAAGGTTGCAATTTAGTAGAAAGAAACAGCTATATAGTAAAGTAGAAACAATTTGAAAAAAAGCCATTCTTTGGATTCAGACATAAGTATTTGCAGAATAAAAATTGATTTTTGTTCTTCACAAAAACTATTCATTAAAATGATTTTTAATTCATTTGGTTGTTTTAAAATTACTTTAATGTACAATACAATATGGTCCATCGAGCAGGGCATTAATGTAACATAAATTAGTGACTGTAAACATTTATATAGCTTTATTATACAATTTATCTTTTTCTATCAAATCGCAGCCTTAATTGTGAAATTCATTCAATGTTTATTTGGCATAGCAGACAATTTTTATTCTTATTATTCTTGTCGATACTACAATTTATTTTTCGCTTCAAATGAAAAAAAAAAAAATGTACCACGAAGTAAATAACAGAAAATAGGACTTTCAATTCAATTTATTTATTTCCAAATAGAATAATACATTCATGGATGGGTCATATTTGGTAAGATACAAATGTATACTAAAAATAGTAACTTTACATAAAAAAAAGATGGGAAAATGTATCATGAAGTAAATATCATAAAATACGAGTTTACTTCATGGTACATTCCCGCAACTTGTTTTTTTTTTTTTATTTGAAGTAAAAAAACAAGTTGTAGTAAGGACAACTAAGGAGAATGATAACAGTTATTTTGTAATTGCTTTTCGGTTTTGAATTTAATTGGATAAAAATTTAAATATGGTGTAATCCAGCATAAAACATAATCGGGGGCTATTCTATACAAAAAATGCTACGTTTAGCGTATACATTATTAATTAATTTCACATTCTATGAATATATATTAATTAAATAGCTGCTTAGACTGTTAACGTACATGTTAAACTTAACATTTTCTTTACAGAATATCCCTGAATATAAAAAAGAAAAACAAACCAATTTTAACTAAACGAAACTTGTTAAAAACCTGTGAACATTTCATACTATAAATACATTTAGAGAGCAGTTTAATTAGAATTAGTCAAATCCTTTTTTGAATCTTATTTTTGGAATTTCCGCAGACGATTAAAAAGTAAAGCAAATTGCTGAAGAGAGTGCGTTTCCTGTACAAATCAATAATTATTAGCATAGGGAAAACAAAACAAACAATTGTGTAAACAAGAGATAATCGAATACCGACAGGGTGCGTTTTGCGGATTGGAAATTCTGTAAAGGGGAGGATGGGGAGATTGAAAAAATTTCCTGTATTTTTCGACCGCGTCGAGCTAAAGAAAGTTGTATAATAGTTTTTAAATAATGATAAGGATTTAGCGGTTTGTTTTTCCTCCTTCTTCAAGACGATTACGATGATGATGATGAAATAAAAATGTTATTTTAAATTATTATTGTTGTTCATTTGTGGTTTATCCTTTATTATAAGAAAACAACATTTAATTCTTTTCAGAATGGGCTAACAACTGGAAACTGGTGAAGCATTATAGATAATCCATTTAATATGAATTTTTATTTGTTTAATTTGTAGATATTTGTTTTATTTATATTTTTTATAAAAAAAATAATGATGGAATTTAGCAGTAATAAATACTTTTATTAAAAAAAAATCTGTCTATACTATACTAAGATGTATAAGCTTATTTCATTTTTATAATATTATTTTGGTTAATGTAAGTTTCCCTGCAACTGCATAATATTGTCTGTTGGGAATAAATTATACTATTATATTAAACCATGGTAAATTTGATTGATTGAAGCATTAAATTGTTATTGAACCTTTGATGGACATATGACAATTCTGTACATTTATATCTCTACAACCTCTCATTGTTATCATTCAAAGAGGATCCTAACATCTCTGAGGTTCAGTGTATGATGACCTACATATAAAAGACTTGAATGATAATGGTATAAATACAGAGATATTTAAGGCTCACTGCACAAGACATGAATCAATTTCAAAAGCTATAAGGGGACCCATAGGTATTGACATTAGGAAGATGGTAGGTGGGCTAGAATTTTCTAAATGCTGCTCACAATTGTATAACAGACTGGTATGTAATAATTGGTCGAAATTCGCCTTGTCTATACATAAACCTTTGTTTGCCTAACTAAATTTAAGGCTGTGATAGGTTCCTAACCCTTAAGAACTAAACTAAATTCATTCTAAATACTTAGGAACAATTCTTAGTTCTAAGATTAATATTAAAGGATTGTTGTTACTTTTAACATCTACATAGTTAATCTAGAGGAGGAGGTATGAAATATAATTTACAGATTAAAACGAACTTGCCTAAGTGAATTTCTTTCTTAATTATATGAATACCTACTCCGAATAAATTAAACCCATCCAATCCATTCTTTAAAATAAATTCATCAATCGAGTGTAATTTGCGTTTCTTTCTAGTGCATCGCATCACCTACTAGGAATCGATTCGGAAGAGCTATTCATATAATTAAGATGGAACTTCAATTAGGTAAGTTTTTTTTAATCTTTAAATTTCGAAAAAATTAAACGGTTTGCATCTATATTAAGGTTTGTTTCTGTACTAAGCGGTTTGCGTTTACACTAAATGGTTCGTTTCTACGCTAAGGGTTTGCGTTTACACTAAATGGTTCGTTTCTACGTTAAGGGTTTGCATCTACGCTAAATGGTTCGTTTCCATGCTAAAGGTTTGCGTCTACGCTAAATGGTTCGTTTCAATGCTATAGGTTTGCATCTACGCTAAATGGTTCGTTTCCATGCTAAAGGTTTACGTCTACGCTAAATGGTTTGTTTCTATGCTAAAGGTTTGCGTCCTCACTAAATGGTTCGTTTCTGTGCTAAGGGTTTGCATCTACGCTAAATGGTTCGTTTCCATGCTAAAGGTTTGCGTCTACGCTAAATGGTTTGTTTCCATGCTAAAGGTTTGCGTCCTCGCTAAATGGTTCATTTCTGTGCTAAGGGTTTGCATCTACGCTAAATGGTTTGTTTCTATGCTAAAGGTTTGCGTCTACGCTAAATGGTTTGTTTCTATGCTAAAGGTTTGCGTTAATAGAAATAGTTAATTTTATTTTGAATTTAAAAAAATTAATAGTTTCATTTCTAGAAAGGAATAACAATTTTTTAATTTTATAAATTTAATAATTTGATTTTCTATTAATTGAAACTAATATTCAACCAGCATTCGTCTAGCGGTTATTTCAGTGGTTATAGATTAAACTTCAATTATTCTTGGGGTCTTGTACAAAGTTGCAAATTAAATATTATAATAGATAAAAGCTAAAGAGGTAATAATTTATTAATTATTTTTAAATTAATTTAATTTAATTATTTATTTATGCCATTTTAAAAAATAAATATTTCTTATTCCTTTCTAAAGAAGCCCAAATTAAACAGATTACTTTCTCTATTATTTATTATTATTTAAATTTATACATATAACATTATTATTATTAAACTAAATTGTGTCTATTTAATAAAATATTCAACCATCATTCATGTAGCGTATGGATAACTTTTGATGGCTATTTCGGTCTTTCGGACCTCGTCAAACCAGTGCACAATAACCATCGTTCAGACGTCTTCATTAAGGCATTACAGATGGAACACACTAGTTTGTGCGAGGTCCAAAAGTCCGAAATGGCCATCACCGTATCCTAGACGAATACTGGTTAAACATTGTTTGAATTAATAGAAAATCAAATTATTAAATGTATAAAATTAAATAATTGTTATTCAAAGGAAATTAATTTAGTAAAAATAAATTTACTTTCCTGTTTTCATAAACACGACAAGTTCGCCTTCCGTTTGTGGACGAAACTACGATTCTCGGTCGTCTACTTTGTAGACCCAAATTTTTGACGGTGCTACTTGAAACTTGAAATCACTTGCGCGATCTTTCCAATTAAATTGTATTTATTTTGAATTAATTTTCACTTATCCCGTGGTGAAACATTTTTTATGTAATAATTATGAAGTATTTTAATTAATACACTTGATTGTTCATAAAAGTTTAGTTTTATATTTGTGTTCCGACTAGTTTTGACTAGTGGTCATTTTCAAGGAAATAATGAAATGAAAATTAGTGTTTATATTAACAATTTCGAAGACATAGTTTACCATTACGTGTTTTAGAAAGTGTAATAAATTAAATTAGACTCTGGGTTTAATTTATTTGGGTTAAATATTGGCGATAACTAAAAATGAGAACTTAATCAACATAAATGTACTGTTACTTTATTTTACATTCGCATAATATATTATTTGTTATAATTTGCTTTCCAACAAATTTTTACATTATTCAATAGATTATTGATTTATAATAAAATTAAACAAGGAAATTTTCTGGCAATGATCACTAAAATGGATCCTTTTTTCAATTGCAAAAATTACTTAGACTATATGTTTTTTATCAAACATTGATAGAATTTTACTGATCATTGCCAGAAATATTCGTTGTTTAATTTTATTGTAATTTAAATAACTACAAATGTGTGAATCCAATGATTTATTTCAACATTGGAGTTCTGGTTGCGTAGCGGAATTATCGCCTGTTCGACTAAAACGCATCAAATGCATAATTTTCGAAAATTTCGTATTTACTTTCTTAGGATTATCGGTGACGTCGCAGCTGGCAGCATTTAACGCCTCCAGGCTTTTCACTTCGCTCTTATAGTCCTCTTGAATCATCAGCATCGCTTAAAATTTAAAATTAATTGTTTAAAAAGACACTATAATCTCAAACATATTGGGCTATTCCGTACAAGAAATATTAAATTCATGCATATTATTTTTTAACCTCACAATCTAGGCATAAAATATAAATTTTTTTGTTCACCTTTTTACAAGATTTACATATCTTTTACAAATTAAACATTGTATAATAATTGATGAAAAATATATAAGACTGGACCTTATAGACAGATATAATAATAACAAATTAAAATGGTCTTAAATATCACAATTATAAAACTCGTTTAGGTGATAATCGGGGCTATTCTCTAAGGGAAATGTTAAGTTCAACGTTTACGTTATTTTTTATCATCACAGTTTAAGCACTTTTGTAATAGAAAAAATAGAATGTGAATTTAATTAATAACGTACACGTTTAACTTTCTTGTATGGAATAATCCCGAATAAGTAATAATCGGGGTTATTCTTTTTTATAATGACAGTCGAAACATTCGATATTCGATTTACTTAGGACCGAATAACAATTTATCAATAAATTCTAATCTAAAGCTAAAGCAATATATCTAAAAGATCTTAATCTAAAATAAACGGTTTGCGCCACAATTGAACAATTTTCAATTATCCTAAAATGTTTATGTTTTACTACTATAAAAAAAGTTCTCTAACACTGATGGCGATTTATGCAAGCCACTTCAGTGTTTTAAATTGGGGATACAACATAAATAGTAAATATTATATTAAAGTGAACATTGAAAAAAAAATCCTCTTTAGTGCTTTACATTTTATTTTCATTTAAAATTTTGGCTGAAGTCTGGTATTAGCCCAACCAAAAAGTTAGCGGCGCCAAACCGCTTAAACTTGAGGCTTCACGGCATAATAGTGTTTGGCAAAATTAGTTATAGAGTATTTCTAAATGAGAAATTTTAAATAAACAAAGTCAATAATTAATAAAATTATGTTTTTCAATAAATAGGAAAGAAATTAAATAAAAAAAATTGAAAATAATTAATTAATAAATTATTTTCCCTCTAGCTACTGTGACATAATGACTAATGTTACATAAGTACTTTAACAAATGTCTAATAATAGACATTTGCTGTTGCACAACAATAACATATTGTATAATGCAATAAATAATATGTATTATGTAGCTAAAAGGAAAAACCACCACCCAATACGGGTAAAAGAGGATAGGATTAAGAAAGAAAGAAAGCTAAAGGGAAAATAATTTATTAATTAATTATTTTCAAATCCTTTTTATTTAATTTATTTAAATAACTGTGACCAAGTGAATAAATCATTTTTTCTATTATTAAATAGGAAACAGTTACTGATATTAATAGAAAATGTTTCATTAATAAAGTTGTCACATACTTAATTTTGCAGTAACAAAAAAGATAGAAAGGATCGACTTTACCGATCGTACATATAGTACGAAATACAACCACGAGACGGCGGTAGGTTTTGCATACATTAAATGAAATAAAAAGGGATTTTTCTTAATTGAAAGAAGTTTGGTTTCTCAGCAGTTTGAATTAAAAGAAAAATAAGTGTAAAGTACTATAGAGGTCGTTGGCCATCTATGGCCTGTATTAAGAACTAAAGCACCACTCACAGATGAAAATAAAGTTGACTGTCGACGTATTTTATAGAAAAATAATTTGACTAATTTCCTTAATAAAAAATAATTATAATTAACTTTATTTGTAGAAAGAAGATATATTCTATACAATATAACTACACATTATTTTTAACACAACAAAAGTGTAGTGAAGTGTAATATATGAGTAAATATGTGCGAAAAATAACAAAAGAATTCTTTTTATTGTGGTACTAAAACGAAAAATCAGTGACATAACCTTTCGACTTTCAAGCTGAATTGTGAATAAAATATAAGTGTAAACCCCTAAAAACTACCAAAAATCAACTTAGTTATCATGAAAAACTCCCCTTTATATGATTTTTTCATTAAAAAAATGTTAATAAATCAAACTTAATTAAATTTCTTATTTCATATTTCTTAATATTTTATTATTATTAACCAAATTTGAGTTATTGATTTACAGCACTTCACGTTATACTCGAACCAAATACATTTAAATCAATCAAATTCGGTTAAAAAGTGTGAAGTAAGGAATTTAACAAAGTTTAATTTATTAGCATATTTTTTGTTGTTATTGAAAAAATCATATAAAGGGGTGTTTTTCATGATGACCATTTTTGGTGTTTTTTAGGGGTTTGCATATATATTCAGCTCGAAAATCGAGAGGTTATTTCACTGATTATTTGTATTTGTACCATAATAAAAAGCATTATTTTATTATTTTCAGCACATATTTATTACTTTTCACTACACTTTGGTTGTGTTAAAACGACATTTAATAAGGAAATTGAGTATGTGTATGTAGGACCAGTATTAGGCTTCTACTAAAATTATACTAAGAATAATAAATAAAAATGCAACTTTATCTTTTTTCACATTTAATGAAACGTTCAGCCACCATTCATCTAGCGTATGGAGTGATGGCAAATTAGGCAAAAGGTGTCGCTTTCGTCGTCTTTAATTTATTATTATCTTTTTTAATAAAATTAAGAATACTATTTTTTCGAATAAAAGCATCCTTTGTGTCAAATTATTTTTTTGTCAAAAGTGAGCAATTTCCCTCCCTAAAATGTCTGCATATAAAATGTCTACATATAACTTTATATTGTATAACGTTTTTATTTAAAGATTTAAAAAAGTTGAAAAAGTTCAACAATAGATAGGATAGGAGTAATGGCATTTAATAACACTACAAAATTATATAGTACATATTACATATAAAAAAGAACGTTGCGTTTTGCAATATAGCTTCGACATTAAGTCGTTACATTTACCTCGTTGCAGATCCAGCTCGTCGAGTTCCTGATTTTGTATCAGCCTGATCCTCTCCCGGAACTTCTCCACCAACTTTTTCCTCCTGAAATTCGCCTCGATTTCCTGTTTCGTCCGCGGGATCCGAATTTTCACGCAACAACAAACCAAAATCACTGAAATAACAACTGGTATTTTTATTAAATCATTTAAAGCTTATTATTTTTATTTATTGATAAATGTTTTTCCAACAAACTGTTTTCCCTCACCTCATACAAAATACTTGGGAATAGTCCTAGATCTCAAACTAAATCTAAAAATAAACATCTCTCGACAATAAAAAATAAAATCGTAGCTCTGGCAAAATATTTCCTTTGCTTAACCTACACTGAAAGAAATATTTTCAAACAAGTTAGATTTTCACTCGTTTGGTAGCTTCTTGAATGGAATAATCACAAAAGTCTTTAAAGTAAACACCTAAACATAATTATCGGAATGAAGTTAAAATGGTTAAATTATCTTGGTACGTGGTACTAAGTTAATTAGTAATTTCCACCAAATATTCTCTCTTGACTATAGTTATAATTATTATAATATTGTATGAATCTTGTTTACTATAAACATGATCTTGTTTGGATTAAGCAATACATTTTATTAAATCTTAATAAAGTTAGAATGTTTGCTGGAAATACGTTACTTGGCATGCTGCTAAATGTTAAGCGTAATCATTATCATGTTTAAAATTATCATTTATTTCTTTCAATGTACCGTAATTTCAGCATCAACATAAAAAACGCTACATTAATATATAAGCTGATCTGCAGACCCTTATTAAATTATGCCTCCATCATTTTCTTATATATATAAACCTTTATTAGCAGATTATTTTTAACAGAGTAATAATAATAAATAAATACAATAAATAACTAACATAAAAATAAATTCTTCTGCCAATTGGCTATCGACCGTTGGTCTTTCCGCCTGATTTTGTAGGCGTCTGTCTCATTTTCTTAATATCTTCCATCTCAGCTTTCCACAACATCCAAGTTAGTGAGCCCCAATATTCCTTATCAAAAATCCCCACCCACTCTATAATCCCTCAAAAGCCCTTTTATACGACCGTACCAATAAAACCGCTATTATCGACAGAATCTACAACCTCGCCAAGAAATTGTCCGTTAACCAATCCAATCATGATATCCTATCAGAACTTTGCATTCCTAGAAATCCTAACATCTCCCACAAATAATGTTTCATTTCATAGAAAATGATCACCGTGCATCATAAATTATCATCCCACATTTTATACATAATTCACTTCAGATAAAATCATTATTTAATTTATTAAACCCTGACAGAAAGGCTCCAGGCCATTCTTTTATTTGATTTCAAATCGATTAATTTGAAATATTATATAAATTGTTTTATAAATATTGTATCAAAACAGTAATAAAGATATTTAATATACATTTTTAATGTTTCTATAAAAGCATCTGAAATATCAGAATTTTGTAATCTACAAAAGTTATAAATTTACAAATATTGGAATACTCATATATTTTGGTTTAAATTAAATGATAAACCCTATAATTTTCCCTCAAATCACAATGTTAGATATAATTTTCATAAAGCAGATTTTCATGGCTTATATAACGATCTTAAATGTATAAATTGGTAATTTTTAGACAATTGTTTTAGCTAATGTTGCTGTTGACAATTTGTATGAAGTAATAGATCGTAGTTTAGACCAGTATGATCATCGGTATGTGTATCATCAAGGTAATCAGTTTCCATCTTGGTCCTGTAGTGAATTAAGGCAGAATATAAAAACTACGAATTATTATCATCGTAAATGAAAACGTTTCAAAACGCCTCACTATCGTTTGCAATTCGAAAGGCTTCGTCTAACCAAAAAAGAATATAATATACACGTTTCTAATATTGAAATAAACTTAACCAAAAATCCTTGCCAGTTCTGAAAATTTGCGCGGGAAAGAAAAAAATCGTCATGAATTCCAGGTGAATTATATGCCAGTGATTATCATAATGACACACCACATGCTATTGCGAATCATTTTTCGAATGTTTATTTGCCTGAATCTAATGTTCAGTTGTTGAAAAACCAAACTGCCGAGAAATGCTTCATGTCAGCACTATTACTGAACACCAAGTTCTGTATAGCATAAATAAACTTAATAATTCAACCTCCTATATTCCGAGTTTTTTAATTAAGGATTGTAAATATATGTTTGTTGAACCCTTAACGAGAATATTTAATTTAGCACTATCTTCAGGTAAATTACCGACAAAGTGGAAGGATGCAAATATTTGTCCAGTTTTTAAAAACGGTGATTCTCGTGACATAAATAACTATCGACTAATATCAATTTTGAATTTTTGAACAAATGATTATACCAAAGTCTACTTATTACAGAATCAGCACCCGTAGGCGCTCAACAACAACAAACTTTGTTTCTATAACCCAATTACTGTCGGAATCACTTGATCATTGTGGACAATCTAACGTAATAAATAGTGATTTCTCCCATGCTTTTGACACATTAGATCATAATATATTGCTGCAGAAATTATCCTTATTTGATTTTATATATAAATTTACCACATTTATTCCTTTATAGCATCACAATAGACTAAACTCTGTCTATTACACTGGTTTCACATCACATACATTTATCTCCAGTTCAGGTGTTCCACAAGGTTCTAACCTCGGTCCACTGTTGTTCAATCTCTATATAGATGACTTAATCACATCAATTACCTGTCCAGTTTTGGCTTATGCTGATAATCTTAAGATATTTGCGCATAATAAAAGTAGTCTTGATACTGCCGTATTACAAAATAATCTTGATGTTATTGTAAATAGGTGTGCTGAAAACAAAATTAAACGTAACTTTGCTAAAAGCTATATTGCCGAAAAAATCAATTAGTATCAATAACTATAATATTTAGGACATAATATATACAGGGTGTTTCAAATTCGAGTCTCACTATGGGGATCTCGCTTATTATAAGAGATAGAGGCTAGGTTTAAATTCGGCACTTTTGCAGAATTTTATGCTGATTAATATTCCGTTGAGAAAACTGGGCTAAGTTTCTTTGTTTTAAAGAAAATTGAAAAAGACTGATAAATGCGATTTCCTTTTTTTAATTATATCTTCGTTATTTGAAGCAATAATTCAATACAATGAAGACATTCTTATAGCACTTTTTTATGATCTAATCGATGGCGTACTAATTTTACTAATAGCATGTTTCGTTTCTTCTGAACCATCAACTTTCTTATTTCTTATGGGCACCATATTAGTTTTTTATCAAATTAAAATCAAATAAAAATATATTCAGTGACCCTTTCTACCCTTTCAGGTATAAGGTTCAGGACATAATAATTGAAAGAAAACGTTAAATTGTCGCCCTAGGCGTGCTTTTTAATTCTCAACTAAGTTTTTCTTTGCATATAAATAAAGTTACATCGTCTGCAATAAAAATGTTAGGCTATCTAAACATTTCAACGATATAAATGCGATCATATCAGTTTATTATGCGTTTGTTAGGTCAAAGTTAGAATATTGTATGTTAGTTTGGTATCCGCATTATATAAACCTATCATTAATGGTAGAAAAAGCTCAAAAACATCTTTTAAAATATTTATTATTCAAATCGAATGGTACTTATCAAGATCTTAATGTCAACTACGATTCATTATTAACTCAGTTTAATTTTATTTCGCTAATGGATCGTAGAAAAGAGTACAGCATTATTTTCATTAAAAGATAATCGATATCTACATATATTTTATGTATCTACAGTCGAAAATTAACTTTCTAGTATCCCGCGCAGCTTCTCGTCACATTGGTACGATTTTATTGCCAATTTGTAGAACAAACGTTTTAGTTAAAGCACTTTATGCGTCGTAACGCAAACAAATCTTTTGATGATGTATTCTTAGGCTCTAAGGAATTTACAACTTAAGTTATTATCCTTTATCAATATTATTATTATTATTATTTAGAATGATGTATTTGTGTTTATTATTGTTAATGTTATATTAATAACAAATTTATAAGTTTGTATACTCTCAGTATTACCTTTTATTATTATATTATTTTTAGAATGATATATTTGTCATGTATTGGTTTCTCCGTTGGACAATAAAGTTATTATTATTGTTATTAAAAGAAGTTATTCTTTTGAAGTCCTTATAATTATTATTTAGTTTAAATCTCATGTAGCAATTCAAAAAATCTTAATTTAAAGTACCAATTAAATAACATATCGTTAGAACGATTAACTGAAATTACATCATTTGAATGAGATAAAATTTACGGCCCAATATATTTAAACTAAATAATAATTATAAGGACTGAAAAGGATAACTATTTGTCTTAAATTAAAAAGTATCAAAAATTCAATGTGATACATTTATTTTTCTTAATATGTAAAGTAAAAATTATCGAAATAAATAATATTTAGATAATAATTGTTGATTTCCGAGCTATTAGGTCCTGGGCTGTTTGAGTTGGATTAAACTTTAACAGACCACGGCCTAATAGCCCGGTAATCAATAATTCTAATAACACTGGTAGTGAAAACCTACACAGTTTGATAATATTTAGATAATGTTTACTTTAAATTATTATTATTCGCCTTGTTAAACGTGACGGACGTATCCGCGAGTGCTCTCATCTTATTATAATATTGTGATAGTTATTGAACATCTTTCAAAGTGCAAGTTACCCCATCAGAAAGGCCGTTTAGTGTACTTTACAGTTGTAAAATTCATAACGCTGTTGCGCTACCGAAAAATAAAATATTTAATTAAATACGCAAGCAAAATATAGCCAAATATTCTCAGGTGAGTTTTTTTCTTCTTTTTTTTTGTGAGGTGATTAAAATACGCGAGTGGGTCATCGTGGGAAATCCGCGCTCGAGAACAAAGAGTTTTTTACGTTGTAGTAAATTAATCTTTTGAGAATAAAAATAAATCAGCTGTTTTCAATTCATAACTAAAATGAAGTGTGGTAAATGTAATTCTGCCATGCCGACAGATGGATGATACGTGACTTGCAGAGGATGCAATTCTGTTTACCACCACAGTTGCTCTTTGAAACAGTCAACATGATAGTATGAGTGACGCGAAGAAAAAAGAATGGAGATGTGAATCATGTCGCGATGAGATAAATTCGCAAAGCTCGCAATCCGAACCAACCAATGAAGGAATTACAAGAGCAGAGTTTTTAAAACAAATTAAAGAACTAAAAACAATAATCGACGGTGGACAGAAAATGCTAGCCGAAGAAATCCAGTAATTAAGTGATAAGTTAGAAATATTGAATAAAATAAATGAAGAAAAAGATAAGAAAATTATCGCGTTAGAAAATAGGGTTTATGAGCTGGAGAGCGAGATCTTTGCAAACGACATTGAAATTATAGGAGTACAAGAAAAAGAAGAGGAAAACTTGTTGCATGTAGTATGCAACATAATAACAAAAACCGGAGTTAACATTGAAAAAGACGAAATTGTTGACGTTTTCAGAGTAGAAACCCGAAACTCTGAAAGGTCAAAACCAATTGTTGTGAAAATTAGCACAAAGAAGAAAAAACAGGAAATAATTAAATATAAAAATAAAACAATTCTTAACTCTGAAATTGTAGGACATAAGTTCAATGGAAAAATTAAAATCTATTAGAGATTACCAAAAATCACAAAAAGATTATTATGGCAAGTGCGAAATTTAGCAAATGAGAAGGGATGGAAATTTGTCTGGACAAGAGAAGGGAAAATATTAGCAAGAAAAGAAGAGGGGTCAAAAATAGTTCAAGTAAGAAATGAAAATGATATCGACAGACTTTTCTGAGGGCAACTACAGCCGAGAAAGCGAAGATAAAAATATAGAAAATGAAAAATACGATATACACATAAAAGATAATACAAACTGTGAGAAAATTGACAATATCAGACCCTGGATTCGAAAAAAGACAAATACCCACGACTTCACAGTGCTGCATCTTAATATAAACTCTGTTAACAAAAACTTTGACAACCTAATACTAACCATCGGAAATGAATTGTACCTATTTGATATAATCATATTGTCGGAAGTAAAAATTAAGCAGGGAGGAAATGTAGAGGACTTTCACATCAGAGAATATAAAACATTTCAATTATTAAGACAAAAAAAACTCAGGAAGGGGACTGTTAGTATATATAAAAGAAAAACACAACTGCATAATGACTACACAAAAAATAGAAACGGCAGAAACAATGTCTTTAGAGGTACAACTTTCAGAAAATAGGAACATATGCATAATACCTATGTACAGACCGCCGAATTCAAACATAAACAGCTTTTTGTTAGAGTTAGATAATCTACTAATTGGCACGAGAAACCGAACAATTATGCTTATTGGTGACATAAATATAGACATATTAACAGAAACTAGAGAAAGATACAAATATGAGGACATACTGTTTGGGCATGGATCCCTTGTGTGCATATCAATTTGTCTAGTAAAATTGATATGCACACAAGGGAGGAAATACGAAATGGAGAGCTAGTCAGCTAGGCGTACATTGATCATATATATATATATATATATATGAGAGGACCTACTATTGAAACAGACACATCGATACTAACAACAAAAATTAGCGACCACTACGTCATAAGTGGCTCAAATTATAAAAAAAGGAAACGAAAAACAAAATAATTAATATATGTCAGTAAATAGAAATGAAAAGAAAATCGAAATCCAAAAACGACTAAAAAACATAAACTGGCAAACTAAGCAAGATGCAGATGAAATTTTAAAGGACGTTATTGAAATATTCACACAAGAAAGGACAGCAGCATCGAAACCTTTAAAAAAAGAACAGCGACAAACACAAAAACCTAAATGGATATCACCATATTTAACCGAACAAATGAAGGAAAGGGATAAATTATTTAGGGTTTGGAAGAGAGCAACCGGAGAAGCAATAGATTGAGACAAACTGAGAGAGCGTTACAAGAAACAACGAAACAAAGTAACAGAAGAAATTAAACTTGCAAAAAAAAGATTTTATGAAAATACGTTTAATAACACAGGACATGATTTGAAAAAAAACGTGGAAGACTATAAATGACATTCTGGGAAGAAAAAATGAATCCGATGATGGTGATAACAAACTATTACAAACATTCAAATCATACATACTGACGTTGACAAACAAATTTACAACTACATTCGAGAAACAAGTCAGCCAAACGACACACAAATGCTACAAAAAATTACACAATATGACGACAACAACACAAATACAATCAATATACATACCAGCAACAACAGAAAAGGACATAATAGACATCATAAAAAAACTACCGAGCAACAAACCAGCACCATCATGATGGAATTAGACCAAAAGACATTAGAGATGTCGCACAAGAAATTAGCAATCCGATTTATAAAATGATAAACTTAACCCTCGAACATGGAAATATACCGGAAAATCTTAAAAAAGCCATAATTAGACCAATATATAAAGCAGGCAAAAAGGACCGGGCTGAGAATTATAGACCAATTTCTATTTTACCGTCTATATCGAAAATTATGAAGAAACATATAGATGCGTCTTTATCAAGCTATTTTAAAAAATATAAAATCATAATGAAAGACAATATGCCTACCAACAAGAAAAAGGCACTATACAATTGCTAGAAGACTTCACTAATTTAGTGTATGAAAAATTAGATAAAAATATACATATAATGTGCCTTTTTATCGACTTCTCGAAAGCATTTGATAAAATTAGCAGACTCAGTCTTTTAAGAACAATAAATAAATATGGTATTCGAGGTAAAGTACATGACTGGCTGTCCAATTGTCTACAAGAGAGGACTTTTCAAATAAAAATAGGAGGACAAACAGGAAGGGAAGTACACACGAAGGAAGGGGTGGTCCAAGGAAGTATCTTGGGACCAAAACTATTCCTGCTACATGTAAATGATGTGGGGGAAACATGTCAAAACACCGAACACTTCATGTTTGCAGATGACTTTTTGCTCGTCTCCGTACATAAAACCGCAACAAAGGCGTTGGAAAATTTGCAGAATGACTTTAATTTATTTCAAAGATGGGCTCATGACAAAGAACTGACAGTCAATAAAGACAAGACGAAATTGCTACATATAACGACATCAAAGACAGATAGAGGACTACAACCAAATGTAACTTTTCATTCGAACGACTGCTTGCATACCGACATATCTAATAGACAGGACTGCTCTTGTACATACAAAATTCAGACAGTAAACGAACACAAATACCTAGGACTCTGTATCGACAAACACATGACATGGAAAACACACATACGGTACATACAAGACAAACACGACATCTAGGACATAGATTCTATTATTTAAAAGAATTTTTACCCGACCATACTATGAAAAAAAATTACCTTGCACTACCGGAGTCCATCATCAGATACGGTATATCAGTATACGGTCTCGCATCGGAATACCTAATATCGGACCTACAAAGGACTAAAAACACTTATTTTATTCCAAACGAAAACACAAAACGAACTTTAACATATACAAAGAAGAACAAATAATGTCAATTAAACAACTGACAAACTGGCGAGGAATTATAAACAACTTTAAAGAAGTGGCATCTTGGAATAAAGTGCAACATGAGAAACAGACAAGACATCAAACAGCCGGGTACTTTGGGTAAAAAGACATAACAACAAGTATGAACTACGTCGAAAAGAAATACACCTGCGCAAATTATTCAACTCTATACCTAGAGACATCATAACAGAAACAAAAACAAATATGTTTAAAAAAGAGTGAGGGAATGGTTATTTAAATAACAAAAATAATGGACACAACTAGTGAAGGCGATTGCCACATAAAAGTCTATGACTTCGTGGCATATAAATAAACAGTATTTTTTTTGTAAAGAAATATTTTTTATGTCTGCATTACTTATTATTTAAACTTATTATGTATCATTTGTTTGTGGTAATGATAATAATAAAAATTATATTGGAAGTGAGATTGATGGGGCGCTCGGGTTATATAGAGTTTATGCTGTTAAAGAGCGGGTTCTCACATCGATCGCACAGTGGCGAGAAGGAGGTGATGGGGCAAATAAAAATAAATAATAAAAAAATAAAAAAATATTAAGAAAAAACTAAAGATAGTTAATTATAATTATTGTGATTGCTATTGTGATATAATTATTTAATCGTGATTTGTGCACGATTTAGAATACTCGTTTATTTTAAAATCACTTTCTTCACACTTTGTTCACTTTTGTGTCTAACACAAAACTCTTGCAGACTTCTAAACGTGATTTTTGCACGATTCGAAATATTCCTTTATTTCAAAATCATTTTCTTCACACATAATTATAGTTATAAAGATGGTTGAATGTTGTAGGAATATATTCCTACTTCCATGCGTTGCAGTTTTGATTGAATTTAAAGATAGTTTTAATAATCTGCTAATTGCGACTAACAAAATTTATTTACCATAAAAATAAATACAGAAAAAATATTTAAAACCGATTAGTTAGACGCAATTAGTGACTGTATTTGTAATAGAAAATAACCGCCATTGCCACTAATTTAATTAGATTGATAAAATTGATTACCTGACGTTTGTGAACTTTATGATACATTAATCTTCTTAATGTTGGTTGTTGGTTGTGAAGACTTTAATTATTTAAATAAGAATACAAGTATTTTTATTTATGATACATTATCAATAGAGGGAGAGAGAGAGAGTGATTGAACTAAATTAAAATGTATTTTAATTAATGGTTTTAATTTTTAAACATTGGTAGTTGCATATAATAAATATGAATAGATTATTAAAAAATCAACCAATAAAACAATTAAACACAGATTAGATCGAATAACTTTAAATTCTCGACTAGTTTCGGGTTATTAGCCCATTTTCAAGAGAATTAAAAAAACGAAAATGGACTAATAACTCGAAACTAGTCGAGAATTTAAAGTTATTCAATCTAATCTGTGTTTAATTCTTTTATTGGTTGATTTTTAATAATTTATTCATATTTATTTTATAAAATATATTTTATTTACAAGTGTAATAATTAATAATATTAATCTATATTGAAGTTAATTAATTTTTGATAAAGTAATAATTGAATTGGAAAACATGTATTATTTTTATACCATACCGATTCCTACAAGGGTTCCGAAACAAATGATCATAACGTGCCAAACTCGGAATCCGGAACCTTCGAGTGCGGCCCTTTCTATCCATGGATCGTGGTCGGGATTCGGGTTCGGGTGGAACGTCGCCATGCCTTTCATTTTCACGGCAGAAGGATAACTGGTGGAAATCGGCCGCCGCACCCACCGACGAACACACCTAGTTTTTCCCCATTTGCGCTCATTCCCTTTAATCAAAAAGAAATATGGACACCCACGGAGTTACACATTCACGCGCAAACGTGTCCTTTATTCGATTAAAGTTAGTAAAAAGATTGATGAAAAAAAAAAACGTAATTTTTTAGCTAGCTCTTAAACCTCATAGTTTAACGAAAGATGTTTAGAAGAAAATATTGACTCGCATAACCAAGTTTCAATTAAGCAAATTAGATCATAATCGCAGTTATATGCGTTATTAAAGAAAATATTAGTTTTAGACCGGAGGCCGCGGGTGTTTTGATAGTACAGGGTGGTTCATTTTTGTGGTTAAGTTTATTTTAAGAGATATTGAAAAAGCGTTTTCGCGACCGTACTCCAATTTTTAATGATAAAAACAATGGCGAAGAAAAAACTGATCTATCTTTAACTGCTTCCGGGTTATAACCGGAAGTTGACGAAATATGATAAAAACTTTCTCAAAGCAACATTTTATGCTGTCTTCAAATATGTTATCACATTTTATTTATAATTTTTAGTTTTCGAGTTATAACCTCAAATTTCGATTTTTTTGAATTGTAACTATAGTCAAAAATGACATTATTGAATAAAGTTTTTTTCGTAGATTCCATATATATATAGTTTGTTTATGTTTTCTTGCGTTTTGATAAAGTTATAAACAATTTAATGAAACCATCATAGATTGCCATTGAAACAAATGAATAAAAAAGTAAACAGTCATACGATATTGTTTACTTATTGTTTAATAATGTAATATTTCGCCATATTGTGTTATATTTTTAAGTAAGAGTTATTCAATTGTATTGTGTAACGAAAACGTGGTGGCATCAGAAAAACGCTACGATCACTTATAACCAAGAGGAAAGCATCTATGCAAAATATTACTTCCAAAATTAAAGAATAATTTAATTAGTTTTGGAAGATTTTATAGAGATGTAGCGGGTAACTATAAAAGACAAATTATGAAAATTAAGAAGTATGTATATTAGCCAGAGTGGAAATGAATCCAGCGTTTTTTTTTTTTCAGGCAATGAGAAAGAGTAACTGAAATTGAAAACTCAAAATTATTTCGCATTAAAAAAAACAGAAATATAGACATAACAAATTAAATTTACCAGAAATTTTTTATGAACCACAACGAATGACATTTTGCATATGGTTTTTCACTATTTAAAAAAGTCATACTTAAAAATTTAACTGAAAATAGCGAAATATTACATTATTAAATAATGAAACAATAAGTAAACAATATCATATGACTTTTTAATTTTTTTCTTCATTTGTTTCCATGGCAATATAAGATAGTTTCATAAAATTGTTTATAGCTTTGCAAAAATGCAAAAGAACCTAAACAAATTATATATATTTGGAATCTACGTAACAAAACAGTATCCAATAATGTCATTTTCGACTATAGTTACAATTTAAAAAAAATGGGGTTATAACTATAAAACTAAAAATAATAAAATATGATAACATATTCGAAGCCAACATAAAATGTTGCTTTGAGAAAGTTTTTATTATATTTTTCTATTTTTAATAATAACGGAGTTACAGGCACCCTTGAAAATGACTCGTCGTTAACTTCCCGTTATAACCCGGAAACGGATAGATCAGTTTTTTCTTCGGCATTGTTTTTATCATTAAAAATTGGCCTAGGATCGCGAAAACAGTTTTTCAATATTTCTTAAAATAAAAAAGTTTTCCACCAAAATGGACCACCCTGTACATTTCGAGAACCATGTCATTGATAATGAGTACATGGTATTCGAGATATATATCTGACATATGAAATAGAAGAGAAGAAAGGGAGTAACAGTGTTTTAATTTAATAAACAACAAGCGAATGATATTTGTTTACTGGATATTATAAGAAGATGGTCGAATTTTACAGCTAAACAAGAGTTTGGTTGTTAATATATTTCTATATCTGTGTGATGCCGATGTTAATTTCTTCAGAAGACAAACGTTGATGCAGTTATTTCTTCAATTCACGATGAAAATACATTGCTAAACGAAGAAGCTTGTTGTATTCACATTACTTCATTTGTATCGTACAAATCTGCGTAAAAATTAAATTAATTAATTAAATAATTAAAATTAAAAATAATTTTATTGTAGGCCTTTTTGAATTACCCGCCTACGCGCGCCATCTAACGCCGCGGAAAGAAAATGTATTTTATGTTGGCTAGACTTATGAAATTTTAGTGGAGCTATGTTCATGGGCCTTATTCTTGAAAACGATCGCATAAAATCGTTCAAACGCAACTGTCAAATTCACATGTAAATTCCTATCTAAATGACAGATTTCATACGACCGAAACGTTCGAACAATTTCGGGAATACGGGCAAGGTTGAAAAATCATAGAGAATGATTAGAAGATTAGGGTTACGTTATGTGAAATTGCTATTAACGATTATTGAAATTTTAATGCAGTCCAACCCCACAAAGAGGCCATCACTGACTACATTATTAATTAAATTTCAAATAATTTCACAGTATGGACGCCTAATGAAATACAGATTGAAGCAAATTTCAAAGATAATTATATTTGGAAAGAAAAAATGGTACCAAAATAAAAAAAAACTATTATTTTCTATTGTAATGGGCTTATTTATAAATTAAAATTAATATCATTTTACTGTTTCTGTAAAGCACTAAAGTTATGTTTTCTTAACCGGTTTCTTGCTAAGTTATAATAATAAAAATAATAATAATAATATTTATTGCCCCACAGGAAATGTTCCCAATAACAAGACAATTATGTAAATAAAAATTGATGAATATAAATTAATTTTAAAAACATAATAAAATATAAAATAAAGGCTGAAAGACCTCCGGTCGATAGCCGATTCATCATCTACAGAATATAATTCTAATTTTTGTATATTATTGTACATACATATACACATTTGAATAAAAATGGTTAGTTAGTTATAAAATAAATACATTAAAATATAAAGAATAGTAGACTTACGTTAACATAGAGTAACCAAGGAAGATAAGGGATCACAAAATATATCAAGGTTTGCGGGCACTTGATTACAGATGTTACAAATAATTCCTACGGGGGATTTAGAGCCGTATACAGTTTTATTAAATTCAACACGAAAAGTAACCTTATTTCTAGAATTGAAAGTTGGAGTATGCAAATCTATAAGTTTTGGTAAATCCGGGCAGTCAATATAATTATTAAGAAGTTTATATAAAAATGTTATACTATACGTCTATGTTCAAGCGAATCCACGTTGAATTTGTGCAGCAATAATGAATGATTAAAGCCGCGTTCAGGATAAATTCCCTCTACTTTAAAATATAAGTATTTAAGAAATTTACGCTGAACGCTCTCAATTAACTCTATTTGAAATTGCGTTTGAGGATACCAAATTAAAGAAGCATAATCCAACTTAGAACGGACAAAAACGTTAAGTAAGGATTTTAGCGCATTGGGATCGTTAAAATTTTGAGAATTACGATGAATAAAACCAAACGTCCTGTAGGATTCCCCAACTAGCTGTTGCACGTGGGGATTAAATGTAAACTTATCATCAAATACAACACCCAAATCTTTAAAAATGGTTACACGCTCGATTGTGCAGTTAGAAACTTTGTAATTATATTGAAACGCACAATGTTTATTTGTAAACGACATAAATTTGCACTTGAGACTATTAAGTGTAAGATTATTGGTATTACACCAATTAGCAATTGTATCAATTTGATATTGTAACTCTTGGTAATCAGAAAGTGATGAAATATTAACGTATATTTTCAAGTCATCCGCATAGAATAGGTGTTTACAAGTTAGAAGTTCTGATAAGTCATTAATAAACAAATTAAAGAGCAATGGGCCTAATATTGAGCCTTGAGGAACACCAGAGGTAGGAAAGTATGTCTTAGACTTGAAATTGTTGACTGACACATATGTTTCACGTTTAATCAAATAGGAAGCTATCAAGAGTAGAGCATTCGAACAGAAACCAAAGTTACCTAATTTATTTAAAAGTAGATTGTGGTCAACTTTGTCAAATGCTTTTGTCATATCAGTATAGATAATATTTATTTGTCCAGAAGTGTCCAAAGTTATAGAGATATCATGAGTAATAACAGCTAGATTAGTTGTAGTGGAGCGCCCAGGAATAAATCCATGCTGATTAGTAGATAAGTATGGTGCGTTATGGCTAAATATTTGGAAATAGAGGGCTTTTTCAAATACTTTCCCAAAATGAGATAATATGGCGATTGGACGATAGTTAGATATATTTCGTTGATTTGTTGTAGTTTTGGGAATAGGGCAAATTGATGCTATTTTTAGTTTATATGGAAATATTGATTTTCTTATTGATAAATTAAAAATAATCGATAGTGGATAGGAAAGAATAGATGCACAATCTTTTAATAGAAACGCTGGTGAATTATCAGGTCCAGATGAAAGTTTATTAGGAAGAAACTTTAGGTGTTTCAGGACAGTTTCAGTAGAAATTTCAGAGAAAGAAAAACAGGGATGGTTAGTGAAGATCCGAGGTAAGATGTTATTGGATACTGGTGAAAAAACTGATTTAAAATAATCTGAAAATCCATTAGAAATATTATTAATACGCGGTTTGCGCGATTTGGTATCAAAATTACGAATACTAGTAATATTAAATAAAGATTTATTTAACAACTAGCTTATTGTATACAAACAGATAACAAAATAATAAACTTAGAATTATAAGTGAGATTTAACGCGGATACGACCGAAGAACGTGATGTTGCTCTTTTCACAGTTGAGAACAGACTCGCGGGATGTTTCTGAGATGGCTCGGGGCTGCAATGGTTCCTAGAGGGGTGTTCACAATTCAATCCTTCGCCCGAGGACCATTTCGAATTGAGCCCAACCACGCACGCTCTGCTCGGCGCCTCAACCGCATCCAACATTGAAGAAACACACAAAATGTCAATAAAAATTCATTGAAGTCCACCCGAGGACGCCTCGGCCTTTTTTGCAACATCTGGCGCAAACAAATATCATCTGGAGTACTAAACAATTTGTCACCATAAACAACTTCAGCTGGGATTCTCGATAAACTAGATTTCTTAGAGTTAACATATGCCCAAAATCTCCTAGGATCCGTGGTTAGATCACGTTCAGTAGTTGAAATGTAGTTACTATATGCCGCCTTGATTTTAGATTTGATAAGCGATCTAAGTTTTTTAAATTGTAATTGAGAGTGTACATCATTATTTCTGAGCTTATGAACGCGAGATTTTTCTTTAATGAGTTTAATAATTTCACAAGTAAACCACGGAGGGTATTTACGTTTCGGCACAAACTTTGTTTTTGGAATAAATTCACATATAGCGCTGTTAATAATACTGTAGAATGCATCAAGTGCAAGATCAACATCTGAATATTCAAGAAGAAAGTTCCAGTCAATCGATCCTAAAGAAACATACAAACTTAAATAAACGCCCTTTTTAAAGTTAAATTTTGTGATATTTTCGTTGATTGCTAGTGTTACAGTTCAAAGATATTACAAGTGCAGGATGATAATTGTCTACTGACACCAGAGAGTCCGCTTCAAGCTGAACATTACAATCTATATTAGAGTATATTAGATCTAGTATATTATTAGAACAATTTTTTGTATTATTAAATTGATGCAAACCTAAAAAAGTGCACGCTTTAGAGATAACTAATGCTTTATCGTTCATATTTCCTACTGATAATGGTGGACAATTAAAATCGCCAGCAAAAATTACATTAGTTATTAAATTGAATTTGAATTAAAAGATCAAAGAATTGCTTAATTACAGTTGAAGTTAAGTCAGGTGGATTATAAATAATAATTAAATAAATACTAGTTTGATTAACGTTGAACTTACAAATTAAGAGATCGATTAGGGGAATTTGGATTTTAATGTGATCCGTAGGAATGACATCTAAATTTAGTACACTTTTGGCCGCTATTAATACACCACCACCTCTAGATCTACCGGTCGTTCTCTATCACGATCCGAACGAAATAGTTTATATTGCTTATTAATTAATTCACTGTTTTTCACAATCGACGATAACTATGTCTCTGTAAGAAAAATAACGTCATAATCGTGCATAAAGACGTTGTTGTAAAGTTCGTATAGTTTGGTGTTGAGGCCGCGGACGTTTTGGTAGTAGGCCCGTAAGTATCCTGAGGACTTGTATCCTCATAGTTGTTGTGAAGTGGTTATGTATGGAATACCATTGCGATAGACAAGTTTCAAATTCGGTTCACCATTTGACTTTCTAATGAGCAGTTCAGACTTCAGTTTGTTATAATAATCAATTTGAAGTTTAGTTCTATCGGCATTAAAGATAATCTTATCATTCTTAGCCTTCACATTGCTACGAAAAACCGTATTGGCTATCGTCTCAGATTCAAAAATAATCTTTAATGGTCGTGGTTTCTTGCCTGTCCCTTCGTTGCCCAATCGAATAGTTTTCACAGGAGTAGCTGAGATATTCCGATTTTTAAGAATTTTAATTACATTAGCAGTATCCTCCTTTGACACAACACCGGGTAATTCAGATGCTGCTTCGGCAAAATTGAAGAGAACAACATTAGTCACTTTACGGCGTCGATCTTCAAGCTCGTTGATTATATCCTCGTGTAGATGACCAGCGGTAGATTTCCGATTCGACTTGAGAATATTTCGACTCTAGCAAAGAAATTCGAGAATCGAGGTCATCGAAACGTTTAGCAATAGTGCTTTTTATTTCCTCAGCAAAGTGATTAAGTTGTTAAGAGATGAGTTTACGAATCGAGTCTAAAGTACTTTTAAAGAAAAACACTTTGGGCAAGTCCAGTTGTGTTTAGAGGTAATTATATTCGAAATATCAGCATCGTTTAAGCCTGAGCATTTGTTGTGTATGTATTTACTACAACCGGCTGAGCATTTAAAATTGGGTGTATTAGGAGTAACCCCCTTTTCACAAATTCCACAGTAAATAACCATTTTTAATTAGAAGGATATGAGTTTTTAAAACAAATAAAGATGTATTAAATGAATAAATATTTAGATAAAATAAAATAACACAATTAAGACAGGGAACACTCTCTTCACCTCAAAGGGCCGATTTTGAGGACTTAGTAACGCACAGGAAGACCACGGAAAAGGAGATTGTTACGTTGGCATTAGATATTTAATAACACTTAAATATTAAAAGTATATATATACCATAGAGATAAAGTATAAGAGGGCCAGATCCATGTATTTAGCGGGAAACGCGCGCAACGCCATCCAGTGCTCAAGTGGACAACTATTTCCCAAGTTTCAAACCTTTATAAGGTTTTTGAGGTTAGGTTCATATACACACTATAATATAACTAATGGCGGAACTTTTGAACATTTTTCTATTTATAATATTTTGTTCACTATTTTACTACAAATTATTGATATAAAAGTTTTTTTATATAAATGTGCTATTTTACAGAAAAAAAAATACCAGTAGATCATGCAAATAAGAAATTACAATTAATAAAATTATCTGTAAAAATATATAAAAAATAACATATAAAAACAACAATATTTTTAAGTAAAATATATTAAACTTATAAAAGTATCATTTAACCTGTTATTACATTCATATATTAATTAAAACATATTAACAACAGTTATAATTAAATTAATTGATATCTCTCAGCTGGATAAATTTATGAACTCCTTTCCTTAAAGAATCTAGAAAAATGTGGTTATAAATATTACTTCAAAAACGTCTATGTTAATACATTTTTTTCTGATAGAAAATATTGTAAGAAGCATAAACTATATAATAAAAAATGAAGATTTATAGACCGAAAACATATTTTGAGAATATGGGAAATAAATTATATTTATTAATAATTAATTATTGCTCGATTGGTTCATAATTTTAAGTTATGTATATTCTTTCAAAAATGTACAATTCATAGAAATTAATAAGCATTATTTTAAACTACAAATAATAACTTACCAGTTGTAGTTTTATAAGAAAAAGTGAAGAAACTTCTGACGAATACAAAAAAAACTGTCAAAAACAATTCATATGATTTACATCAATCAAATTGAAATATGGCAAACTGATCCTTATTTAGAACACGTTTAATGTTTAATTAAAAGTATAAATGTTTAAGAAATATACCTTACAGGGCGACAAAAGTCACCAATAATAAATAAATCATTGTAAAAACCCAAAAATAAAGTATTTTAAATTTTCTACTTGAGACTTCAGCGCCTCCAGTGCTCAAGTGGAGAACTATAGCCGTGTTTCCCAATTTCAAATATTATCCGACCCCCCCCCCCCCTGATATATACATACACACATTCATATATACATACACATATACACACACACTCAGATGAAAATTAGTTGACTTCGCTCGAAACAAATAAAAATTGAAAAAAAAAATGTGCGCAGTCTAAAGGTCGGTTCGAACCACAAAAAAGAAATCAGCGAATGGAAATTTACCGTACTGTTTAAAATAATAAAAAATGAAAACGGACGCAATTATAAAAGTAATTAACGTGTAATTTTCACAGTTTATACAGGCTGTCCCATTTTAATCTTTCAGGTGGAATATATCGAGACAAGTGCGCCCAATCGAAAAAGTTGTCTAATGCAAAGTTTAGTGGTTTGCAGGGGGACATTAGATTCTGTTATCAATTTCACCCCTCACCCCCCAGGGGGGTGAATAACAGGGGTAACTTCTGAATCTTAAATGGGAACCCCCATTTTTTATTGCAAATTCGGAAAGTGTGAAAAAAACTAAGTAGGTTTTACTCAGAAACTTTTTTTGTATGGGCAACAGGTGGCGCTGTAATCGTCAATATTAGATTATTTTACACTTAATCTAGAATTGATGTAAAAATGCCACCTATTGATTACAGAGAAAAAAGTTTAAACAAATTGAATTGAAAAAGCCAATCTACTTACCACCACCACTCCACCACCATGACTTTGACGTCTGTAAAGGTACAAGGGTAATAGAAATTCGAAATGAAATTGTGCAGTTCAAAGAGAAAGATGTCAAAATTATTATTTTTTTGTACGGATCAGTTTTAGGTAAAATTTTCGTTGAGTAAGATCATTTTAGGAGGTATTCAATGTGACCACATCCCCAGAGGAAGAAGTCTGGAGACGTTAGATCTGGCGATCTAGGTGGCCATTGCGCAGGCTCCCCGCGACCAATCTACTTTTGTGGATATGCGGCGTCCAAATGATTCCTCACAATTCGTGCAAAATGCGGAGGTGCACCGTCTTGCTGAAACCACATCGTTAACCTTGTGGCGTACGGAATGTCATCCAAAAGCGCAGGAAGGCCGCCTTGCAAGCCTTGCGAACGCGAACGACATTTTCGCTAAGAAGTGCGACTTCAAAACGTCAAAGGCTGACTGACAAAAATAAAAATGTTTCTAAATGGACATGCGTTGTAAGCCCCCCCTCTCCCCCCGATTTCTAGTCGTCTCATTCAAAGTTAACTTTTTTGTCAATACAATGTGGCAGTTTGAAGTAATTCCAAGATATTAATTAGACTTAAAATTGCCCTAATGAATCTTGGTGGTGGAGAAGGTTGGGGGGGGGGGGTACAGCAATGCATCAAGGTGTCAAAGGGCGCTTATTGTAATCATTAGGTGGCATTTTTATATCAATTCTAGATTAAGTGTAAAATAATCTAATATTGACGATTACAGCGCCACCTGTTGCCCATACAAAAAAGTTTCTGAGTAAAACCTACTTAGTTTTTTTCACACTTTCCGAATTTGCAATAAAAAATGGGGGTTCCCATTTAAGATTCAGAAGTTACCCCTATTATTCACCCCCCTGGGGGGTGAGGGGTGAAATTGATAACAGAATCTAATGTCCCCCTGCAAACCACTAAACTTTGCATTAGACAACTTTTTCGATTGGGCGCACTTATCTCGATATATTCCACCTGAAAAATTAAAATGGGACACCCTGTATAGTATACCGGTACCCAAAAATCACGAATTTTGTGAAGGTATTAACTACTTTTTGGGAACAATTTGCGCGTACACATTAACACCGACCGAAGAATGAACCGAAAAAAATGTGAAGAGGTTCGAACAATTAAAAATAAAAAAACTTTCTATTCCTTTCTTCACAAAATAAAGCACTTTCTATTCCTTTCTTCATAAGTATTTTACTTTTAATAGTTCTGTTTTCTTGTTTAATTTTTTTTTTATTTCCTTGAAGCACAAAGGTCACTTCACTTTACTTCACACGTGGCGCTTTTCTGTTAAGTTGTAATATTTAATATTGTTTCAAAGAAGTACCTAAACTAGAACATTTTTATATTGATAGTTCTTTTTTTTAATGGGAAGAACTTATATTCATGAGTTTATACAAATTTACCGATTAATTCGCTTTATGAGTCTACTTTGAATTTATAAATCGTTTCAAATTTTTAATAGCAGTTTCAACTTTTTTAAATAGAATATTTTATTTAGTTATCATAATTTTTCAATGTGTATATTAAACTAAATTAAAAGTGTTTTTTTTTTTTAATTTAATTATTTGAATTTAGTTCAAAAAAACAAAAACGTAGAATGTCATTTAATTAATATTTGTATTTATAGATGTCGAAAAAGGAAACAACTTGTGGCGTTTACGTTTCGATTGTTTAATAGCCCTCTGCGGAGGTGAACAGAAAAAAGAGGAATAATAGAAAATGAGCGGGTAAATCGATTTTTTAGTGGTGTCGTGTCGGATTGTTGTTAGTGTTATCATTATTATTAAATACGGTGGAAAAATTTTGGTTGCGTGCGCTCAAAATTGCGTGCGAAAAAAAAGAGGAAGAAGAGAGAGAGGGCGGCGGGGGGTGGCCGAGTGGGAAAAAAAGAAATAAGCGAATGAACGTCTGCCGGGCGCGTAAAATGTGGGTGGGGTAGTTTCCCGCGTGGGGGTTTTCGCTCGTGGGGAACGACACGCGTGGCGCGGATGGGGCGAATGACAGTTCGCGGTGGAGGAAGAAGCGGCAACGCCGGACAGAAGCGACCGGTCGTACACTGCGGCAAGTCTGTGTAACCTTTCATTTACCCAACATAAAAAACTGTACAAAAATTAAAATGTTTTGCTCATGATAATGAATTTGGTGAGACACGCAATCCGGCTAAATCAAGTGTTCGCGCGTCGTTTTCCGTATTGTTTGTGAGTGAGAGTGCGTAACGAAAGACGATCAAGCTGGCGACTAACAACAGTGATAGTAAATCAAATATGGCTTCTTCGGCCAAAATTTTACAGACCAATTCGGCGTGGTTTCAGAAGAAGATAAACCTGCGGCCGCAGCACAGAGGGGTCCACCTCGTCACCGAGGAGATCCTGCGGCAGATACCCGAGCTGTCGCAGTTCGCGATGGGATTATGTCATGTACAAAGTATGACATTTATTACCCTATTTTATACTTTGACATATACACACACACTCGCACACTAGATCTCGGCCACACACACTCTCTTTTCATTTACCAATATTTAACCCCCTTTTTTTAAAAATCAAAATTCTGAATTTATGAAAAACCACCCCCTTAATTCCCACCCCCATGGCACGTCCCCCCTCACCCCACTTTCACATAACAAACATGCAACAGACACACCATCGCACCCATATCCGTCAAAACCATCACCAATAATAACCCCTTCCTATCCCGACAACAACAACATTTACAATTCCCATTTGAAATCAATAATCAATTTAAACATAATAAATACGTAAAGCAGGAAACAACACTGAAAACCCCAATACGGTTTTTCGTTAAATAAATTTGTGAAAATCTTAATGAAAACACCAATCAACTCCCGCTATTTTTATATTAGATTAGTAAATAACAAGAAGAAACTAGTTGAAAATAAAAATAAGTGAATACAATTTATTTATGTTTGATTATAAATTAAATTCTATTCACTTTTTTTTTTTTCGGGGTTATACTATAAGGTGTAACGTACGTTATTTTTAATCATCACAGTTTAAGCATATATATATACATAAACTGTGATGATTAAAAATAACATGTTACACCTTATAAGTATAACCCCCAAAAAAAAAAACATATATATATATATATACATATACAGAGAGCTTTTTTTATCAGTATACATTTCCTCTATGTATACCAGCATAATACGCGAGTCAAATGCATTAATATATGTGTGTTTAATTGCCTATAACACGCAACTGAACACATATATGCCAAATAGTCAACTTAACATACACACATTAATTATTCAATGCGGTTGGATCGCGTTTTTTGCAGGTATACACTTCCCCTAATGTATATTTATAAAAAAATCTCTTTGTATATATATATATATAGAATGTGAAGTTATTTAATAACGTACACTTTAAACTTTATAATTCCCTTAGAAAATAGCCCCGAATATTAATAATCAGGGCTAATCTGTAAGAGAAATGTTAAGTTTATTTTTATCTTCACAGTCTAAGCAGTTTTTTTTTTAATTTATATACGTAGAATATATATATAGAATGAAGTTATTTGATAACTTAATATTTCCCTTACAGAATAGCTTCAATATATTAATAATCGAGGCTGTTCTGTAAGAAAAAAAAATTTCACAATTTATTCATTTATTATATATTATGATTATTTTAAGTTACTTCTGTATATTATGTACAAAGGAGATTTCCGTTGATTAATAAATAAATAGAAGGGAAAATGTAATATTTAACATGTACATTATTATTTATCATCACAGTCTAAGCAGATTTTTTTTATATATACATAGAATGTGATGTTAATTAAGTACATGTTAAACTTAATATTTCCAGTACGAAATAGCCCTGAATGTTTTAAAAAGAAAAAAAAATATCCAATATGTCCAGCTGTATTATTTACTAACTAATTCACTTTCATAAACTTGGGGAGTCCACCGTAGTTCAGGAAATCTCCCATGCAATGGTGAAAATCCCTGAAATACGACAGAGAATGACGAATAAAAAAACCCATGTGGTTAAAATGTTAGTCACGGCGTGTAAACTCTTTGCACTTTCATAAACTTACTTAAATACATGGGGCACTATTCTTTAATAAACCCCCTTTTTTTTGTGAATATTTCAATCGATTCCCTTTGTAGCCGTCACTAGTTTTAGTTCATAACCTCACTTAAATATATGGAGCATTTGCGTTCTTTAATATAAAACAAATCTTTTATTGTTTATTTTAAAATTAAATAAAGCAACCGCCTAATAGAAATCTTTACTAAACATTCAATTGATTCTTGTTTTTTTGCAGCAGCATATTTTGATTCATAACCTCACTTAAATATATAGGGCATTTGTATTCTTCAATATAAATCACTTTTTATTGTTTATTTTAAAATTAAATTAAAAAAAAACGAACCTTGTGGAAATCTTTAGGAAACTTTGAATTGATTCCTTCTTTTTACGACAGCGTACTTTAATTCATAACCTCACTTAAATATATGGGGCATTTCAATTTTTTAATATAATACTCCTTTTATTGTTTCGCTTATTGTTTATTTTAAAATTAAATTTAAAAAAATCTTTGTGAATTTATTTTATAAAACTTTCAATTGATTCCTGCTTGTTACAGCAATGTAATTTAATTCATAATCTCACTTAAATATATAGGGCATTTGTATTCTTTATTATAAATCTCCTTTTACTGTTCATTTTAAAATTAAAAATCCTTGTGGAAATCTTTATAAAACTTTCACTCGATTCCTGCTTTTTACAGCAGCGTATTTTAATTCATAACCTCAATTAAATACATAGGGCATTTGTATTCTTCAATATAAATTACTTTTTATTGTTTATTTTAAAATTAAATTAAAAAAAAACCTTGTGGAAATCTTTAGGAAACTTTAAATTGATCCTTCTTTTTACGGCAGCATATTTTAATTCACAACCTCACTTAAATATATGGGGCATTTCTATTTTTTTATACAATTCTCCTTTTATTGTTTCGCTTATTGTTTATTTTAAAATTAAATTTAAAAAAATCCTTGCGAATTTTTTGTATAAAACATTCAATTGATTCCTGCTTATTACAGCAGTGTAATTTAATTCATAACCTCACTTAAATATATAGGGCATTTGTATTCTTTATTATAAATCTCCTTTTACTGTTCATTTTAAAATTAAAAACCCTTGTGGAAGTCTTTATAAAACTTTCACTCGATTCCTGCTTTTTACAGCAGCGTATTTTAATTCATAACCTCAATTAAATATATAGGACATTTATATTCTTCAATATAAATTACTTTTTGTTTATTAATTTTAAAATAACATAAAACAAAAATAAACAAAAAACAAATCTTGTGGAAATTTGTGGCAAACTTTCAATTGATTCCTGCTTTTTACAGCAACGTATTTTAATTCATAACCTCACTTAAATATATTTTGGGCATTTGCATTCTTTAATATAAATCTCCTTTTATTTTAATTTTTTTTCATTTTAAAATATTAAATTAAATAAAAAATGTAGAAATCTTTACGAAAATTTCAATCAATTTCTGCTTTTTACAGCAATGTATTTTAATTCATAACCTCACTTAAATATATGGGACATTTGCATTCTTTAATATAAATCTCCTTTTATCTTTATTTTAAAATTTATTTTTTTTTATTTTCTTTCTTTCTTAATTTTATCCTCTTTTACCCGTATTGGATGTCGAGGTTTTTTTATTTTAAAATATTAAATTAAAAAAAAAATGTAGAAATCTTTATGAAAATTTCAATCGATTCCTGCTTTTTACGGCAGTGTATTTTAATTCATAACCTTACTTAAATATGTAGGGCAATAATGTTTCCTGATTAAAATTAACCCTTATTTGGTTTAAAACAAAACAATCCTTTCCATGAAAATTGGTATGCATTTTCACACTCAATTTTTTTTTGTTTTATTAAAAACATAACCTCACTTTAATATCTAGGACACTTACACTCTCTAACATAACAGTCTGCTAACCTTTAATTGACAATCTAATTTATGTTCTTTGCTTTAAACAAGTTTTAATTAAAAAAAATATTGTTTTTTTTTTTAATTTAGATTAATCTTCATTTAGTTTAAAACTAGAATGAGGCTAGAAATCTGAAGCCCACAGTCCAATTTCATGTCTGCAGTCCAAGCTAAAACCCGCAGATATCCTGAAGCCCGCAGTCCAAGCGAAAGCCCACTGAAACGAGTCTTTTAGGCCGCCTAAAACAAAAGATGGATGAAGAATTACTGCATTCTCTAATACAGATTGATCTTCATTTAGTTTAGAATTATAAATATATAACCCTTCCGAAAATTTGTAAGAAACAATCAATCACCCTCTACTACTAACTTGATTTAATAAAGTATAATTGTATTCAAAGCAGACATTCTTAAAATCCAGAGATATACAATATGATTGATAACTTTTCTCCTTTGATTTTTTTCTTTATATTACATTTTGTTGGTAGCAGTGATTAAAAATAAATAAATCACATGTGTCATTATTTTTCAAATCACATTTTTTTGATTTGTTAATATAACATAACTTATAGCATGTGGTTACTTTTATTGGCAACTCCATAGAAAATTAATGAGTATAGAAATGTCACGGCAATGTATTGAAATGAACTGTGAACAGCACCATTGGTGAGATTCCCGCATACAAATCAAAACTAAAAATGCGGGCGTGTGCTTTTGAATTAATTTGAATTTACGGAATACGAAATTTACCATATTTTATTAATTTAATATATGCCTTTAAAATGACATAAAATATATTAATATTTAAAAAGTAATTACCTTTTATATTTTGATAAATGGACATAAATAATATAAAAAACATTAAATAAAATATAAATAATTTATTGAATATAAAAATACAGGAATAATGTAAGGATTTTTTCATTATTACTCATATAGAACAGCAATCCAAAGGTACTCCTGTGCAAGGAATAAAAATTTAATTAATAGTTAGTTACACAACTTTATTGACAATTTTTTTTAGTTTACAATAATAACAATATGAAATATTTTGAAAATGTAAAGGTTTCTTGTCAATCGACTATTGACCATAAGTCTTTCTGCCTCTCTTATAATTAATTGTCATTATCATCTTTTGCAAATTATTTTATCGTTGGTTGTCATTGTTAAACTGTCTATTGACAGGTTAGGGGTCATTGATCAGCGTCAATTTAAGTTTCTGTGCCTTGAAAGGATATTTTTATTTATTTAGTCTTATATAACATCGTTATATGTTCCTCTCTACTTCTCAGTATGAGGTGCTTGAAAGGATATAATGAATTGAAATATTATTGTGGAGGGATTTTTACGGATAGGTCTGTGTTTTTTCCTCATCTGCAATCTGAATTTGTAGGCTTGATCGAATATAGAAATTTCCTTTTGAATAAGCGCGAATCCTTATTTTGAAGAACTGTATTCACCCCATTACACCAATTATATCAAAATAATTTTTACAAAAATCAAAATTTACCTTTCTGATAATTTCCTCGGTGTGATTACATTTTTGAAAATTAAAAGATCTTCAACATATTTTAAAATAATCTTAAAACAATGTTTTTTTATGCACCATAACACAGCTAGAAGAACATTATTTTTATAAGACAATCCTTCCATAAATTGTGGAGTACAATACCTCAATTTAAATGGGACACTATCACTAAACTCCTTTTCAACAACAAAATCATGCCACTTATCAGTAATACAATTATGACAAACAAGATGGTGCTTGCGTTGTCTTTCATTTATTATGATTAAAACAATATTATATTTACACACATCACGGCTATATAATGTGCGCACTTTAGTGATACAACTACTTATATAATGTGTGTGAAGCTGGCAATGAACCCGGCGCCTCCACATTGAGACTTTTTTTTTCAAAAATATTTATTTAAAGGAAAACAGCACTTGTTTAATTGTTTATTCATAATAACTAATAGTAAGGTCAAGTGAAATCAACAGAATCAAATTTATTCCTATAAATTCTAAAATATTCATAATACGTATACTTTAAAATTTGGAAAATAGCGATTTTTTTATTAACAATATTTCCCAAACGGCGCATTTTTTTTTCCAATTTTCTTTCAGAAATGGTTTAAACAATGTTTCTAGAAGTAATATAAATAATCAGAAATGCGTGCCCGTTAATGGTTTGTCTATAAACTATTGCTCTTGCAATAGTTCTTCAAGCGATAACCTAGACAAAAATATTGTTACGTTATGAATACTCTAGGCGTTATAACGATCACAGAATCTAAGACCAAAAAATAATATCCATTATGAATTTTTCGAAATTTTATTGCTTAATATTTATTGCTTTAACATTTATGCATACAAATTAATTGCTACTGATTGAAAATAATTATCTGTAAAACAATAAAAAAAAATAAAACTTACCCGTCGCCTCTCTTCTCGTACATGGCGGGGTCCATTAGAAACAATTGCACAACTTGTTATTAAAATATTCACTGCAGTAGGCTTAAACTCTTAAATTAATTTTCAATACTAATCTGTAAGTAGACCTAAGTGCATTGCAAATTGTAGGTTATGTTATAACACTTGTTTTTCGTGAAAATAACGGCGATCATTTTAACGGCCACTATGCACTAATGGGTTAATTCACATTTAACATCTGTTAGAGTACTTATGTAACATAAGTCAAAATGTCACAATAGCTAAAGAGAAAATATTTAATTAATTATTTTCAAAAGCTGAAAGACCTCCTGTCGATAGCCAATTCATCTACAGAATATAATTCTAATTTTTGTATATTATTGTACATACATATACACATTTGAATAAAGATGGTTAGTTAGTTATTTTCAAATTTTTTTAATTTAATTTATTTTGAATAACTGATCATGTGAATAAATAAATTATTAGCCCTTTTTCAAGTGAATTTAATGTTTAGTTTTTTATAAATCCCTTGAAAATAATAATAACCCGAAATTAGTCGAGAATTTAAAGTTATTCAATCTAATCTGTGTTTTATTGGTTGATTTTTAATAATCTATTCATATTTATTTTACAAAAAGTTTATTACACCTTTTTGGCCACCTAAAATCAATTAATTTTGATTACAATTGTAACTTATAATACTTTTATTAAGATCTGTTTTTGTTATCACAGTTTTGACCTATATGATCATTAGGACACAAATACTACAAATAGTATCTGTTTGATAATGACAACTATTCTTTGTAGTATCTATTAGTCAAATATTATTTGTAGTACATATTTGTCATACGGATGTTAAGTTAGCCATAGATTTCAATCTTTAATATTTTCCTTAATTCACAAAATAAATCGATTTTGTTTACACAGGGATGTTACAAATACATCAATTTAACACATTATATTAATTACACCCCTAACCGATCAACCCTTATTTTTTTTACGCAACCCCAAAATTTATATATAGATATTTAAAATTGTGCGCCTTCTTTGGTCTAAACACCATTGGATTCAGCATACTTTAACGCATTGTTTAAACAAATAAAATTTGGACTTTTATGACTTAGAAAAAAAATTAAAACTTCCACCGAACCACAGAATTTCTCTAAAATAAAATATAATAATATATTGGATATATTAAATAAAAATGATTTGAAAATAATTAATAAATTATTTTCACATTTAGCTCTGTGACTTTTGACTTACGTTAAAACAACTACTTCCCGGGCAACTGTGACCAAGTGTATGAATAATACTCTTTTCTATTTATAATATATTGGATATTCCATTAAAAAAAAAAAAACAACTTTGATCTTTTTGTAGTATTTGAAACTTCCGCATATAAAATGAAAATAATTTTAGAACGTAGCCTTTATAGGCCATTATAATATATTCCTGTAATCAAAATTTTAAAATGCGGTGTACTTTTGGGCTTTCATATAGTTTGAATAACCCTGAATATATTGGAATCGGAAAAATTAAATATCGCAAACAAAAACGTATTCTTATTCAGTTAACTCATAAGAACATACATCAGTTTGTTATGACCAAATGATTAACAGCTAAGTGTAAATAGATTACAATAGGAATTTGTTCAGTATGTCGAAGAGATGTCACTTGCCTTGAGAAAATATCTCACAAATTTCATAAAAAAAATTATTCTTGCCGACACAAATATTACAGCAGATTATCACAGTTTTGGCATTTGATTTGATCATTGTTTTCTGCACAATATATGCATGATTTCGATGTCTTCTGATAAACTAATGATTAGATTTTTTAGTGTAGCATATCACACACTTCTGGATCCAGTGTGTCACACCACTTATGATTATTTATTAGAACTTGACTGTAGTATAGTATATAAATGCCGCAGTCAAAATTATCATCCTATAAGGGATAATTTATATTATTTTCAAACAATTTATGAATCGTTTCTTTCAGTCCTAACTGATAAAGATATTTGGGTAATTTTCGGAAAATTGATTTTCCATTGCAACAATCTCTAGTCAGTGGGTCAAAAAATATTAGAATATGTTTGGAAAAATAAAAAATTGGCATGTGTTTCTTTATTCTCTTTTTTTTTAATTTAAAAGTGTTATTAAGTATTTGAGTTACTTGATTTTAGACCAGAGAAAGCGCACTTTGTCTTTTTTTTTTTTTCAAATTTCAGAGAAATTCTGTGGTTTGGTGGAAGTTTTAATTTTTTTTTCCAAGTCATAAAAGTCCAAATTTTATTTGTTTAAACAATGCATTAAAGTATGCTGAATCCAATGGTGTTTAAACCAAAGAAGGTGCACAATTTTAAATATCTATATATAAATTTTGGGGATGCGTAAAAAAATAAGGGTTGATCGGTTAGGTGTGTAATTAATGTAATGTGTTAAATTGATGTATTCGTAACATCCCAGTGTAAAGAGAATTGATTTATCTTGTAAATTATGGAAAATATTGAAGATTGAAATCTATTGCTAACTTCACATCCGTATTTGTCATTTAGATTTTTTTTTTTTTAAATCATGTTTCTCAAAAAAAAATATTTCTATATATATATACAGAGAGTTTTATGTAACACCGAACATACTAGAATGTACTCAATGTAAATTTCCCTATGTTCGATTTGTACCATAGAGATAAAGTATAAGAGGGCCAGATCCATGTATTTAGCGGGAAACACGCGCAACGCCATCCAGTGCTCAAGTGGACAACTATTTCCCGAGTTTCAAACCTTTATAAGGTTTTTGAGGTTAGGTTCATATGCGCACTATGGTAATAACCAATAGCGGGATTTTTAAATATTTTGAATTTTATTATTTCCAGTTCACTATTTTTAAGCAAATTAAAGTAATTATATTAAACTTTTTTTTTTTTCAAATTTTCATAAATGAAAAAAAAAATTATAAATTAAAATTAATAAAATAAACAACACAAAATTTTTTTAAAGTACAATATATTAAATTTGAAATAGTAACAAATTTTCTGTTAATACATTAATGTATCAAATAAAACTAATTAAGCTCAGTGTTTTTAATATCAATTATCAATAATAATCCATTTTTGTCCAAAACTTTTATTTCGCTTTCAGTTTCTTCATTTGATTTTGTATATCCACGACATGGCTCTCTGAAGATAAGGTCATTAAAATAATAATAGAAGAAAAGTTCGTACAGATTTTCTTAATTTTTAACAATTTTTGTCATTTTTCTTTTATTGTTGTTAGTTATATTACATGAAGGTGTATCGCATACATCATTATGAAATTTGTTAATTAAAAATATACATAAAATATCAAGTAATTGATTTTTAATTTGTAATTCATGTCCAAAACATTTAAACTATGAAAAGTCTATAGCACTCAATATAAAAAAAAGTTGACATTTTAATCCATTTGTATGCCCAAATCTTCTCAAAAATGACGTTGCATTATTATAAATATTCATTAAATACTTGACCATTTCTTCAGATACATAATTTAGACGTAAATTAAAATCATTTTCTTTAAATAGTGTATACGTGTGAAATTCTTTATAATTTTCTGTAAGAAGTGACTCACGACAAAGATTACAACTGTTGATTTTAATATTTTTCACAAAATATCCACATACATACGACAATGTTTCTAAATCGAATTTACTGTTTGAAAAATCTTCATCACTAATTAATTTAATTTTAAAATCATGTATGTTTTCATTGTTTACTTTGAATAAATCTTTTTTTGGTGTTGTGTGAGACAATAAGTGATGAAGGTTGTCTAATATAGTACCGTCATCAGTTTCACAATTGAATCCTTTATTTTGCGAAGACGCTAAATTATTTATGATGGACGTTTTCAAATTTGAAACAAATTGGTAAGCATTTGGATGGGTATTACTGGCACCACATTGTTGAATGATACCAAATAAGTTTTCAATAGGATCTTGATTGAGCCTTCTTGTCTGAACATATTTAAATCCTGCATCGAATAATTTTTCCACTACCTTCAAAGTACCTTTTAACGTATGGATCCATCCTTTTTTAACTGGCAAATTATCTAAAACTTTTCCATCTGTTAAACACTCAAAATACCAATTTTCAATTTTTTTCAACATATATTTCCAAAAATTTAAATGTACTGTTTGCTTATTGACAACACGAAGTAAAATTTTACTATCCGATTTGGCAGTTGTGTTTAAACTATCAAATAATTGATCAATTTCCTTTACAAATATTGCAGTATCAATAGCTTCTTTTGGCAGTTTATTTGAATCTTCGGCGATTGATTCAATAGCTGCTGCCATTGTAGCACTAAACAGTCTAGCAGCATAGGACACTTTCATCTTCACTAGACTTAAGTTTAGTTTAAAATAATAATCCTTAATTTTTCTTAATGCTGGACATTTTCTGTTTCGATCAATTAGAAATGTGTTATATATATACTGAAATTTTGCTTTTTTCTTGTACTCACGTATATCAAATATGTTGTAATTGCTCAATGTAGTTCGTGTATTTTTAAGTAAATGTGGAATATCAAATAAAGATATGATCTCTTTCCCATTTACATAAAATATGTAATTTTGTTTGCTATTACTTTCATAAGAAAGAGATAAAATTGCATTGCTGTTTACAGAGCATTGGTCACAAACTGAACAAACAATAGTAATACCTATGCTCTGAACAGCTGAAATAACTTCAACAATTATTTTTTTCAATTGTTCAGATTTCATGGAATTATTTGTAAAATAATAAGCAATTGGTTGCTTAAAATGTTTCCTTAAGCCTTGAATCATAAAAACTAATGCATTATCCGCTAATTGGTTAAACCTTCCAAAGGTTGAACCATGATCAGCATAACCATACATTTTATCGGTTAGACAATCATAATGAAAGCCTCGAGACAGGGAAATTTAATCAAAAATTAAAGTGCAAAATTTATCTAAAGGGTCAAAATATTTAATATTATTTTCAAAATTTTGAAATAATTGTTGATTAATTCCACATTCAAATGATATATTACTTAAATAATTTTTAATAGTACTTTTTGATGGTAAATGGAAAATGTTTTTAATAAATTTGTAACACTTAGGGCTACGTTTATAAATGGCTAGTGATAATGCTTTAAATAAATTCGTGTATTTCGGTTTTTTTCTCTTGCAATTATCTAACTGTGAATTTATAAACATGGCACATAATGGATTTAAATCATCGCATAGTGTTTGAAATTGTTTGGAATTTGTTAATTTGTAGACATCATTAATATGTTGCACATTTTCTAATTTCTTTTTTAATTTTGTAATTTTTGAAGATTGCAATCTCGTAATTCTATATAATTTATTTTTTCGTGGCGACATATCGGTTGTTTTATTAATACCCATCGAATTTAATGGCTTAGTGCATAAATTACCTTGGAAATGATCAAGTTGAACAAATTCTTTTGTAATATATTCATTACTTTCAGGTGTACATTGTGGAACATTTGCATTGTTGATAACATTTAAATTATAATTAACATTATTATTAAAAAAAATTGTTGGCACTATGTTGGGATTTAATGAATTTTTATATTCATTTTTAAAAGAAGAGTTGTTGAAATGATCCTGGCACACTCTCATACACTTCTTTAATTGCAATGGCGAATTAAATGCATTTTCAATGCATTTAATCCACTTTGCACGATTTAACGGACATTTTGGAAAATTAAAAAACCTTTTATTTCGTTCGTTAGGACCACTTCTATATGCATTTTCACAATGAGGAATGTCACATTTATATCTAAGTTTTACCATATTGCAATTTTAGAGGAGTTTTATTTAATTCTATTAATATTTTATTGACCTTAACTTTCCTTATCCGGTACACCAATTTGGATCAATCAGTATCTCGCACCTATATATATATATATATATATATATATATAACTATATCTTCTTAAAGAATCTAGGAAAATACATACATAAATATCAGTTGAAAATAATCATAATTCTTAGTGGAATTTGGAACAATTTAAACTTGAAAAAAATTAAATCTACGTTAAATACAAATTCACAAAATAATGTGAAAAGTGTAAGTAATATGTATAATAAACAAATAAAGAATTATACTTCCAAAATACATTTTGAGAATTTGAAAAAAAACATATTTATTATTTATTTATTTTTGAATTTGTTAATATTTTTTTAAGTTATGCATATATTTAAAAAATAAATACATTACCATATAAGTTATTAAAAAAATGTAAAACTTTAAGAAATAGCTTACCAGTTGAAGGTTTATAAGCTGTGGTGGAAGAAAAATGGGGTAATGCGAAGGATGATAGATAATTGACAATAATGTTTAATGTCATTTATATAAATCAAATTAAAAATGGCAAATTGATCCTTACTTACAGATATTAAATTTTTAATTAAAAGTATAAATGTTTCAGATATATAATTTAAAATGCGGAAAAACTAAAAAAATAATTAATATACAATTGTAAAAAATCTAAATTAAAGTATTTTGAATTTTCCACTTGAGACTTCAGCGCCTCCAGTGCACAAGTGGACAACTAAAGCCGTGTTTCCCAATTTCATATATTATCCGACCCCCCCTGATTTGTACTGAAACGCATCAAAGCATTGAGTGCGATGTGATTGGCTACTATTTCTTAAAATAATATAGTCAACCCAAACTACACCCTTTTCCGTCAAAAATGACTTACAGTTGTCAGTTATCGCAAGCAAGTGATATTTACTGTTCTGGCTCTTAAAGCGGAAGTAGACAAAGAGTTGGACATCTTTACGTATCAATAATGTATACAAAGGAGGATAAGATTTTTATGGTATGCATTGCGGTTAAGTATAATTATACATGTTGCACTTGACATAATAGTTGACATTAGAAATCGTAGCCAATCACATCGCACCCAATGCTTTGATGCATTCCAGTACAAATCGAACATAGGAAAATTTACATTGAGTACATTCTAGTATGTTCGGTGTTACATAAAACTCTCTGTATATATATAATCTAAAATCCCCATCTACCATAATGGTGGTGTAGGGGTATATTTTTTTTTATAATAAATTAATAATTTAGGCTGAAAAACCAAACCTCTGGTCGATAGCCGATTCATATACATAATATAATTCTATATATTATTATTATACATACATATACACATTTGAATAAAGATGTTTAGTTAGTTAATAATTTAATTTGATTTTTTCTGCTGCCTTACAAATCTTTATTTTTGTTTGTTAATGAGTTTAAAATCAAAAATAACAGAGTAAAGGTTTGTGTCAAAGGTTTTTAGAGATAAAAGTTCAAGTGGTTCACTTATAATCAGGATAAAAAAATATTGAAGATTAAAGGAAGTTTTATACATATTTTTAGAAATGTTTGTCAAATTTTTATAGTCGGCTCTATTCCCTATCGAAAACGCTAAACATAAAGGTTGACAGGTTATGTTAGGATAGCGGTCTATGATAGCTTGTGCGGCAACGTTTCTGGATAATTCCGTATCGAGTGACATGTTATTCTTCCAGTGTTAAAAAGGAATATAGTTTTGATGTGTCAGTAGAAAGAAAGAGCTTAATATATGTCGAATTAGCAAGACAAGGTTGAATTCTAACCTAGCAAAATGTGTGGGTCTGTGTAAACTGTACAATCGAAGAAAACCAAAGTGCATCAAACATCCATAAACAGTGCGATTTTGTCCTTTATTAAAAAACGTACTCAAAGCATCTGTAAAATGCAAATTACTTATATGATTGTATTAAATTGCAGTAATATTTTATTGCACCGTCGAGCCGTTTTGATATGTAAATTTCGCTATTCACATCATTAGTAAAGGGGTTTGACGTTTTTCTACCTAAAACAATAATCACTATGTTTACTGAAACCCCCCCCCCCCCCACAGTGCCCTCATTAAAAAAATACATTAAAAATTACTTCTTTAATATAAAAAATCCCTGTTTTGAATTATGGGAAAATTTATAAAAGGCACATTCGCTCCTCAATTTTATGCACATTCTATGGATTCCTGAAGGAGTGAAGTATAAAAATGTTCTTTTTTGATAGTTTAAATTCAATTTTACAAGAGAATAATCCGAAAATACAATAATATTTATTAAACTACCTTTAAAAAATAATTTGAATTGAAAATAACCTCAAAAAGCGGCTAAACGCTATGATAACTTGACCTATTTCTGTGCCTGCTATTTTCAACGATTTTGGCGGCTGTCATGGAGCTGAGCATTGACTGAGATAACAGTTTAGCACGATACGGAATACGAAACAGCCATATAACGTAATCTTGAAGAATAACTTGCTGTCAAACAGCGTTTTCAATAGGGAATAGGGCCGAATGTGTGTATTATATAATATACGGTTTTATTATTATATTTTAGCGTGTAAATATTTAAATATATATTTGTATATTGATGCCCATGCCACTTGCACTCTCTGTTACTATGTGATGAGCTTTGAATTTACAAAATCAATTCGGAATTATTGACGTACCTTATCTCACGTGTTGCAATTATATTCATGTTTCATTTTTCATAGGTTAAGTGGAAGATCAGTAACAGTTTAAGCTGACTGGTGAAGTTCAGTCAGCTACACTCATAAAATTTCATTTTGTATTTTTTCCTGTGATAAATAAATTAGGCGAAAGATGGTCCTTGCGTCTTCTTTCATTTATTATGATTAATAAATAAAGGTATTATTATAACTGCACAACACTGCAGTGTTTTCATTTAGGAAAAAAAAAAGAAATATGTTTGTGGGCACAAGGGTACGGCGTTTTCAACCCTGAGCATTCTCGCCATTCACGTGATTGTGTTTGCATGCGCTTCCTCCTTTGCAAAATCAAAAGTCTATTCTATTTATAAAATTATAAAAGTATATTTATCACTTGGTTATAGTTATTTAAAATAAATTAAATAAAGATGGATCTATTAGAGGCGCTAGAAATCCATAAAGCGAAAGATAATCCGGGCTTCCCAATCATTAACAACCAGGTCGACTTAACCTACACACCCCTCTTCAAGGCATAATAGTTACGTATAAATATTTGTTGCCAGCGAATTGTATTTACTATTATTTGAGAATGATGTAATTGAAACTAGTCACAATTAATAAAAATGCAAGTGGTATAAAAAAGTAATTTTGTTTTCTTTATATACTAAATAAATGAATATAATTATAAAGTTGGTTGAAACGTTTCATATTGCAGCTGTTATTGAATTAAAAGAAAAGAATTTCAAAATAATTAAAGGGACTCTAGCTATTTCATTTCCTTTTGTAGGATGGATTTATTTTTGGGTTGACTGAGTTACATGAAGAATAAATGTATGTTAAGCTGGCAATGAACCCGATGCCTCCACATTTAGACTTTTTTTAAAAATATATTTATTTAAAGGAAAGCAATATTTGTTTTAATATTTATTTATAATTATAAGTAATGTTAAGGACAATTAAATACAACAGGATCTAATTTGTTGTTATAAATTCTAAAATATAGTATGAATATTTTAGAATACATTTTAAAATTTTTTTTTTTTATTATATATACATTTTAAAAATTCATTAAATGGCGATTTTTTTATAAACAATATTTCCCAAACGGCACACTTTTTTCAATTTTTTTTTAAGAATGGTTTAAACTATGCTTTTAGAAGCAATGTAAACAATCAAAAATGTGTGGCTGTTTATGGTTTGTCTTCACACAAAGTGTGAAGAACGATTATTAATGCTTTATTTATCAATTTAATTTGATCTTCAAGTAAGTAATTTAAAAAAAACTATGTTAAAATTAAACTAATTTACAAACGGGAATATGTTCTTATACAGGGTGTTTCATTTAACTTGACACTGTTAAATATTTCGAGGATAAAGCATTATATCAAAAAATGTTTCAAATAAACCTCCAATATTTTCGTGGGGCAAATTATCCTGTTATAATAATTTTTGCCCCTCGCCCCCCTGGGGGGCTGGGTAGGAGTCAACTTTAAAATTTTAAATAGAAATCCCTACTTTTTATTTTCTATTTGGATAAAACATCAGGAAATAAATAACTTTTGCCCGAAAAACTTTTTTCAAATCGTGACAGATAGCACTGTAATTATTTTTATTTCTATAATCTTAAAAAATAACTATTGCACTGATATTAAATTATTTTTAAATGATTATCAGCAATGCAGACGTTACTCTGAGAATCTCAGAAGACATCACAATTAATTTATAGTAGATGCTCGGAATGATGACCTGCAATTTCGATGCATTTGTTAATGCGTATTTAAAATGACTGCACACAGCTTAAAAGTGTATTTACATCAATTTGTGCACAAGGATTTTGAATACGATCCATCATATCTTCTTTGGTAGTTGGCAAATTTGCGTATACTTTATTTTTGAGATAACCACACAAAAAGAAATCTGGTGGCATAAGGTCTGGTGATCTGGCAGGTTAATTAACCGGACCTCTGCCAATCCAACGATCATGTAAATTACGATCTAGTACTTTCCGTGAAATAGCTGAATAAGGAGCTGGACAACCATCATGCTGAAACCACATGTTCTGCCCCAGTTCTAAATTTAGATCTTCCATCAATATTGGTAGCTCATCCTCCAAAAAATCACGATATTTTTGTTCATTCAACATACCATCAATAAACACGAAACATTGACAGCCCATGCACGCTGATGGTCAACTTTACGTAACCAGTGTTGATTTTCCATAGTCCAGTAGTGCATGTTGTGTCGATTTACTTCACTGTGGTTGACTCATCCAAAAACATTACGCATCGCAAGAAATGCGGGTTTATTTGTTTTTGTCTGAATGCCCAATTACAAAACCACCTGATTGTTAAATGTCTCAAGATCTTCCAACCACAAGAATGAGAAATGCCAGTATTATGAGATATCTCTCGAGTGCTTGCGCGTGGATTTTGAGCCAATGTAGCTAGTAATTTCAATATTTTCATCAAAAAATTTTGATTTTCGCTTTCGCTTTTTGCATTTTATACTTCCCTCGCATGTAAATTATTTTACAACACAAAAAAAAGTGACACGAGACAGTGGCTTATTGGGAAAATACTGACCATAAAGAGCAACAGCATTGTCGACGTTCCTGCGAGCCTTACCATAAATTAATATCATTTGAATCTTCTCTTGTTGAGATAAATATTTCAATATGACGATTCCTATTTACAGTAAGAATACTATTATCTGTACTAGTAGAGAAATATCTACAATTTTTGACTTCCAGTAAACAGTTGTCAATTCTGGCAAATGTAGCGAGGTATGAAAACCATGCTTGGTTATTCCATTACGGTTGATAATGAAATTGATCTGAGATTCTCGGAATAACATCTGTAAGGCTGATAATCATTTAAAAATAATTTAATATCCACAACTTTATCTTTAATTACAGCGCCAATCGGTGGCTGATCTTTAAAAACTTATAAAAAAGGTTACGAAATACATACCCTTGATTTTATTGTTTTACATGATTATTTAGACCTTAAGCAACAATCTAAGAACAAAAACAAGTTCCTGAATTGTGACAAAAACCTTCGTTTTGGACCTTGAATCTGGTCTAAGTCTTTATTCGAGGCTAATAATTGAAAGTAAAAATTATTTTAAATTAAGTTGGACATATCTTATCACAGTTCTTGTATAATTGGGTTAATTTCATTGGTTTATAAGCTGTGAATCACTTTTAAAATAAATAATTTACCCGGTGCCTCCGCCATGGTGGTGGAGCCGGATAAATCCGTGGGTAACTTCACATCGGTCATGAATTTATTTATGAATACATATAATAAATAAAGAATGGTACAAACTGTGATTTTTGTGGAACACATTGGAACAGTTCCAGGTGCAAACACAAACCTATTCCTGTGACTGCTCTGGAACACTCGAAAAAAAATTAAATCATACCTGTTCAAAAACAAGGATGCGGATTTCTACTTTATCTAATCTAATTACATTTCACTTCTTGGTTAGGCGGGCTAACCAAGAAGTGAAATGTAATCAACAATATAATTTATAGGTTGTAGAAGTCTAATTTTAAAAATGGTATAGTTACTTTAGTGATTTTTATTATATATTTAAAACATTTTTCATCAACCAAAAATGTGACAGATTAAAAAAATAGCAGCAAATATTGAAGTAGAGTATTTGCGTTTTTTATACATTTTATATTTCTTTCTTTAATCTTATCCTCTTTTACCCGTATTGGGTGTCGAGGTTATACATTTAATATTAAGTGATATAAATCTCTATTTAATTATTATTTAAGCCAGTGAGAATGGTGTCATTGAAACAACGAAGTAGCAGCTCGCACTCGAACCAGGTGAAACAACTGAGTTCGCCTGTGATAACTAATCAGACAGGTCCTGAACATCCAGAGCAATCTAGTCCGCCCAGAACAGATCGGAGCAATCTAATCCGACTGTGATTAGTTGAGGACAGTTCAGAGCAGATGGAACAGGTATAGAAATCACTGGTCCTCGGAGCAACCACCTCGAATTTGTTCTGAAATCACAGTTCATTTGTACAATAAATGTGTATTTGTATCAATAAATATTTATGACTATTCTACTCTTATTGTATGTAGCCAATGACAAGGAGGCTCGTGTTATTTTTTAGCCAATCACATCAATTTTTAAATGAACAAACTGAACTTGACGTTTTCAACCGAGAAAACTGAACTAAATTATTCCCCGAAAAACAAATTCAATTTGCCTTGATAAAAAAGCAAAAAACATATACTGACGTATATGTCCGTCGTAAGTAAATTATAAAATGGAAAGGTTTGGTAGCGCTTCATCATCCATAATAAATGCGGCGGTGAAAGGTTCCGTTTCAAAAAAATACAACAAAAACGAGATCATGTATTTCGAAACAATTTGAAAAATTCTGTGCGGATAGAAACTATCAGTTTCAATCTTTGCAATTACTCAAGCAACAAAAGAAAATGTAAATATTTATAATAATTGCACATTTCACTACAATAATTTAAATTGTAGTATTAATAAATAAAATTGTTTTTATTTAATAATAATAATAATAATTTATTTCTCAACAATTAGAGCCTAATTACTATATATGTATAAACTAAACTAAATATAGTTGTACAGTGTGAGTATATATATACTAATGAATTCAATGTATATAATGAATTCAAAATAAACATTCGCTACTGTCAAACATAAATTGTTTTATACAAATAATAATAAATATATTGTACCTATTGTATAATTTACATTGTACTTTAGATAAATGTGAATGCTGTTTTTAAAGTCGTGAAATAGTATTTCCAAATACCATTTGTGATGGCAATTAACTCGGAATAAATTTTGTTTTTAGTACAATCAAGCTTGTTGCTTATTCGCAATTTTTATTCGAGCATGTGACAGAAAAAATGACAGTTGTTCTCATTAAAATCGCTAAGCAACAAACTTTCATGCAAAAACGAAATTTATTCGAGTAAATTGCAATCACTTGTATTATGTGTGATAAAAAACATAGTAAGTGTTTATTCAGTGATTTTTTTTTTTATTTTAAAATTTCCATTTCTATTTAATTTATTTAAAATTTGGATTATAAATTCATTTTAAATATAAACAACATTTTAAATCAATGACTAAATTCAAATAAATTGTACAAAATAATAGGTGCGAGGGTTTCCAAAAATACCTTCGGCCCCAATGACGTTAATTTCCTTAATTAATATTCAGCTGAGCGGCAGGATTGTTAATATTCTGGCACGTTCAATTGTCGATTAGGCCGCATCTGTAAATATTCAATTTCCTCCTGCCTTCTGTATCACTGTGCGGGTGCAATTCATCTGTCAGCCGATCGAAAATCAATAAATTGATTCTATTGAGAGCCAAGCGCACGTGTGTCACACGTCGGTTTCATAATTACATTCTACAGATAATTACAGGTTTTAAATTATCAGCTAAATATTTGAAGTCACATATATATATATTTATTATAATAAAATTAAAAGAGGAAAATTTTCTGGTAATGATCAATTCCATTTTTCAAACTGTAAAAATTACTTACCCATACATCACCATTATGGTAGATGGTGATTTTAGATTATATATATAATAAAAATTACTTACACTGAAAGCTTTTTTTTTGACAAATATCTATTGAAATTGTTTAATTTCATTGTAATTTAAATAACTGCAAATGTGTGAGTCATCTTTGTTTTATTTTATATATTTATTATTTAATGTATTATTATTACGCAATTCAAATTTACTTAAATTGTACAATCTAATATTTAAGTTATCCTTGGCCTTCTGAGCTGTTGGGTTAAAAATAAATAAATAAATTGAAGACTGAACACTTAATACTCAATGTTATTTTACTAATTATTATTAATCAGGTTCAATAAATCTTTTATTTCGTTCTCATTAATCGCTTGATGAAACATCACAATATTAATAGTTTGTAAAATACACTTGATTTGTTTCACTACTTAATTTATTTCCTGTGACTAGTTCGACTCGTCATTATCAAGGAGTGTACAGAAAATTATTCTTACATGAATACTATATATATATATACTATATATATATATATATATATATAGTATTATTATTCAGATTTATTCTGGTGATTATCAATCAATGAATCAAATGAATCAAAATCAGTGGAAATGTGTGGAGCTATAGGATTATTTCTATATATGATATGGTGTAATTCTTCATTTAGGGTTTGTGATTGTCACAAACCCAATTGGCACAAAATCACTTAATTTTATACATTGTAAATGCCAGCCTTGTGATGAAGTACTTATTAGATGCTGCAGTAATGTGCTACGGATCAATTCTGCACATCAACATTTTTTTGTATTAATTCTCTACATCGGTAACATTCATGATAATCACTACACAGTGCAGTGACCTTGCAGAAATGTGTACTCAGCAGTCTGCCCCGAGCGCACTAACACACTCACATCAGCTGTGCGTCCCCGCTTCGGCACGGAAACTACAAGCACAAATAAACAAGTAATAATAATAATAATATTTATTTCCCCAAAAGATGTACAGAAATTATCGAGAAACAATACATTAAGTACATAAATAAGAAAAGTAAAAAAAAAAAACAAATATAATCTAATATATATAAGACAATAGAAATTCTATAGAATGCTATATAATATTATACTAGCGTACATCTAATAAATGTTCATAATATTCCTCCAGCGTATAAGGTTCCATTTTGATTAGTAATTTACTAATTTCATTCTTGAAAGTTGATAGGTTGTAAATTTGGCGATATGAAACAGGGAGTCCATTATAAAACCTCATTATGGCATATAACGCAGCTTTTTTCAAATAAAGTTATTTTGTGTATTGGGTAAATATAGTTAATATTTCTATTTCTTGTATTATGACAGTTGGTATTTAGATATAATTGGAACAGATGTTGGTGCTGATATGTAAAGGTAGACATTCGTAGATGTATATTGCTACTACTGTAAATAAACTATTTGATGTAAATGTGCTTCTGCAAGAATCAGTATTTTTCATGTTAAACAGTAGTCTAACTGCAGTTTTTTGTGTTTTAAAAATCATGTCTATATTGGTGGATGCACCCCAACATATGATCGCATATCTCATTATAGAACAGAAGTAGGAATTATATATAACCCTCAAAGAATTGAAATTTACATACAGTTTGATGGTTCTTATACAGTATATTATCCCACATAATTTATTATTAAGTTCTGTTGTTTGCTTTGCCCAATCTAGATGTTTATCTAAATATATTCCCAAAAATTTACAGTCCCCAGATATATCGATATTTGATGAAGCTAGTGGAATTGTCTCTGGAATAATAAAATTGCTTATTTTCATGCCAAAGATCATGCATTTCGTTTTCTCTTTGTTGAGAAGTAAATGATTCTTATTTAACCACTCTTAGATAACATATCTAAGATAATATTGGCTGAACTGATAAGATTTTCATAGTTTTCATTTGTTAGTAATCTGATAGTGTCATCTATATAACTGATTAGTGCATCTGTTTGAGTTGTTATTACATCGAAGATGTCATTTATGTATATTAAAAAGAGGATTGGACCTAATATACTACCCTGTGGTATTCCTCTGGTTACTTCTAACATGCTAGAATCTGTTGTTTTGTTTCCTTCCAAGAACAAGACCTTCTGCTTTCGATTATATAGATAGGATTCAATTAGGGTTAGATTTACACCTCTTATGCCATAGTTATATAATTTGTTTATTAGCATCCTATGATCCATGTAGTCGAATGCCTTCGATAAGTCTAGAAAAATGCCAAGTGGAATTTCTTTGTTTTCTAAGGCATTTAATACAAAACTAACCAATTCTATTAAAGCGGATTTAGTAGATTTGTTTTCCAAATAGCCATGTTGTGAGATGTGAAACAACTTGTGTTTATTAAAAAAGACCACCATGCGTTGTTTTATAATTGTTTCTACAATTTTAGAAATATGTGTCAATAAACTAATTGACCTATAGTTTTTGAAATCCTCAGAATTATGTGTGTGAAGCTGGCAATGAACCCAGCGCCTCCACACTGAGACTTTTTTTTTTTTTCAAAAACATTTATTTAAAGGAAAACAACACTTGTTTAATTGTTTATTCATAATTATAACTAATAGCAAGGTCAAGTGAATGTAACAGAATCAAATTTATTCCTATAAATTCTAAAATATTCATAATACATATACTTTAAAAATCGGAAAGTAGCAATTTTTTTATAAACAATATTTCCCAAACGGCGCACTTTTTTCGCAATTTTCTTTCAGAAATGGTTTAAACAATGTTTCTAGAAGTAATATAAACAATCAGAAATGCGTGCCCATTAATAGTTTGTCTATAAACAAATCCATTCTTGAGTCGTATTTCCAACACCATGAGGAAATGTAGTCAAAAAATCTTAAGACACAAACAAAACGAAAAAAATGTAACATTATGGCAGACTTATTGAAAAATGGCAATGAAACGTCACAAAAAAAATAACTTTTCTTCCTACTCACATATATAATGTTTCAAACTTTCCTAAATTACAGTACGATTATGTTGTAAGTAAATTTTCAAATGAAAAACTTTATTACAGTAATTATTGTAAACTGAATAAGCGTGAATGGCTTGGTAATATTTTAGTTGATTATATGTTTTATATCTTCTCTTTTAAAAAATCATTTTCATGTATCCCAATTTATCATGTTGAGCATATAATTAATAATTTTCCCAATTTTTCCCAATTTTTCCCAATTTTGGATAATAATCATTTTATGCTGATGTATATAATTTTAAATGAAAATATAGTCTATTTTTATGATCCACAAAACTTACAAAAACGCACTGAAAAATACTTTACAAAAGTACAAAGATATTTTAAAAAATTTATGAATGCAAATCTATCCTTAAGTATTCCAGATGAATTTCCTCAACAGCAAGCTACCGATTTTTGGAATTGTGGAATATATATCTTATATTATGCCCTAAATTTAATACATAATTCACCAATGCAAAAATTTAATCCAACTAATTTTAGAAAATATATTCAATACTTAATTATAAATGAGTCTGATGATATCAAGACTGCTTGTTATATTGCGGTATAAGTAAAAACAATTCCAACGACATTGCTAATACATGTAAAGTGTGCGAACGACAAGACCATTTAATTTGTACAAATTTAAAACATTTAGATGAAAATTATGTTTGTGAAATGTGTTCATATAAAGCAAAATGTATTTAAATATACCTAAATTAAAAACAAACTACTTTGCAAATTGTTATTTTCAAAATGTTGTCCGGCGTTCCAGATACGACCCAGCAATGAATTTATTTATAGACAAACTATTAAAGGGCACGAATTTCTGATTGTTTACATTACTTCTAGAAACATTGTTTAAACCATTTCTGAAAAAAAATTGGAAAAAAAGTGTGTCGTTTGGGAAATTTGACACTTTGAAAATCGACGTCAGGTGTTGGAAATACGACTCAGCAATGGATTTGTTTATTGACAAACCATAAATGGGCACGCATTTCTGAGTGTTTATATTATTTCTAGAAACATTGTTTGAACAATTTCTGAAAGAAAATTGGAAAAAAGTGCGCCATTTGGGAAATATTGTTTATAAAAAAATCGCTATTTTCCGATTTTTAAAGTATACGTATTATGAATATTTTAGAATTTATGGGAATAAATTTGATTCTGTTGTATTCACTTGACCTTGCTATTAGTTATAATTATGAATAAACAATTAAACAAGTGTTGTTTTCCTTTAAATAAATATTTTTGAAAAAAAAAAGTCTCAGTGTAGAGGCGCTGGGTTCATTGCTGGATTCATTGCCAGCTTCACACACATCTCAGAATTGCCCTTTTTAAATATTGGTCTTACAATAGAAAATTTTAATAAGTCCGGAAATGTACCAGATTCTAACATGCTATTAGTAATTAGCAATAATGGTTTTGTAATATGTACTATGCAGAACTTTAATACTTGCACTGACACTCCATCGACACCCGTAGCTGTGGTATTTTTCAAATCTTTCACTACTCTTTATTTATTTATTTATTAATGGCGAAGCCCTTTTGAATACAATATTTAACAAAAATAGATAATACAATATATAAGTAAATATAATATAATACAAACACAATACTATTTATACTAATAAGTACATATAAATTAACGTATAATTTAATACTGCACAAATCGAACACTAGTACAACAAATTAAATTGACTGTGCAAGACGGAACTTAAATGAGCTAATAGTATCTCCAAAGAAATCCAGTGATGGTGTGACAGTGTTTACATGTCTGGCAATGCGTGACATGGGACTATGCATGCCGTACGTGGTTCTATAGTGCCCAATATGTAGAAGATCGTTTGATCTTAAAGCTCGGCCCGGGACATTGATTTTGATCATGTTTAGCAGATGTTCACAGCTAATCAGCCCATTAAGTAATTTATACATAAATGAGATGTCCATTAACTTTCTGCGACTATGCAGTTCCACAAGCCCAACATATTGACATGATTGCTGGGGAGTAAGATATATACCAAGAATTCTTAATTTATATGCTAAGACCTTAGAAAATTTGTGTTGTACAGACTCCAACCTGTCCACATGAGTTTTATAGAGTGGTGACCACATAAGGCAGCAGTATTCCAGGTGTGATCTGACTAGTGCATTGTATAAAATGACTAGAGCACGTATGTTACTAAAACCTGCTGTAGATCGTTTTATAAACCCAAGCATTTCATTTGCCTTGTTTACAATATGATCAATATGTAACTTGTAGGACAGTTTAGAGTCCAACAACATCCCAAGGTCCCAAAAATTATTTACTCTACAAAGAGGAATATCATTCAATATTTAATTATAATATGTTGGCACTTTACAGCGTGAAAATGGCATAAACTGGCATTTACTTATATTCAATGACATATTATTAGACATGCACCAGTCCTGAATTAACAACAAATTATGTTGTAGAATAGAGCAATCATGCATGTTGTTGATTTGAAGGAAAATCTTTAAGTCATCCGCGAATAGTAAGTGAGGGCAAGTGAGTGCATTACATAAATCATTTATAAATATCAAAAACAGAAGTGGTCCCAGGTGAGAACCCTGAGGAACCCCTGATGATGCCTATATTATGTTAGACATGAATCCATTAATCTTTACAAATTGAACTCTCTTGGTTAAATAAGATCTTAACCATTTCAGTAAGGGATCATCTATATCATAAGTATGAAGTTTATGCAACAATATTGAGTGATTAACACAATCGAATGCTTTGCTGAAGTCCGTATATATTGTATGGACTTCAGCTCCATTTTTGAAAGAACGTACTATCTTGTAATTTATATTTCAGTGACCGGCTCAAAAAAGCTAGAATTTTGATTCATTTTAATTGAGTGACTGTACTTCACAAAAGGAATTTTACTTATTATATCTTCACTTATTTTTATAAAATAATTATTTAGATCATTTACATCTCCTTGAAAGTTCTTATCGTTTTGTTTTGAATACCTTATTTCCTTGACAATATTCCAAGTAGCTTTGGAGATATTGTCAGTTTGTTTTAATTTATTGTCAAAGTACTGCTTCTTTGATTCAATTAAGCTCTTATTATATTCTTTTTTGACTGCTTTATAAGTATCATTATATGCGTTATCCGACATTTTTAGGGTGTATGAGATATTTAATTCATTTTTTAGAGATATTAGTTTTAGAGCATTGTAAATCAGTTGTTAACTTTTATTCCTTATTTTGCATTTTACTCGCAGAAAAGTTTCATTGTAAATACATGAAAATGTGCCTAAAAATATATTCCATAGCTCATTTGTGACATTTACTGAATATAACTCTAGCCATGTCTCAAGATTTAATTTATTATTAAAATCATTCAAAGTTTCTATGTTAATATTTTGTTTCTAGTAAAAATGAATTTGTTTATTCGATGTCCCTACAGTAACTGAGTAACTGAGCTGAAAGAAAAGAAGTGATTATCATGAAGGTTACCGATGTAGAGAATTAATACAAAAAATATAGGTGTGTAGAATTGACCTGTAACAAATGTTTATAATCTAATATACAGGGTGAGTTTTTTTTCTATGTTTTCTATGGGGATCTCAGAAACTATTTATCTCTTATTGAAACAATTAAATGGGGAAAGAAGTATACTTTTATTTTATTTATTTATTTAGTCTTAACATCATTATATGTTCCTTTCTACTTCTCAGTGTGAGGTGGGTATAGTTTTATAAGAAGAATAAAATGACACTTTCAAATTTAAAAAAAAAGTTGAAGGTAATTAGATATTTTGAAACAAACTTTAAAACAAATTTTAAACCCGATTACAACCAAGAATTATTTTTCCCCACTACCTTCCATGACATCCGTGCAAAACAGAAAGAATTTTCTTTTCCTTCCAAATTCTTTGCCGACCAACTCTTTTCTTCCCCCACCCATAACTTTTAAATGAATCTCCTCAAAATATGACCATATATAGTAATGCCTGTTGAGTTCACATTCTTTCCTACACATTTCCTTTTTTGTTTAATTTTTTTTTTTGTAGCGGTTTCCTTGGAGCGAACCTCTTCAGATTGAGACTTTATCTCCAGACAAAAATAAACTATAATATATAATATAAGCAGACGATATTATTAAAAAAATTAGGCATTCGGATTTGAATTTAATTTTATAATTTTATATATATATATAATCTAAAATCCCCATCTACCATAATGGTGGTGTAGGGGTGGAATTAATTTTTACTTCTACACTTTTGCCACTTTTCTCTCTCTAGTATATATAATTTTTATTGTTATTTCTGAATCTTCACTGATTTATTCAACGATGTAACGGAGCCGATATTTCGGTTATCGCGTTGACAATATCTAATTCTACAAAAATTAAATCTATAATTTGGACCCTAGTATAGATTTTACAAAGCGAATGTCCGTTTGCATAAGAAAAAATTACTTCTGTTCTGTTTTTATATTACAACAAGTGAAACATTATCTATAAAGTAAGGATTAGAAGTAAGAAAAGGTACTAAACATTTAATTCAATAAGGAAAAGTCATGAAACTTCTACAATTGATAGTAATAGCTTTGACAAAGTAGACCTCTGGTGTTGAGTATTCTAGTTCAACTGATTGGTAAACAGCGTTCCGATTCTACAATCGTTTCAAATTTACCACTCAGTTGGCATAAACGCGCATGCGCGATCAGCTGGTCAACTGGCATCAAAACCATAGAAAACCCAGCCAACATGATGAAAGTTGACAACTTTTTTTAATAATAATAATAATAATACTTTATTGCCCAACAGACTACAGTCCAATTACAGAGCAACTTAATAATAACATACGGTAATAAAAATTAATACAAATATATAATTATACACAGGGATATTACATACAAAAAATTAAAACTAAACTATTATAACTATAACAGTACACAAAAGATATATATGCAGTGCTATAAAGGTATATGGATAATTGACTTTTTAGACATGTGAAAAATATCAACGAGGTGATGTCGATCATTGTACGCTTTGAACATTTTATTTAGTGGCGAATTACAATGAGCTCTAGTGCTAGGCGTTGAATAATAAAATAATCTGTTTGAACGTGAACAGTACCTAGGAACATGGATATTAATTTTAGCTAATATGTTCGGATCATCGATTGTATAATTAATAATTCCATGTAAAAATAATACCTTAGCATCGCCACGTCTACTTTGTAAAGATTTCATGTTAAATGTATTAAGTAGTTCCAGATATGTTATTGATATAGGTGGATATTCCTTATTCAATTTAAAATACAGAATTTTTGAAAAACTTTTTTTGAATTCTTTCTACCTTGTTTATGTGTATATAATACTGAGGACACCAAATTATCGAAGCAAACTCAAGGTTGGAGCGGACATAAGAAGAATATAGTGTTTTTAATACATTAACATTGTTGAAATCTTTACAAGTACGATTAATAAACCCCAGCATCTTATAACTTTTATTACAAATATTACTAATGTGTTCCGTAAATGTTAATCGATCGTCGAATGTTATGCCTAAATCGCGTAAAGATGTACACTTCTCAAATGTAATATCAGTTAAACCGTAATTAAACCTAATCACATCTTTTTTTCTGGCAAAAGACATGCATTTACATTTAGATAAATTTAGAAATAAACCATTTGTTTTGCACCAATTATCAATTTGAATAATATCCTCCTGCAATTCTTGGCAATCACGTTCGCTGTCGATAACTCTATATATTTTCATATCATCGGCAAACAACAAAACATTACTTTGTAAATTATCAACTATGTCATTAATAAATATAATAAATAGTAACGGCCCCAAGTTCGAACCTTAGGGAACCCCGCTAGATGCTAGATATTTTGACGAATAATGACCCATATAATGTACATATTGTTGCCTGCCTGTTAGATATGAGCGCATCAATGATATTACTTGATTCGTGAAGCCATAACAGCCAAGTTTGGTGGCTATTACATTGTGGTCAATTGTATCAAATGCCTTGCTAAAATCTGTGTATATAGTATCCACTTGTCTGCGTTGATCCAAGTGTTCGGAGACGTATTCCGAGAAATTTATCAAATTTGATACAATTGATCTTTTTTTCACGAATCCATGCTGTCTAGTAGTTATATAAGAACTAACGTGATTGTAGATGTCTTTAAATATTATCATTTCAAACAATTTTGCGAAATTATTTATTACTGTAATGGGGCGATAATTCAAAATGTTACTTTTATCACCATTTTTAAATATTGGTGTAACCCTGCCAATTTTCCATAATTGAGGGACATTACATGTATCAATTATAATATTAAATATATGACATAATGGATCTAATAAACAATGTACACAATCTTTAATGATAAATGCAGGAATTCCATCTGCCCCAGCAGTTTTAATTCCCTTCAAATCACGAGCAAGGAGCAGGATATCATTTTTAGTTATTGCTTTCAATGTACAAACGGGATAATTAAAATTTTCGCATATAGTAGAACTTGAATTAGTCTTACTAAAAATACTTTTAAAATGATCCGCAAAACATTCTACTATATCTTCTGGTTCTTTAATATTTATTCCGTTTAAATGCATGCTACCGGGAATTCGTGTTGCAGACTTTTTCGTGTTCACATATGAAAAAAGTCTTTTAGGTTCATTCAGAATATTTTGTTCTGTTTCACAAATGTATTTTTTATGATCAGATTTAATTACGGCGTGTATTTCTTGTTTCAGCCCATCAATTTTTAGTTTTAAGTAGGTATATTTATGTTTCCTAAACATTTTAATTGCTTTATCTTTATTTTTTAGTAAGGTTTTCAACGACGCACTAAACCATACAGGATATTTTTTATCTTTTATCTTAGACTTACGTTTGGGAACACATTTAATAAACACATCATCAAGCATACAGTACAATTGTTCACAAGCTTCATTTGGTTCCTTAATATTAGTGAAGTTGGTCCAATCGATTGTGGAAATTTCAGCATACAATGTTCTAAGATCTGCTTTCGCAAAATCATATATGGGAGTCGATAACTTCTGTTTAAAATTGGTGAGTTGATCGGACGAAAGTTCTAAATTACACAATAGTGGTGGGTGATATGAATCCGACGTGACTAAACCATCTTCTTTTACTACACTACACTTACTGTTGGGGCCGGATATAATAACATCTAAAATTCGTTCGTTAATGTTCAAAACGGAGTTTCTTTGCAACAATTTGTTAAATCGTATAAAATTGTTATAGGCTTCAATTTGCTGATTTCGTCCCTGGTTGTGCGTTTCAAATAAATGCAGATTTGGTAAATTAAAGTCACCTAAAATCAGGAGCTGTTCGCCTAGATTGACATTTTGTTCAATTTCTTCGAATATACTTTCATAATCTGTTACTGACGAAGATGGTGGTATATAGACACACGCAACATTAATTGTTTTTTTGTATGCTAATATTTTAACAATGACTAGTTCGATGTTAGCCAACATACTAGTATAGTGTAATTCCGAATGATATTTACTATTCACAGATATGAGTACTCCTCCCCCACGCCAATTAATTCTGTCACAACGATATACATTAAAATTGTTAGGAAAAATTTCAGTATCAAGAATACCATCATGTAACCATGTTTCCGTTATACAAAAAACATCAAACTTCGAAGCACATACATTGTTGTAAAACATATTTGTTTTAGTACCTAACCCCCTAACGTTTTGATAGAACAGATAAAGTGATACTATATTGTGAGAATTAGTAACGTGGTGTTGGGCAGTTCTTAGTTTAAATTAAGTATCAAAGGAACACCGTTTACATATTTGATCCAGATATCTGTTTCGCCCTTCTCTTTTCAATCCTTAAATTCATCCCATACTTCATTCTCGAACTGAAGCTGCTTTGGCGTTTTGTCACTTTTAATTTTTATTTTGTTAAATTCAACAATATTTTGAAGTTTCTTAGAATTCGATAGAAGTTGCCTTGGTTCATGAGTGGAGTTAAATATGACTTTCATTGGACGCGGTTTTCCGTCCTTTCTGTTCCCCAATCGCAAGATTTTTTTTGGTTAATTGAGTGATGTATCCAATTTCCCAATTATTTTATTAACTAAGGATGCATCATCATCATTATTTGACTCCGGAACGTTGAATATGATAACATTGCATGCCCGCTCATGCCGCTGTTGTAATTCATTTGCCAAGGAATTCAAATCCAGATCAGTAGATGTACCATATGTACTTTTTATTTTAACTAAATCCTCTTTTAATATTTTATTTTCATTCTCTAGTGCCACTATTTTCATGTTTAAACTATCTACGTTGGTCGTCATAGTAGACATAAAATTCTCCATATCTTTTTTTGAAAGAATCAAGGTTCTCTTTTAAGATTGTTTCAAATGAAGATGACGATAATGGCAACATATTTAATTTTAATAATTTACATCGGTAACACTTCCACTTAATATCATTCTTCAATTTATCTTGCTCTTCGTAGAATGTTTTTTCAGTTTCGGTTAGGTCCATACAGTCAATGTGGTACCAATTACTGCATTCTCCGTTGCATTTTATGCGCCAATTGCGGTCGGGAGCCTAACTACCAAAATTCTTAAAAACAGTTTTCTTTGGTTAAATTTGATAAACACCATAAATGACATAAATTTAATTTCAAAACGCTTTTCAAATACAATAAAAAAAAAATAATTTACTTGGTCACAGCTATTTAAAATAAAATATTTGAATGATACAATAGATATTAATAAATAGATAATTTTTAATTTAAGAAATGGATAAATATATCAACCAACTATTTCTAAAAGCCTCTGGCTTGATGCTTAACCTGCTCGACAAACAAAATCTCAGTTTTTGTGTACAGTGAAACACCAGCTCAAACATATAAGAAGATGAAAATCGTTTACCCGGCTTTCTCCAGACACGTCATCCATCTGGAGAACATAGACAAAAACGAGACTCATCTGTGAACAATATAATGCTTCATTGTTCCAACGTCCAGTCTCTATGTTCACAAGCAAATCATAGTTGCTCAATACTATGAGGTGGGAGGAAAACTGAGCAAGCAGCAGATTTTCTTGAATTTAATCCGTATTCCTTCAATCTGCATGCAGAAATTGCACTCTTCCACTTGGCAAGACAAAATCAACCTCGAGATCCAATGCGGGTAAAAGAGGATAAGATTAAGAAAGAAAGAAACACACAAATCGCGTTAAAAATCTGGAATATTTTCTTGACAATGACTAATCGCTCCTACAGCCATAAACAAGTTGTAAAAAATACAAGCTGAAAATCCTAGATAAACATTTGGTTTCCAGGTTTCTTAATACACAAAATACAAATACAACCGATGCTTTTTACTCGAATGAAGTAATAAAATCCAAACAGAAATTACTTCAGGGAAATACACAAATTTTAATATTTTAAAATACGAAACAATAGCCTTAAAACAGTCTTCTCACCAGTTTGTGGTGTGAGGTCTGCACCGAACTCCTGGGAATATTCAAGACAACGGCAATGTATCATATACTGCATCCATTTTCATTCAAAGCTATTGCTCTGGCTACATTTGTTACTTGTATTTTGTTAAAAGATAAGTACCAACACGGACAGTTAAAAAACTCTTTCAATATGAAACAGTTTTACCCCCCGTATTTTGCAAATTGACAAAATTTGTACTTTACCTATATTGTGTTTGTTGCGACTTTACCTGGTTCGCCGCAACCCCGACCCTCCGCATTTGCATATTATTATTTTTACCAGGGTCCGTTCCAAGTAACGGCCCCTTAATGTTTATTATATTGTGTATATATAGTTTTCAAAAGACGGCTTAGTTTTATGATGTTTATCCGAAAGTGCGCAAGCGGACAATGCGCCATAAAACGGCCTAAGGAGAATTCCGATTTAGCGGGAATTCGGAACATCTGCGCGGCAGAATCTTTCGAACCGAGATGCGGTTGCAGAAGTTTGGCAACAATGTCGAGGTGGTGGTGATCACGAGGTATCAATAACCAATGAGAAACCTTCTCATTACAACCACCCAACCTTACACGCCTCCCTCAACCCCGGGGAGAAATTGACTTGAGAAGAAGAGAAGCATTCAAGACATCAACGAGTAAAGAAGGGTTACGCGACGCAAATAGTTAAATTGTAAATATTTATATATTTTGGTGTTTAACAATATACGATCATTTTTTAAGTAACACAAAAGTATTCTTTATTTGTAATTTCTACGAAGTTACAAATTGGTCCTTCGAAAATAAGTTAAATAATCAGTAACAGTATTAATATAATTCGCCAGGTTTTGTTGTTTATGTCTATATACATTATTGGTACTTACTATGACTGAAAAAGATGATGTAAATAAAACTCAGGTGATGAGTTTAACGAATGCAGCATATTTATTCAAAACAGAAATTATGATTACTTAAATTATTTTATTTAGTCTTATATAACATCGTTATATGTTCTTCTCTACTTCTCAGTGTGAGGTGTACTTAAATTAAATTACCAATTTTATAATTCTATCACCCTCCCACCCGTTTATGATTCCTAACCTTAATATTTATTTAGGAGGCATTCACATTTTGGTCAAACTCAAAAAAGTGTGGGACTTCGCGATATTGCTCCGCATATTCATAAAACCATCTCAGAGCAATTATGCCGTCGGGATGTGGATAATGAAATATGATCGGATGTCCCTCTCAGAACCATTGAACTTTTCTCTGAAAAATTTTTTTGTATGAAGCATATTCTATAAAAAAATGTGCACTGCTATCCACCAGGGAGTGGCAGGATGGTTAGCTTTACAATCTTAAATGGGAACCCATATTTTATATTACAGATTCAGATTCTACTTCGAAAATGATTTAACAATAAAAAGACGTTTATTTACCCCCTTATAAACGTCTTTTTTTTCTGCTATCTATCAAGATTTCTAAATAAATCCTCAGTTAAATCATTTTCGAAGTACAATCCGAATCTCTAATATAAAATATGGGCTCATTTAAGATTGTAAAGCTAACCACCCTGCTGCTCCCTGGTGGATAGCAGTGAATATTTTTTTACAGAATCGGACGTCTCCCTCAAAATCATAAAACTTTTGCCCGAAAAGTTTTTTTGTACAATGCACATTTGTTGAGATATTCCACTGGATGAATTAAATTGAGTCACCCTGTATATTGCTTTTTAATTTAGACGTGTTCCCTTGCGAGTATTATTTATTTATATTTATTTTATGAAGCTGCGTTTCCATCCCCGGCTAATTTTCCCGAGAAATGAATGTCTTATTTTATGTCAAGTGTTTTGTATTTGCAATTACAATTTTTAAATTTTTAATATTCCTTTCTAATTTTAATTTTATACATAACCCCTAACTGATCTATTACAAATATAAGCCGATGTGAAGTTACCCACAGATTTTCTCAATACTTCCACTGTGGCGGTAAATTAAACAAACAAAAAAAAACATGTATTATTTTAAGAATTTAAAGATGAAATTTTGTTAAAAAGTGCAAAATTTAAATTAACAATGTTGTGCTACTAATTTATTATTTATTCTTACATCAATACTTATTTTTGACAAAATTTCAAGTTACAGAAGCATCAGATTCACTTACAAAAATGGCAGTGTTTGATGCAATTCAAAAAATTGAATTTCATTGTAAATTGTCATTAAAGGTGTAAACATTGATATTAAGCAATAAAATCCGGGGTATCTCTTTTGTAACTTTTTTAAATAATTTTTAAAAACCAGCCACGAATCCCACGGAAATGTGCCGGATTCAAAGTCCAAAATGTTTAAAAATTATTTAAAAAAGTTACAAGAGACAAGTATAAACAATAAAACCAGCGGTTTATTGTTTAATATCATTGTTTACACCTTTGGCAACAATCTAAGATGAAAAACAATTGTTTAAATTGCATCAAACCATGCCATTTTCGTTATTGAATATGGTGCTTCTGTAACTTGAAATTTGGTCAAAATAAGTATTGACGTAAGAATAAATTAATAGTAGAACATTGTTAAATGAAACGTTCAGCCACCATTCATCTAGTGTATGGATAACTGGTGATGGCCATTTCTTATCAGACTAGTGTGTTCCATGTGCAATGCCTTGATGAAGGCGACTAAATGGAAATTGTGTTGGGGTTATATACCCGATATTATTCATAATAAATTAAAGACGACGCAAGCGCCACCTTTTGTCTTTAATTATGACTTATATAATACGTTGTAACGTCCCGTGGAGGGAGAGAGAGAGCACTATCAGGGTGCGCTCGAATACTTTCTCTCTCACACAGTGACTCACCCGGCGGTACTACCCTCACGCAGCACCCCCACCTAATGAACGATGCTCCCTCGATCAGCCGCTCAGGTTTATGAGCCTTAGCATTTAATATGAGTGGTTGGTCATTCAAGGAGTACAATCTTGCACTCATAACAGCCTTGACTAGACTTACAGCATGCAAGTATCGATGTTAAAACCCCCCGTCGTGATCAAAATACATCATCGAAGACGGGCCCATCGAAGCCTCTATTCAATTTAGCTACGAAAACATTTATGTTAGTATTGTATTACATTCACATTGACCCATTCAAATTGTATAAGAAATAAATGTATGCATGAAAACTCTATTGAATATCAATCTGTAGTTTTCACTCCAGCGCTAAGCGCCCAAATTTCACTGAACTCACGAATTTTCAAGGTCGCCTTTTATGCGGCTAGATGGCTTGAAAAGCGATCCAGCGGAAAAAAAGATATGCTTCACCGCTTGACTAAAGCGCTGCAGCGCCACACAAATCGGTGTTTCCTGAACGCGACCATTCTGCTCACCAGTTTTCGAATTTCCCACCTTTTTGGTCACTGAAGCGGTGCTTAGTCGTGTTCCCACTTGGATACAAATATTGATCAGTGTTTACATGGGAAATGAAGGGGGACTAGCAGTCCATATTTATATAGTCAAAGGTATAACACCAAATTATTTAATTGTGACTATAGTTTCAACAATTCACTTTTGGTTTGATAATAATAAATGTCAATTGGGGAAAATACAGTCACAATTGTTTAATTTAGTATTATTATATATAATCTTATATCCTTCTACCACATATTGGTGTAGGATTTTAATTTAGTATTATTAATATTTTTAATATTTAAACATTACAACTTATCGATAACCTTTTACTCTGAGTAAAAAATTAGAATAAGTACTATAGCACATACATTCATAAGTAATAATGATGCTCACAAAATTCAAAAATAATATATTGATTGCAAAGAAATGTATTTGAAAATTGACGGTTTAAATAAATTATTTATCATTTCTAAAATCCACAGCCTGCTAAAAATATAACAATATTTTGAAAGTAGACCCCAAATGATGCAATGATTTTTTTGCATTTTTGATAGACAATTATGCAAATTGTGACTTTTTGATTGCGGTTGTTTTCGGTTAATTTATGAGGAACCCATTTTCAAAACTTTTAGACCTTACCAAATGACCAAAATTGATTGCAAATAGAACAGTTTAAAACCATCGCCAGCTCTTGTTGCATTACTTGAAAAAGAGCGGCACTAATTATTACAAGATGTGATATTTTCATAAAAGAAGTATATGAATAATATAATTAAAAATATGTTTCTTTTTTAAATTCTAATATTCTTCGTAAAACATCCTATAGAAAATTTTCTGATGATATATGTGCGTGTATAAATAATTAAGCTCGCAAAAATGTCATTTATCTTGACCATACTCGATTATGAGAGGTAATAAGCGAGCTTTATGTGAACTAATAAAACCGTATCGGAGATATAATAGCTAGAAGATAAAGTATGCTACGAAGGAAGAGTATATGAAAGAGAAAAAGGCATAAATATGGATATTACTTACAAAATCTACACTTTCAATAACGAATTTATAGGCTACAATTTGAGAAATATATAATAAAATCCTTCTAGAAGTCTCATAGATACTTGTTTGCACAACTTGAAGTGGTAGATGCCAATAAATGAATGTCAATTTAAATAGCGTAAGTTAATAAATAACAATATGATAGAAAGACCCAGGCAAACTAACTATATTGAAACACTTGTATATCTCAACAATTTTATGAGAAAAAGTTTGAAATAAACTCCGAATATTTTATACAGGAAAAAATGATCTGTAATGGAAAAAAGTTCCTATAAGGCCCCTATGGGGGTCCACGTGGGCCATCTTCACAATTTTAAAGGAGAACCCCCTTTTTTTTTGATTCGAGCAGATAACTCAAAAAGAAGTAAATTTTATTTGGACTTTTTTTCTAATCTTTATAAATGGCGCTATTTACAAGGACTAAATGAATATTTATTATTTATCAAAAGTCAATTTATATACAAATCTAAGCTAATCATTGTAAATAGTGTCGGTCGATAGCCCAGACAGACTAACTCTAAATATAAATAATTACTTGTAAATATTTTAAAGAAAATTGTATTAAAAATTGTCTTAATAAAGATGTTATAGTAGTTATTGTAAATTTATGTATAGTCGTAAATATTGTAACGTTGTTTGTTGCCAGAAAAGGTGTAATAATGTTCAGATAGTGTGATTCATTTATAAATTTTGGATAAAAAATTTAAATAAATAATAAACTGTAATTTACACTTACATAGTTGATATGTAAACGTTTTGTGTTTAAAATAAAAATCATTAAAACTCTATCACTTCGTGAGCCACCATAGAGCCATTTAGTTTAAATCAGTGGGTAACTTCACATCGGTGCAAGCCAACTGATAAAAGCTGAATAAACAGCACACCCAGATTTGGCAATTGTATAACTTACTGTTTCGTGACTTTTTCTTATTGAATTAAAAGTTTAGTGTCTTCTCTTACTTGAAATCCTTACTTTATAGATAATGGTCGCGTTCAGGGGACGCTTTATCAAGCGGTAAAGCATAAATTTTTTCCGCTTGATCGCTTTTCAAGCCGTGCAGCTGTAAACAAAACGGCCATATTTTTGTGAACGTCCATAACATCGAAAGCGTGTTCAGAAAACATCAAGCGCTTTGCGCTGTAGCGCTACATCTCTAAAATTTCCTGAACGCGACCAATGTTTCACATTTTATAACAGAAAATAAGAACTTTTTATTATGATAAATGACATACATACATACATTGTATGGATTTATTTGTCCACGGGTGTACTTTCAACTCCATTATTCAAAAATACAGATCCTTACCTTTCTTTAAAACAAATTCCTGTTTTGAGCCTGAACAAAACCCGTATGGAACCCAGTTAACTACAATTTACACATTAACAGATTTTACACTTTACACACAAATTTGCAACGAATTTTCTTGTTTCTTCCAGCTTTAATCCACTACAAGTTCTTTTTAAGAAGAGCTACCACTTCATCATCACATGTTATTTTTAGTAGTCTGCTTCGTGCAACATCATTTCATGTATTTGCCTTTCTTCTTAACAATAACAAAAAAAATTAAAGTATTTTTTTATGCTGTAATTATTTTCTTTTTAATATCAATTTACTCACAACCAACATTATTAGTTGAAAGTAAATAAATCTATTGTTTATGAACTAATAAATATTTTTTAATTTAAATAGAAAAGAATTTAAAAGTCACAGAGCTAAATGTGAGAATAATTTATTAATTATTTTCAAATAATTTTTATTTCATTTTTAATTTGTTTATTTTTAACACTATCTACAACTATTAATGGTCACTTTCAGCAGATGCTACCATTGCGACTGGTGGAAGTAACGGAATGTTAAAATTCAGTTAATTTCTTCAGTTAGTAGCAAATAACTGTGGAATGAATACAACATGATTTGTGGGGTCAATTAATTTTCTAAAGTCAACAACTGAGATTTTTCGACCAGTTAATCCTATCAGTGATACTGGTGGAGGCAACATACTCCTCGCGTCCACAAGTCAGCTCAGCAAAGGCGCACCCCCTGAAGAGCAGGCATGAAATCGGACACTGGTTTTGCGGTAAACAAACATAAACAGGTCATAAATCCTTCCGTCGGACCAATCACATCTGGCACCTCGAGGGCTAAAAATGCACCCACCAAATTCTCAATTATTTCAGTCTCTATCTGAATATTAAATAAATATTTTACATTCACATTCACCCAGCAACGAAATAAAAAATATTTTCAAAATAATATTTCTTATGCATTTTTCACGTTTTAAGACTGATTATAGTGAAATAACTTGTCAAAATTTCAATTGGACTTAAATTATCAAAAACAAAATTCAGCAATGAAATTAGTAATTTATAATATAATAGATGTACAAAACTTTGAAATCGTGTTTGGGATGTCATTTTAAGAAAAAATGTTATATGAAGATTTCGTATTTGGTTTATTTACAGAACTACTGGATAACAGGAAAAATAAATTACTACGAAAGAAAAATATTTTGTAAAATAGTTTTCAAAAATGATAACTTAATAAAAATGTTATAATAGACCATTACGAAAAAATCGTAAATAAGGAAGTTTTTGGCATTTTAATATTCTATTTTCCAAAAACCGAATATTTCAACACCTATTATCCATAAATTTAAATCTACTTGTTGAGAAAATATGCAACGCTGTATATATAATAAATAATAAAATAAATAAAAAAATATATAAAAATAAATATATTTTTAATTTCGCTACAAATACAATAGTTTTAGGAGTTACAATATAAAAGTTTGATAACCTCTTAGATTGTAACTGCATTTATAAAGTAATAAAAAATCTCTATTGTAATTTAAAGAAAATATATTAAATAAATTAACACTTGTATACCCAATGGGAAGTAAAAAAAATAGGAAGTACTTAATGCTGCATAATTCACTTTGAATATGTATAGATTATAAACGAATCTATCAATAAAAATACAGATTTAGTTGAATAACGTTTAATTCTGGACTAGTTTTAGGTTATCGGCTCATTTGCAAGAGAATTAAAAATTGAATATATTTAAATTTCTATGGTTGATCTCTCATCGAGAAATCACATTACGAGTATATAGGTTTCCTATTGTTGGATTGTCATAAATTTTTTACAGTTTGTAAAAAAGTATGTTCTTTTTAATCAAAAACACTTACACTATCCCTGGATAGATATTCCGCTTGAAAAAATAATCAAGATATGGTCATTTGAAATTAACAATTAGTTTAAAATACACTGTGTAATATTTTTCATTATTCTTGGTAGAAATATTTAGGCCATGGATTGTACAATAAATGTAGAAAAAACAAAACAATGGGATGATATTTAGTCACATTTTTTATAAATATCCAGATATCTCAAAAATAGTGAATTTTAGGTATAGTAAGAGCTAATAGTTTTTATTATAAAATTATATGTAGAATTCAAGTCAACAATAAAAAATTTAGTGTTCCATTTATAATAAGGAAATTGTTATCGATTTCCATTATAACAGGAAGCGTTAGAATCTTGAAAATATTTTCATTAAAAAGAATATACTGATTTAAATAAATAGTAAAAGTTTCAATACAATCTATTAATTGGAAGTTCATATACTTTTAATTTGCATTTTCGGTGGAACAGTCTGTATGTACGATAGTTTTTTTTTTATAGAAAATTGTATACATTTAATAATTTTCGCTTGAAAATAACAAGTATTAAACATAGACAATTTCATTTTATAAGGAAACTTAATTTCATTATCGGATTGAACACTTTTATTAGACCTATCTTTTCTATTTAATGACACGAGGAGAGTAATTTTATTTCGTTTTGATAATTTAAGTCCAATAGGCAGAGAGTGAAAGAATTAAAAATTGGTGTGCATTTTTTTTTGCCTTCGAGGTACCAGATGTGATCGGTGCGACGGAAGGATTTATGACCTGTTTATGTTTGCTTACCATAAAACCAGTGTCCGATTTCATGCCGACTCTTCGGGGGGTGCCCCTTTGCTGAGCCGACTTGTGGACGCGATGAGTAGGTCCTCCGGTGGAGTCTGCTGAACGCCATCATTATGAGAAAAAATTAAACAATTATTAAATTCACATTTAATGAAATGTTCAGCTTCCATCATCTAGTGATAGCCATTTCGGTTTTTGAACCTCATCAGATTATTGTGTTCCATGTGCAATGCCTTGATGAAGGCGGCTGAACGGAAATTGTGTTGTTTAATTATTAAATTATTTTATATTCCTTTCTTTATATAAAAAAAAACTACGAACATTTCGAACACAATGTACCATTTTTTAAATAATATAAATGAAATAAAAATTATTTGCAAATAATTAATAAATTATTTCCACATTTAGCTCTGTGATATTTTGACTTACTTTACGCTAAATGTAGAAATAATTTATTAATTATGTTGTTTAATGCCTTTATTGGTGTTCTATTTAGTAATTTAATGAGCATGAGCTACATATATTTATGTACAGCTAATTGTGTTTTCTTATATTTGTAAAATAGCTGAATTCTGTAAATAAAGATAATAATAATAATTACCTTAAAATCATTTTAATTTAATTTATTTAAATAACTGTGACCAAGTGAGTAAATGAATAAGTTCATATTCATATCTTTTAAAAATATGAATCAAATTAATCTTTTTCAATAGTTTTTATAGTGAAAAATGGAATATAAAATAATGTACAAATCAAGAAAACTTCACTTTGTGACCAGCAAATAACTTAAATAAGAATTATTATTTATTTATCATTTTTCTTATTTCGTTTGATGAAATGCAGAGTAAAATAAAACATAATTTTAATGTTTTCATTTAATTTTTATACCAATCCGAATTATGAAGGGTATAAGGATTCGAGAAGATTTTTAATACTATACGATCGAAAACTTTTCTCCTCTAAAGTGCCTTGAATTTTTGTATACAAAAAAAATAATGTTGGCAATAAAAGTAATCACACTTCATAGGTTATGTTATTCTAATAAATTGAATTGCTAAATAATAAAATTTTAAATTAAGTAACTGCGACCAAGCGAATAAATACTCTTTTCTATTTATATGTGATGTTTTATTTGTTTTTATTCACTGGCTCCAACAAAATGCAAAATAAAGAAAAAAATCAAAGCACTTTTGAGCAGAAAATTTCTCGATCATATAGTATTAAACTTCAACAAAATGTTTATACTTATTATTAACACTACCCATTGAAGAAAATATTCGTGGCATCAATATTAGAATGACATATGTAAATTTAATTCAAAGCGAATAAATCTTTAACCTTTTACTAAAGATTTCTGTGGAAAGGAACAACTCAAATGAGTTTTGTATTGTGGTGGCTTCTACTTCGTTATACATATTAATTTCACAATAAAACACTTATTAATTTGTTTGTATAACACTTGTGTTATACAAAGTAATAAGTGTTTTATTGTAAAACTCAAATGAGTCTTATCTTAATATTTTGTAAGATTATTGAATATTAATATTGATACAACAATTAACTGACATCCATTTTTTTTTTAGTGAGTAATTTATCCTTTCTCCTTTTTTTTTTTTTCATTTCGAATATTAATGTTAGATAAAACAAAAGTCAATTTTATTTTATCTGACATTAAAACAAATGATTAAAACAAACACCAGCCAAACAATCATTTTTTTTTGATATAATTAATATTACAGCAATAGTGTTAATGTTATTGTTGTATACATTATAGATTTATATATTGAAAAAAAAAGAAACCAACCAACATCTATGAAAATTAATGCATTTTTTTTTCTGTCTTATTGTTCTTTCAGGTAAACGGATGGATAAATTGCTAGATATGTAACGGTGACTTAAGAATGGATTGAGTAATATCCGCTAGTGGTAAAAGAACAAATAATTCAAACACGTATTTTTGTGCTCCCCAAAACTAAATAACAAAACATATATATATATAATCTTGAGTAACTTAGATTTGAGTTGGTTTTAGTTGATGTAGATTTCCCCCATAAGAAAATACACAATTATAAACTAAATGCATTGAAGGACTATTAAAAAAAAAATATTTTTTTATTGATACACATACATACATATATACATTGTTTTTTTTTTTTTAATCATTGATCTTTCTACCACTGTGTGGTGTAAGGCAATATACATTGTTAATCTTCAAATAAATATTCAATTAAAAAAAAACAATTTATACAAATTTTCATTTAGAGGTGCCTTTCTAAATGTTGAATCTGTTCTTCCTTATAGTCGTTAATCTGATTGATTAAAATTAGTGATGGGAAAGATCGATCAAAAATATTGTGCTGCTTGATCGATCTCACCGAAAGATCGAATAAATTATAACTAGTGTCGAAAAAGATCAATAAAACAAATAATTGAGCCCCTCCATATTTGTTTGTGATCGAAACGATTTTATTTAATGATCTTTTATAATTGATCCTTTCGGCTCAATCTGATCTTCAATCGTCTCGCAGTTGAGGTTCAATAAAGATTGAACCTCAATTGCATTATATATGCATTATATCAAGCTAAACAGAAAGTGTTTAGCTTGATAATGACACTAAACTAATAAGATGTATATTTTATTGTACAATTTTATAGTAAGAAATATTCTTGTTTCAATATTTATAGATAAATGGTTATTTATATTCAATTTAAATATTTCAAGCTGAATCGATCACACTGAAAAAAAAAAAAAAATCTGAAAAAAAGTGTAATTCCATTATTTTTAAGCTCGATTTTACGTTCATATCTTTAAAGAACAATTTTTTCAGTTCGATTTTACGATCCGATCTTTAAGAACCAATATTTTCGATCTAATCTTTGTGGATCGATCTGATCACCTATTGATTGATTTTTCAATTGATCAATCACAGATTGATTGATCTTAAAAAATATCGATTTTGCCTATCTCTAATTACAACTTATTTTGTTTAGTCAGTTCTTGTGCTGTTGAATTATTTTATTAACACATTCCATGTTGAAGTGTTTTTAGAAGATAGTTTTCAATTAAATAACTGTTGGTGTTACTTAAAATTGCCATCTACAATAAATTCGTTTTATTTTTATTTTTTACAAATATATTCCCACCCAACACCTGAAAGGGTACAATGGGAATATTGATTATATACCGCATAATTCACGCTATACGAAACGGAGCATTGTGGCCAAAGCACAGCACTTTTTAAAATTTAGATTTCAGGGGTGTGTAGGGGCCTGAAAGGGCTACTTTATAAAATTATTTTCATATTATACATGGTGTCCCAAATACTATAAAAATATTAAAGTTGTATTCTTTTAAATGGAACACCCTATATATTATTGTATTTTTAGATTCTACGTTCAATATAACTATAGCTTTTATTAAGGTTGTTAGTTCCTAAACGTAACGGTTTTTGAAATAATTGGAATTTTGTTAAAATCTTAATCCTTTAAATCGAAGTATTTTTGTGGAAAATGCAAAAAATCTAATTTTCGTATCATTTGGAGCTTTCTCATAGTGTATTGTTATATTTCTAGTTGGCCGTGGACGTAGAATCTAAAAATATAATAATTTACAGGGTGTTCCATTTAAAAAAAAACACAACTTTGATACTTACCCATATATCATGGGACACCCTGTATAATATGAAAATAATTTTAGAAAGTAGGCACCTACACACCCCTGAAATCAAAAAATCAAAATACTCCGTTTCGGATATCGTGAATAACCCGGTATATATACAGGGTGATTTTTTTTATCTTGAGACAACTAAATATATTGAAAACTAAGAATCTTATCAAGAAATGTTTCGAGTAAAATTTGTTCGTCTCAGAGGGTCCTATTGGATGATACCAATCTTGACCTGCAACCCCCACTCCCTGGGGGTGGGAGGTGGGTCAAGTTGCGAATTTCAAATGGGATCCCCTATTTTTTATAGCGGATTCGGATTCTCCGCAAAAAAATACATAGATTTTGTTTGAAACATTTTTTGTTTTCCAGTAGATGGCGCTGTAATCGTATAAAATACAAATTTTCGCAATTCTGGTGAAATTGCACCAGGGGATGAAAAAAAAGTGATGGTGTTCTAATCTTATCTATTGATAAGAGTGAGCACCCCCCAACCACTGATAGAGAGGGGGGGGGGGGGTTAACTTTTCAAATCGTAAATTTCAAATGGAACAACGTCGGGGGTGCTTGTTTTAGGTGAGTGCCCTTGCCTCTCACCAACGGGGTGCTTGTTTTAGGTGAGTCCCCTTGCCTCTCACCGTCAGGGTGCTTGTTTTAAATGAGTCCCCTTGCCTCTCACCGCCGGGGTCTTTGATTTAAATAATCATTTCAACAAGTGCTCAAAAACTTGGCCACCCACTTCGATGCATTTATTTATCCGCACTTGGAAAGATTTTACGACATGCAGCGGTAATTCGCTCAATCATGTTCTCGCGTGTTGTTGGCAGTTGATTATAAACTTCACCCTTCAAGTGACCCCACAAATAAAAATCAGGGGAGGTAAGATCTGGTGATCTGACAGGCCGAGCTACTGTACCACCTCTTCCGATCCACCGGTAGGGTACACGCGATCTAATATTTCTCGTGCTTTTCGATAATAATGAGCTGGACAACCATCATGTTGAAACCACATTGTTTGTCGCATGTTAAGGGAGAGGTCTGCAAGCAATAACGGAAGTTCGTTCTCCAAGAAGTTTCGATATTTTTCACTATTCAAATTGCCGTCGATGAAATACGGGCCAATGAGTTTGTCGCCAATTATGCCACACCAAACATTTACGTTCCAAGGGCGCTGATGTTCAACTTGATGTAACCAATGTGGGTTTTCGGTACTCCAATAATGCATGTTATGTCGATTGACTGCAGCGTGATTGGTGAAAGTTGACTCATCAGAGAACAATACTCTTGCAAAGAATTGAGGATCCTTTTGTATTTACAGAAGCGCCCATTGACAGAACGTTATTAAATTCTGAAAATCATCACCATGAAGTTCTTGATGCAAGGAAACACGAAACGGATGATATTTATTGGTATTCAATATTTTCCAAACAGTACTCTGACTTATTCCCGCGGTGCTAGGCGAATGGAAACGGACTAAAAACTTAAAAAAATGATGTGCTCCCAATCGCAGACTAGGAACTGAAGAACGATGTGCATCCAATGGAAGCAGATGACCATAAACTGAGAGCCGAAGTGCACGAAATGGAAGTAGACCAAGGAGTGGAGATTCGCAATTAAAAAAATGGTTGTTGGACTTTTTGGCATACACAAGACGCAATCGATTTCCGTTAATGACATCTAGCAATGTTTGTTCAATTTTGTATGTTTAAAAACTTTACAAATCTTCAAAAACTTATTTTCGTTTTTTATTTTGGAACGTTTTAGCAATAAGATCTTGGAAGAGTTATAACTTTTTTAGACCTATTTCATTATTTTTAAATGATATAAACGATATTATAGCAATTTGGAATTTGTTTGATTTGATATTTCTCTCTTTCAGAGGTTGGGTGGTGCTCACTCTTATAATTCTTACATAAGATAAGATTCTTTTATTTATTTTTATTTATTCCTTTGCCTATCTACCTTTCGGTGTAAGGCTTACATTACTAATTTTTATAGTATTCTCTCCACTTCTTCCTGTCCTTTGTTATTTCATTTATTTCTTCCCACGTGTTCCCTTTTCTTGTTGCCTCTTCTTTTATTACACTGTTCCATTCTCTTCTCGGTCTTCCTCTTTGTTGTTTTCCTGTTGCTCGTGTCTCGTATATTTTTTTTGTATTTCTTTCTTCGCTCATTCTTCTTATGTGTCCATACCACCTCATTTGTCCTTCCGTGATTTTTTCCTGTATTGGCTTTATTTGTAGGTTTTTCCTATGTGTTTCGTTCCTTATTCTGTCTCTAATTGTTTTGTGTTCGATTTTTCTTAGGAATCTCATCTCCATTGTATTAATTCTTTTTATTTGCTTTCCTGTCATCGTCCATGTTTCACTACTGTATGTTAGCGTTGGTCTAATTACTTTTTTCACTATCTCTGTTTTTGTGTCTCTTGATATTTCTTTTTTACTAAAAAATGTGTTTTTCAACATGTTATTGAGTTTTGCCATTTTACCTATTTTATCATCAATTTCTTTATCTAGTTTGCCATTACTCTGAATAATGGTTCCTAAATATCTATATTGTTCTACCTGTTCGATTTTTTTACCGTGTATTTTTATTTCGTGTCTCTTTGTTCCTTTGGCAATTATCATTGTTTTTGTCTTTTCATAGTTTATTTTCATGTTTATTTTCGTAAGTTCTTTCTCTATTATTTCCATGTTGTTTTGTAGGTCTTCTTCTGTTTCTGCAATTATTGCCATATCGTCTGCGAAGAGTAGTTCCGCTATTTTTGTGATTTCCAGTTTATAATATCCAACTTTCAGCATCTTCATTTTTTGTTTTGCTTTTTTCATCGCGGTGTCCAATACTATTGTAAATAGTAGAGCGCTTAGCACACATCCCTGTTTCACTCCTTTCTTCGTTTCGAATTCCTTTGATTCCTCGATATTTGTTCTTACTATATTTCTTTTATTTTTGTACATGGTTTTAATTACATTTATTATTTTGTTCTCTATTCCTCTTTCTGCTAGTTCTCTCCATATGTCTTCTCTTTTTATCCTGTCAAATGCCTTCTCGAGGTGTACAAAACATATGTGCATTTCCCTATTTTTCTTTATTAATTTTTCACTTAGTTGCCTAAGTATGAATATTTGGTCTAGAGTACTTCTCCCTCTTCTGAATCCGCATTGGCTGTCCTCTATTGTTGTCTCTAGTTTGTCTCTCATTCTTTTTTCTAGTACTCTGGTCATTATTTTGCTTGGTATGCTTGTTAGCGTGATCCCTCTGTAGTTTTCGCATTTTCTTTTATCGCCTTTCTTATGTATTGGTAAAATTATTCCTTTACTCCATTCTCTTGGTGTTTCCCCGCTCATTATTATTTCATTTATTAGTTTTGTTATTTGTGTTATTCCTTCCTTTCCCATGTATTTTATCATTTCCGGGGTTATGTCGTCGATTCCTGGTGCTTTCCCGTTTTTTAGCTTTTTTATTGCTTCTTTTACTTCTTCTTCCTTAATTTCCTCAAATTTTTCTGTTCGTATTTCCTGTGACTCTTCTTCCCGTTCTTGTGTTTCGGTATCTTCTTCTTCTTGTTCGGTTAATTCTTTGAAGTATTGTCTCCATCTTTCCAATATCTTGTCTTCATCCGTAATTATTGTTCCGTTTTTATCTTTTATGTTCATCATATTGTGTTCTTTTTTTTGTTTTAGTTGTTTTAGTGTTCCATAAAATAGTTTTTGGTTCTGCCTGAAGTTCTCGTTCATTCTTTTTCCGAAGTTCGTCCATGATTGTTGCTTGGCTTCTTTGATTAATCTTTTTGTTTCATTTCTCTTTTCTTTGTAATGTTCATAGTCTTCGCTTTTTTTAGTTTGTAGGTATCTTTTCCATTTGTCTTTTTTGTCTTTTATCTCCTTTTTGATTTCCTCTGTCCACCAGTTTGTCTTTTTCATTTCCTTGTTTCCTATTTTTGTTGTTCCGCAGCACTCCTCTGCCGCTTCTAGTATATTTCTTTTGAATGTTTCCCATTTTCCTTCTATGTTTGTCCTTATTTCGTTCTTCCTCAACTTATTTTGTAATATCTCTTGATATTTCTCTTGTATTTGTGCTTCTCTTAATTTGTATGTTTTTATTTTCTCTTTGACTATTATCCTCCTCTTGTCCAGTTTTTGTATTTCCTTCCATTTCATGTCTATTCATAATAGGTGGTGGTCGCTTCCTATTTCTGCTTGTCTTTTTACTTTTACATTAGTTATTTTGTTCCAGTTTTTCCTATTAATTAGGTAGTAGTCTATAATCGATCTTTCGTTTCTGTTTGGTTGCTCCCTTGTGTATTTGTGTATGTTTTTGTGCTTGAATTTTGTATTTGTAATCACGAGGTTGTTTTCAATGCATAGTTGTATTATTCTTTCTCCATTGTTGTTTTTAATTTCTTCTCCTTCTTTTCCCATTATCTCTTCTATTCCGGTATTTTGGCATCCTACTCTTCCGTTTAGGTCTCCCATTATCATTATGTGTTCACTTCCTTCATCTATTTCCCGTTGTATGTTTTCAAAGAATTTAAGATAAGATTCTAAGATTCTTAAAAACACCATCACTTTTTTTCATCCCCTGGTGCAATTTCACCAGAATTGCGAAAATTTGTATTTTATACGATTACAGCGCCATCTACTGGAAAACAAAAAAGTTTCAAACAAAACCTACGTATGTTTTTGTGGAGAATCCGAATCCGCTATAAAAAATCCCATTTGAAATTCGCAACTTGACCCACCTACCACCCCCAGGGGGTGGGGGTGATACCAATCATCCAATAGGCCCCTCTGAGACAAACAAATTTTATTCGAAACATTTCTTGATTCTTAGTTTTCAATATATTTAGTTGTCTCAAGATAAAAAAATTACCCTCTATATTAATATATTCTTGATTATAAATTATTATTAGACTTAAACGACAGAGTCTATTTGTTCGATATTCACTGGTTGTGCAACTTAATTTGAGGTTAAGTCGAAAAGTAAACACAATTGCAGTAGACTAAATATATCAAATTATATGTTTTTGTGATTCTGTATTTTTAATATTCAGCGATAGATGTTCAAACCCTATTAAATAGTTATCAAGTGCCCGCTAGTTATCACCTAAGTGAATCATTTTTTGTTTATTTTTGTTATCCCGACTTAGTCCCACCGAAGGGATCACGACCTCAGCGATACGTGCTGAGTTATTTTCACCACTGTTCTTATATGGCTCGGTGGATAACAACGTGACATACAATATAATAGAATATAATATATACAACTCTTACAATAGACTATACAAGGATTACGATGGGTTTATTCAGGAAATGTCAAAAATTTGCGGAGCAAGGGACCGTGGGTGCATCATCTGGTTAATCATCGTTTGTGCTCTGGAAAAAAGACTATATACTCGACATCCCAGAAAAATGAACCGCAGTCTCAAATATTGCCGAACACGTGCTCTGGAAAAAGGACCGTGACGCAAGATGCCAGAGTGAAAGGGAGTAACTACGGATTACAATGTTACTCCCTTTCGCTTTGACATTTTGCGTCATATTCCTTTTTCCAGAGCACCTGTTCGGCGAAGTTTGAGGCTGCTGTTCATTTTACTTGGCTATCGAGTATGTGGCCGATTAAAGTCCCAGCTGTTAGTAGTACACCAATTATCACTCTCATATCTATGCAATTGTTATTCAATCGCGTACAGTGAATGTATGATGGACATCGTCGTTCTCACTATCGCAATACTGAACCGATGAGAAGTTTTCCAGCCACGGATTTACCCGGCGCCGCCATCACGGCGAAGGTGCCAGGTATGGTTATTTGTTAAATAATTTTTATTGGATTTAATTGGAGCATTTTGTTTGACTGTTTAATATTTTACATTTGGATGTAACTTAATATATTACTTTATTCTTAAAATCGTCTTCAACATGCGCTAGCTTCAAAGTCCTGCAGAACCCTGTTTATCATCTTTTATTTTCGTTTTTTCAATGTTAATTTTTTTAATTCTAATGAAGTAATTAAGAGAGTATAAAAATAGTATGTCTTGAATTTAATTTTTTATGACTTTTTAACTCCAGCCACGGATGTTAAAAAATTTATAAAAATTGTTAACAAATTAACATCAGCAAAATAAAAATAAAAAGTGACAAATGGGGTTCTGCAGGACTTTGAAACTAGTGCATACTGAAGATGATTTTAAGAATAAAGTAATATATTAAATTACATCCAAATGTAAAATATTAAAGAGTCAAACAAAATGCTCCAATTAAACGAATATTTAGCAAGTTTCATATCCAATAAACAATTACTTAACAAATAACCATACGTGGCCATACGTCCGCCATCTCGGAAGCGCAGGATAAATCCTTGGGCAACTTCTCATCGGTCAATACTGACACCTGCTCAATGCTTTTGTACTTATTCTGGTCCTCCAAAGCATCTGTGCCTAGTAAGTAATTGAGTGAGATAAAAGGAAAAGTTTCTGTGTTTGCGGTCAATCCATGTTTTAATGTGCTTCCAGTGATATTGCCATCTATTAATGGCCTGCTTCCGCGCTTCCCGTTTGGTAACTAGCTTAGGTTGTAGAATCTCATGAAGGAAGAACCTACGGATTAACAGATTTTACACTTTCACAAATTTGCAACTTCATCATTACATGTTATTTTTAGCAGTCTGCTTCGTGCAACATCGTTTCATGTGCATTCTTTCTTAGCAAAAACAAAATAAATAAAGAATTCATTTATGCTATAATTATTTGGTTCTGTATGCTCTTGCGAATATTAGAACATAGGGGTGAGTGGTTCTGCGTCGTAAATACTCTTAGCCTTGAGGCAGTTCTCTCAGGTTGGAGCGGTGTATAGCAGCTTTGCTCTTGACATCGTAGACAGGAGTCACCATCTTCCCTCCCATGAGCCTCATATGCTTGGCATTAGACTGAATACAGCTGTAGCTGTGCATGTAGCAGCCTCAGTTGTGGCCGTTACCAGAGCGCTAGTCTTCAGGATCACCCCTAGGTATATTAAATAAAAATGATTTGAAAATAATTAATAAATTATTTTCACATTTAGCTCTGTGACTTTTGACTTACGTTACGTAAGTACGTTAAACAAATGCCCATTAAAAGAACTACTTCCCGGGCAAATACCCACGCCGGACATTGAATTACATAATGTACACCTGCTGTTGCACATCAATAAAATATTGCATAATGCAACAAAATTTTGATCCGAGAAAAATTTAATGTAAAAACAACAAAAGGAACGTTACATAATATAAGGCCATCTGCAGACTCGTATTTCGGGATCTATCCCTCTTCAGTACAGCTATGTCTTACACAATTTAAAGATGTTAAAATAAATCAATTAAAATTAATTCAAATACAATCAGCATAATTAAATCAGTTATATTAAATCAAATTAAACTAAATCAATTTAAATTAAATTAAACCAAATTAATGTGAAAATAATTTATTAATTATTTTCAAATCATTTTTATTTAATATATTTAAATAACTGTGACCAAGTGAATGAATACTGTTTTCTATTCACCCCTAGGTATTTAAGCGTCTTCGCTATTGCCACTTCGGCACTCAAAATCCTTAACTTTTCCTCTTACTTTCATCCATCTGATTATCATATAGGCTGACTACTTTGCTACAAACTTGAGGGTTGAATGTAACCCAGGGCCAGGACAATGTCACAGAATGGAGCCTCGGGGAACCCCTCGGTCTATTCACAGGAACTGGTAGCCATTCTTGTCCTCATACGTGACCTCTGAGGTTCCTAATGTATGGGGAAATTCCCCGTTTTAAGATTACTTTTTTAGAAATATTAAAAGTTTTGTAAATATTGTTTTAAGGAATTAATTGCTTATAGTTTTGGGTTTCCATCTACATTTTTTCAGAGATGTAATTTTTACAAAAAAATAAAAAATGATAATGTTATATATACAGAGGGTTCTCGCCTATAAACGTTTATCGATTTCCTATTGTTGAATTTTAATGAAATTTTTGCAATTTATGTAAACAAATGCACTCCGCGACAACTGATTAGCCTCAGAAAATAATATGCAATTAAAACAGTTATTTTAGGTATAAAGGCAACTATAGTATTTTTGATAATATAATAAGCTTACATAACAAGCGCATATGAAATAATTGTCAGTTTTAACGGAAATTAAATTTGAGTTGTAAGTTTTTCTGTTACAAAGCAACATCAGACTGCAACATCAAATTAGTCTCACAAATAAAAAAAAAACTTTGCATTAAAGAGTTAAGATAACTTAAATTAAAGAAAGTTAATTTACATTCATTTTAGAATCTAGTCAAAAAAGATTGCGGAAGAAATAGGAAGAATTAAAGCATTGCAGGAAGAAGGTTATTCTAATAGTAAAAATTGCTGACAGAATCAATAGAAACTTGCGAGTTGTAAATAGTTTTATAAAAAAATATGGAAAAACTACGGCAAAAATTACAGAAGTGGCATCCAAACTGCGACTACCGAGAGAAAACTTAGAAATATCCTACATGAAGCTTCGAGTTCGTCCTGTACTGCTAGAAAAATTAAGCAAGCCATTCAATCTACGGCCAGTTTGAGGACTGTACAAAGAATAATTAAAAAGTGTGTACATCTGAAGAGACGTAGATTATAGAAAAAGCTAGAACATAGACTAAACCTTGCGAGAAACCATATTAATTGGGTTGACCAGTGGCAAAGGGTTATTTTTACGGATAAAAAACCTGGATGGTCCTGATGGATATCTGTACTATTTCCATGATGTGCGAAAAGAAGAAAAGTTTGCGGCTCGTCATCGTAACAGAGAAGCCGGTTAATGGTATGGGGGGCTATTTTTTCTAAGGGTGTCGTACTCCTAGAAATTTTAAATTCAAAATGCACAAAGGTATAAAGACCAACCAACAAGAGTGAAACCTATCATAAATAGAACCATAGAAGGTTTACCATGGATTTTTCAACATGATCACCCTGCGATTTCACGCAAAAACAACACGAACTTGTCACATTTCAGTGAGAGAATTGCGGGCGACAAATGAGAATGTGCCAACTTTAACAGACGTTGCGCATTGTCGATCGCACGCGTGTCCCAACTCGCATCTCTAATCATGTGTCAAATTTATCTATGGAAGTTTTGTTTGCTATCTCAGCCGAGGCCTGCACGTTCTCCTGATTTCTTGCCCCTGAATTACTTTGTATAGGGATATGTTAAATGAAAAGTCATTAAAAATTATAAGTTTGGGTAATTAAATAAAAAGAATTTGAAAATAATTAATTAAAAAATCATTTTCTCTTTTGCTACTGTGACATAATGACTTATGTTACATAAATACTTTAACAAATGTCTAATAATAGATATTTGCTGTTGCATAACAATAACATATTGTATAATGCAACAATTTTTGAATCGAAAATATTTAATGCAAAAAACAAAAAATTAAAAAATAATATAAAAGTTACATAATATAAGGCTATCTGCAGACACGTGTTTCGGGATTTGATCCCTTGTCAGTACAGCTGTGCCTTGTATAATTGCAAAGTTGTTAATTAAATTAATTAAAAATTAAAAACAATGTGTTTTCTGAGATTCTCGATGTAAGTGAACACAGAGGTCATATCTGGACGGGCAGGTTGCTCCATAGTTATGCGTGATATCGATAAATTGTTTTGTTGTTTTTAATTTTTTGCATTAAGGCTGCGATTTTACGCCTAATAGACTGTGCGATGAGCGTCAGAGCGTGCAGTGGTTTTTACAAAATGTGTGTGTTTATTTTACTCCAACTTTGATTTTTCAACCTATCGGCAAACGTCTGAACTACTACTAGGAGCTGTTCCAAATAAAAATGACGGTGTCGAACTAAATTTGTTCTCATTGACAATTTTATAGGATTTATAGGAATGTGTTAAATATGGATATTAAGAAGAAGACTTTCCACGTATACTCAGATATATTTAATATAGATTAAATGTACTTTTGTAAATTAAATTAATATTTGTAAAATTATTTTTTTCACTTTTTTGTTTTTAGAAAATAAAAATTATCTGATGTCGTTTATCAGTAAATGAACTATATGCCTGTGTTTAATGTTTATTTTTTTAAAGACTGTATAACATTGTTAATCCATTAAAACAGAAACGTATTGGGGATCACAGCCATAAATATTTTCGATTCAAAAATTGTTGCATTATACAATAAAAAATATTGTATTCTTCCTCGTTTCATCAAGCTCGCGATCCTTGTATATAAATAACATCATCGAAATGAATTGTTTAAATCGGTTAGGTTTGTAAAAAGGTTTGTGATAGAAACAAAACATTGCTTACGTAATTTTTCATACGCTTAGAAATATTTGACATATCCTGCATTCGTCTATAGGTAGTCAACCATAAAATTATGAACAGAATTATTTATAAATTTATTATAATATTAAATTTAAATGAAAAATGAATAGAGCACAAAATTCAGAATTGTAGAGAGTGTTATGTAATACCGAACATGCTAGAATGTATTCAATGTAAATTTGCCTATGTTCGATTTGTTCAGGAACGCATCAAAGCATTGAGTGCGATGTGATTGGCTAATATTTCTAAAAATAATATAGTCAACCCAAACTACACCCTTCCCCGTCAAAAATGAATTACACTTGTCAGTTATCGCAAGCAAGTTCTGGCGCTTAAAGCAGACGTAGTCGAAAAGTTGGACATCTTTACGTATAAATGCCATACAATCTTTTTATCATCGTCTAGCATATTACTTGGAGCACGAAGGAGGTTATTTTTAAATTATTATTAAACAATATTTTTTTGTGTGATTAAATCGGGTTTAATCAGACTCGGAAATAAGTAACACAATATCTATTTATTTATTTACAGTACACTTAATACATTTATTAACATAACACTGTCACTATTTATTTATAACGGGATGTTGAGCACTCGGACGTTCGTGATAGACTGACTCCTGCAGCGCCACTAGCGCGCGTTTATATAGCGTGCTTGTTTCTCGAACTCTCCGGAACTTTCGATGACGCCGCGTTTACCGTCGCGCGCTCTGTAGAACATTCTACAGAGATCTTTTCAGTTTCTTCTTTCACTTTCGTTACAATAGATTAATTGAAAATTATTTATTGAGAACAAGTTGAATTCTCCATATTCTCTCAATATTATTCTCTCTTCATTTTAGTTATCATATGCAGCCATTTTCCTTACAGGGAATAAAACAATATCATTACCAAATGCAAATTTTAATTAAAATAATTCAAAAATATAATTGATATTTTTAATATTTAACCATTGGTAGTTCATATAATAATGGATATGAATAATTATTTATTTATTTAGTCTTATATAACATCTTTATATGTTCCTCTCTACTTCTCAGTGTGAGGTGGAATATGAATACATAATTAAAAATGTACCAATAAAGTAAATGAAAATACAGATCAAAATGAATAACTTTAAATTCTCAACTAGTTTCGAGTCAGCAGCCTTTTTTCAAGAGAATTCAAAATTTAATTTATTCAAATTTTGATCTGTGTTTTTATTTATTTTATTTGTAGATAAATTCATATTTGCTATCAGAATTTAAAAAATAATTAAGAAATTAATTTTCTTTGAATCAAGATATTGCTCCGCACTTGAAAGAAAATAATTAATTCCTTAAATCATTTTTTTTAATTTAGTTAAAACTACAATAAACATATTTTTCCATTATTAACCCATTCTACCACTATTAATATGACAATTTGTTAATTAAAAACACTAATTATTACAACTTTTATTTTAAAGAAAGTTTTTAATTTTATTAAAACTATATTTTTTTGTTGTTTGGATATTTCTTTATTCTTTAACTCTAGCCAGTTTTGAAATTTATTCTGACATTTCTCATATTCCCACCGTGATTCACTTTTCTTCTTCAGTATTTATTTAGTCTTATATAACATCGTTATATGTTCCTCTCTCCTTCTCAGTGTGAGGTGTTCTTCTTCAGTAATGAACTTATTTTACAAAGCCTGGACGGGTTTTGTTTGCCAGGATTTGGAGGAATTTGTCCCGGAAAATTTACCCATTGCATTCTCCTCCAGATACCCTTCCTCACCTCTTGTATGGTAGCTTAATATAATATGCTTTCTGCAATACCTATTCTATAGTTGCTATATGTCAATTTTTGCACATGATAAAGTTATTGGCAATGATTTTTATACATAAAATGGTTACGACGAGAATCACTTTTCTACCAAGCAAAAAAAAAAGAAGTCTCATGGAGCCAAATCTAGACAATAGGGTGGGTGGGGCTGCAATTCGTAACATAATTCGACCAGTTTTGCTGTGCCAGGTGAACTGGTGCATTGTTATGGAAAAAAAGGACTTTTTTGTCAAAAGGGGCGGTATTTTAGTAAATTGAATCGGGTATAGTATTACCCTGTAATTGTCCTTCCTTTCTCCAAATAGTCAGAGAAGAATCCCAAAAATCAGTGGCCATGACTTTTCCGACCATTGAAATTGTTTTCGGCAAAACTGCACCAAGTTTTGATTTCAGGTGAAATCTACTGTTTTGACTGTTTTTTCATTTTTTGGCGTATAGTGATGGATCCATGTTTCATTAACAGTCACAAAACAATGTAGAAACTCTTTTGAATTACACTTAAACATGCTCAAACAGTGCTCCAAAGTTGTCATGTGATTCCGTTTTTGATATACTGCTAGCGAATATGACACCTATTTCACCGATAGCTTTCTCATGTTCAATTTTTCATGTACATTTGGTACGCGTTCAAATGAAATGTGTACAATGTTGGCAATCTCTCTAATATTAATCCAACAATCTGTTATCACAATATTGATTGGATTCAATATGTTTTAATACTTAATTTTAATTACAATTAAAAGCGTTTGTATTTGTTCAAGATTTTTTTATATTGCTATATATAAAAAAAAGTGCTAAATAAATTCTTTTTGTACTATTCAGATGTTAAATAATTATCACTTGGTTTTGTTTTACTTTAATATCATGGAATTTATTAACCATATCCTCCCTAGTCACCTTAATCAGATAGCTTCATCACAATGGATGTTCGGCCACGCTTGAATTCATTAAATCAATATCTGATAGTGATTATTGAAGGTGAATGGTCCTTATAAATGGCATGCAACTTCCCTTTGACTTCTTCACATTACTTACACTGTACAGTAAGTAGCACTCTATTACAGTGTAAGTAATTTTTGCAGGGATTGATCGAATTTTATTGATCATCGCCAGAAATTTTCCTCGCTTAATTTCTTTGTAATTAATGCAATCTCAATAAATTAGATTACATTTTAATCAAAGGCATAGAATTTAATTTAAACCGTTATTTTGTAAACAATTTAATTTAAATGACTGAAACTTGATTAAAACAGGACAATAAATAAAATAAAATATATGACAAAACATAATAAACAAAAACAATAATTCTAATTTTAATGAATTAAGCAATTGAATTGTAACAATTTTCAATGTACAACATTGAGGTGTAATTTAAATTCAATTAAATATAAAGAAAAAGAAACATCTCTGATGAGATTTGAATCCACGTTCCCCGATTGCCGGACTGTATAATTAAAATATTTTTATATAATTTCTTTATATGCTTTAATAATTAATGAGTAATTCAATATCCTAGTGAAACATTATGAAGAAGAATTATAAATTAAATTTTCTCTAAGGTGAATAAAATAAATAAAAGTGGCACTAAAGAACCTCTGTTCAGTAACAAGATTTTGTATTTATAATTGATTCAATGTGGTTAATAAATTTATATCAATATATTCACATCGACACCTCACACTGAGAAGTAGAGAGGAATATATAACGATGTTATAGAAGACTAAATAAATAAATAAAATATTCACATTGTCTGATGAGTTTCTAAAATTATTCATGATGAATTAAAGACGATGCAAGCGCCACCTTTTGCCTAAAAAAATTATGACGAATTTATTGTAGGTGCTAAATTTTACAAAAATTCACTATTTTTTGTTTTAATTAATCAATTTTGCATAAATAAATTATTAAAATAAATATTTATAATTAATAAATTCTATTTATTACAATAATTAATTTCATTTTAAAAAAATACATCACTTAAGAAAAGAAAATTATATTTAAACACAAATAAATCTACACATAACACGCACACAAACATTTATCGTAGTTAGGAAAATTGATCGAGTAGATGAATTTTTAATGATTTTTTGGTTGGTAAATGTTTACTTACTTACGTACAAACCTCACATCCTCGTAGTGTAAATTATGTATTATTACTCATTAAAGAAGTAAATGTTGGTTTGATTTGCACAAGCATTTTATTTAGTGTATTTTTGGGTAACGTATAGAGAGAAACTTTTTACTTAGTGCATTTGTTGGTTCGTAGGTAGGTAGCTAGATCAATAGAAGGTGTTGTTGGTTAAATAGAACTTCAAAAGGGTTATATATATCCTTTACTTCATTTGTTTCTTTAGATGTTGAATTTATATTATAATTATTAGATGAAAAATATTTACTATATTGATAATATATATTGATATACACGGTTTGTTAATGAAATTTTTAGAATTTTTTTTTCTGCAGTAACGACTAATCAAAACTATTAATTATGTTATATTGATGTAAACATAATTTAAAGAGGAATCAAATAAAAAAAAATTATATATAGGGTGTTCCATTTAAAATACAAAGTTTATATCTCATTTTGTTTGTTGTCCCAATCAGGTTGATTGTTTCCACTTTTGTCTCTTTTTACCTGAACCACCTCGGTCTTCCCTTAACAAAGTTTATATCAATTCCAGGAAAATGGAACACCCTGTATATATAAAAATTATTTTACATTATGCGTCTTCAGTAGCCGAGCAAGTTTTATAAATATTAATTAATGCTTAATGTTTAGCGTCATGTGAGATATCGAAGACAGGTACTTCGGTGACTCACTCTGTATATAAATTTTGGGGATTCGTAAAATATTTAATTATGGGTGTAAATTAAGAAAAATATTAAAGTTTTATATCTATTGCTAACTTCACATCTGTAAAATTTTTTTTATGTTTATGTTGCTCAATGGGCAGCTAATGATACTTAAGTGGGCAATAAAAATATTTCCAGTTTCTAAAAACATTTTAAATAATAAAAATATATGTACATATATTTATAATATTCCAGTGGATTCAGATGAAAGCATGTAATTGAATCTTACTTGGGCTTACTTTTTATTCTTTCCGATTTGCCAGTTTGCACCATTGTTTTCATTGTTTGCCTGTTTTTTCAGTACTACACACATCGGCCAGCCTGGCTCTGAACGAGAGTTGGGACCCCGACGTCAGGGACGACATGGAGATGATGCTGAACAAAATCGTCCCCGAAGGCTTGGCATATAGGCATTCGTGCGAAGGTCCAGACGACATGGTAAATATATTTTAATAAAAAAAAATCCTGTCCTTCAATTTTTTGTAAATACTAAAAACTAATATATCTGATATTAGTTTATAAAAGATAGACACTTGTTAGTATTGTCGGGATATAATCCGCGATTTCCCGTGCTGATGGGTGCGACCCTCGAGACCCGGTTAATGGTGGCTACGTGTGTAAAGACGAAGAGGACTGGGACAGCGACTACATGAAAATGGCCAAAAATCTCGGAAATCTATCTCTTTCTTAAAATTTTGGGGGTAAGGGGAAGGAAACCGAGGCGCACTCGGGAAGCAATCCATTATGAACACTAACCGTATTGTCTGGGTGTCAATTGCGGTGTCGTACCCTGTTAGTGCATTGTTCAGGGCGGTAGAGCCCCGAGGCAGGTAGTAAAAGAAGTCCATCTGTTTTCAGTCGGTGCGCGGCGTTATCTTATAAATAACAATAACTCCTGTGTTTTCCATTCGTTCGCATTTTTAAATTTTATTTTGATGAAGTAATTACGATTAAATTATGTAATATTAATTGTAATGCATTGACATTGTTCCGAATACATGTAATATAATAGAATGGAATATGATTTCCATTAAAAGAAACATTCAATTGTAAGTGATGTAAAATATATTAACTAGGTTTGAGTTTAATGTTATTAATTTAATGGTAATTCAGAGATATACAATTAATTGTGAAATATTAATTTATTGAGTTGTTTCTTAAATCTCGAATTAATTAATTTTCTTTTTAAAATTAACATTTTATATATTTTAAACAAAAAATAATACTCCACTCAATTTAAAATATCTAATATGGAAAGTTTCCGATAATCAGGTTGGTTATATTAATTTTATTGCATTTGAACGGGAATTCATTTAAGCGAGATAAGAAAATATCAAATTGAATTATATCTGTAAGAAACACTTTCTAATTAGTATTAAAAGAAAATATATTTCTGTCTTTTTGTTCTTTTTAAATGCATAAAATGTTATGTTTATTGAAAATGTAAACAAATTTTGAAAATATATATCATTTTGATTGTTATCAATCCATATTTATTTTGAAGCAACCATTACTTTTCTAATCTTCTATTAAAATATCTCAAAATTACAAAACAATCACTTTTTAATTGAAACGCCGTAATTTTATGGCGAAAATATTTTTTTTTAAAAAAGTTATAATCCACCATCACAAAAAATACAAATAAAATCCAGTTACTATAAAATAACAAAATTACAGCAAATAATGAGAATTTATTTTCTCTATCTGTCAGTTAATTAATCGATATTAACCTTTTTTATTAATCGCACTATAAAAAAGACTTGTTATATGTATACAATATTTTAATTTGATTATTATCGAAAAAAAATATTATTATTTTTTTTTTTTCAAATTAAAATATTGTATACAGGTAACAAGGGTCAAGATTTAAATCTAAAAGAATATAATAATATATGCGAATAACATCCATGTTAACACCACGGTAAACAAGAAAATACTGATAAGTTTACAAAAAAGTAACCTTCAATTTCATTTTTTATTAGCCCCAATAAATATTAAATAAATTTCAGAAAATGTCCATCTTTTTCAAACGAATTCGGGTATTGGACTTTCCGTAAAGTTTCCAGATGTTTTATTATTTGGAAAACCAACCAAAAATATTGTAATATTAAATGTTGTATTATTATCAGCATTGAAATTGTGCATTTTTTATTTTTTGGATGGATTATTTGAATTGGCAAGAAAATGAATTGCGAGCAATTTAATTATTTTAATAATGAAACTCGAAACCTTTAAACTAATAATGCAGCAGTGTGATTTTATCATCGTTAAATTTAGTCCTAAATTGATAGTTCATCATGTATGTACTATTTAAATGCGATAAAACGTGCTAATGCTTAACCTACCACCGAATGTGATGACATTTCATATATAATGTAATTATTAATTATAAAACGCATATGTACATTCATTCATTTACATACATAATAGTAACAATATGAAATTCTAATTTCAAAAATTTATATCTTGAAAATATTTGCAGAACTGCTATTTATAATATATTTTTTTTATAAATCTATCTTCGATATAACTCAAAAACTAAAAATGATAAGTAAAATGTAATAATATATTCGAAGTCTGAATAAAATGTTGCTTTGAGAAAGTGTTAATTATGTTTATCTATTTTTAATAATAACGGAGTTAGAGGCATCATTGAAAATTTTGTTTTTATAATAATAGAATAATACTTTCTTATAAATATAATTTCATATTTATATATACACGTAACATTGAAAATTGAACCAAACTTTTAATTAATCAAATTTAAAAGAAACTAAATAAACCATAGTATAATTAACAAATGTATTTAATAAATTTTCGGAAATAAGAAATGACGCTCTAAAAAGGGGCAAATAAGGGAAACTACCTGCTATTCTAACCGATGGGGTCATAAATTAAAACATCAGCACCCCAAAAATTGTGGTTTCTTTTCTTCCGTTATCCTCCGCCGTTTGTAGAGGCTGTCTCTCTTTAAACATTTCGAGTTTGGCCATTCTCATGAAGCCCTCTGGGACATCACCTCCACATTTAAAATTCGGTCCCGGCGTGAGGCATGTAAGCCCGTCAAAACAAACACTTAACACATAATTTTCAATAGATTTATTGTTTTCTCAAATGCCATAAAAAAAGTGAAGCAGGTAGCGAAATTCAGAGGGATGCTAGAAGTCAGAAAAAAGAGGGTGGAATCAATAGCCAGATGCCTACAACCTCATTAATATTCCTTTTTTTTTTAGATTGTCCTACAGGAACAGGATCCCGGTCCCGTTAACTCAGCGTATTTGTTTTTATATATCTATGTATGTTGTATATCAAAAATTAATGTGGTTTCCTTCCATAAAAAAAAAAAACACCATTATTATTAAGGAAATGAAACAAATAAAAGACACATTTTTAGGGCAATTTGTAATCGGTCGGAAAAATGAGAAGTAACATTTTGAAAGCGAATGAATAGGAAGTCCCGCTTCTCTTTGAACGTTTTGAAAAATTGTTTTTCCTGTAGTTTTGGTATTATATAAAAAAAAAAAAAAAAAAAACAAGTTCAGTTCATCTTGAGATTTGAATTAAGATGGAAGTTATCACACATTCATCGAAAACATTTTTAATGTACGAAAATTTTATTTATTTGAAAAAAAATCAGGAAATGTAAATGTTTATTTTACATGAATCATCGGCAACAAGATGGTATTATAATTATAGGAAGAGATCACAATCATGCTCTATGCATAAATATTTAATATTTCTTTATTTAATACAAAAAAATACAGAACATAAGCGATAAATAAAATCAAAAGGCAGTGTTAAGAAATTAACGATCATCATATTTTATATTTTAAATTTTCATTTCAATTGAAAATTATTACATTCTATTGATTGATTATAATTAAAAGCGTTAAGGAAACCCAGTACAATATTGTTGTTTTACTAAGATTTCTGTATTTTGTTTAATTTATTGTCGAGTCTCTAATCTCACGGAGCTTAAAATTTTAAAATATCTTTTGACAATATATATTTGGAAACTCCCTTAGAAATTGTTTAAATTAAGCACCCCAAGGTTATGTTAAATTTACAAATTGAAATTTATAAGTTATTTTTTTTTAATTTCAATGTATAAATTTAACATAATTATGGTTAGCATACTAGCTTAGTACAATTATTCTACATCACATATTGTCATTATAATTCTTTTCTAACTTTTCATCATAAATGTTGCATTCGTGCAAGAAAAAATGTAATGATTTTTATTTATGGTGAATGTAGAAGAAATTTCGACGATGCTGTCAATTTGTATGCTCAACGTTTTCATAAAACAATAAAAAAATCGTTACATTAATAACTGTACTAATTTAATAAAATGCTCAGCCACCATTCATCTAGCGTATGGATAACTATAATAAAATATAAAAATAGTTAAAAAAAAAAACTTTACCTAACGTTACTATATTAACATTTGTTGAATATTTGATATATTTTTATTCGTATTCGCTAAATTTGCGAATACATTATAAAACATTAACAAATAATGGAAAAAAAAAACGGAACATTAGCGATAAATAAAATCAGGGGTCATTGTTAAGGAATTAACATTGTATTTTATATTTTAAATTTTCATTTCAATGGAAATTAATGACATTCTATAATTACAAGCGTTAAGGAAATATCTAGTAAAATAAAAGATTTAGTGAGATTTCTCTAACACAAGCGTTAAGGAAATATCTAGTAAAATAAAAGATTTAGTAAGATTTCTCTAAATAAATTTATAAATATCTTTTGGCATTATTGGAAACTCCCTGAACAATTATTTAATCTAAGCATATTAAGGCATAATAAATAACAAACTCTTTGAATTATTTTTTATAAATGTATTTACTATTCTCGAATTGTTTATTATTTACAATGTAATATATTTTGTTTAAACGGTTGCTGAAAGTGTTTCAAAAATATGTTGCCAAATATACGATACGATATTTTTTAATTTATCAAATTTTCTCCGATTCAATACTCGGCAATACATTAGTAACAAATAATTATATTTATTCATAATAAATTAAAGACGACGCAAGCGCTACCTTTTGCCTAATTTCAAGTGGCAATTATATTTATAGTTGAGAATAAAAAATATATTTATTTGAGATAAATAGTAAGATATATATCGATATGTCTTTCGTTGTTTCCCAATAAATGGGAGTATTAACTGTATAAATGTAAGCGAAATAGAACAATCAGTTCTCGTACAGTGAGCTTGTAACTTGGGCTTTTGAAAAATGAGCGAAAAATGTCCAAATTTACGATTTTTTTAGGCAAGCACGAAACCGTCGTTTTATTAATTTTTGAGTAAAATATAGACAAATCCTTCCTGAATCGTATGCTTTAAGTCCCAATACTCTATCTCTTATGTGAACAACATTGTCGTAGTTTAATCACCATTACGTCCAAAAACGTCGATACGCGGGGTCGAGTTTAAACCGTTCCCATAAGACTCCACGTAAATACGATTGAAATGGCCTTAATAAACTGGAAATGATTTTTCTGTCAAAATAAATATACCACGCTCTTTCTAACATGAAGAGAGTATTTGTAATTTTTCCAGATTTTTTTCAGAACAAAAAAAAAATTTTCATAGAAATTTGAATATTTTGTTGAAAAAAAAGTGGATTTTGGAAAAAAAAAATCAAAACTCGGAATAATAAAAAGTTTTGCTTTTCAAAAAAAAAAAAATAATAATAATAATAAGGTAAAAATAATATGTTTGATATAAGGCATGCTTTTTACCAATGAAAGAAATTTAAGTTTTTTTTTTTTCTGTTCATTTAAACAAAAGTATAATCTTTGTATCTGTATAATTGATGATAATACTATTATTTGTAAAATAATAAAGTTTCTTCAGTTGTTAAAATGTATGATATTTGTTGTAAAATAAAATAAAAATAAAATAACTGGAACTAAAGGCATCATTTTTCCGATGAATCTACTTTTAAAACTACCTTCCTTTTATCAGTGGGAATACCTTAAACAGATAATTATAAAAACTATATTAACACGAAAGAGTATAGATTTATGCAAATGTGGACATAAATTAATTTGAAGTTTTTAAGTTTTAACAATGAAATTAAATTATTCTGATATTAAGCTTAAATTTGGTATTTAGCCTTATTTTGGCATTACAAATAACTTTTTATATTTTGTGTCAGTTGTTGATATTAAGCCGCTTTACTCTTTGCCATTTTTATTCTTTCATTGGTTATGTTAAACTTGAAATATCTTTATGAAAACATTATTTTTATGTAGAATAACTTTTTTATATAGCATTAATCCATAGTTGATATTTGTAACTGATAAATTAAAACGTCACATTTTATTTGACTTTTTTATAATTGGTGTTTTATGTTATTTTTAGCCATTACCGCCAAATTTATTCAAGCCTTAGCTCTTTGGTATTTTTATAATATGATATGGCTTATAAATAAATGATTAATACATTCTTATTGTTAATAAATAGATAATCACGTTATTAAATCCCTGGGAATAATAATATAAGAAATTGATTTACGTTGGTACGTTTTTATATACTTTTTTTCAATTTAAATACGGAAGAACGCATACAATTCTAAACTAAATCACAAGTATACAATACAAACGACATCTGGCTTTCGATGAGCGTTCACCCGCGTCATTTTGTGTCACCCGTTTCTACTTTTTTCTGACCATTTCGAAAATCCATAAATCTATTTAACGGATGTGTTAAGTGTTTGTTTTGAAGTGGATACACGATCCGCTCTCGGGGTGGTAAAAATTGTGTGGAAGTTTGGTCCTGGTCGCAAGACGAAGAGTGCACAAATTGTTTTTAAATTATTATCATTTGGATTTTTGTTTAAGTTTTCAATTTTTTTTATATTATGTAAAAGGTGTTTACCGTTAATAAAGGTGTAATTATTATAAATTAAAAATAGAATCAACTGTTTTAATAAATGAAACACTTTTTTACTTTGTTTGTATAACTCGGATTGTTTTATTGTTGACTATAGTTTCGACAACCTTAACATGTCATTATCAAAACAAAAGTTATACCAACAAAGTAAAAAAGTGTTTCGTTTATTAAAATTGAATTACAATGTATAACAAAGTAGAAGCCTCAACAATTAACAAGAATCAACTGTTTTATAAAAAAAGTTTTATAATTTAATCAAACTGATTGAATTGTATTTGTTTTAGCCGGCGCACGTGAAAGCGTGCTTCCTGGGCTCGTCGCTGACGATCCCGATCACGGAGGGCAAGCTGAACCTGGGCACGTGGCAGGGCGTATGGCTGTGCGAACACAGGGACCACGCGGGCTCGCGGAAGCTGCTCATCACCCTGAACGGCTGCCTCAGAGACTCGTCCTGCACACCCTTGTCCCCCGTCAGCCCAATGGCCAGTACCTCCAGTTAGGGAAGGAACTCGGGGCATTCACTCTCCAAGCACTGAATCGCCTCGAGTCTAAACAAACCAAAAACAAACAAATAAAGAAACCCTCCACATACAAATATATACACTCGTGTATATAAACCGTGGTTAACATTTGTTAGTGTCACAACAACAACAGAATGAGAGAAACACGACAACAACACAGACTTAAAAAAATCTATGACAATATGTACATATGTGTACATTTACTTTTCCATTAGTTTTTCTTTTAGTTTTTTTTTATTTTTAAATTTAAATTGCGTTCCAATTTGTAATTAATCTTAGGTTAAACATTATTTAATAGACGAAAATGTTGTTTAGTTTTTATTCGAGATTTTTTGTATATCTTGTTTCACCCCAAAGGCTAATCCTTTAACACAACAAACATTAATACTAACAATTTATTTCTTATACATTCGTAACAACAAAAATAATTAATCCTTATAAAAAAATCTTAGAATCCAAATAAACATTCCACAAATATATTAATTGGAATTTTATTAATTTATATAATTATGTTTTAAAACTAAAATAATTATATAAATTTAAAAAAACAATCTTTTTTGAATTATTTGAAAATGCATTTATGAAAATATTATTATACAAACCATTTACAGTTCCTTAAAATGTTTCTTTTAAAAAAAATTTAAATATCGTTTTTACCAAATGTGAGTGTAAAGAAGTAATTATAAAAAAAGAAAGTTAGTTGATATATTTAAAATGTGAATAAAACACTTGTTTTGATTAAGAATAATAATAAATCTTTATTCCACCCAAGTAACAGAATTATTTACATTAAATAATTTTTGTTGTTAAACATAAAATATGATTATCCCAGCGAAAAAACCTCTGGTCAATAGCCCCAGAATAAGTTAATCATGTTTTATGTATAACAACAAAAACATATAATGTAAATAATTTTGTTATTTGTATGAAATAAAGGCATGTTATTGTTATTATGATTGTTTTGTTCTGGAATTGGCTAGCAATCAGAGGTCTCTATTTATTTTTCTCCAACTAGTATTTTAGTTAGAATAATCTATAACTAAAACAAACAAAGTGTTTTATTTAAATATGTTATTATTATTTAACCACAGTGAAACTTACACGATTTGCGCGGTTTTGTATTAAAATTACGGATTTTAGAAATATTCGGGGCTATTCCATTTGGAATATGTTAATTTAAACATGAATGAAAGATCTATAAATATATATCTATTATAAAAGCTACACCCCTACACCACCATTATGGTAGATGGGGATTTTAGATTATATATATATATATAAAAGCTGCCAGATATGGCGAAAATGAGAGATCTACCAGTCTCGGCATTGCTAGCCTATCTTGATGAGGCAGGCTGGCTGTGCTGACACTGGATCCAGATATCCTAAAGGGAGGAAGCATTAGGGATTTAATTAGGCCTACGTGTGCCTGTGCAACAAGCGCACCTCCCACAAAACCGTAACCGTAAGCTGCATAGACTGTGATGTAAAAAAATAACTTAACATTTCCCATTCAGAATAGCTCGGAATAAATAAAGATTTTTTTTAATAACTAGCTTAAGGCATAAAAACAGATAACAAAAATACAGAATAAAAACTTAGGATTAAAAATGGGATTTAACACGGATACGACCGAAGAACGTGATGTTGTTTGTTTTAAAGCTGAGAACTGACTCTCTTGTTAAAAAATAAAACACAAATTTCCATTAGTTAGTAAAAGTCGGAGTATAAAGCGTGAAGAAAATGAGAAAAATATATAAGTTAAACAATAAAAGAAGAAAAACTCTACACTGGTTAATGCCGGTAAATGAGTGTCGATTATGAATGAATGAATAAAAAAAGAAACATATGGCTGGAAGTTTTTTGAGGTGGTTTGGGGTGTATACAACTTAATCCTTCACCTGAGGATTATCTCGAATTGAGACTAATTACGCATGTTCGGCTCGGCGTACTTTGCAACTCAAGAAAAATTTAACAATAGTTTATTGCCCTTCAGTCGTATCCAAAATTAAAGAAATACACAAAATGCCAATAAAAAACACAATGAAATCTATCAACATCTAGCACAAACACACGGATTAGTCACGAACTTAATTATATATATATATATATATATATATAATCCCGACACCAATTGGTAAAAGAGGACATCGATTATATATATATATATATATATATATATACAAGGTGTACAGAAAATGAGTGAAAAGCTTTGCGTAGCGTGACTCTTTGACTAATTTTTAGATAAGAATATTAACGAAAATAAGTCACACGGTCCTTCCTTAAGCCTCACGGGCCACTTAAGAGAACTATACATTTGGCAACGCTGGATCAAACACGTGTGCATTTATCCTGTTTATAACTGCTACATCATCCACTGGAGGTGTTGCATACACCTTTTCTTTTACAAACGAGCGCGCGTCGTTGCCAGATCTATTTTCATTAAAAGAATGCTTCTGATGAAGTTATAAAATTGTAAAAATATCCGATTTATTAATCATTTACATCAATAGAATTATACACGTGTCTAATTGATTGTTAATGCTATTGATTTTTTATTTTGGTTTAGAAACAAATCCTATCAGAAAGATCGAGCGGATCGATCTCTTGCAAGGATCGAGCAGTCGATCTTTTTTTATCGATCTTGCCTATCACTAATTATTTTGTTATATAACACACCTATTTACACTTTTATTACACTGCATCACACTTTTGTTGAGTTGAAACGGCAATTAATTGAGAGGAAAATATTTTCTCAAAAATATGACATTCATTGTGCGATAAGCGAATGGTACATTAGTTCTCAATATTCACGATAGATGGCCAACAACAAGTAGTATCCCACATTTTCTTTTAAAATTAAATTTAAACACTTGAGAAAAATAACTTGTTTATAATGAGAAAAATCCTGTTTTCTTTCATTTAATCTGTAAATAACCTAGACATCGCCAAACCTAAACTTACACCATTAAAAAAAAATGTTTGTTTTGTTAAAATCTTTTTATATATAGAAAATCTTTATTTCTGAGAAATACATTAAATTACATTACAATATTTACATTACAATCATAAACCTCTAGTTAAGCCTCAGAAAATGGCTATCGACCATCGGTCTTTCTGCCTAAATCTTTTTAATTTTCTTATTTCGGTGTTGTAATCCCTGGAAAATTTACTACTACATTTCTAATTTAACCAACTCTCAAGCTCAATTAAGGTTAGCAATGGTGCGCTATTAATTTAGAACAAGCTGTATGGGTAAATGCTTTAACTTCAAATTCCTGGTATAAAAATATTACAATTTAATCAAACATATCTATTAACAAAATTTACTGTTAGGCCGGAATTCATCTTCAACAACACAAATTGTAATAATAGCGCAATGCGCCATCCGTTGCCGAATTCAATGTAAACAAAATAATATGAAATCGAAGATCTTTTTTATCATGTTGATATATACAGGATGTAAAGAAGATTCCAGGACTGTCAAATAATTCTAGAAATATGAGAAATATTAAGTATGTGCCATGTGATAGAGAATTTTATCCTCTAGAGTGCTTTGATTTTTTCTTTTTTTTACATTTTTTTGGCAACAGGGAACAAAAACAAATAAAACGTCACATGTGCAATTTTGATATACAAGGTGTACAGAAAATGAGTGAAAACCTTCAGGTAACTCAATTCATTAATTAATTTTTAATAGAAAATCCAAATGTTGTATGGTTCTTCATTGAGGCTCACAAGGTCTTCGGAATTTTAAATATGTGACTATAAATTAGTATTGTTTTTTAAATATTTTGTAAAAAATCAATAGCATTAACAATCAATTAGACACGTGTATAATTCCATTGATATAAATGATTAATAAATCGGATATTTTTACAATTTTATAACTTCATCAGAAGCATTCTTTTAATGAAAATAGATCTGTTAATGATGCACGCTCGTTTGTAAAAGAAAGGGTGTATGCAACACCTCCAGCGGATGATGTAGCAGTTATAAACAGGATAAATGCAGCGTTGCCAAATGTATAGTTCTTTTAAGTGGCCCGTGAGGCTTAAGGAAGGATCGTGTGACTTATTTTCGTTAATATTTTTATCTAAAAATTAGTCAAAGAGTCATGCTACCTAAAGCTTTTCACTCATTTTCTGTACACCTTGTATAATTGCATATAATTATATATAATTCAAATAAAATTATTCTTGAAATCGAAAGAATTTTCATGTCAGGTTGTATAGAAAATTCCAGGACAGTCAATTAATTGCAATTAGGTAAAATTAAACACGTGGTTTACAATAATTGTGAAACAAACCACTTGTTTAATTTTACCTAATTGTTTAAACATGTTTCACCAAGTGTTAAATGAGAAATTAATTCAAGAGTCAATCAATTAATTCTAGAAATATGAGAAATATTGAATATGTACCATATGATCGAAAACTTTTCTCCTTTAAAGTGATTTGATTATTTTCTTTTTTTTTACATTTTGTTGGCACTAGTTCATAAAAACAAATAAAACGTCAGATTATCTATCAAATCAAATAAAATTCTTTTTGAAATTGAAGAACTTTTATGTCACGCTGATGTATACAGAATGTATAGAAAATTTGAGAACTGTTTAATAATTCTAGAAATACGAGAAATATCGAATAATTGATTGATGAGGCTGATAATTGTTGAAAGTTCATAATTACTTATATTAAATAACACTATTTAGTCTTTCAAAGTCTATTGTAATATCGCTACAATTGTTTCACCACACTGTGGCTTCTTCAGGCGAAGAAAGCATTTCTTCATTTCTTATGCGAAGCCACAGTGTGGTGAAACAATTGTAGAGATATTACAATAGACTTTGAAAGACTAAATAGTGTTATTTAATATAAGTAAATATTGAATATGTACCATATGACCGAGAATTTTTCCCCTCTAGAGTGTTTCGATTTATCTCTTTTTTTTTTCATTTCGTTGGTACTAGTGAATAATATTAAATAAAAGGCAACATGTGTCATTATTTATCAAATCAAATATAATTCTCCTTGAAATCGAAGAACTTCCATCTCACACTGATGTGTACAGGATGTATAGAAAATTCTAGGACAGTCAAATAATTCTAGATATATTGAATATGTACCATATGACAGAATTATTTCCTCTAGAGTGACAAATTTAAAGACTGTTATTCTTTACTTCACAATATATTTTTATGTTAAAGTTGTTATTGATAATCAGCACTTTGTGTCTCGAAATGTACATCTAACATAAAAATAAATTGTGAAATAAGGAATTTTTATTTTATTTAGTCTTATATAACATCTTTATATGTTCTTCTCTACTTCTCAGTGTGAGGTGGAAGTAAGGAATAACAGTGTTTAAACTCGTAAAAACTCAAAAAAACATTCAGCGATCCTCTGGAGTGCTTCGATTTTTTAATTTTTTCCATTTTGTTGGCACCAATGAATAAAAACAAATAAAAAGTCATGTGTATCATTATTTATAAATCAAAGCAAATTCTTCTTGAAATTAAAGAACTTTCATGTCAAGCTGTATAGAAAATTCCAGGACAGTACCATATGACCAAGAACTTTTTTCCTCTAGAGTGCTTGTTTTTTTTTCTCTCTTTTTTTTTGCTTTTTGTTGGTACCACTGAATAAAAATAAATAAAACGTCATATGTGTCATTATTTATAAAATCAAATTCTTCAATTTTCTGGAATAACATAACCGCGCTATTGGTTATGTTATTCCATGGATGTTAATCCAATGACTATATACTTCATAGGACTGATATGAGCAATTATATGCAATTTTCCATGTTACGTTGCATGGAGGAAAGTGCAGTTAATTTAAACTGTAACAAGAAGATAGTAACGTTTGATTGGATAAATAATTGACTATTTTAAGTGAAATAAGTAAAAAAATATATATTTATGTGCATCTAATTACAAAACAAGCAAGAGAAGAATTTATGAAGTTGCTTTAGAATTCGTCTTATTATTTGTAACTATATTAAAATAATACATTTTTTTGTTATGTACCGGGTGTCTAGATAAGAAAGGTCACCGGCAATATCTCAGGAACTATGAGTGCTAGAGCTTTTAAATAAAAAAAATTGTTGATAGAAGTGATCATGAGAAAATGCTGGAAATAAATTTCAAGTACGTAACTCTTCCGGTAGGGGGTGCAATGAACAGTCGAAAAGTAATATTGCAATTACCTCAAAAAAATGTTTAATAAAGACATCATAAAATTACACTTTTTGAAATCATGATAAGTTCGTGAAACAAAAAGTTTACAGAAACTTTTTTCTTACTCTTGAAATATAGGGTGGGGGAAGGTCAAAATTTATAAAGAGAAAATGACAAATTACTCTTTTGTTTTTTAACCGATCTTAATGATTTTAATGTCATGCGTAAGAACTTATTGTTATAACTTCTATAAACTTTATCTTTTAAAGTGCCCCAGAAATAAAAGTCAAGAGGAGTCAAGTCTGCAGATAGCCAGATCTTGAACATGTGTATTAGTCGCTATTACTATGTTATTAAAACGTCCATTTAAATAATTAAAACCGTCTCTAGCATTGTGTACAGGAGCGCCATCTTGCTGGTACAATATTTGAATATTTTGTGCCGAAGGTAAATCATCCAAGAAATCTTCTAAGGTTGTTTGAAGCATTTCCAAATAACGTTTTGCAGTTAGGGTTCCATGAAAAAATATAGGACCAAGTAAACAATTTCCCATTATGCCACAAAAAACATTAAAGCCGAACCGTACTTAGTTTCGCCGTGGAACGTGTGTGGATTTTCATTGAGCCCAATACTGCTTGTTATGACAATTAAATAATCCACGTAAGACGATGAAATTTTATTTATAAAATCACCATTTTCCCTATTTTTGTTGATTAACCACCTGCAAAATGTTAATCTACGGATGTTGTCATTTAGTTGTATAGTCTGAGATAGGTGCAATTTATAAGGGTGAAACTTGTGCTTTTTTAAAATTGTTGATGCTCCAGACTTAGATACGTTAACTTCATTTTCTATCTGCCGACATGAAATGTTCGGATTAGCTGCCACACATGCCAATGTTAACTCTTCACCATCAACGACCACATTTCCATTTCTCTAAGGTTTTTTTAAACTTCCATACAGTTGCATATTTTCATCCAATCTTTTAAATACCTTAATGTCCGGCTGTCTTCTTTCAGGAAAGTTTGCTTGGTACATTTGTGCAGCAAGATGAGGATTTTTGATGTAATTACAAAACATATCATATTGTTCATGTATTGAATAATTCACCATTTCAAATAAAAAATATTTATCAATATTACAACAAATTAAGACAATACACATGTATGAATGATTTATACTTTATTTAATTTATGTAATATATATATATATATATATAAATCTTTATTGGCAGATATGTGTTTCGTTGATTAATGAGGCACTTAATTTTTGAAAATCCATGGTTACTTTAATTAATAAAATATTTATGATTTTCAACACTATTTTATTTAATTTCACTACAATTGTTTCGCTACGCTGTAGCTTCTTCAGGTGAAGATTATTATTAACTTTCTTCATCTGAAGAAGCTACAGCATAGCGAAACAATTGTAGTGAAATTAAATAAAATAGTGTTGAAAATCATAAATATTTTATTAATTAAAGATATGTGTTTAACAAAGTAATAATAATAAATAAATACAATAAATATATATATATTCAATGACCTCTTTCTACCCACATGGGTGTAGGGTAAAATACAATAAATAACTAGCATAAAAATAAATTCTTCTGCCAATTCCGCCTGGTTTTGTAGGCGTCTGTCCATGTCAGTTGATGTGTCAAAAAGGTTTTCATCGCTAATGTCGTCCATTGTCTTATGAAATGAATTTACTCGTTGTGACCACTAAAGTTATGAAATGATGAAATGAAATTAATGGTAATGGTGAAACGGTTACTATTGGGAGTGATATTTTGGTTTCGGGGAATGCACAAAGGGTGTAGGAGATTGTAATGGATAGAGTTTGAGGTGAATTTATCAGCGGCGAGTTTTGATAGGGGTGACTTAAATTTTTCTCAGATCAAAAATTTGAATATTTTATTGATATGCAACAGCAGATGTACATTATGTAATTCAATGTCTGGCAGAGTATTTGCCCGAGCAGTAGTTGTTCTAATGTGCATTTATCTAAAATACTTATGTAACATAAGTCAACATTTTTATTTAATCAGCTGTTTTCGATCAATTCTAATGATAACCTAAAATCATTAGAATTGATAGAAAACAGCTGTTCTTTTAATATTTTTCAATCACTGAATTGATTGATTTGACTAGTTGAATGGAATTCGATATTACTACTTAATTTATGTCATTATAAGCTCTCTATGTTGAAATGGGCAGTTACAATCTAGGGAAAAATCGTTTCTCCGTGTTAATTGCCTATGTTCATGAAAATATTCAAAATAAAAGTGTTATTGAAATCATCACAATTCGAATACTACTTTGAATCATCATGATATTTACTTTCATGTATATGGGTCAATGGTGCAAACGGACATTAGTAGTTTTGACTGCAGAAAAAAAATTCTAATTACAAGGGGGATATTGAAGATGGACACTTCGGTGACTCGCCCTGTATATTAAAAAAATATGACAATCTCATTTTTTTCTTAAATTAATTTTAATTAAAACCAAAAATAAAATATCTAAATAAACTTTTCATCCATTGAAGAAAATTAAATATACAAATATTTATAAACACAAAAGAATCAAGGATATTTTTTTGGTACATCTATTGATTTATGATATTTTTGAGTTTAAAATAAAAGTGCACTAAAAGTTTGTATTGTTATTACTACTAAGACTTCAGTCTGGCCTTTATTATTGATTGAAAGTCAAGTCAATCTCTGATGTACCCCCAGAAAGTGTGTATACAGGGTGGCCAGAAAATGTGATAATCTTCAGTTAAAGTGGTTCGTTAATCAATTTTAAGTAGAAAAAATAAAAAATAAATAAAAAAAAGTTAAAACAAAAAAAATATATTGAGTAATTATTTAATAAGCTTTATGAGGCTATTTATATACTAAATATGTAACTATAATTTGTTTTTAACATTGTATGTATAATTATTGCTATTAATAATCGACTTATCATTAAATAAACATTTGCAATTTTTAATTGGATGTTAATAAAATTAATTTTAATAAAATATTTCAAAAATATTACTGATTTCTAGTCACATTATATCCATTATATCAATGGCCTCGTGAGTGTTAATGAAGAATCATACAATATTTTTTTACTTATTTGGTATAAAGAGACGAATTTTTTTAAGTTCAAAATGAAGGTGTTTGTCACAATTCAGAAACTTGTTTTTTCTCTTAGATTGTTGCTAAAGCTCTAAATAATCATTTAAGACAATAAAATCAGGGGTGCGTATTTCGTAACTATTTTTTATGAATTTTTAAACTACAGCCAGGGATTCCTTACAGAGAGTCGAACTTTTCTAAATTCAAAATGAAGGTGTTTGTCACAATTCAGGAACTTGATTTTTTTAGATTGTTGCTAAAGGTCTAAATAATCATTTAAGACAATTTTACTTTTCTAACAATAGGTTCTCTGTGAAAACCTTTACAAATTGTGCACAAAAAATGCCTCCTTAGACTATTTAATCAATTACTCCCAATATTATAATTAATGTTGGGAAAAATCGATTATTTCAACAATTGAATACGAAATAATTGATTATTTTTGATAATCGAATGAAAATTTTATCGTTTCTATGAAATATATGATTAAAAACTCAACCAGAATTATTATAAATGCTGTTTCTATAACTATTTGATTTTTTTCATTTTCTTTTGTATTTTTTAAATAAATCGACTCTTCAAATAATCGATTATTTTTGGTAATCGAATGAAATTTTCTACTTGAAATTAATCAATGAACCAATTTAGCTGAATATTATCACACCTTTTCTAGCCACCTTGTATATTTATGGAATGATCGGCATATGCGTGACTTAAGATCACTCATCTATGGATGCAAATCATAATTATTTATTTATTTAGTCTTATGTAACATTGTTATATGTGCCTCTCTACTATTCAGTGTGAGGTGGAAATCATAATATGTACTCAAATTCATTTCGATTAGGCTAATTATAAATCAACTTGTTAATTGTTAAAGCTTCAATTTTAATAAATGAAACTTTTTACTTTGTTTGTATATCCTGGATTGTTTATTGTTGATTATAGTTTCGACAACCTTAAAGTGTCATTATCAAAACAAAAGTCTATGTTGCATTTCACAAATTAATTTTATTTGTTCCGGCTAGTTTTGTTGATAATGTCTTATAATCGAAACTAGTCGGAACAAATATAATTAATATTAGGAATTACTGAATAAGTTTCACTTGGCTTGTTGGTTAATAATTCCTTGTATTACTAAAATGTTTTACCGTAAGTTAAGTGGGCAATTAATTACACACCTTAGCGTGTTATTATAAAAACAAAAGTCTTCTGTTTTGCTAATGACTCACTAAATTTGTCGAAATCATTGTCAATAAAAAATAATGTAAAGCAGTTGTGTCTCCGTAAACAATGTATATATATATTATTTATTTACCAATGGAAATCTCTTTTGTACAACATATATAACATACAATATATATATATATATATATATATATATATATATATTCAGTGACCCTTTCTACCCTTTCAGGTGTAAGGTTTATATATATATATAACATACAAAAGTAACTTAAAATAAAAATATATCATGAAGAATTATATTTTATAAATAGAAAAGACTATTCATTCTCTTGGTCACAGTTATTTAAATAAATGATTTGAAAATAATTAATAAATTATTTCCACATTTAGCTCTGTGGCCTTTGGCTTACGTTACGTAAGTACGTTAAACAAATGCACATTAATGTCCGGCGTGGGTATTTTCCCGGCAAGTAGTTGTTTTAATGTGCATTTGTTTAAAAAAAGTCACAGAGTTAAATGTGGAAATAATTATTTTCAAATCATTTTTATTTAATTATATTTTAATTCATTTTCTGTTTATTATTAACATCCTTGAAGTTACAGTCACTAAATAAAATATAAGTTGTACGAACAAAGATAAAGTGATTTATTATTTTCTAAAGTAAAAAGTGTTTCATTTATTGAAATTGAATTGGAAATCAATTTATTTTATTGTTTTTGACTCTAACCCATAGACGTAGAATATATACTAGACGAGTAATGATGTGGTGCGGATAGGGAATGTTTATAGTCCGATATATCGTATCTGTAAACATAAGCATAAACACAAGTGGAACCCACGGTTAAAAAAAGTATATAGTCAACGCGTCTTTCCATTTTGGGTCGGGGCAACAGGCTTCGTGACGTCACTGCAGCCCCTGAATGCTGCCGATTAGCATCCGATTTTCACTGTTTTTAAACTTGAGATTTTTTGTGTTGTTAGTGGTTTATTAAAATTTAATTATTAGAATTCTTAAAGTATTCATTGCAATTGAAAAAGGTTTGGTAAATGCATTATCTATAGTGTCGTAATTAAAAAAATAATATTACATTAAACTCGATGTGCTGTTTTTTTATGTAACTAAGAAGGCTGGCTTAAAAATTTCCTACCATCGAACAACAAAAATAAAGCCTTACTTAAAATCACTGATTTATGCTTGCCGAAGAAAAGATGATTGTAATCCTCCTACAAATTATATATGCAGTAACCATTTTAATCAAGATTATTTTAAAATGGATTTAAAATGTATTAAATAAAAATGATTTGAAAATAATTAATAAATTATTTTCACATTTAGCTCTGTGACTTATTACTTACCTTACGTAAGTACGTTAAACGTAGTCATAAGTCACAGAGCTAAATGTGAAAATAATTTATTAATTATTTTCAAATCATTTTTATTTAATATATTTAAATAACTGTGACCAAGTGAATGAATACTCTTTTCTATTTGGATTTAAAATGGCCTAATTAATGAATATGGTATCAAAGAGGAAACTTAAACCCAATGGTATATATTGTATTATTTTATTTATTTATTTAGTCTTATATAACATCGTTTTATGTTCCTCCCTACTTCTCAGTGTGTGGTGATATTGTATTATACGGAATTTTAAATTTTATTTTCAATTCAAAGAATTATTAAACTCGTATAAAGTTTAAACTGTTATAATTTATAATGTGTTTTATTTTAATAATATTCGTGAAACATTTAAGACCCACAGAAAACTTTCACTATTTTTGTTATCGAGAATAGCCTTACAATATAAAAGAAACAAAAAAGACTATAGATGATATTATAGTGCGTTCGTTTTTCTTTAATAATCCTTTGCGCGTCATGTTTTCACATTGTTATTAGTGTTGGGCAAAATCAAATAATATTAGTAATCGAGTTTTACAAAATGTCTCATTTTTAGAATTTAAAACAAAAAAGTGTTTTCAAATGTATGTTTATTAATAAATGGAAAGTTGTTCTTCATATTTTTATAATAGGTAACATTCATAAAGTTGTCATAAATTTACAGTGTAGCCAAACACAAATAAATTACGCCTTGAGAAAATCTCATAAAGAAATTTGAAGCTCCGAGGATATTGCAATAAGTCATAAAGTTATAATATACTCAATTTAGCAGTAATAGAAGATAGACTTTGCCCATCACTAATGTTTATGCAAGTATAGTTTCACGCGGTATAGGCTGCAGTGACACCACACCCCCTCCTAAATATATTTTCGAGTTGGCTATATAGTCTATTAATAATAACTGTGAGACAGTGCCTACTAAAGACACAGGCTCAGAATTGGCGTAAATTCAGTGACGGAAACATCACTCGCCCGATTTCAATTAAATTCCTTATTTGAAATTATAGCATATTTTATAGTTAATATGATTTTTTAATTAATCATTTTTATAATATATTTTTGCATAAAATAAATATTTATGATTACAACTGCATTTTGAAAATAATAAAAAATTTAATCCACTTGCATTAGAGGCGTACGCGAGACGAGCAGGCGCTCCAAGGCCAGGCATATATATACATTTGGGAGTCCTCCCCACTCCAACATTCCGGCTTGTGTCTTTAGTAGGCACTGTGTGAGTGGAACCTCACAGCTTTTCGATTTCCCGCTTAAATTCAAATGAATGAAAATGCTAAACAATTATTTATCGATGAAAACAATTATTTATCATCGTTGAATTATGGAAATATCTTCATTTCATGGTATTAATATCTTAATTAACCAAAAAATATACAGACCTATTATTACTAGTTATATTATTCTTACATAAAGATCCCCGGTGGTAATAAGAAATTTGTAAATAAATATATTTTTATATTTTATCATCAGAAAATCGTAAATAAATTAAATTAATTTGAAAATAATTAATAAATTATTTCCACATTTAGCTCTGTGACATTTTGACTTACCTTACGTAAGTACTTTAAACTAATGCACATTAAAACAACTACTTCCCGGGCAAATATCCCGCTGGACATTGAATTAGAAAATGTACACCTGCTTTTGCATATCAATAAAATATTGTATAATGCAACAAATTTTTGATTCGAGAAAAATTCAATGTAAAAAAACAAAAAAGCTTAATATAAGGTCATCCGCAGACACGTGTTTCGGGATCTATTCCTCGTCAGTACAGCTATGCCTTACATAATTTAAATATGTTAAAATAAATTAATTAAATTAACTATACTCAGCCAAATTAAATCGATTATATTAAATCAAATTAATTTAAATTAAATTAAACCAAATTAATTGGATTCAATTTTTCTCGGATCAAAAATTATGTAATTCAATGTCTGCGGGGTATTTGTCCGGAAAGCAACTACTTCCTACTTTTAATGTGCATTTGTTTAACGTCAAAAGTCACAGAGCTAAATGTGGAAATAATTTATTAATTATTTTCAAATCATTTTTAATTAATTTATTTAAATAACTGTGACCAAGTGAATGAATACACATTTTCATTTGTAAAATAAATTATTTCCAATGCCTTCAATAAAGAGTTCGAAGAATTCATGAAATAAAACAATGACAATATAACAATAATCACAAATCAGACAATAAACACAAGCAGAAATGAGAAAATAAAACACAAACAATTAAAATCTAGTCAAAACATACCAATATCAATATAAATAGAAAAGAGTATTTATTCACTTGGTCGCAGTTATTTAAATAAATTAAATACAAATGATTTGAAAATAATTAATAAATTATTTCCACATTTAGCTCTGTGACTTACGTAACGTAAGTAAAAGTCATAGAGCTAAATGTGGAAATAATTTATTAATTATTTTCAAATCACCAATATCAATAATTCAATAAAGCACAAACTAGTTTGTGTAAAAATCAGCTGTGGCGTTCATTTGTGTTTACAAAATGTCTATTCCCCCTTACGTTTTTCTTACGGCTTGGATTAGCTCCTGCTGGCTATTCAAGACATTAATCCCCTTGTCCCTCTTGATCTCGAATCCCTCGAATCCTTTCCCTTTCTGCAAAACTGAAGTACCGACATCTCCCCTTAATAATGCATTGTTCAGATAATTCTGATGTTGTTTTTTTCGTCTCCAATTGATTTTTTATGTTCTTTATATTTATTTAGTTTTATATAACATCGTTATACGATCCTCTCTACTTCTCAGTGTGAGGTGATGTTCTTTATAACGGACCTCAAAATTTCTGCCTGTTTGACCTATGTAGAATCCCTTACAGTTGGAACATTCTATATACAATAATTAATTTGGCATCTTTTTGCGAACAAAATCGAAACGATGGAAAAACAAAAACGATTAAGGTTTTTGTTTTTCCATCGTTTCGATTTTGTTCTTCTTGCGAAACGGAAAAACAAAAACAATTAGGGTTTTTGTTTTTCCATCGTTTCGATTTTGTTTGCAAGAAGATGTTAAATTGATTATTATTTGTATATTGTGTGATTTTAGTTTTTTTTTTAAATTTTTATGCTGCTATTAAAAAAAAAGAAATATAATTGCCGAATATATATGTTCCATTTTGTCCGGATTTGAGTTGTAGAATAATTTTGTTTTCATGTTTCGATCCTTTTTATTTATCCATTTTGTGACTGTCCTTCTTTGTAACCACTTTTTTGGGAATCTCATTGATGATGTTGAACTCTACATAGTATTTAGTCTTATCCATTGGTGTATCAGCCTATGCATGAATGAGTTAATGAGTTAAGAGCTGACTGTTTAATTTGGACTGATTAAGAGGAATCATTGGGAATAATTATAGTAGTGGTCGGTAAATTGAATTCAGGAGTTTATTCTGGATTTCTTGTACCGTTAGATGCAGGAAATTAATTTGACTATTTTCTTCTTTTTCCATGGTAAATTTGAATTGCTTATTGATTTTATTCAATTCTGATAAGAAAAAATCTAAATGTTGGTGTAATCTTCCCCAAATATAAAATACATCGTCGACATGTCATCTCCAGAATATGATATTTTTTGTTAATGCTGTGTAGTGATGGGGAAAATCGATTATTTAAAGGAATTGATTTATCTGATAATGTCATAAATTATTTATTTATTTATTTTTCACCAAGTAAAATTAACAAAAAATGTTACATCTCATTACAAGAAATAATTACGAAATGATCCTACCAGGGGAAAAACTAAAGGATATGAATTCAGCGCAACCGAAGTGCGGCTGATCTTCCATTCAACCTATAAATTAAATTAAATTCAACCTATAAATTACTAACGCAAATATGATGGGTTTTATATGATTAAAGAACAAATTAAACAGATTATGAAAGTTGAATTTGAAACTGCTTTAATCAGTTATAGAAATACTAATTATAATAAGCATGTTTTATCATAGACACTAAAAATCGGTAAAATCGAAATTTTTTATCCTTACTTCCAACATAATACAAACAAGCCATCTTGAAGGCAAGGCATCCGCAGCCTTATTCCTTGACATTCAAAAGGCCTTTGACTCAGTATGGCACCGAGGTCTGCTGTATAAATACCACTCCCTTAATCTACCTGATCACCTAGTCCACATCCTAAACAATTTCCGTACAAAAAGATGACTATAGGTAAAAATCCATTCCACCACATCCCGAAAATTCATCTCTGAACAAGGTGTCCCGCAAGGGTCACTTCTCTCTCCCCTCCTATATAACATCTTCTGTTCAGATTTATATAACCCTAATCTCCATGCAAACCCGCATCATACATCCTGCAATACGCTGATAATAATAACCCATGCAAGAACCCTACCTAAAGCACTACAAACCGTATAGCAACTAATAGATTCCCTCGAACTTTGGTTCGCCAAATGGATAATAAAAATTAATCCAAACAAATCCCAGCTTCTTATCCCCTATCGCCGCACAAATCTCCATTTATCAGAAGACCATTCTCCCTGTTCTGTATATCACATACTTAGGAATCACCTTCGATCCTAAACTTAATTTCAAAAAACACACTGCCCTTATAAAAATAAAATTACTACTAGGGCCAAAGATTTCCGCTGTCTAACTTACAAAAACATGGGCATTTCTACAAGAAATGCCACTAAGATTTACAAAATGATATGTAGACCCCTATTAGACTACGGATCCTCTTCACCACAATCCCACCCTTCAAGACCTACAAGTAAGCGAACGTTCATCCCTAAGGTCCCTAACAAAAGTCAGACACTCCATTAACCCACTTTACAACGCATCTAATACCCTCCTCTACAATCGAACTGAACTGAAGTTATCCCTTTTATCGAGGTTGTGTATCAAAAAAATTCTCCAGAAAACAATCTAATTTCACAATTCTCTCCCAACTTTGCATCCTCAGAGACGATAATATAATTCCTAAATTCAAAAATCCTTCACAAACCCTATTCCATGTTTAATTAATTTCTCACTTAACCAGTGGTGAAACATTTTTGAATTAAATCATCCTGAATTAACCCTATTCCAATTCATCACTTCCCTTAACCGGCCATAAGACATCCCCATAAAATGCGCGAACTTTGGCAGAAAGGCTGTTGGCCGATATCCGATTGTCGCTAAATAAAATAATAATATTTATTGTTAATTTCTTTCACATTTCTATTTATAATGTACTGACAATAATGATTCTTTATATATATTGAAATTTTATTATGGAAAATAATCGATTATTTCGTCTTCGATTATTGTCATAATCGACTCTACCCGTCAGTACTGTGTTGTTCCGTTTAAACAATTTTTCCTCGAATGATTTCATTAAACATTTCGGCAAACATGCGCGATGTTGGGGCTCCCATGGGTAAACCACCTCCGTGGGTGTAAAATTTATTATTAAATCTAAAATAATTTTGTGCTGGACAGATATCTATTATTTTGTGCATTTCTAATTGCTGCGGTAAATTATGTTGCAATCCCTCTTTGATGGTATTTTTAATTCCACAAGTATGGAGGTAAATACACTTTTTACGTCTAACGAAACTAATACAACTTTTTGGTTCAATGTGATTACAATAAAATTAAACAAGGAACATTTCTGGTAGTGATAAATAAAAGTCGATCAAACCTTTTTTTCCAACTGTAAAAAATTACTTACACTGTAAGTTTTAGAAACATCTATTGAAACAACTACTTTACAAAACATTGATAATTATCAATCATAATGATCACATGGTGATCGAAATGTACATCTGTTAATAAATAAATAAGTGAAGAAAAGTGTACAAAGTGTTTTCATATATCTTTCAAATCTTTACGAAACTCACATTTAATTAAGATATTTGTTGTTGCATAGCAGCACTACTGCGAACTGCAACGGTTTGAGTCGAAAATATTTAATTAAAGGAAATGACAAATAATAGTTACTAGGCTATCTGTAGACACGTGTTTCGGGATTTCATATCTCATCAGTATAACTCTGCCCTGTAAGCCCTTAGTTACTAAATAATTTTTAATTAATTTTTACGTATCTTCTTCAATTTTCATTGTAATTTAAATTACTGCAAATGTGGGAATCATTTTTGTTTCGTGATATTCTGAGTTTTAGTCACAAATGCACTGGTGTTTTTTTTTATGGAGTAGTCTAATCCACACGGTATACGTTCTGTTAATAGATTATTTATATATGAGCATACTTTACACGTAGGAGCTTGGTTGTATGAATATACCATGCATGTTTTTCTTATGATTTTTTGGCAATCCACAGAGGATTGGAGATGTTGTGTTCATTATCTTTAACCTGTGTTTATGCTCCTCCGGAAAATGTTTGATTGATTGTGTTGATTTTATCGCCTCGACTATTTTTTTTTTTCAAATTTTATTGTGGGATTATACTTTAAAAGCTTGAATTTACTCTCTTGTATGTGCTTCTACTTTCTCTATGTATTGTATTTTCTTTTGTATTGTAATTGTGTTCCCTTTAACGGCTTTAGATATATTTCGCAATTTTTTATTTGCTTAATAATTTTCTCTTCTGGATTATTCATTTTCCGGCTGGATTTTTCTCTATTAAGATTTCTCCTTATGATGTTTTTTTCAATATTGCTTGTTCTGCCGACTCTGTTCAATGTTAATTTCGTATCTACCGCCAGTTCTTCAAATTGTTGATTCAATTTAAATGGCGTGGAAGAATATTTGAGTCCCTTTTCAGTAGATTAACTTGCTTCTGAGTGAAGATTGTATCCGACAGGTTTATCAATGAATAGAATTTATGTGTTGACTTCACTTGTATGTCATGTTTCGTTAATGTGATATTTTTCAGGTGTGTAAGTTTTTTCCTTTGCGTCGTGCAATATTAATGGTGCCCGATAGAAAAATATTCTAAAGTTATATTATCCAATCGCTTTATTATTTCCACGTGGATAACTTTAAAATGTTCAATCATCTTGCATGCTATTTTTTGTTTTCTAATTCTCACCAATAAGTTGTTGCTTTTTTTACCGATCTTTTTTCTTCTATTGATTTGTTGTTACACTTAATTTTCATATATTTTGGGGTTAAAACACTCTGAGTTGAAACATATTTTATATATATATATTTTATATAATAATAATAATCTTTATTGCCCAACAGGAAATACATAATTTCCTAATTACAAGACAAAATAAAAACATTTAAGCTGCAGTTACGATTAATACAAACATAACATAACTGTATACATATGTAACATAAAACAAATGAACCATCTTAAAGTATCCTTTGTAAATTTTTAATTATTTGGTTAAGTGAATCATGAAATATATCTGTAGAGTCTGATATTTTATTGAAACACGAACAAAATGCTGACAGGTGACTTTAAGCCGACATTAGTTCTATGTTTTTTTTTTAATGTAGCTAATTCTTACATTTTTAATAAAGTTAATACTTGTTACGCTTTTGATGAAAACAGATATTAATATTAGGCGAAGAATGAAACTTGTTTGGTTCCATTGTAATTGTAATTTGTTTATTCGACAATTTAACTGCTGTCAGAAATTTATTATTGCAAAAAATTTAGTATTTGTAAATGCAAACAACAAATTTGCTACTGATACGTGTAAACGCAAATAACAAATTTGTTATTTTCAGTACAACTATATCCCGCCAAAGACGGTGAAACACCGAATGAATTAGAATCAATCAGCTTCTAAAAAACATTGTCGCCGTGATTCATGTAGAGTTCGATTTCGCCACTTTAATTGTTTCTTTACTCGTACACGAGATTCCCAATTCATCGTTTATAAACTGAACGTCAAATTGTTGTCAAATAAAAATTACGCTATGTTTAATTAATTTCTCACTTAACCCGCGGTGAAACATTTTTGAATTAATTCAGGATGATTTAATTGAAATTAAAACACTTTGGTTTGTTTATAAGTGAAACAAACCAAGTGTTTAAATTTCAATCAAATCATCCTGAATTAAAAATAAACAGTTAAAAATCACCATACCACTTTCACGACAAAGACATAAACACGAAAAAACAGGCGGAAAGACCATTGGTCGGTAGCCAATTAACAGATATAAAATATACATTTAATTTTGTAATTTCTTAATATTTATTTAGTATTTTTTACTGTATAAATCTGTTAATAAAGATTATTATTATTAAAAATTACAAACTTTAATTTCTATGAATGATATAAAAAAGGTGATGTGTCCATCATGGTACTTTCTCCGGTGAATTTTGTCAAATACGTTTTTGAATGAACATAGTAAAGGAAATTTTAATATAATTAATGGTTTTAATATTTAGACATTGGTACTTCATATTGTATGAAATAAATATGAATAAATTATTAAAAATCAACCAATAAAACACAGATTAGATTGAATAACTTTAAATTCTCGACAAGTTTCGGGTTATCAGCCCATTTTCAAGAGAATTTAAAATTCTCTTGATAACCCGAAACTAGTCGAGAATTTAAAGTTATTCAATCTAATCTGTGTTTTATTGGTTGATTTTTAATAATTTATTCATGTTTATTTCATAGTAAAGGAAAAAAATATTAATTGAAAAAATGGGTTGTTGTCTTTGAAAGTTAAAGCTGAGTATTTGGAAGAATTGTACAATTTAGTTAGTTATTTCTTACATAACAATGGCTTGAAAAATTCCTCCACAGGCGTTTGCGAAAGATGAATGAAATATGATGGCATTTTGACGTTTTATTTGACATAAAAAATAATTATTTCAATAATTAAAGTCTCCACAGCCAACATAAAGAAGATTATAAAAATAATTGTTTATTTCTAACGGAATTTATCAGGTAGCTGAAATTCTTCCGCTTATAAAATGAAAACTGAACGTCCTACAATAAAAGCTTTTAACAAAACAAATATGTTTTCAAAATCTACAACTTTTATTTGAAACATTTTTCTATCCGAATTAAAAAATAAATACTCGCCAAGAGTAAATTTGCTCTTAATGAGTTTTAATTCTAACCAAAAGCTTTTCAGATCATTCGACATTTATAAAAAGCTTGGATATAAAGTTTTGCTCAATCCATGCGCTATCAAAAAAAAACACACACACACACAGACATTTCAAAAAAACACAATGGAATGGAATCGTGTAAATATTCGTTGAAATTGGCGATTTGAAAATTTTTACGATCACAATATTTTCGCTTAGACAGGGGTCCGGGAAAAGTAAAAATTATGGAATTAATAAATCAACAATTGATTGCAAATTCACCGCCAATAAATAAAGAAATTGAATAAAATAAAAAATATTTGAAAATAATTAATAAATTTCGAAGATATTTGTTGGTGAGTACGTGAAATTTCTTGATATAATGTAGTAATATTTTATTACTTTCTTCACTTTTTTATTTTTATCACTATATGTACATTTCAAGCACAACGTGCTCTTTTTCAATAGCTTTATGTAAAATTGACAAATAATTTTATTTGTACATATAGTCATAAAAATAAAAAAAGTGAAGAAAGGAATAAAATATTACTACATTATAATTAATACATTATTTATAAATAAAGAAAGTATTGTTTTAAAATATTTTTTCACATTATTTTCTTAGTCAATCTTTATTCCTTTTCCTTTTTTTAATAGAAATTAACTTTCTTCTTTACTACCGCAATTAATGACTTGCAAAGTAAATACAAATTTGTCGTTCTATTATTGAATTATAATTGGTATTATTATATCAATTATAATTCAATAATTGATGAAAATATGAAAAATATAAATGCATTTTGCTGAAATTCGTTTTAATTTGGATTTGGAAATATTTTTTATGAAGCAATGTTTTTGTAAGGATTATTAATAAAAAAATGTGTTTTAATTTAATAATAAGCTTTAATGCGTTATCAACATGTTATAATTACAATTTTTATATCTGAATCTCTTAAGGGTATAAAGTTTTTTTTTTGTTGATAATATATAAAAATACAATTTTTATTCGATTCTATTTAATCAAAACGTCCGGCCTATTTTAATTATAAGAAAACAACATTACATTCCAATTGTTATTCCTCATATAAAATAATTACGTTTCTTCTCGACACCCAATACGGGTATAAAAGGAACAGATTGAGAAATAAATTATGTTTCTTTCCGTATAAGAAACATAGCAGATTAAGAAATAAATTATGTTTCTTTCCGTATAAGAAACATAATTTATTTCTTAATCTGTTCCTTTTATACCAGTATTGGGTGTCGAGAAGAAACGTAATTAAAAGTTGTAAATAAATTCCTAATTTAATTTAAAAAAAATCAAACATTCCAAATAATATGGATTAGCCTTTTCGGGGATACAAAAAGAAAACAATTATTATATCCTTACTGTTATACTTTATGTGTGCGCTTTAATTTCATTTGTCCTTGTACATCATTTCGCCTTCAAAGATATATATATAATGTATATTTCAATGAGGTTATAAAAATCAGTTTTTGTTTTTATACATATATTATTACGGATATATAAAGATCACATATTATCTAACTAAATCGTATCATCTATGCCGCGTTTAGTATTAGATGTCATTAAAAAAAGGAACTATTTAGGCAATTACTGTTAAAAATTATAAAGATGATGAAAAATAATAATAAAAAAAAACCATTCATAATAGACTCTTAAAATGAATAAATAAACGAGCCAAAAAAAAATAATGGGACAAAAAAACACGAGGGATATTTTTCAGTGTAGGTACACTCATATTCGTAATCGTTAGCGATTTAGTTCGGTAATATTCGTTTTGATGATGCGAGACGAGGAGAATGAGAGAAATATAAAAATATAAATATATATATAAAGAAGAATCTGGTGGGAAGGATTTTTAAAGTCGCTGCGTCCGGTTGTTAAAACAAATAATTAGAAGAATGAATTTAACACCTGATTTGTGTATTTCTTTCCGTGAAATCAATTTATAACCTGCAATTTTTTTAAAAGAAATCTGGAAAACGGTTTATCTTTAATTTCGAACCTTAACGCAATAAATTATAGATTAGTTCCTCATTTGGCTTTTTTATTATACTAATTTACCAATTGTTAAAAAAAACAAATTGTTGAAATTAAAACAAAAATAACATAGAACTGTGAATTGAATGCCTGGATTGTTTATTTCCTTCCGTGAAATCTATTTAGAATTAAAAATAAAAATAAAACACAGTTAATAAATTAAAGACGATGCAAGCGCCACCTTTTGCTTAATTTCAAGTGGCATCGTCAACGATTTGGGTCTAGACCCAAATCGTTGACTCATAACCTCATTGGTTATGAGACCCAAATCGTTGACGCTGCCACTTGAAATTAGGCAAAAGGTGGCGCTTGCATCGTTTATAATTTATTATGATTAATATCAGGTATATAACCCCAACACAATTTCCGTTCAGTCGCCTTCATCAAGGCATTGCACATGGAACATACTAATCTGATGAGGTTCGAGAAACCGAAATGGCCATCACTAGTTATCCATACGCTAGATGAATGTCTGCTGAACGTTTCATTAAATGTGAAAACACAGTTGTTATTTAACTTGGAACTTTATTCTGCTAATATGATAAATGAGAAATCATTCATTTCATTCAAAGAATAGAAAATTTTAATAATAAACTTAAAATCATAATTTAGCTCCTCTGTTTGAACAATGATAAAATAATTATTCTTAATTAAAATATAAGTTTTATTTGTTTACTCATAACCTCATATGTTGATTTAAAATCATCCTTTATCATGGATATATGGATTCTGATTGGAAAACTGAATGGTTATACTTGATCAAGGAGTTATTAGTCTAAATTTTATCAAATCAATTCAATATATTGTTGTATTTTGTAATTATAGATTGTCATTAATTGTAAAAAGGTAAATAAAGAATTAATGAATAAAGGAAGGGATACATTTCAAGGTATTATACATTTTTAAGAAATTAAAATAAAAACAAAAAGTTAAAAGAAATGTAATTGCTTACTTAATGGGATTTCTTATGTCTTATGATAGCTAGTTTATGTCGAGGAATCTTTTATTTGAAACTTAAAAAAATCCTTACATTGCAGAAAGCAGCTATTCAGCCTAATTTCCTATCGAAAACGTTAAACTTAATGACAGTTATGTTAAAATAGCGGTTGATAATAATGTATGCAGCGAAGAAGATAGTTTTGATATTTCGGTAGAAAGAGAGAGTTTATTATACAGGGTCGCTACAAAGTATGGAAACACGGCTCTCACGTGAAAACGGCTAAAAACATAACCATCAAAATTGGGATTTCTAAATGGTATATTTTCTTGAACAATTTGGCGTGAAAAAATCAAAAATGATTCTCAGAATTTCCACATACGGACGCCATCTTGAATTTTTTTAAATGGAATTCGATTTTTTTTATTTTACAACTTTTATAGACCTTATAATTCTGATTACAACCATATACCTTTTTTTTTAAATACTTGTCTTTTCATCGATAAATCGGACTTTGAAAAGTATGGAAACAGGCAAACAAGTACTTTTTCTAAATGCTGCAATAGCACAAATGCATGTTCTATTGTTGATCAAAACTTAAAAAATATTAAACAGTCAAATGAAAAAATAAAATATTAAACAATAAATGATTTTTTATTTTACAATATATGTTCAAAGTGCTTTCCATTAACTTCTTGGCAGTAATGAATACACTGGACAAAGTGTTGTAATGAACTAGTTAAAATATTAGGACGAATATTTGCAATTTCGGTTCTTATGCGTTCTTCTAATTCTTGTATATTGTATGGCCTGTTGTTATAAACTCGATTTTTCAAATGTCCCCACAGGAAAAAATCAAGTGGAGTTAAATCGGGCGACCTAGCAGGCCATTCAATTGTTCCTCTCCTGCTTATCCATTTGCCGGGAAAAGTTACGTCTAAATATTCACGTACTATTAGTCCGAAATGAGCTGGTGCTCCGTCTTGCTGAAACCATACGTTTTCAGCTGGATTAGCCTGAGTTTCATAATTTGGGAATATTTGTCTAAGTTTGGGAACAACCTGTTCTTGCAAAAGCTGTAAATATGTTTCAGATGTCAAATTGCCTTTAATATCAAAAGGGCCGATAATATGCTGCCCAATTATACCACACTAAACATTAATTTTTTGTGGACGCTGCGTATGAATCTGCTCCATCCAATGTGGATTTTTGTTTGACCAGTATCTACAGTTATGGCGGTTAACTTGTCCATTTAAGCAGAAAGTTGATTCATCGGAAAAGAGCACACGGTTAATAAAATTGGCGTCCTGGTTTATCCTATTCATCATTGTTTCGCAAAATTCAATTCTGCGATCAAAGTCATCTTCATTCAATTCTTGTAACAGCTGAATTTTGTAGGGATGATACTTTTCAATTTTCATTATTTTTTGAACTGATCTCCTGCTCATGTTGTTATTGAAAGCCAATTGCTGCACCGAAGTTTTTGGATTTTCAACTACATCTATCATAAGATCAAATGAATTTTCTTCATTTGTAACAGTTTTTGGTCGTCCAACTTTTAGACGATTTTTAACAGTTCCAGTTTCATTAAACCTATTCCATGTTTTAAATGCAACTGACCTGGAAATAGGTGCTCGATCTGGATGATTTACGTTGAAAAGATTAGCAGCTTTGGCAAAGCTTCGTTTTCTATCCCCACACCCAATCATCATGAGAATCTCTATGCGATCCGTTTCACTCAAATGTGGCATTTTTGCAACAACCAGTTACTTACTAATGTTTTTTACAAGTTTGACAGGCTAATGAAAACTGTTTTCAAAGGCAACTATTTTTTTAAGTAGACATTGTTAATTTTTATGTTTAAGTTTCGACCAAAAATTGAATATTTACAAAACAAATGAATATGAAAAAATAAAAAAATGCAAGTTGAAGGCCTTAACGTACTCTAAACCTTTGCAAAATTTCAGGACATTCCGATAAATCGTTCTCAAAATATTTCGCTGTTTCCATTCTTTTCAAAGTCCTGTTTATCGATGAAAAGACAAGTATTTTTTAAAAAAGGTATATGGTTGTAATCAGAATTATAAGGTCTATAAAAGTTTTAAAATAAAAAAAATCGAATTTCATTTAAAAAAAATTCAAGATGGCGTCCGTATGTGAAAATTCTGAGAATCATTTTTGATTTTTTCACGCCAAATTGTTCAAGAAAATATCCCATTTAGAAATCCCAATTTTGGTGGTTATGTTTTTAGCCGTTTTCACGTGAGAGCCGTGTTTCCATACTTTGTAGCGACTCTGTATGTCCAATTAGTCAGAAAAGGCCGATAAATTTCATCGTTATGCTCACCGAAAAGCTGTTGAATTCTAAACTAGCTAAATCTGTGCGTATGAAAAGTTTCTTTGTTTCTTAATCTTATCCTCTTTTACCCGTATTGGGTGCCGAGATGTAAATTTTACAATCGAAAAAAAAGTGCAACAAAAAACTATAAACCGGTGCGATTTTCTCTTATTGGACTCGAAGCGTCTATAAATTCCGAATCAGTTGTACCTCCGTGTGGAGTCAAAATATTCATAAGGCGATTATAAAAAATAAATGTTTATATGAATTTGTTAAATTATAATAGGGTTTTATTGCACTATTGAGCTGTTTTTTTTATAAATTTCGTAATTCCTATTATTTGTAAAGGAGTTTGACTTTTTTTTAGATGCCCATATTTTTTTTACCTACGATAATCACCCTGCAGTAAAAACAACGACTTTGAAGAAAAATATACCTGTTACGGAATATGCATTTTTATTCTATTGATTTGTAGTTGCACTTAATTTTCATATATTTTGGGGTTAAAACACTCTGAGTTGAAACATATTGGCCACTTGTGCACTTTCTCATTTTTAACTTATTTTTTTATATAATGTATCTAATTCCACTTCACTTACGTTTTTAATATAATAATATCTGTTACGGAATATGCGAAAATTGAAAAAAAAAATTCAAACTCGTTCCTCATTTTTTTGATAATAATTCTTTATTGAACGGACCAGCCATTTACAATTTGACTAAAAACATAAAACATAAATTACACAAATATGCATATATATATGTATGTGGGCAAGCTAACATCTAGTGTACAATTTTATGCACATTCTAAAGGAGTGATGTATAAAAATTTAAATTACATTTTCTGATAGTCTGATAGATTTTCTTGTTCAATTTTACAAGAGAACAAGTAAAAAAAACAATACTTATTAAACCACAAAATTTCATTTTATCCACTATTAATAAACTGTTTGACTTGAAAATCACGTCGACAAGAGATAAAACGTTATAATAAACTGTACTGCCTGCAATTTCAATCAATTTTAGCGTTTATTATCACATCAAACGTTAATTGAGATAACAGTTTATGGCGATACGGAGTTCCGTAACGTAACCTTGAAGAATGTACTGTCAAACATCCGTTTTCGATAGCGAATAAGGCTGATAGTTTTAAACGATTTTAAATAATTAGTGCAATGGTGAAACTTAGTAAGTTTTATCACTGAGCCAATATTATTTAAAAATAACAGATATAAAATACGACAATGAGAGCCTTGAGGTACAACTGAAAATATTTGAATTGAATAAAATTGATTTATTCGTAACGCTGGAAACTATTCTCTAAAAAAAAACTATTGATTCATGTCATTACAATTGAATCAATGCATCAACTCGAGTTTATAGAATGAAATAAAATGACGAACCCTATCGAATGCCTTGGAGGAGTCCATGTAAAAGGTGTTTACGTGACATCCATTTTCCAATGCATTCGACAGAAAAGGGCGATAACTTTTGTTCCTGGCTACTCAAATAAATTGTGATGTAAAATTTTCTAGCATTTTAGGTAAAACAGATTGGATCAAATATAAACCTCACAGATTAAATATTTCAAACTATAGGGGAATGTCTACTCTATAGATTGAAATATAGCGTAGATATTCCCCTACAGTTTAAAATATTTGATCTTTCAAGTTTATATTTGATCCAATCCAATCATTTCGGGCCATTTTAATAGTTCCGCGAATTTAACATGGAACCTTATGGGAACGGTTTAGTGGAGACCCGTAGATTGGCTAATAAATAACTAAACTCGTTAAGAAGTTAGAAAAATGGAATTTTCAGCATTTAATTCTTATAGAATTAAATGCCCAATTTGGGAAAGACAATTTTGCCAGAAAGTTGGTGGAAAACTAATTACTTGACAGGGTTCAAATTTTCACAGATCATTCTTCTCCTCTTTTTTTTGAGGGGGGGGGCTATGGAAGGGAAAATCCAGTTACGGTCCCAGTTGTGGGACTCCTTCCAGTCAGATGTTAACTGGAAGCCTATCCATTAAAACTCTTCTAGCAACATTTTGGTGTAATATGAAGTCATTTGGCGATTTTCGGATTTTCGCCGAAATTAAACTTTTTCACGATTCTTTTTGATTTTCGCTGAAAGAATCTTTTGATCCAAAAAAATCTCGATGGAACTTGGTTATACCATTAATAACATTAACTATTTAGTTTCTCCGGAAATACTCATTTTCAATCATTTCGAACCATTTCAATAGTTCCGCGAATTTAACATGAATCCTTATGGAATTGCTAAACTCACAGATAAACTAGAAAAACGGCATTTTCACCATTTGATTTCTTAACAATTCAGCTTCATTCCCACCCAAATTAACGTCTTTGTATCGTTTGAGACTGCCAGGAAAAAATCGCAATCTTTAATAAAATTTTCGCTCTTTTTGCGAAGGTTAACTTTGCGAGCAGATTGGCTGAAACCTAATTACTTATCAATGCTCAAATTTTCACATTTTATTTCCCCATTATTTAGCTGCATTTCGGTATAAAAGGAAGTCGTTTCGAGATTTTTGAATTTTCGACGAAATTCCACTTTTTTTATATGCCAACCCCTTACGATTTTTACATTTTATTTTATCGTCTTGATCATTTCTAGCTACTTAGCTAACTGATCGATCGCTTATTGATCGATCTTGCCCATCACTAAGTTTTTAGAAAATTGCTCTACTTGAAGGATATTCTTTTAAACATTACAGAAAGAAATTAAATAAAAAGATTATGAAAATAATTAATATATTATTTCCTTTTTAGCTACTGTGACATTCTGACTTATGTTGCATAAGTACTTTAACAAATGTCCAATAATAGATATTTGCTGTTTTATATCAATAACATATTTTATAATGCAACAATTTTTTAAGCGAAACTATTTATTGCAAAAAAAAAAACAAATAAATAAAAAAAAGTTACGTAATGAAGGGTGTCTCAAAATAAACTGATATATTTAATTGCGTGCCATTTTATTTGTGGTGAACATAGAGTACTAATCTTTGACAACTGGCATCAATACTTCATCACCCCTACACCACCATTATGGTAGATGGGGATTTTAGATTATATATATATATATATATATATATAAATATATCAATACTTCATTGAGGTTTAGTCATGAATAATTACACGATCGAGCAACGCATAGAAATTGTGAAAATTCATTACAGAAATGCGGTTACTGTCAATGGTGTTCGTTATCTTGACATGATAAGAAACTTTTTATGGAATGAGTTGAACGGCATGGCCTTGGAAGACATATTCTTTCAATAAGATGGTGCAATCTGCCACACTGCAAACGAAACAATGCAGTTATTGCAGTCGAAGTTTCCATTCCGAAGTGAATTGCTCACCAAAATTGTGCGATTTCACGTCTTAGACTTCTTTCTCTGGGGTTTTCTGAAAGGCAAAGTGTAACCACAGGTAATTCCGGAGCTCAAGGAAGAAATTAGACGCACCATTAATTAAACTAGATCGTTTGCAAACAAAGTCGAGGCGCCCATTTATCGGATATTGTGTTCCACACATAACCTCCATATTTGTACCTTGCATTAAAAGAAAAAAAAATCGTACTTTTCCAATAAATAATATATTTTATAATTAATTAAACTATCAGGTCATTTTGAGACACCCTTTATAAGGCTATCTGCAGACACGTGTTTCGGGATTTAATCCCTCATCAGTATAGGTCTGCAAAGTTGTTGATTAAATTAATTAAAAACGCACTGCCACCACTGATATTCTCGGTGTAAGTGAACGCAGATAACGTTTCTGGACAGGCAGTTCCAATATCATTAAAGAAAGGTTTCAAGCTATTAGCCGATTGTTGTTTTATTTGATTTCAGAAATCTATCATTTGAAATCTTATATATACAGGGTGTTCTACAAGCTCTATGATAGGCTTTGCCAGATGATAGCTCTCATAATTATATATTTTTTTGTTAATGAACATGGGTCCGATTCGTTTTAGCTTAAAAGTTACAAGCATTTAAAGAATCATAATTTTTCCAGTCAATCAGCTGCAATCACAACTAGGCTGATAATAAATAAAAATGACAGTTGCTATAACAATAAACCTTTATTAACAATTAACAATAAAAATGTAACTTAAATGAAAATCACAAAACTTAAGACTATAAAAATTGTTCGAAATGTAAAACGCTTGAATGCAAGACGAACTAAAAATTCGGTCACTCGGCGGATGAGATTTGAATCATTCCTTATTTGGTTAGCTGCATCTTGAATTCCTTCAAGTAACTGCTGATGGGTAGTGATTTCAACATGGCAGACCAGCTGCTTCATGTGTCCCCATAAATAGAAATCCAGAGGATTGTACGATTAAAATGACACTAACTAACAATATTTATTGTCATAGCAACTCTCATTTTCATTTATCAGTCTAGTTGATTTATTATTATTCTTTAAATGCTTGTAACTTTTAAACAAAAACGAATCGGACACCTGTTCATTAACAAAAAAAATATATAAATATGAGAGCTAAGACAGAAAGACCCCGGGTCGATAGCAATTTGACAATGACAGTTACATAACAAATTGAAATAGTTCTGTAAATATTGTAAACACCTTGTAAAATGTAACGTTATTTGTCAATAAAGATGTTAAATATATATATATGAGAGCTATCATTTGGCAAAGTCTGTCATAGAACTTGAAGAACACCCTGTATTGTATAATTAATTGCGGAATTGATTTCTCATAAAAACCTATACTATGAGCGCCTCCTTAAGGAGAAGTCCGACGTGCTTCAGGTATAAACTAGTGATGGGCAGGATCGATGAAAAAAGATCGACTGCTCGATCCTTGCTAGTGATCGAGCCGCTCGATCTTTTTGATTGGCTCGAGTGGCTCGATCTTTTTTATAATAGCCATTTGTTTATTTATTTACTAAATACATCTGCAATAAATTGTTTTCCGCTTGGCTGATTTAAAGGGCACAATTTGCAGGGATGATTTTTGAGAGGGGTTGTAATTTTATTGATACGTTTCGCGGCGTAGTTTTCTAAGAGAGCGATTTTTGAGTACAATTTTTTTGGGGTTTTCTAATCAACTCAATCGGCTCGATCTTTTTGATCAGCTCGATACTCCAACTGATCGATCATGGATTGATCGATCTTTGAAATTACAGATCTTGCCCATCACTAGTATAAACCATAGTGTTGGCGAGCGGTTGATTTATCCCATTATCCAAATTGTCAATAGACGGAATACAAAATATACAGAGTATCCATACTTTGACTTAATATATAGCGATCTCCGTTATTTGAAGAGATAGAGAGTCGGTTAAATCGAGGCCAAGTTACGTATTTTAAATTTGAAATATCAACGGTTTCTTAATTTTTTTGCAAACATAAAAACATAATTTCAAAAATCGCTCATAACTCCTTTATTTTCGTATTTTATGAAATTCTCTGGTTACTTTCTTAAGGCAAATTTTTAAAACCTGCATTTTTATTAAATTTTAAAATCAATTCCTTATTGTTTTTCGACGCTCAATTTTTGTTTTTCTTATGGAAACATACTGGGATGTGCACGCCATTGAAATGCACTTTTTATGCTGATTTCAATGATATGTCGCTTTTGCTAATTTTTTGCCTTGTTGACGTTTCCATGCCAACCAAACAATGTCCAGTCATTATGCAACGGATTTTGATAAAAAAGAAGACTACTATCGATGTGACATATTTTAATTTTTATGCCGATTTCAATGATTTATCGCATTTGCTAATTTTTTGCCTTGTTGACGTTTCCATGCCAGCCAAACAATGTCCAATCATTATGCAACGGATTTTGTTAAAAAAGGAGACTACTATCGATGTGACATATTTTGTTTCATAAATAAATAGTTTTCATGGACATTATGTCATTGTTTCCAAAAATATTTTTTCAAAAGTAGATATGTGGCACATAATTGAAATCAGCTTAAAAAATGCTGTTCAATGATATGCATTTCTCCATATGTGCTCATAACAAAAACAAAAGTTGTGCCAGAAAAAAAACAAAAACGAATCGATGTGCAGATTTAAAAATGACTTTATTTGTTGAATTGTAAAAAGTTGCGTTAGGAATGCTTTTGCAGATTTTTAAAAAATAAAAAATATCGGAGATATGGCCAATTAAATAAAAAAACGAAAATTTCATTTTTTTTTCAGATTACAGTAAAATAATTGAAGATATTTCAAATCAGAAAATATTAATAAGCACTGAAATATGCAACTTTGCCCTAATTTAACCAACTCTCTATCTCTTGAAATAACTGAGATCGCCATATATAATCATAATAATAATAAACAGCTTTATTTGTAATCTCACAGACAATATAAAAAAAATAAACAATATAATTCTTTTACTTTACAAATCATGAGGTGAGATTCAGTCTAAGTTTTAAACTGGACTCATATTGTTCTTCCATCTAAACCTTCTCTTTTATAAAATACCAAAATTAAAGTAAAACAAAAATTTTGGAGCAAATATTGACAACTAAAAAATTATAGTAAAATAATATAAAGTTAAACGAAACGAATAACATAAGATAAAATGAAATAGAACGAATAAAATAAAATGAAATATCAGTGGTCGATAACCATTTGGTTAGTATTAATTAATTAATTCTTTATTTACGGAAAATCACATTTTTACAATTAATGACAATCGGTAATTACAAAATACAACAATATATTCAATTGATTTGATAAAATTTAGACTAATTACTCCTTGTTCAAGTATAACTATTGAGTTTTTCAATCAGAATCCATACACATAATAACAATAATGATGCACACCGTGAATTAAATAAATAAATAAGTATTAAATTAAATATTGTATTATAACTAAATTGCATCAAAGCCTCAATAAAGATGTTATATTTATATATAAAATTGACAAAATACCCGCGGCTAAGGCGCTCGGGAGACGCGCTAGACATTTGTCAGCCGATTAAATAAATAAATATATAAAATTAAATAATAGTCGAAATACGGACACCCTGTATATTGTATCAAAACTGTAAGAAATATATTTAATAATATAATATTTTAAACAATTCTGATTTAAAAATGTGTTTTTCTTTTAAAACAATCCAGGCACTATAAAAAATAAATAACAATCAAATTTATTTATTTATTTATTCAAACAGTACACCATTTTACAAAATGAAAGAAAATATATAAAAGAACAATACCAATTTATTACAAATAGATTTAATTTACACTTCAGAATTGCATAAAACAAAGGAGCTAGATAAGGTTCATACAATTTAATATATTTTTAAATGTTGATTATTCAATCATAATAAATGAAAGACGACGCAAGCGCCATCTTTCGCCTAATTTCATGTGGCATCGCCTTCCTTTAGTGGACGAAACAACGATTCTCGGTTGTCCTTGTAGACTCGAATCGATGACGATACCACATGCAATTAGGCGAAAGATGGCGCTTGCAGCGTCTTTCATTTATTATAATTAATATCAGATATATAACCACAATACAAGATCCGTTCAGCCGCCTTCATCAAGGCATTGCACGTGGAACACACTAGTCTGATGAGGTTCAAAAACCGCAATGGCAACTAGTGATGTTTTTTTCGAACCTCATCATCCATACGCTAAATGAATGGTGGTTGAACATTTTATTAAATAAATGATTATTTGTTTCTCATTTATCACTTGGTAAAATATTTTTACAAAAATTAATCAATTTTTATAATAGATTCGGATTGTTTATAAATAAAATCTCTTGAGGAGTTGTTTTATACTTTCAGTGTATTTAAAAAAAAAATCGAACGTTGATTGATTTTTTTTAATCTAATATTATGTTGAAAATGAATTGTAGAAAATAAAATAGGAAATAATTATAATAACAATAACCGAGACGCAGTGATTTTCCTATCCGAAAGCCGAAATAATAATAATAAAAAAGAGTAAAAAAAGTGTGTATATAGACTATTATACGGGTTGTACATAGTTGTGTGGACTGACTCAGTCTGTCTTCCTGTTTCCTATCTCCCCCCACCCCGCATCCCCCATCCACGCCACCCTTTTTGAAAAAACAAAAATACAAAAAAAAAAACACTTAGCAATATCCAAAGAAACAAAAAAAGAGAAACTACAAAAAATAAGAGATTGAGGAAATGAAATGATTAAAAATCAAGTAGTATTCTATTCCCTTACATACAACGATTATTACGCATTGTTATTATTAAATTATCATTTTCGTTTTTATTTTAGTTATTTTTTTTAAGTGAATTTGAATAAAGCGAGAGAGAATGTGTGAGTGAAAGTAGAAATAAATAAAATTGCGGATTTAAACAAAGAAAAAAAAAACGGGCGAAATTTATATTAATTTATATATATAATATAAAAAAATATAACGAAATATAGAAAGAGAAAAAAATATTATCAATTTATTTGTAAAACGAGAATAACAAAAAAACTGCGCGATTGTCCTTTTTACAGGGTACTTCAGATTGTACCGTTCCTAAGGAGATACAACAACAACAAAAAAAGATGATATTTTGCATTGTTTGTGACTTATAATTCACTACTTTTAATGTTTGCACATTGTTATGTACACACACGTAAAAAAAAACATATGACGTCGGCAGAAGGAGAAAAAAGAGAGAAATAAATAGAACGCTAACAACAATACTTTCGCTTATTTATTTTTATTGTGTTTTTAGTTTAAGTAAATGGAAAATGGAAAGGTGGATTGTTTGATTTGCCTTAAAAAAAGTACATTTTTTATATAATCAACATGCGTATCCATCTGCAATCATTGTTGATCACTCTGTATAATACATAATTAATGAACAATTCACAACTTTGTTATCGACCAAAGGTCTTTCAGCCGCTTTATTTATATTTATTGTTATTAATGATTTTAAACCCTACACCAATGTGGGTAGAAAGGGTGATTGAATATACAGGGTGGTCCATTTAAAGTGTTTTCAGGAAATATCTCGGAAACAATATTCTGCAGAAATGGCTTGGGCAGAAAATAATCGTATAAAAGGAGGTCATAATAATGTAACATTGAATGGCGCTGTTGTCGCTAAATCAAGGTCAACTCATTAAAAAAAATAAAACTCCAATTTTTATTATAGAATCAGATTCCTCGTTAAAAAATAAGAAGAATTTAAGTAGTTTACTTTTTCGTTAGCATGATAGATGGCGCTGTAATCGTGGTAAATGATGTTCTGTGTAAAATGTATTGTTTCCGAGATATTTCCTGAAAACACTTGAAATGGAGCTACCTTTATATTCAATAACCCTTTCTACCACCACCACTACCACATTGTATGTATACTAATGATTTTAAATAGGCTGTTGTAAGCTAAATATGTAATTAAGTCAGGAATTTTCATTTAAAGAAAACACAACTTTTTTATACGACTTTTTTTTTAGTATGAAGCCTTTGATAATGGCCACTTTGTGAGCGAAATGTACGTCTGGTAAACAATAGATTTGTGAAGAGAGGCTAAAATTATTACCATCATCTTTACGTAACTCACACAACTTCATCTACTTCTATTTTACTTTGCTGACTAGTGGTATAAAAAAGTTAATTGTTTTCTTTATATCAAAATTGAAAATGTATCATGAAGTGAACGCGTCTAAAATCCAAGAATAAACTCAGGAATTTTTAATATGGAGTTAATGTTATTAGAAATTTACATAGTTAGTGTTTTATCAAGAGCATTGGATACCGTGACCGAAATTGTACGCTAGCTTTTCCCCCCCTCTTACTTACAGGTTTAACCTGCGCATACCTTAGAAAAACAAATGCCGTGAAGCAAATGCGAATTCTTATAGCGAAATAAGGATAAAAACCCTAATATTTACTGAACCACGCTTCCAAATGCGCGAGCATTGGAAGTATGACTATTTCTCCGCGAGATGGGGCATTATTCACCAGAATTTCTGTTCCATTTTATTAGATAATTACACATTTTACAAAATAAAGTTATAGAAAATTTATGTTCAACACGAAAGTAAAAAGAGCCTCAAAGGCTTAGTTTCTCATGTTTGCGTTTATTTTATGACTTACTTTAATTTCCTTCTTTAACATATTTTTAATCATACTTTGTTTTTAATAATGAAAAGTGTTATTAAATCTTTATGAAATCTTCAGAGTATTAACATTTAATATTAACAATTAGGAATGCAAATTGGTGTATAAGTTAATCATTTATTAATATCGAGCGTATAACAAAAATCGACGACGAAGTTGGCATTGGAAACCTAAAGTCATGCCTGAACTAAATTCACATTGTCATGTTGACCACAACCAGCATTTTACGCGTCTGATCTTAGTACAGACATGACTCGAGATTTCCAACGCCAACTTCGTCGTCGATTTTTTGTTATACGCTCGATATAAAATAAACAGTGATGGAGGGATTTGCAAATCCAAAACCATCCATTACTGGAAATTCACCTTTCCACAATATAGTCAAACAATAACTGCTTATCTTGGAAAGCACAGAAACTGATTACTTCCGTGCATCGAAAGTTCCTAAATTAATAATCTTGATGTGATGTTTCATGGCTTAGCATGATCTTTGAATTTATTTTGTATCAGTCGGTAACTTCTTACGTTTTTTGTTTAGTAAGGGGTCATTTGAGTTGTCGAGTGTTTTTATGTGAACTTGGTTATAGTCCACTCTCATTGTTGCTAAAGAACGTGTAAATTGCGTGGGTCTCGCGATTTTTATTCAAAATTACTAATACCAGAGTCCGGATGTTCGGCTCGGATTAACGTTTATAGGCCCAATTTGGCACATTTGGGCCAGCTCTTTAGACATTTTGGAATATTTTCCTGACAATGGCTAATCGTTCTTTCGGCCGTGAACAAGTTGTAAAAAATGCGAGCTGAAAATCCGAGAAAACATTTGATTTCCAGGTTTCGCTTTAGAAATCTCAAATACAAAAAATCAATACACAAAATTCAAATACAAGCGACCCTTTTCACTTGTATGAAAGAGCGCAATAAAACAATGAAATCCAAACAGAAATACACATATTTTTACTTTATAAAATACGAATCAACAGAACGTGTCATCTCTTCCGGCAAAATTTCTTCCCCTTCTTTCAGCATTTGGTGTTTACGACACGTCAGTGTACAAAGCAATCCATTTGTTATTCATAACCTCATCGATGGTTAGCCTTTCTGCAGCTTTTACATTGAGCATCCTGTTAATGAAATCTGTAGCTTTCTAGCTAACGTTTTGCCATTCAGGATTGGGAAAATTGTATTGTCCGGCACGAATACGCTTCTTCATCCCTGGAGAAATTGCTAGCCCGTGATTACTATAAAATGGAGGGAGTCCATACAGCAATATGTACATACTTATTCCTAAAGACCAAATATCACAGCTTTTGTCGTACATTTCCGGTTCCAAAACTTCAGGTGTAATATAACACGGCGTCTGTAAATCGGCATTGCTAAATATTTCCTTTGCGAATCCAAAATCGGTCAACTTCAGTATACCAATTAAGCCATTTTTCGTGTACAGTAAATTATCAGGCTTGTGATCACGATGCGCTATGTTGTTATCATGTAAATATTCGACAACTATACAAATTTCGTGCATTACTTGCACAGCTCTTTCCGTAAATGCTCCATATTGTCTATCTTGGATCTTTTGAAACAATTCACCTCCTTCCACACATTCCATAACAACGAGCAAACATTTCATATCACTATAGGAGTTCTCATTTATGTTAACAATGTGCTGGCAACCGCTGACCTTCCATACCGTCTCGCTTTAATGCAATCATGCAGAACCTTCAAAGCAAGTTTTCTTCGAAAAGCATTCGACCACCTTGCCGTTTATCCCTAGGCCTAATACGTTCGTTGATATCTCATAATCAACGCGATGGGGGTTGGCTTGGGGACCCTTGATTTTGCATTTGAACCTTTCGTTATATTTGCATTTAATACCACACGGAATGACCTTTACATATCGATTAATGAGGCTGATAATTGTTGAAAGCTCATTATATAACATGACTAAAACATGTAAAAAAAAAATATCAAATTGTTTCGCTGCACTGTGGCTCCTTCATCACTGGATTGTTCAGGGAATTGTAGCGCTTAAGCGCTTTACGAAAGCGGTTTCCCTGAAAGCGGTAAAGTACGAGGGTAGATTGAAAAGTTTCCGGAATGGGCAAGAAAACGCAGTAATTGAACAGGTTTTTGTTTTTATTTTTCAACATAATATCCTTGCAGGGCGATACACTTTTCCCAGCGGTGCTCCAACTTTTTTAAGCCTTCAGAAAAATATGATTTCTCGGGAACTCTGCAAAATAAGCTTTAGTGGCGGCGATGACCTTCTCATTTGACGTAAAGCGCTTGCCTCCGAGCCAAGTCTTCATGTTTGTGAACAAAAAGAAGTCGCACGGGGCCAGGTCTGGAGGGTACGGTGGATGCGGCACCACCTCGTAGCCCAATTCAACCAATTTAGCATTGGCGATTCGGGATGAATGGGCCGGCGCGTTGTCTTGGTGGAAGAGCACTTTTTTTCGCTGCAAATGAGGCCGTTTCTCCTTCAAAATGCCGTTGAATTGATCCAATAAATCTCTGTAGTATTGTCCCGTGATAGTTCTTCCCTTCTGCAAAAAGTCGATGTGTATCACACCTTGCGAATCCCAAAAAACGGTGGCCATGACCTTTCCAGCAGATGGGACAGTCTTTGCCTTCTTCGGAGCAGATTCGCCTGGAGAAATCCACTGTTTCGACTGCTGCTTGGTTTCTGGTGTGTAGTGGTGGATCCATGTTTCGACCACGGTCACGAATCGGCGAAAAAAATCCGTTGGATTACGATTTAACAAGGCCAAACACTCTTTCGAAGTGGTCACACGATTTCGCTTGTTGCCCATAGTCAGCAAACGCGGCACCCATCGCGCCGAGAGCTTCCTCATGCCCAAATGTGCGTGCACGATATTTTGCACACGTTCATATGAGATGCCCGTGGTCTCTACTATTTCGCGCAACTTCACTCGTCGATCGGCTAACACGAGATCAAGGACTTTATCGACCATTTCTTCATTTGTGGCCGTTTTTGGACGTCCTTGGTGCTCGTACGGCCACGTTTGAACTCGCTCACCCAGAAACTAATAGTCGAAAATGAAGGTGTGGATGTGCCATGAACTTTCTGCAAAATATCTCGTATCTCCATCGCCGTTTTCCCGTCCATCCAGAAATGTTTGATGACTGCACGAAATTCGTTTTTATCCATTTTTGCAAAAGTGCCTGAATTGCTTCACAAGATATCCTAGTAAACATAAACGGAACGACGCACGTGTCTGAAAATTTGACAGCTTTCCTAAAATAGGTTAGCCTTGACAACCATCATAACAATTTCACGATACGCGCGCCATCTCTTGCCCATTCCGGAAACTTTTCAATCTACCCTCGTATATATTTTTTTCCGCTGGATCGCTTTTCAAACCGTGCAGCTGTAAACAAAACCGCCATATTTTCGTGAACGTCCTTAACGTCGAAAGTGTGTTCAGGGTACATCAAGCGCTTTGCGCTGTAGACCCAAATCGTTGACGATGCCACTTTAAATTAGGCAAAAGGTGGCGCTTGCGTCGTCTTTAATTTATTATGATTGTTTTAACATATTGATTAATGAGGCTGATCATTGTTGAAAGTTCATTATATAACTTGATATTTTATGTATTTTAATCAAGTTCCTAATTTGATATTAATTCTGTATTACGGGAGATTAAATGATAGTCCAGAGTGGATAACTTAAAGGTGTTTATTCTTAAATATTCAAATTAATACTGCCTCTACAATCCAATAAATTCAACAACAAAAAAATCCGTTCTATGAGAAAAATATAAAAAATTACCACCGAGTATTAATATAAATAGATGGATGAATTCCATTGAATTAACATACTTTATCGAATAACAATAGTATATTATAATCCCCCTTTAAAATTTTATACATCCATGTATAAAATACACTATTTACATAATTAATCATTGTCAACACCGAGTCTGTCTGGTTTATTCAGTTGACTACGTCTTTTAAGACTTCTCGTGTCATTGGACATAAAATCAAACAAACTTCGAATTCCAAAACTTTAAATTTGACTCCTTTGTCGTAGAACATTGCTAGGTATTCTAGGAACTATCAAATTAATCGAATAAATGACTTTTTTAAATAGTAATAATAAAAAAATACTTCATTATGAGTTACTATAATTCTTCAGGCACCTAGTGACATTCTAAGATAAAAAAATAATTTTCAAAGTGCGCTAAAGTGGCCATTTTTGACTTTAAAGTTTGTTCGAATTTATTTGGAAATCTGTGAATAACAAAAAATTATAAAAAAATATTATTAATAAAAAAATAAACTTTTTTATTAGCTACTACACTTCTTCAGGCACCTAGAGACACTCTAAGATAAAAAAAATAAATTTCAAAGTGCGTCAAAGTGAGCCATTTTTGAGGTTTGTTCGAATTTATTTGGAAATCTGTGAATGACAAAAAATAATAAAAAATATTAATAATAAAAAATAAACTTTTTTTATTAGCTACTACACTTCTTCAGCCACCTAGTGACATTCTAAGATATAAAATAATTTTCAAAGTGCGCTAAAGTGGCCATTTTTGACTTTAAAGTTTGTTCGAATTTATTTGGAAATCTGTGAATAACAAAAAATTATAAAAAAATATTATTAATAAAAAATAAACTTTTTTTTATTAGCTACCACACTTCTTCAGGCACCTAGTGACACTCTAAGATAAAAAAAATAAATTTCAAAGTGCGTCAAAGTGAGCCATTTTTGACTTTAAAGTTTGTTCGAATTTATTTGGAAATCTGTGAATGACAAAAAATAATAAAATATATTAATTATAAATTTTTTTTATTAGCCACTACGGTTCTTCAGGCACCTAGTGACACTATAAGATAAAAAATAAATTTCAAAGTGCGCCAAAGTGAGCCATTTTTGACTATAAAGTTTATTCGAATTTATTTATTCAGTAAATTAAATAAAAATGATTTGAAAATAATTAATAAATTATTTTCACATTTTGCTCTGTGACTATTGACTTACCTACGTAAGTACGTTAAACAAATGCACATTAAAACAACTACTTCCCGGGCAAATATGCAGCAGCAGGTGTACATTATGTAATTCAATGTCCGGCGTGGGTATTTGCCCGGGAAGTAGTTGTTTTAATGTGCATTTGTTTAACGTACTTACGTAGGTAAGTCAATAGTCACAGAGCAAAATGTGAAAATAATTTATTAATTATTTTCAAATCATTTTTATTTAATTTATTTAAATAACTGTGACCAAGTGAATGAATACTGTTTTCTATTTTTATTTATTCAGTGTTTTCAATTACACCATCCTTACCTATGTTAGTATTATTTGTTTCATGATTAACATTATTTTCGTTATTTACATTATTTTGTACAATTTGAATTATACCTCCTATAATTGGATTGTTTTCCAACTTTTAAAATTTGATTAACATGCCTTTTCCATGTTTCACCGTCTACAGTTTTAACTCTATAATATGTTTACTTCTTATAATATCAGCAATGTTAGCTTGCGTCCACTTCGAATTATATTTTCTGAAATCTGCCACTCTCTCCTCTACCAACAATTTTGTTAGCCACTTTCCTTTAAAATTGTCTATATTGTTAATTTGTTTACGTTGAACAACTTATTTAGTAGATTTTATTGAAACAATCTACTAAAGAAGTTGTTCAACGTAAACAAATTAATAATATAGACAATTTTAAAGGAAAGTCGCTAATTTACAACGCAGTTGTCTTCCTAATAATTTTTTTCAGGTGATTCATTAGTCGTAGTGTGTGTCGTGTTACGGTATGTGAATAAAAATCTATTTAAAACAGTGTCGATATCATTATCGGTTTTAAATTTTGCTTTTCCTAAACATTTTTTTATTAATTTAACACATATTTCCGCTGCGTCGTTGCTGGACGGATGATAAGGTGATGGTGTTATATGACTTATGCCATTTATTTTACAATATGTCTGAAAAACTTCGGATGTGAATTGCACACCATTATCTGAAACAATACATTCTGGCAATCCAAATATACAAAACACTTCTCGCAACTTATCAATCGATTTTTTTTTTCGACGTGATAGATTTCATACGAATACACTCTATCCACTTTGATCTAGAGTCAAGAATTACAAAGAAAAAATATTAAATATCGGATCAAGAAAATCAACATGAAGTCGAGACCAGACCTTAGTATTCCACGAAAGCGGTTTCCCTGAACGGTACCGCTTTATGTGTGGCGCTATAGCGCTTTATCAAGCGGTAAAGCATATATTTTTTCCGCTTGATCGCTTTTCAAGTCATGGACTTAATACTGATTTATTCGGCATATCCTGATAATTTGAACAAATATCACAATTTTTGCATACGTTCTCGATGTCATTATCGAGACCTGGCCCCCATACATAAGATCTGGAGAGACTTTTGGTTTTTACTATCCCCATGTGATGCTCATGTAATTCATTCAGAACATAATCTTAAAATTTCTTTGGCACTATCAAGCGATATCCCCACAATAAGCATCCCTGCTGGGCATTTAATTCATTTTTTCTATGAAAATAAGCAGTTAACTTAAGATCTGTATTATGGCTTGGCCAACCATGTAAAACGTATTGTATAATTTTAATGATTATTTCGTCCCTGGATTAACCAGATTAACCATTAATTGAAAACATTTTCTGCTCTACAACCATATTCAAATATGTAACTTCATTAGTTTTCTCTTCAATTAAATTTAAATAATATGATTTAACTAATTGAAAATCTGTATCTGATTTGTCAGAACTTAGCATTCGCGATAACCACTCGGCAACATTTTTGCTTCTATTTTAAAACTAAAAGATGATAAAAAAAATATGTCCAATTTTGCAATCGACTAGTCGAGATGATAGGTAAACCCTTATTTGGCCCGAAAATACTCACTAACGGTTTGTGATCGGTTACTAAAGTACAATGTTTCCTAAATAAATACTGATAAATTTTTTTCATACCAAAAATTATAGCTAGTGCTTCTTTATCCAGCTGGGAATAATTTAATTCCGCCTTTTGTAAAAGCCTTTAGGCGCAAGCAATTGGCTTTTCGTCTTTGTTTTCGTACACATGAGCTATAATTGTACCTATACCTGAATTTGAAGCATCTACCGTTAATTTAATCGGCAAATCAGAATTGTAGTACACCGAAACATCAGATGACATTAAAACATCTTTAATTTTTTTAAAAGCTTGTTCACATTCTGCTGACCAAAGAAATGAGTATATTTACGGAGCAATTTATATAAAGGTTGTAAGATTATTGCATATTTTTTAACACATTTATAGTATTTTTCAAGCTCTAGCGCTGAGCAATAAAAAATAATCTCGAGTACCGCCAATATAAAATACAATGTCTGTTTAAAATTGTAGCCGCTACTGCACTAGGACTAGGGGGTTGGTTTCAGAGGGTTTCTACCTACGAAAAATGTTTCCATATTTTCGGTATTCTGACAGGAAATATCTTAAGTAATTTAAACAAAATATAATTCTAAAAATGGCAATGTGTCCGTCACAGCATTTTCCCTAATATTAGTAAATTCATCTTTACAATTAGCTATTCAAGGATGTTTGCGCGTAACTTCTTTGCAATGCTTTTTAGTTCATCTCATTTTAAATTTAAACAAAATAACTAGATCACACAGACAAAGAGTTAAAAAATATTATATGTCAAATAACGAAAAACATTACTTTATTATTGTCTCCAACGTTGTCTTATAACATTTAACATTAAAATTGTGTATATTAATATTTTAATTGTCTATATCTATATCTGAGTCATCACTGTCAGAGTCTTGTGTATTTATAATAAATTAATAATTTCAATCAAACGTATTATACTCTTTTTCAATACGTATTGTATGTTTAAAACATCTTGACCACTGGTCGGCAGATATATTTTTTATTTCTTTTTTGACTAAATCTATTACTGATTTATTTAAATTTGGAGTCACATTATTCTTCCGCACATTTCCTTTTAATTGAGCCCATATTAACTCAATTGGATTAAAAATACAGTGGTACGGAGGTAAACGTACCACTGTATGTCCGTGTTCTTCTGCCAATTGATCGATATAATATGTTTTTCTTTTTTTACTACGACTATTTAGAACTTCAATCAATTGGGATTTGGTATAATGTTCTTCAAAAAACAAATTATTCTCATATAAATATTTAGCTATTTCATCTTTTTTATTTGCCGCTGTGGGTGCTTTGTCAATTTGGCGACTATGATAAGAAGCGTTATCTAAAATTATTACTGATTTTGTAGCTAAGTTTAGTATTAAATTATTTATGAACCAATTTTCAAATAATGATGCTGTCATGTCATCATGATGGTCAAGATGACATTTTGAGATTTGTTTCCCTGATAGTAGTAAACAATCGTTTTCCCAACCATTTTCATTCCCGCAATGTAATATGGTTATTCTTTTCCCCCTTGATGGGGGAACTTTCATCACGCAGTTTTCTGTCTGGTCAGACCACATTTTTTTTCGATGTATCGTGGGTATCGAACCACGTTTCGTCCAAATAATAAATACTTCTTCCAAAGATTCTGTAATCTTGAATCTTCTGTAAATATTCATACCGCCATTTCCTTACTTCTTCTTTCTCCATTAGATGTTTCCTTTTATCGATAAGAGTGAACTCGAAACCATTGCATTTTTGTGATCTCCACAACGTTGTTGGACTGCATGATATGATCTCTCTCTCTCCTTTAAAATATTATTGATAGTTGCTAGTGTAGGAGCCTTTTGTTGTTTAATAGATTCATACGTTATTTTTCTTATTTTCTGAAAAATGTTTGGTGTAATTTTACACCTTTATCCTTGCGACTTTTTCTCTTGCCGGTAGTTTTTTAACTATCTTGCTAACTGATCTCGTGGATGTATTAGTTAAAGCTGATGTCACCTCCAAAAAATTGGCAACTCCTAGTATGTCTTTAACACCTCGATATACGTCTTTTATTATTTGTTTAGCATCAGACGTAAATATTTGACGTTTTACTCCGTTGTTCCGTCGAAGAGGACGGCAAGTAGGTAATTCTATAACTAAAGTAAAAGTAATTACATTAAATGTTGTTTGTGCCATCTAAATTTATTTGTCTATAACTTGATCAAAAAGCAAACATTTTCGCACAGATTTTCGTGCGTATTTTAAATCCTAAAAAGTAATAAGATAAAACATATCTACAATTAAGAATTAAGTTTTTGAATAGCTTTTAATTAAATTTAATTTTATCTTCATTAGCAGAAATTTCCCCCTCCACATAATTACTGCATTTTCAGTTTTTTAAAGATATATTCTGAAATATAGAAAATATGAAATAATAATTTTGTATATAAAGTGCGTTTAATATAAACATTATTGTTTCTATAACTGTAATTTAATTAGAATTTAGAAGAATGCATTGTATATGTCAGTCTGAAGTAGTGCTGAAAACAGGCGTTTTTGTAGGAAAAACTTACCTTGGGTTTTTACCGAAATTTTCTTTGTAATATTGACTGCATTAATTTGCTCATCAATATGTTGGTTTGGGTGTTGGTTCAGGTCCCAAGGTCGCCACATTTTTTTCTGATTAATCTATAAAGTCTGTAGTATATCCTTGTATCTCAAACGTCCAACTCCGTAATATCACAGAACTATTTACTTAAACACTTTAATATCACCAAAGTCACAAATTAAAAGTCACTGCAATATCACACAAATTTCTAATCAGAAGCCGTAGTAGGAGCAAAGTCACCGTAAAAAAAACAGAGCTGTAGTTATCACACAATTCAAAATCCGTACAGTTAGCGAAGACGTCGTAAGAAGTTCATAATATTAAAAATCACAGATCACAAATCAAAATCCGTAGTAGAAGCAAGGTCGTTATATACAAAAAAAATCCCAAATTCAGTATTAAAAATCAAAGTCCGTAAGAGTATCGTAGTCGTCGTAAACAAAAAAGTACCAAAAATAACTGTTGATAAAGTGACAATTTGCTCGCCAGGCAAGACGAACTAGATCTCTAATTACAGGGATTTCCAGATTAGTACAAGCATCAAGCCTACCTAAGTTCAGTTTTTCCAAAAAAAATGTATTTCATTAAACGAGATTTGGAAAAAAAATCATTATAATATTCAGTACCAACCAAAAATATTGTAATATAACTTTTATATTTCATACAATAATTCATTTCATATCCTTCACCGAAAATATACAAATATTTGGAAAAAGGGCTACTATATTAATTTAAAATAAACTATGACGCGTAGGCATCAAACTCTTTAAAATTAACCGTAAATTCTACCGTAAAAGTTGGCAATACATTTTTCAAAATATTGAAATAACACATTAAGCAATAAGAAAATGTTGAGTAGAGCGTGTAGCTGTGTGGAGTTTATTTTATAACTAAACTCATCAAAATTGCTTATTTCAGTATTTTAACAATTTAATATTTGTTGTTAAATAACATATCACTATTGATAGTTTGAAGTATTTAGAATCAAATTGCGTTTATAAATATGAAAAATTGTGATTTTTTTGTTGGCCCTCCACTAAGAGCTGTGCGATCACACTGTGCGCCGCGCCGTGCTGTATTCGTAGAAACTAAGAAGATCGATGTTTCCAATATTCGATGCACAGCCATTTTTCTTACCCATAAATCACGCACTGTGCGCAGTGCAGTTACAAATTTACAATGTTGTAAAGCAATTGTATTTTTATTGTGGGTACTCGAGATAATTTTTTATTGTTCAGTACTAGAGCTTGAAAAATACTATACCTAAAAACGATTTTAGTTCACTAGTATTTTTATGTTGTGGATAATTATCAATTGCATTCGTTTTTCAATGGTAGTATGTAATCCCCCATGATCAATTCTATGACCTAGATACGTAGTTGAATTTTGCATAAAACTACATTTATTTACTTTTAAGCTTAAGGGTGCGGTTTAGACGATAGAGATAGCAATATAAATATTAGCAATCACTAATTAGAGTTAGATTGCAGTTGTGATCAATGAAGAATATTATATTATACATTAAAGTAATCTTAAAATAAGCAGGAATTTCATAAGATGAATTAAAAATTATTTCAATGTTTAGTTTGCGTGAAATACAATTTTGAAACATAATGAAAATTGATCAAATTTATAGCAAATTTCAAATTATAATTTTGCTAATAAAAACTTGTTCAATGAAAATTTAAAAGATTTCACTAAATTCTGCATTCAAATAACTTAGCAGACATGACCTATTAATTTCATTATATCTTACAATTTTCTTTTCTAACTTGAACTAGTAAATTGACGTAATACACTAAAATTAACGATTTATTTTTTATTTAGACTGATACTTTATACATGGTAGATAAAAAAATGTACTACATATTCATATTATTAAATCCAAAAGAATGGCCCTTTTTTCAAACGATTATTTCCATTTTACTATATAGCTATCTCTTTCTACTAAACCGCAACCTTAAGCCGGATTCCGAAAGTCTTTTAAATACTAATTCCAGTCGCTCTAAATATTTCTAATTATTTCTACCCGTAATAAGAACATCGTCCAGAAAACATACTACACCTGGAATGTCAATTAATTACTATTAATTCGATGCCTTATGCGTCACAATCGTAACATATTCTCGAGATTCTTCCGTTAAAAGAACTTGTTGATACGCCTCTGATAAATCAATCTTAGTAAATCTCTTTCCCTCTCTAATTTTGAAAAAATATATTCTATTCGAGGGCGTGGATAATCAGAATTTTCTAAAACCGGATTTATTGTTATTTTATAATCTCCGCAAATTCTAACATCCCCATTAGCTTTTAAAATACGTACAATTGGTGCACTCCAGTTAGAATATACTACTGGTTCGAGTACACCATTTTTAATTAAGCGATCAATTTCCGCTTCGACTTTAATGCTAATGCAATTGGCCTTGGTTTATGAAAATTTTGCTGAGCATCTGCTATTATTTTTAAAGATATTTTCCCTTTATTAAAAGTTCCAAGCGTTGAAATAAATAAGCTATGATATTTATTATGTAATGTATTAATCTCATTGTTATTTTCTTGAATAATTTCTAAGTTAATTGATTGAATGTCAGAAAATGTTATCTTAAATAATTTTAATGCATTTCTGCCAATTAACCGACAACCTCCGTTTTTTATTACGTAAACGTCGAGCTTATTATTGTAAAATACTTTTAATTTTCCTACCGGCTTTAATGTGAAACCTACATGATCTTTAAATAACAAATCTTTATCTTAAAGTTTAATTTGTCTAAAATTTTTATTATATTTTTTTTTTCTGCGATTACAGAATGTGCTGCACCCGTATCAATTTGGAAATTCAAGTGTAAATTATTTATTTTTAATTTTACATAGTATGGTTTTTCATTATTATTTTAGTCTGCAAATTGCATCGAAAAAATATGCGTTTCTTGTGAGGTTTTTTCAGGCAAATTTAAATCTGATAAGAACTTTTGTAGGGACAAAAATAAATGTTCACTTATTTTTGTCCTTACACATTGATGATAAATGTCCTTTTCTGCCACAATTACAGTTTTTGTACTTACAGTTACGCGATTCATGATTATTTTGACCGCATACAAAACATTTAGCCTCATTCTTTTTGTAGATTTTTATCACTATTCGAAAAATTGCCCTTCTTGCACTCACTTTTCCGTTGTTGAAAATGTTAGAGTTCGGACTTGACGCACCTGATGCGCTGTCCCGGTGAAGTTCCTTCTGCTGCTGCTTCCCAATTTTTCGCCAGTTAAACATGTCCTCGAAAGAAGCCTTAGAATCCGCTGCAATCGGATTTACTTCCAGAAGTCGCTTCAACATCGGCCCTGAGCCCATTCCGACGACGAAAACGTTCCTGATTACGGTGTCAAATTCTGTCCAAAAACCGCAGGTTGCTGCTAAGCTGCGTACTCTAGCTGCCCAACTCGCTACCAGTTCATGTTCACCTCGTTTCGAATTATAAAATTTCAATCGCGATGCAAAATATGTTGGCACCGGATTGCAATGTGTCTCCAATTTGTCCAGTAAATCACTATATTTAATCATAATGATGGTTGCGTCCGTAACTACGTGGTAATTCATAATCACTGAATAAAACACTTACTATGTTTTTACCACAAAATAAATAAATAAATTTTGTGGTAAAAACATAGTGTTTTATTCAGTCACTATATTTAATGTCGGCCACATTTTTTGGAACGCATAAATTGCGTAATAAAATATACGTTTTTTCGTGGAGAAGATTTAATAAAATGCATTTTTTTTTACTTCTTCTTTTTCAAAGTTGTTAGCGATTATAAATTGTTCCAGTTTTACTTTAAAACTGAAAAATCGTTGCACTCATGATTAAATTCATTTAGAGAGCCAATAATTTCACTTTTATCACTCATTTTTATTGAAGTCGTACGATTTCCCGCACTTGGAAAATTCTCACCATGTGGCTTTTTTGTCCGTCGTCCATATGGACGACCGCGCGTCTAAAGATCTGCGCACTCTCACGAAATCGGCACTCTAATCATGTTTGCCCTTGTCGCTAAATCCTCGTCGCCAACTATTTTGTATTACGGGAGATTAAATGATAGTCCAGAGTGGTTATTTAAAGGTGTTTATTCTTAAACATTCAAATTAATACTGCCTCTACAATCCAATAAATTCAACAAAAAAACATCCGTTCCTTGAGAACAATATAAAAAAGTACCACCGAGTATTAATATAAATAGATGGATGAATCCGATTGAATTAATATACTTTATCGAATAACAATAATATATTACAATATTAAATACAGGGTAATTATAAATGATATTTTTAAAAATTCGTATTTATTAAAGTAAAAATCCAAAAGTAACAATCTTTGTAGACATGAAAATAGGAAGTTTCAAAGTTTTTTTTTAATACATCATAAATATTGAATGCACAAACATCTAAATTTTTTTGCGACGAAGCAACTTTTCATCTTACTGGAAAAGTCAATAGACACATTGTTCGCACATGGGGTTACGGTTTTGTGGGAGGTGCACATATTGCGCCCCCTAATCCCTACCTCATCAAGATAGGCAAGGGTAGATTCCTGATTTTCATCATTTCTGGCCATTCCTCACCCAGTATGGCTTTTCTAATGGACTTTAGCGCTGGACAATACTCCGCGGTTTTGTCCTCCAAACAGCACCCTTTACAGTCTGGTGATTCTACAATCCTCAATCTGTGAAAGTGTGCTCTAAGTTTGCAGTGTCCATTCAGAACAGCCGTGATACGTTTTATGTTCTCTCCGGGCAGCCGCAGGTATTGATTGGCTGATCTTTCATTTGGGTACCATTAGAAACTCTACAGCCTGTTACATCATCCCATCTCAACCTATTTTTTTAAGAATAGGGATGTAATGATTCATTTAGGGAACGCATCAGTGTGTCGGGCGTGTGAATCATACAAGCTGCAGATCCAGCCAATGCATCGGAGAGTTTATGCATTGGCTGGAACTGCGGCTAGTATGATGTTATCAATATCAGTACTATGCCCTTTCACCCAGGAGATATCGACTCGCATATGTGGTTTGTAAATTACACATTGCAACATGAAAGAGACTCACCGAAGATAAAGGTGTTTTGTGCCTTGTCCCCTTCAAAAGTTTATGGAGCTCTTTTTTTCTTTGCGGAAACAACTGTGACTGGAATAGCGTCGTACCTGGACAAGTTTGAACAATGGATGTTCTCTCGAGTTATGGAACGACTTAATTTACCAACAGAATTAGATCCGCATCATTGGCACCTCGCTGTATGAGGCTTTTTAAATTAATTCTTTCCTCAGCGTTGGATAGGTTACAGAGGAAATGAAGACCTGGCTCCTTCCGGCCACGGAGATGAGGTGAGATCAGGAAATCTTGGTGGCCAGAAGTGTGGAGCCAGGTCTTCATTTCCTCTACGACCTATTCAACGCTGAGGAAAGAATTCATTTAAAAAGCTTCAAACAGTGAGGTGCCAATGAAGCGGATCCAATCCTGTGACTATTTATTTTATGTCAAGGAAGCCATTTACGTCCCGCCTCTACCAACCATTCTGAACGATCTGCGGAACCTTATCACTGATATCGTGCATTCAGTAACAACAGATACGCTTTCTCGTATGTGGAGTGAGTTTTGCTACCGCATATATGTATGTCGTGCATCAAACACATTGAATATTTATAATGCATTAAAAAAAAACTTTTAACCTTCCTCCTTTCATGGCTACAAATATTGTTAATTTTAAATGTGTACTTTAATAAATACTCATTTTTAAAAATGGGTCCACCTTTTATAATAACCCTGTAAATAAAAAAATAAACTTTATAGGTCCTCCTTATAATCATTCGAAATACAGTAGTGACAACATTTTTTTCAATACATGAAATATTTACTACAAAAATGGATTTGAAATTTAGGCAGGATATCCATTCCTTTTAATTACACATTTTTTTTTTAATTACACTGGATTTTTTTTACAACTTTTTATTACAATAATCTATAGTGACTGAACTTCCGACTAAAAGCTATACATTATTAAACTGAGTATGAAAGTTACCAACAAAAACAATTTTTGTATCTTTGTAATTTTGAATTAGTTTTTTAATACATACTTTCAATACACATAAAATTGAATATTTTATTAATTGTACACATTAAAATGTAAAGTATTTTTTATGAAAAAAAAAAAAAAAATAGGGTGTTTTGCCGCTAATGATTGTGAACCTGTTTTGATAGCAGCTGTTTTTTATCATTGAAGGTTTCAATCGATTGTTAATTTAAAAAAAGATACAGACTTGACGTACTGCGAAGTAAGCGCCAACCATTTTTATATTACAGCAATTTACAGTGACTGCAGTTTCGATTAAAAGCTAGAAATTGCTACACTGAGTATGAAAGCTACTCACAAAAGCAATTTTTTATCTTAGTAACTTTAAATTAGTGTACCAAAAAGTAGTAAAACAAAATTCAATAATTTATTAATTATACACATTAAATTAAATACGACGTAAGCGCCATCTTTTGCCTAATTTCAAGTGACATTGTCAACGATATGTTTACTATGTAATGCCTTGATGAAAGTGGCTGAACGGAAATTGTGTTGTAGTTATATACTCGATATTAATCGATGGCAAGCGCCATCTTTTGCCTAATTTCAAGTGGCATCGTCAACGATTTGGGTCTACAAGGTAGACGACTGAGAATCATTGTTTCGTCCACTAAAGGAAGGCGAACATGTCCTGTTTATGAGAACAGGAAATGAAATTCACATTTAATGAAATGTTCAGCCACCATTCATCTAGCCTTCCTTTAGTGGACGAAACAATGATTTTCGGCCGTCTACCTTGTAGACCCAAATCGTTGGCGATGCCATTTGAAATTAGGCAAAAGATGGCGCTTGCGTCGTCTTTAATTTATTAAGATTAATATCGGGTATATAACTACAACACAATTTCCGTTCAGCCGCCTTCATCAAGGCATTGCGCATGGAACACACTAGTCTGATGAGGTTCGAAAAACCGAAATGCCCATCGCTAGTTATCCATACGCTAGATGAATGGTGGTTGAACATTTTATTATATATTAACATGTGTTGATTGTACTCTTGCCGTATTAGTATTGATAGACGTATTAAATTTTCTTTTCTTTATTTTTATGATTATTTTACAAAGGTGTGGGAGATCACACGCCTGATGGCACACGCATACTACTCAGTGAAGATCACTCGCGCGCGAAACTCGCTTAATATTAACAACTTTAAATTTCTGATTAGTTTTTAGTTTAAAGTTATTTTAATCTGTGTTTTTATTTATTTATTGGAAGATTCTTAATATTAATCATAATAAATAATAGACGACACAAGCGCCATCTTTTGCCTAATTGCATGTGCTATTGTCAACGATTCGAGTCTACAAGGTAGATAACAGTTGTTTCGTCCACTAAAGGAAGGTGAACTTGTCCTTTTTATGAGGTTCGAAAATTGAAATGGCCATCACTAGTTATTCGTACGCTAGATGAATGGTGTCTGAACATTTTATTAAAAGACTTTTAAAAATTTATTCATGTCAATTAAATTTAGAATTCTATCAACATTGAAACACGCAAATAATTATATCGTGAATAATTTTGTAAGAACACAAGCATTTTTTTTATTTAATCAGAGACTATTATAAAAAAAAAATGAGTTAAATGAATTTTTATATCACTGTCACATTTCTCTTTATATAACCAATAGCGTTAATTAACACAACAAAAATCTGGCCCTAACCTAAAACGCACAGGCTAAATTACACAGCACTAAATTTTTGAAATGTCATATGTTAAAGGCAATTATAAAAAGAACAGACTTTACGCATAGCAAATACTAACCAATTCAAAGAATAGACAATTTTAATAAAGTTAAAATTCAAAATGTTGGCCCCTCTGTTTGAACAATGATAACATGATTATTCTTCATTTAAATGTAAGTTTTATTTGTTTACTCGTTACCTAATATGTTGATTTAAAAAATAAAATGAATGTACAGGGTCGTCCTTTTTGGTGGTGCCACATATGGAAAACTTTTTTATTTTAAGAGATATTGAAAAACCGTTTTCGCGACGCTAGACTGATAAATTGTTAATGTTTGATTGTATGACCGTTTAAAATGAAATTATTACTTAATTTAACTGTATATTAAATTATATCATTTACAATGCACAATGATCGTCGCGTTGCTGACTGTGTAAAGTCTCGTGTTCATCTCTCCCACGGGTGTGTTACTCCGTTTGTATATTCAAAGCGCATGCGTGGTATGGCTCAATACGGCTGGCCGCGCTTCCCACGTTTCGCCGCAAACCGCCCGACCGTTCCCAGGCCCATTGCAAACTTATGTTAATGAGAGTTGGGCTACGGCTGATTATCAGGTAAAGCCGCAACATAAATAAAATGTGATAATTTATTCGAAGTCAGCATAAAATGTTGCTTTGAGGAAGTTTTTATTATATTTTTCTATTTTTAATAATAGCGGAGTTACAGGCACCCTTAAAAATGACTCGTCGTCAACTTCCGGTTATAACCCGGAAACGGTTAAAGACAGATTTTTCTTCGCCATTATTTTTATCGTTAAAAATTGGCGAAAACGGTTTTTCAATATCTCTTAAAATAAAAAAGTTTTCCATATGTGGAACCACCAAAATGGGTCACCCTGTTCCGGGTTATCATAAAGTAAGGGATATATTTCAAGGTATTATATATTTTAACAAATTAAACTAAATATAAAAAGTACAAATATTTAAGCAATTAACTTTCTTATTTAATTACTTAAATGTTGTAATTTCTTACTTATGTCCAGCATTCGTTATAGTAAATATTCGACAAGACTTGTTGTTGCAAAATCACCAACCGTTCCTGCAAATTATACACAATGTTATTCAACATTTTTGGTTGATTTTTTTACTGTCTCAACATTTATTTCCCTTTTACATTTCGAAACATTTTGGAAAACATAAAACTACACTTTGTAGTCCGAAAATAAACTTTATAGAAAATTTAAGGATTTTTTGTTCTTTAATTTATTATTTATTTCGAGCTTAACTTATGAGAATTTCACTGATTTGCTTCCTAATGCATTGAATATTAATCTGTAGCGTGTTTTATTTGTGTTCATAAATTTTCAGATAAATACGAAGGATTCAAGTCATTAAAATAAATAAGGAAAAAATTGCTAATGCTTTTCAAATGGAGCATTTGAACCTGTGCCATACGCTCAAACATTTTTTTAAAAATGATAGATTGGTATATGGTAGAATGGTGTATTGAAACTTTGTACACTCATATAGATCCTGTGTAGACGTCTCCCCTAACAATGTCAACTTAATCCGGAGGCAAGATATTGACGACACTAGAAATGAGGCAATTTCATCGTCCCGCCGATTACCGCCTATTTTGACCGTTGGTGGAAGAGGGATGAAAGGCGCATTTAAAACCCATGAGTGCGTGTGAGAGGAAATCCAGTGGAAACCAACAAAAAAAAAAACAATTCTCAATGTAGGTAATTTTGTTTGACACTTGTGTTATTAGTTGTCATAACAACTCTTTCGTTTTCCACATGTACAGGGTGTTCCATTTTCGATTGTTACTTCGAGTGATTTGCCATTAATATTAAAGATAGAGAAAACCCTACATAAGTCTCCAGGGATCAATTTTAGTGGTAATGTCATAATCTCAAATTGTTTTCGTGTTATACGTCGAAAGTACAATTTTTCCAATTTAGGAATATTAAGATAACTACTTTATTTGAAAAGATATCTACCTGCAGTAAAAACATTCTTAAGGCACTTTATTTAGTAGGATACGATGATGTTATTATATTTTGTTTTAAGTTTAAAAAGTTCCGAGATATAAGATTGCATTTTTTTAAATTATCAACTGAAAAATTACTTACACTGTATTTTTTTGACAAACATCTACTGAAGTATTTAACTTAAGTTTTGTATACTTTTTCCTCATTTATTTATGTTTTACCAAGTTAAAACATCTCTAATAATCGTTTGTTATAATGAAATCATTTGGTTTTGTTTTATTAAAATTTATATATTTTCGACAAGCGTTTGTTATAATGAAATCTCTTGGTTTTGTTTTGCTAAAATTTTGTGATGTTTTCGACTAGTTTCGGCTAGATGCCATTTTCAAGAACGACATCTAGCCGAAACTAGTCGAAAACATAACAAAATTTTAGTAAAACAAAACCAAGTGATTTCATTATAACAAACGGTTATTAACTTAAATTAGTAGAACAAAACAATTGTTTTTGTTTGAAACGACGTAACTAACTGTTGGTATTTTAATTGATGAAACATGATTTAAATATATCCGATAATCTTTTATTTAAATTATCAGAAAAATGATAGTCTTTCATTTTCCACAAGAGTGTAATACTATCTTCACGTAACTCAGAAATATCCGTTAAGGTTGCGTATTAGTAGATAGTAAAATGAAAAAAAAAACGTTTGAAAAAAGAACCATTCTTTTTGATTTAATAATATGAATATGTATTTACATTTTTCATCTGCCATGTATAAAGTATCAGTTTAAATAAAAAATAAATTGTTAATTTTCGTATATTACGTCAATTTACTAGTTCAAGTTAGAAAAGAAAATTGTAAGATATAACGAAATTAATAGATCATATCTGCTAAGTTATTTGAATGCAAAATTTAGTGAAATCCTTTAAATTTTCATTGCACACGTTTTTATTAGCAAAATTATAATTTGAAATTTGCTATAAATTTGATCAATTTTCATTGTTTTTCATAATTGTTTTTCACACAAATTAAACATTAAAATAATTTTTAATTAATCTGATGGTATTTCTGCTTATTTTAAGATTACTTTAATGTAAAATACAATATTGTTCATTGATCACAACAACAATCTAACTCGAATTAGTGATTGCTAATATTTATATAGCTATCTCTTTCGTCTAAACCGCACCCTTAAGTTTATTATTACTGTTCAATATGTAGAAAAACAAATTTTCTAAAACTAATGACCAAACACTTTCTTTTAATATAAGCGAAAGTAATGTTGTTTTGAGAAGGAATTTAATTAAAAATGAATCACAAAAGAAAATCGACAACGCGGAAGAAAATTTACTTTTAAGAGAGTTTTAACATACATCATATTCAAACACACGTTTTGTGAGATTTTAGTGAGGTTATTAATTAATTTATATAAAAAAATAAATAAATAAATTTAAAAAAATACAACAATACAAATAAACAGTAGTTCAAGCACAAAACAGACAAACATAAAACTAGTAGCCTTTGTTATTTTATCGATGCCTTAATTTGTTTGTGTTGTTGTTTACTTGATTGATTGACAAGGTGATTTTATTGTTGTTATTTTTTGTTTGTTAAATTGAATTTAATTATCAAATGGCGAAATAATTGAATTTTACATAAGTTCAGTTCTTTTATTACATGCAATATGCAGTAAGGTTGTTGAGTATTGTAGATACAAGAAAAGCGATGTTTAAATCTAGTGGTTAAATTTGGAACACACTTCGAGACCACCATCTGCGTTTTCACTTGATTTGACAGCCGACGCAAACACATTTATTTGGCCCTATTCCCCATCGAAAACGTTAAACTTAAAGGTTGACAGTTTTGGTAATACAACAGATTATGATAACGGGTGTTGTGACGTTACTGAATAATTCCGTATTTCGCATCGAGTCACATGTTATTCTTGTAATGTTATAAAAATAATTTAGTTTTGATATATCCGTTGGAAAGCTATATGCCCACTTGCACCGCGGGTACTTAATCATGATTAAATACAATTTGAATTATTTTATACAAATATCTTTATTCAGACAATGACATTTTCAGTATATCATCGAGTATATTCATGCATTGATTTTGTACATTAAAATAAAGGTTTGTCTGTCTTAGGCTATTTTATTTTAGTTATTATTTTTCATTTAGTTTATATTATGTTTATTTTAAGTTACTTTTGTATATTATATATTTTGTACAATGAAGATTTTGGTGTATTAATAAATAAACAAATAAATAAATAGTTAATCACGATTAAGTCTGAAATTGGGTTGCACCATGACAGGCCCAATTTTACAATCGGCAAATAAGGCATAAGTGACGTATTCGCGGAATAAAAGTTGATGTCTATGATTCTCTCCATTTGATTATCAATAAAACAGTGCTGCCAACCGAATGGAAAAAATCAAGAGTAACGTTACTTGAGGTTTATAAAATTGCGCCTTAATCATAACTAATATAACCTACAAATGTCAAATATTTAATCAACCGATTTTGGCCGATTAACTCAAATCGTACAAAATTCGCGTCGATTGAGGATAATCGTGAAGTTGTTTACAGTTGATAGTATTAAAAACACGTGTTGCTTGTTCAGGTTCAGTTCAACTACTGTCTTTATTCGTCACACATGTGGTTTACATTATAATGGTGTTTACATATAGATGGCGCTGATTCATAGTATGTAGTACAATTTTTCAACACCCCCACTTACTAAAAAAAACTAAATGTAATCTATATTTCATTATTACAAGCACTTACACATTTAAGGAAACCAACAAGCTTATCAGGTCTTGTGACCACCGCTAAGTACATTAAGCCCTCTATTAAATTCTGATATATCATCGCTTATATTCCTATTATTCAGGTCTGACAAATTCGATTTGCTTTCTAAAGGAGTTTTAACCTCTTTACAATCGCACATATTGAATCTTTTCAATACTTCATTTATATAATTTTTCTGGCACAGGGTTATAACACCTTTATTTTTATCATAATTTACCTCCATAACGAGACATTCTATAATTTTTTCAAGATCTTTAATTTCACTTAATTCTTTTTTCAAATAATCAGTTTGACGATCGTTGTTGGAAAAAATAAAGAAATCGTCTACATACAATACTACATTGGTATGAAAATCATTTTCTCTTTTTGTGAATACACAGGGCTCATATTTTGGTCTCAAATAACCTAATTATAACAGAACTTCATTAATTCTATCATTCCAACATTTGAAAGACTGTTTAAGGCCATATACTGCCCTGTTAAGTCGCAATACTTTATTGTTCGCTTTCAAACAAGAATACCCTTCAGGTATTTTCATAAACACTTTATCTTTCAAAAATTGATCAAAAAGCTGTTTTCACATCTAAATGCCTTATGTCTAAATTTAATTTCATTGGCAAAGCAAATTAAAGTCTTAATGTAGTATGTCTGACTACGGGAGAGAACGTTTCACTATAATCAATGCCCTGTTTCTGGACAAACCCTCTTGCTACTAGATGCGCACCTTTACTAGTAACTTTCTTCTTGAAAACCCATTTTCTGTCCACGATGGTGGAGTTTTCTTCAGGATTAACCAGTTCCCACGCGTTGTTTTTTTTTTTCAAACGACTCCAGTTCCTCCTCTATTGCCTTTCTCAAAAAAATAGCTTCATGACCTGAAATGGCTTCTGAAGCACTGATTATCTATCAAATTCGCTTTCTCTTCGCTTATATATGTGACAAAATCTATTTGTTTTCTAGTGTATTATTCCACTTTCTTTCAGAAATTTGCTAAAATCATTGTTTACATACTCTCCTCCTTTGTCTGTTCTTACAATTTTAATCTTTTTGTCAGTTTGTCTGTTAAGTCGCAATACTTTATTGTTCGCTTTCAAACAAGAATACCCTTCAGGTATTTTCATAAACACTTTATCTTTCAAAAATTGTTCAAAAAGCTGTTTTCACATCTAAATGCATTATGTCTAAATTTAATTTCATTGACAAAGCAAATTAAAGTCTTAATGTAGTATGTCTGACTATGGGAGAGAACGTTTCACTATAATCAATGCCGTGTTTCTGGACAAACCCTATTGCTACTAGATGCGCACCTTTACTAGTAACTTTCTTCTTGAAAACCCATTTTCTGTCCACGATGGTGGAGTTTTCTTCAGGATTAACCAGTTCCCACGCGTTGTTTTTTTTTTTTCAAACGACTCCAGTTCCTCCTCTATTGCATTTTTCAAAAAAAAAAATAGCTTCGTGACTTGAAAGGGCTTCTAAAACATTGACTGGATTATCTATCAAATTCCCTTCTTCTTCGCATACATATGTGACAAAATCTTTATAGATTTTTGGCTTTGGTAGCCTTTCGGATCTTCTTACTGCTTCTCCCTTCACAGCAAACTTTACAGTTATTTTTCTGTTTGCTGTTCTTTTGTAATTTAGTCTGTCTACTAAATTTTTCAACTTGCTTATGCATTTTTAATATTTTTAATTAATATGGCCCAACCGTCTATGCCATATATTGCTAGGTGCTAGAGAAGTTGCTGACAAAATCATGTTTTCCGGTTCTTGAATCAGTTTATATACATTATTTTTTAACTTTGCCATAGCGACTGAGGTATTATTTTTGTTATACATTCTACACCGTTTTTCATTAAATTTCACTTTATTACCATTGTTGATCAGCCGTCCTACTATCAACAATGGTAATACAGTGGAATTTAATGAAAAACGGTGTAGAATCCGTCCTACTGATAATGTTTGTTGTAAGTTTTGGAAAATACCTTATATTTGTTAAAATAATATTTAAACTTTCTCCGTCGATCATGATTTGCATTTCTACTTCACCGACACTGACAACTGGGATTTTTTCTTTATTGGCAATTGTGATTTCCTCTAGTTCTAGTGCTCGTTCATTCATTAGCCAGTCTTGTTTTGCTGTTAAATGAAAACTATCCACGTACCAGCCTTTGTCTTGAAATATCTCACTTACGAACACTGCCCTTAATGCGCAAGTTGTCTTATTCGGGCACATCGACATGAAATGACCGTTTATATTGTTTATATTGAAAACAAAAGACGTTACTTCTGTTTTTGTTTTCGTGGTCATTACTGCCCTCTCCTGTATTCTTTGTAAAACGTGATTTACCTTTTGCAACTAGTGTTCCTCTTGATTCGCTAGCGACATATAGTTGCATATCTAGTAATTTTGTTTTAATGGAGTCTGTTGTGACTTTGATGCCCGAGTGTTCCACCGCCATTATAATTGGTGCTTCACTACTCCAGAGATTACCAGAGGTTTGCACCAATTATAATGCAAGTTACCTCTGGTAATCTCTGGAGTAGTGAACCAACCCATTCCTCGTCAATTTTAAAACCATACCTGCGTAATTTTTGCGATGCTTCGACAACTTGATTCACATATGATGCCATACTGTCACAATTTTCAAGCGGTAGAGATATTAAATTACGCAGTAGTCCGATTTTTCTTGTGAATCCACAGTCGTCGTATAGGCTCTTCAGCTTTTTCCAAACTTCCCCAACCGTCGTTGCATCTCTTATATGCATGAACAGGTATGGATCGAGCGTTAAAATCAGCTTCGCTTTTGCCTTTACCATCAGGTCTTCGTCTGTTTCCGTGTCATCGAGGCATTTTGCCAAGCCTTCCAGAATGAATACGTTCTCGACGGCAAACAACTAATCTTTGTAATTTTCTCTGTCGATTAGTTTCGGCACGCTATTTAAATAACTCGCTGCCATGTTAGCTATTTACTATAAAACACTTCTTTCTCGCGCGCGGCAAATTCTGTACACATAACCCATTAAAACACGCGTTGCTATTTCAGGTTCAGTTCAACTACCGTCTTTATTCATCACACATGTGGTTTACCTTATAATGGTGTTTACATATTCATAGTTTGTAGTACAATTTTTCAACAGATAGAGATCATAGAAATAAATTTGACGGAAATAACCAAGAGTGGATTTAGAATCGAAAGATACAATTGATTTTGATTTACCTTAGTGAAATGACGAAAACGTGCTTCGGCTTTTTCTAACTAAGATAAAGGAAAATTATTAAATTCTCCCAAAAACAAAAGTCCGCAGAAAAATGCGTACGATCTATGTCGATTAGTTAATCGACGTACGGTGCAACCAAAATCCGCCGATTAAAATTAATCATGATTAACTCCGACTAATCGGAGTGGGTGGGCAATCGTTTATTATATGTCCAATTAGTAAAACAGGTGTGACAAATTTCAATGTTATGCTCACCGAAAAGCAGTTGAATTTTAGTCTAACAAAATGTGGGTGTAAAATGCACAATCGAATAAAATAAGAGTGTAACAAAAAGTTATAAATCGGTACGATTTTTCTTTATTGAAAAACGGACTTGAAATCATAAGGCGATCATAATCAAAATAAATATTGTATTATTGTTTTCTCTGATTTAACGTTTGTAATTATTTATTAATAGTAGATTATACCACGAGTAATAATGATAGCTATTATTCCCGAGGAACATTTACGAACCGAGCCGCGTAAGCGGCGAGGGAGTAACATTCCGAGGTAATAATAGCCATTATTGCGAGTAGTATACTCTACTTTATCTATGACTAATTTATTAATTTGTTTTAACGAACAACTTTATTTTTCAATGACATTAACACTAGCAATGGTACAATTAATAAATTGAATTGGTCGAGAACTATCAATAGATTTGGAAGAGTTTTCAATACAAATATTTGGAATTTCGGTTGCTGAAGAGGAAGAAGATGCTTCATTACTATTTATCTGTTTAGCAATAGTATCTGCTGTAGTTGTCTTGTTTCTTATAGACTGATCAATGTAACTTTCAGCTACCTGTGTAGATCTCCAGCCCCCATGACGCTTTAATCCAGTTATATCGCCTCCTCCATCAATGTACAAAGTGGCAGATGATCTGCGATAACAATGGCCGGTATAAGTTTCAGGATTTGGCAATTTGTTTACCAATATCTGCAAATTTGTTTTTTCCTATACGTTGTATTGTACATTTTGATTTTTGATAATTTAGAAAGAATGAATTAATTTTTACATGTGACGGACGGAGATTGATGTACTTCTTTACAATATTGTAAAACGTACTGTTTATGTATGGCGAATGTTCGTACAATTTTGGTTTTAGTCTTGGGTATTGTTATTAATAACTGTGTTTGATAAACTTTCACGTCTTCAATATTCATTTCATAAAGCTCGTTTGAGCGGCATGCACCCATAATTCCAATAATTAATATAACCTGAAGCAAATAAGAATATGAGTTTTGAATAGTCAGATTAAATTCGGTATATTTACCTTATGTAAAAGAAAAACTTTATCAGGAGCTTTGTTAATAAATGTTCTTATTTGTTTCGGGGTCAGAGTGGAAGACTTCTTTGGTTGAAATCCTTCTGATTTTCTTTTTAAAAATGCTCGTAGTTTGCAATATTTTTCCAGATCAACGTCATGATTTATTCTCAACATAGTTTTAATGATTGAAAAAATGACCATAATGAAGAAGGTTTGTAATTTGCACTTAATTCAGCGAAATAGGCCAGCAGAACATGTTCGGAAAATGAGTTTGCTTTCTTTCGAAGACGCCATTCGTTGAAGGTTGCGTACGTTTTATTATAAATGGATTTCGATGTTTCCGGTATCAAGGTAGATGTTGTTGCTGCAGCTAGTTGTACAATTTCTGGAGGTGTACAAGTAAAAGACTCTTCATTTTCATCCATCTCATTAGAAATGCACAAACACTACGCGCTTGACACTGACTGTTTTCAGTTTGTGTATTTTGTTTCCATGGTATTTAATTTGAGAAATTTTTTGATTGGAGTGCACGTGGGAAAAATGACTATTAATCCCTCGTCATTATTCCCTAAGAGAATAATATACTGCAAAAATCACAAGTATAATACATACATTATATATTAGTCGTAGATAAATTATATTAATGTTTCATTGCACAGTTGAGCTGTTTACATTTGTATATTTCGGAATTCACATTAGTAAAGGATTTTGATCTTTTTCTAGATGTCTACATTTTATTACCTATTACCGTTTCAGGTAATCAGTTTCAGATTTTTGAACCCCCACTGTGTTTTTAATAAAATGTTCAACCAGCATTCATCCAGCTTTACCCCTTAAAGGGGTTTCGCCGCTCCTTTAGGAGCTTTCTAGATCATTATTTACAGGGGGATCACAGTCCCCATAATCGATAATAATTAGTAATGGTGAACCATAGAATGGTGAAAATCGTGAAATCCGACAAAGAATTCACATTTAATGAAACGTTCAGTCACCATTCATCTAGCGTAAATGTGAATTTCGTTTTCCTCGTTTACTTAAACAGGACAAGTTCGCCTTCCTTTAGTGGACGAAACAATGATTCTCGGTCGTCTACCTTGTAGACCCAAATCGTTGACGATGCCACTTCAAATTAGGCAAAAGGTGGCGCTTGCGTCGTCTTTAATTTATTACGACAAAGAATGATGAATAAAAACCCATGTGGTTAGTAATGGCTATTTCAGTTTTTCAAACCTCATCAGACTAGTGTATTCCATGTGCAATGCCTTGATAAAGGCGGTTGAACGGATCTTGTGTTGCGGTTAAATACCTGATATGAATCATAATAAATGGAAGATGACAAAAGCGCCATCTTGCAACGATTCTCGGTTGTCTACCTTGTAGACTCGAATCGTTGATGATGCCACATGAAATCAGGTAAAAGATGGCGCTTGCGTCGTCTTCCATTTATTATAATTTCCCACAGTGCTTTCATAAAAAAAATGCAGTAAAAATTACGTTTTTGAAGAAAAAATACCTATTGCGGATTATAGGAAAATTGAAAACAGTCGCATTAATTTTATATACATTATATACATCGCATTAATTTTGTATACATTCTATGGATACCTGAAGGAGTGTTTGTTTTTATAGATTAAATTCATTTTACAAGAGAATAATTACAAACAAAACAACAATATTTATATACAATCATCTTTATTGTGGTATTTACAATACATATATTATACAATACATTTAATATAAACTCATAATGGCTATCGACTTCATCCAGAACAACATTTATTAAACTACAAAATTCCATTTTAACCACCAGTAGAAGATCGTTGTATCTAAAAATAACCTCGAAAAGTGGTAAAACATAATGGATAACGCGTAGAATTTCGATACCTGTTATTTCAATATTTTTTAAACGGGTCGAATGTTTACTGAGAAAACGGTTTAGGGCGATAGGAAATATCAAATCGTTATATAACGTAACCTTGAAGAATAACGCGTTGTCAAGCATACCGTTTTCAATGGGGAATAGGGCTGATTATAGGTTATAAATAATATAATTAAAAAAAAGTATTTGCAAGAATTAACCAAAATAGTGAATTATTTATTTATGCTTTGAATGGACATCACGTCCAGTAATTACTTGTTTGATTTAGGATCACAGTTAAAAATTGTTGTGTGTCAGGACGTGCTTCAGAGTCAACGAAGAAGGACTGAATTTTCAAGTTTTCTTCCAAGTTGACATATCAACACAATAATTATTAATTTTACGCAATCACAATAATAATTAATGCAAGACAACATTAATTTTGTTTTGGAAATTGTATTAAAACAAATGATGAAGCAATTATTATCTTCAAACAAACACAATAATCGAAGTAGTGCAACATATATTCGAAGTTAAGTCATAACTCGTTCTCTCGGGGCGATCCCTTGTGAGGCATGTGGGGACAATCGTGGATAAACGCCGTCGCCGAATTGATCGTCAATATTGTGGAGATTGTGTGTGGAATACCCGCGACTAAGGCGCTGTAGAGATGCATTAGACATTTGTCGGTTGATTAAATAATAAATATTCAAAGTGATTGACTATCAAGTCATATATGTAACTACACGTTTTGCCTGAATGCACTCGAATTGTGTTCAGAATTTTGCTACTTTAGCACTGCCATCCTAAATTGTATCACCAATACAGCCGGGTAACGTCGCTTACTAAATATACATTTATACAACATTCCAGTGTTCTTTCCTGTTGCTTCTTTCATTTTCGTTACATTATTTTAATGATAAGGCCGGAATATCAGAGTGGGGATGACTCCGAGATGCATACGTACCATACCTTGGAGTGCTTGCTCATCTCGCCCACTGCTCTAAAGCAATGAGGTTAAATTGTAACAATTATCTTTTAATGTAGCAATAATGATAAATATTTAATTTTTTTATTAAAAAAATAAAGACTTATGATCATTAATTAAAATTATTTTTTTTAGATGAAAATAAATTTCAAATTAGGTAAAGAAATAATTGCGAACGGGAGATGTTTCCATCACGATGGTTTGTAGGCGTGGACTCCGAATAGACTCCGAGATTTCGATTTCCCCACTCCAAGATTCCGGTTTGTATATTTAGTAGGCTCTGACGACGTGCTTCACTGTTGCGGGAGAAGTGGCCCCGCTATACCTTTGATTGTTTTACCTTGCCGATATTTAAAGTGATTGATTATTAAGACTTACGTGAATATATTGTGTTTCCGAAACGTGTTCAGAATTTCGCTACTTTGGCGCTGTGATTTTAAATTGTATTTCTAATGCAGCTGGCCCACGTGCTTCAATTTTGCGAGATACAGACTTGATGACTTTGCTATATATTGCAGACAATGAACGAACGTTAAGATTGTTTATTCAACTATTTTATCTGTTATAATTTTGATTTATGAATCATTATTAATAAAATTATAAATTAAATTCAATGCTTAAAGTATGGAATTTAATATTATTTACAAAACTTATTATAAAATGTAATATTTATTTAATCGCTAATTTTTTTTTCAAATTACAATTTTTTTATAAATAATTATATGTTTTATATCGTTATTTGTAGATAATTTTCACAAAATTTAACTATATTTTTATACAAGGTGTGCAAAAACTACAAATTGATTATATGAAAACGGTTTGACATATTATTGTTACAAAATCGAGTTTAATCAGACTCAGAAATAAATAAAAAAATCCCTATTTATTTATTTATGGAACACTTAACACACTTATTAATATCATATTATCATTATTTATTTATAAGTAGATGTTGAGCACTCGGATGTTCGTAACGCCAACGCGCGCTTATATAGCGTGCGTGCTTGTTTCTCGAATTTTCCAGAACTTTCCATGACGCCAATTTTACCGTCGCGCGCTCGGTGGAACATTCCAGAGTGTTCTTTCCAGTTGCTTCTTTAATTTTCGTTACATTATTTTAGTGATAAGATATTTACAGTTACATTAACTTTACAAAACATTCCATATCAATTCACAAGATGGTTAACGAGCCAGTATTCCTTGTCCTTTGTCCCATTTAGTCATGTATGTGTGATGACTTCATGAATAGTGGATTGAGGATGTTTGAATTTTGGAGGGATGTTACGATTTCTCGTAATGTAGAGATGGTTAAAAAATAATGTTGGATTTTTATGAGGATTCTTAGACCGTTCAGCAAACGCCATGTTGTTTAGCGTATCATTTATTTATTCATAATAATAGAAAAAAATATTTATTCACAAGGTCACAATAATCGATTTATTTAGTAAACAATTTGTAGACCCAAATTGTTGGCGATGCTACTTTAAATTAAGCGATAGATGGCGTTTGCGTCGTCTATTCAATTATATGATTTATTATGCAAATAATTTGTAGACCAATAATTGACGTCCCACTGGAAATTAGTCAAAAGATGGCGCTTGCGCTATCTTTTCAATTCTATGGTTTATTTAATAAAACATTTTTAGACCTATTTTTTTGTCGATGCCATTTGAAATTAAGCAAGAGATGGTGATTGCGATATCCATCCAGTTATACGATTTTTTTTAGTAAATAATTTGTCGACCCAAATTGTTGAGGTTACTACTTGAAACTAGTCAAAAGATGACGCTTGCGCTATCTTTTCAGTTATATGATTTATTTAGTAAATAATTTCTACACCTAAATTATTAACGATGCCACTTAAAATTAGTCAAAAGATGGCGCTTGCGCTATCTTTTCAATTCTATGGTTTATTTAATAAAACATTTTTAGACCCAATTTGTTGTCGATGCCATTTGAAATTAAGCAAAAGATGGTGATTGCGATATCTATCCAATTATACGATTTTTTTAATAAATAATTTGTAGACCCAAATTGTTGATGATGCCATTTGAAATTAGCAAAAGGTGACGCTTGTGCTATCTTTCTAATTATATGATTTATTTAGTAAATAATTTGTCGACCCAAAGTGTTTACGTTACTACTTGAAACTAGTCAAAAAATGGCGCTTGCGCTATCTTTTCAGTTATAAGATTTATTTAGTAAATAATTTGTAGACGCAAATTGTTGACGATGCCACTTAAAATTAGGCAAAAGATGGCGCTTGCGCTATCTTTACAATTTTATTATTTATTTAGTTTTTTTCCAATAATTATATTTTTTAATTTTACTAGCTAATTTATTTATTGTTATTTAATAATAAAAATCATTTTATCAATAACAATCACCTCAACAACAAACAAACAAAACCCAAACAAAAAATCTAGTTTAATTTTTGTTATTCCTTTTGTTACTCAACGCCAATAGATATTAATTAACGAAACCAAGAAATAATATTAATAATAATAATAATAAAAAACAATGTCACTAGTGTATAGATAGAAAAGACAAAACAAAACTATCACAAATTGGTCTTGAATTGTTATGCATAATTATCATAACTTGTTTATAAAGAAATGATTAAAAAAATAAATAAAAAAAATAATAGGCATAATTAAGTGAGAGTGGTTTTGTAGAGCGAGTGAAAATCAACGCGGGGAGTGACAAAAAATTATTGGCCCGAATCACTCCGACGGTCCGCGATCGCGCGCCAAATGTTTTTTTGTAATTATTATAAAAGAGAAAATTAAATCGGACAAAAAAAATATGCGGATAAATAAATCGGAAGAGATTTGGGGGGTGGACCGTCGGGGGGTGTTGAGTTGTATAGTTTAGGTGAATGGTGCGAATGTTTGTGTGCGTGAAAGGGGGACCCGTTGGATAGATTGTTATTGTTATCATATTTGAATTTTTGGCAAAAATACGGCTTATCTATATTTCGAAAGAAAAAGAAATATTTTTTTTTTGAGAAAAAATAAATAATTAAAAAAATAAGAGAAAAACATAACAAACTGCTTTCCTCGCGTGCATTAACACGGTTTATATTTAAGTTGATTTTTTTTTTGACTTAGGCTATAATTATTTAGTACAGGTGAATATAAAATTATCCACATTGTATAATTGAAGCAACAAACAAAATGGTACATTTATTAAATTTATAAAATTAAAAAAAAGTCTCTTGCCTAATTATACAATGTGGATTACATCATTTAATTTTAAGTACTAAAAATTAGATGAGATTTTTATTTTATATATATATATATATATATATATATATATATATATACCTTTATCCAGACAATTACATTTTTACAAACCTTGACTATACATACTAAATTTAAGGTTTTTCTGTCCTGGCCTATTGACCGAAAATTTTGTGTGCCCTTCAATTTTATAAATTTATCATTTAGTCTATTGCCTCAATTATACAATATGGATTAATTACAATAAACATTGTATCCATATAATTGAAGCAACAAAAAATATTTAGTTTTAAGTAGTACTACTTAAAATTAAGAATTTCTAAAATTTTATAAATTTATCATTTAGTCTGTTGCTTCAATTATGTGGATACAATGTTTATTGTAATTAATCCATATTGTATAATTTAAGCAAGAAACTAAATGGTAAATTTATGAAATTATAATAAATATCTCTTCTAGTTTTAAGTGGTACTACTTAAAACTGATGATTAATCCGCATTGTATGATTAAAGCAACAGACTTTTAAATAAAAAAGAGTATTAATTCTCTTGGTCACAGTTATTTAAATAAATTAAATAAAAAAGATTTTAAAATAATTAATAAATTATTTCCATATTTAGCTCTGTCACAGAGCTAAATGTTGTCATTTATAATTTAACAGTTTAGACAGTTTCAAATATACGCGTATGTTTTTCAAACAAAATGAACAGTTTATAATTGTAATTGGCAAAAATATTTCATTAAATTAAAATTAAAAGACAATCATTTTGGCTTAAAAGTTTGTCTTTTGTCTTCAAAGTTGAAATTGAAGTCTAAAAGAATAAATAAAATTATTGATTTCGTTTAGGAAATAAAAGCACACATTTAAACTGTTGAATTGTAAATGGCAAAAATATTTTATTAAATTATTGTTAATAGTTTAATATTGAAATTAGACAAAACGTTAGATTTACTTTAAAAGACAAGTTTTATTATATTACTACAAATATGGATTATATATATAGTGGCTAATAATACGCCGCTCCTGTTGAAGCTTTCTAGATCATTATTTAGGGGGTTGAACATTCCCCTTTCTTCCTTTTAAACTTTTTTACTGATATCTCTCCATTTCTTCCTGTCCTTTGTTTTGTCCTGCCACAAGTGAGAATTAATGTTAAAAATTAATAAAACAGTGGGTTTCTTTTATGAAACAAAATCACACATTTTCTAAGCAATCGAATTAATTAAAAAAATATATAATTGGAATAATGTTTAATTAAATTGAAGAAAAGGTACAATCAATTCAGATAACAGATAATAAGAAAAGAAGATTGCTTTTTATACCTATTGAATTCAAGAAAAATGAATTAATTTTCTAGTTGTCAATTGTCTTATTTTATTTATATCCGAAATTGAAAATGTATCACTAAGTTATCACCGACAAAATTAAAGAACAATCAATTCAGTTTAAAGTTTATTTTTTTGCCTTCATAAATTAAATAAATCGGATTTGAAAATAATTAATAAAATGATTCAACGAGGGCAGAAAGGCCCATGACAGACTACTAACACAATTGTACATATTGTTATTAAATTTTGTTGTCATATTGTCTGAATAAAGATGTTTGTATATGATTCAATGAAATAAAATGTTCAGCCAACATTTATCTAGCCTCTTGAAATTAGGCAAAAGATGGCGCCTGCATCGTCTTTAATTTATTACAATTAATAAAATATTAAATTATTTTCAAATTCTTTTTATTTCATTTATTTAAATAACTGTGACCAATAGAATAAATCCCTTTTGTTTTTTTACCTTCAGTTCAAGCTAAGCTTTAGTGTTTTAAGGTTTTGTTTAAAACACTAAAGTTTTATTTCTTTCCTTCCCTTTATGTACAAACTTAAAATTAAACTGGTCGTTTTTGCACGTTTTTTTTTGAGGAAAGCGAAACAGCGGGGTTACCCTTATTTGATTTTAATTTCCTAAACCTAGTCGAGAGGGAATGTGGCAGAAAATAGATTTATAAACAAAACAAAAAAACAAATGAATAAAAATAAATAAAATGAACAAACCGTAGGGATAAGAATTATCGATTGTTTCGAATTTTTTAATTAAGCGCGCGCCTATCCGTCCTCAGAAAGAAACCTTCTTTGATTTTTTTGTTCGCGATTATATATAAATATATAATATATATATGAAGTGAAAAATAAAACGGGGAAAATGGCAGTTTGTTGATTAAGAAATTATTGTTGCTGAGAAGAAAATTTTGTGAATAAATAAACGTGGTGACGTTCATTAAATTCTGGCGCTTGAAAACCAAACTTATATGACGAAAAAACTATATTGATAAGAGGGAAACAAATGAAATAATTTTCTAGCTATCATATGTCATATGAAGAGAGAAAAAAAAAAACAAACGGTATCAATAAGAAGTTAACAAATGAAATAATTTTCTAGTTGTCATATGACAAGAAAAACAATATCGATAAGAAGAAAAATGAATTAATTTTCTAGCTGTCATATATCATATGACGAGAAAAAACAATGTCGATAAGAAGGAAACAAATGAAATAATTTTCTAGCTATCATATGTCATATGAAGAGAAAAAAAAAACAAACGGTATCAATAAGAAGTTAACAAATGAAATAATTTTCTAGTTGTCATATGACAAGAAAAACAATATCGATAAGAAGAAAAATGAATTAATTTTCTAGCTGTCATATATCATATGACGAGAAAAAACAATATCGATAAAAAAGAAACAAATGAAATAATTTTCTAGTTGTCATATGACTAGAAAAACAATATCGATAAGAAGAAAAATGAATTAATTTTCTAGCTGTCATATATCATATGACGAGAAAAAAACAAACAAAATCGATAAGAAAGAAACAAATGAACTAATTTTCTAGCTGTTATATGTCATATGACTAGAAAAACAATATCGTTAAGAGGGAATGAATGAACTAATTTCCTAGCTGTATTTTTGCCTGGGTTACTCGAGCTCGACCGTATACTCTAAAATAATTGAATACAATGGTCGAAAACCTTTCAAAATAATATCACAGATTAAAAACAGACCGGCAACCGTGTGTGAAATTTTGTTACCCAGAAAAAAATCCAGTACCAGTATTACCATCTGGACCATGAAAAACTCATAATTTTATTGTTTGGATTAATTTAATTAAATAATAATGCAAAAAACCTAACTTTGGGATTTTTTTATCTTAAAAAAAATAAGCATCATATTCCAAAACTGTTTTCACATATTTGGCATTCAATACAATCTATCAAAAACGTATGAAACTTAAAGGTCCTGGTTGCTTAGTGGCATCATCATATATATATATATATATATATATACAGGGTGGCGCAAGATTCCGATGAAGTCCAATATCTCAGTTATTAAGAAATATACAAAAAAATGTTACTTACATTTTTAGTAGCTACTGTCAAACTTCACATTTTAAAATTAGTTTCATGTGTACAGGCTGCTCAATAATCACGTGACGTATCAAACATATTGTTTTTTTTTTAAATGGAATGGTATATTTTTTATGAAGATTTCTATTCGTTTAAAAATAATCATTTTTTATATATTATTTAATAGGTCAATTTTTCAAATTTTAAAAGTTATAAACAAATGAATATTGAAATCGATAGATGTTTAGAGCCTGATATTTCAATAATGAAAAATAAAATAAACATTCTGTCAACGCCATACAAATGCAAAAATACTTATAATTTGTACTTTGAATTGAAATTGTTAAAAAACTGTAACAGATAGGGGTATAGTTTATTATACAAAAATTAAAGATCAACCAATTTTCTATCGAAATAGTGTAAAAAAATATAAGGTGAAAACAGAAAACATTTGATTTATGGTAACAAACGATTATTTCTAATATTATTAAGCATTTTTTCAATTAAATTGCGTTAACAGAAAGTTTACATCGTTTTTCAATTTTGAAAAATAAGACTCTAAACTTCTATTGATTTCAACATTAAATTATTGATAACTTTTAAAATATTAAAAGTTGACCTAATAAACCGTATATCAAAAATGATTCATTTCAAGCGTATAATCTAAAATCAACATAAAAAATATAGCATTCAATTTAAAAAATAATATGTTTGATACGTCACGTGATTATTGGACACCCTGTATATATGAAACTAATTTTAAAATGTGAAGTTTTACAGTAGCTAGAAATTATGTCGGTAAATTTTTTTATATTTCTTAATAACTGAAATATTAGACTTCATCGGAATCTTGCGCCACCTTGTATATATATTATCATATAACCCTTATACCCTTTCGAGTGTCGGGTATTTTTTTTTAAATATTTTTTATTATTTTTTTAAATATTCATTTTGAGTAGCCAAAACATTTTTTTTTATTCAAGAGATTTTTTGCAATAAAATCTAATTTTGGGCAATATCGAGTAATTAATGAATTAATAAATTGGACTTAAGCTACTTATAATTACTCTTTTCTAAATAAATTGGTTATTAGACATATTTTAAAAAAGTGATTATAAGTAGCCTAAATCCAATTTATTTTTTCATTCCATTAAGAATGAGTAATTTCAGGCCAAGATTGAAGCTTGAAATCTTTATGGTACAAACATAGATTATTATAGATACATAACTCTTATGTTAACGTTTCATACCGCGATTCGATTAGTTTTATCCCAATCCACCAGGGGCGCGGTAATCATTTTTTTGGCGGGAGGGTGGATTTTAGCGGGTACATTCAAATTCAAATTAAACTTATTTATAATGGAATGTAAAAAAAACTCGTAAAATTGTTTGACAAATATATTTAAAAACAAATAATTACATATTCTAATAATAAGAGAATTATATATTAAAAGCAATATTTTTAATAATATTTTACTAATTTATAAAATTACATAAATTATTATTTTTTTATTTTTTTTATGCGAAAAAATACAATATCAGATTTTAGCTTTTTACAATCTGAAAATTACTTTGTGCATAAAAATTAAGTTGTCTGATGTTGACTCTCAGTGAAGCAAGTAACACAAGTGATTTATAAGCTATAAATTGTTGAAAGGTTACTTAGCTTACTGAGAGTTAATAGCTTGCACCTTAATTTAAGTCAAAAAGTAAAAAAATAACATGAATTGTGGAAAAAGAATATATATAAATTTATCAACCAGAAATACTTAAAGGATAAAATATACCTGACTAAATAATAACGTAATAGCACAAAGAGACATTTCGCTGAAAGAAGGAACATATACATGCATACACTGATTGCTTCGCACATCCAAAGACGAGAAAGTTTGTTTAGCAGCACATATCAACAAAATTGCTTTGATGGAAGAAGACACCCATTTAGCAGTAGCCTGAAAATAAACAAATAAATGAAAATTAGTAACATAACCTAACTTGGAAATAAAATGTATAAATTAATAATTTCTCAAAAACAAACCATTTAACAATTAATACAATAAAATATTAACATCATAAATATTAAAAAAACAACGCTATTTACTTATAACAAATAATCTTACCTCAATCTTCGTGAAGATTTCTATGCATACACCTTTTCAAATTGACCACACAATATGTTCTATATTACGTTTTATCACACAAATTTAAAGAGTAATTCTTTAAAAATATTTCAATTTACACTAAATTGTTTACGTCACGTTGTTTTTTCAACGCTTAATTAATGGTAATTCCCCACACCAGAAACATCGCATTTTGTCATCTATTGGTTAGCGTTTTAAATATTATCGACATTTGCGCCTCTAGTGGATTGGGATAAAACTGCTTAGATCTGATTATAATAATAATAACCATGAAATAACGAAATCCTATTGAGTTGGCAGGGACTGGGTACAAATTACACTTTATATAATTTATTAACTTTAGCTATTTAAAGTTGCTCTTAAAAAAATAATTATTAAAATTATAATGATGGTTGAAATGTTTCTCATTTCAGTTTTAATTAAATTAAAATAATTAATTTAAATATAATTAATATATTAATTATTCTCTTTCAATTGCTCTGCAATTTATTGGCATTCGATTACTTTGTAATATATTATCTCGTGAAGGAAGTGAAAAAACAAAATTGCTGTTAAAACAACTATTTTCCTGGCATTATATCAAGTACCATGATTTAAAATAGCTGTTCGATATTATATATATACAGGGTGGCGCAAGATTCCGATGAAGTCCAATATCTCAATTATTTAGAAATTTACAAAAAACTATTACTGGCATAATTTGTAGCTACTGTAAAACTTCACATTTTAAAATTAGTTTCATGTATACAGGGTGTCCAATAATCACGTGACGTATCAAACATGATTTTTTAAATGGAATGCTATATTTTTTATGTCGATTTTAGATTCTACGCTTAAAATTAATCATTTGTGACATTAGGTATATTAGGTCAATTTTTAATATTTTAAAAGTTATAAGCAATTTAATGTTGAAATCGATGGAAGTTTAGAGCCTTATTTTTCAAAATTGAAAAACGATGTAAACTTTCTGTTAACGCAATTTAATTGAAAAAATGCTTAATAATATTAGGAATAATCGTTTGTTATCATAAAGCAAATGTTTTGTACAGGGTGAAACAATACACAAAATGATTTTTTTCTTTTTTCACTTAAATGGAACACCCTATATTTTTTACACTATTTCGATAGAAAATTGATTGTTCTTTAATTTTTGTATAATAAACTATACTCCTATCTGTTACCGTTTTTCAACAATTTCAATTCAAAGTACAAAATTATAAGTTTCGCTTATAATCTATAATTTAAGTAGGCTATAATTAAAACAAATGCAATTCATAATCGTTTTCTGACATTTAATAACATACTTACTTCCTAACCTAAAAGGATATTCAAATGACAATCGATATTTAAAGGCGCATGCAAAATATAAAGAAAATAGTTGCTCGACGATTATTTAGCGAGTTATAATGGTTACTGGGACACATTTTTTAAGAAAAAAATTGTAAAATGTTTGAATTAAAAAAAATATGTGAGTGGGTGAAATAAATACATAAAAATGTTAATACTAACAAAATATAATGCTATAAGTATTTAATTATTTCACTTAGTATCTATTTTCGGTTTTTCAGTCACCATGAATTGTTTAAATAAATCAATTTAAGAAGCATATAGGAATATTTTAAATATTTTTCGAATAATAACCAAAAAATATAGTTGTTGTTAGTTTTTAACAATTAAATTAATTATTTATTGAAGAAGTATGTTTAACTGCACCAGTGTTACAAAATATAACGTAAAATGTACTTTACTTACTAAATATGATATTAAGCGTAACTTTCACAACTAAATAAATTAATTGTTCTGGCACGGCCTACTTTGATTAAAAATTCTATACCAAATTTGTATTTGAGACTAAATATCTCAAAAACGGTAAACGGTAGCTATTTAATATGTTATATAAAAAATGAAGAGTGGTCAATTTTCTATTAAAATAGCATAAAAAATATAGGGTGTCCCATTTAAGTAAAAAGAGAAAAAGATCATTTTGCGTATTACTTCACCTAGTATATAAAAAAATGTTTTAAGAGGAAAATAGAGTATTTCTTTTATTATTAAATATTTTTGCATTTGTATGGCGTTGACAGAATGTTTATTTCATTTTTCATTATTGAAATATTAGGCTCTAAACATCTATCGATTTCAACATTCATTTGTTTATAACTTTTAAAATATGAAAAATTGACATATTACATCTTATATAAAAAATGATTACTTTTAAACGGAGAATCGAAAATCTTCATAAAAAATATATCATTCCATTTAAAAAAACATATGTTTGATACGTCACGTGATTATTGAACACCCTGTACATATGAAACTAATTTTAAAATGTGAATTTTGACAGTAGCTACTAATAATGTAAGTAACATTTTTTGTATATTTCTTTATAACTGAGATATTGGACTTCATCGGAATCTTGCGCCACCCTGTATATACATGCTTCCTTAAATATATATATATATATATATATATATATATATATATATAGGGGGACAGTTAATATTAATGGAATAAGTAGCATTAAGAAAATTGTCATATACTTAATTTTTCAGCAATAAAAAAAATGAAAATGACTTATTAAAAATAAAACACTTTGTCAAAGTACACAACAACACATCAATAATGACTTAATTAAATAGAGAAACATTGCCAATAAATCAGGAGGTTAATAAATAACTCTTAAATATATCCACATCGTGGTTCATTACGATATTAAGAAATAAACGAAAACTAATTAATGCAAATAAAATTCACGTGGCATAAAAAAGTAAAAATGTGTATTTTTCCTAAGGGAACATCATCCTCTTCTACATTCTGCTGCTGCCCCCTATGTGGGCTGGGCGAGGAACAACTTTGACATTTCAAATTGGAGCCCCCATTTTTTTATTCAATAATCGGATTCTAGGGATAAAAATACATACAATTTTATTGAAACCTTATTTTTATTCATGCGCTGTAATCGCAAAATATAAAATTAAAATAAATAAAAGGCTAGTGGCTTTGTACGCATTATTTTCTTCGGTAGTGCACTTTCTTCAACAGAAAATTGATTAACAACTCTAACGAATGAAGAACATGATCTTACTTTTTCAAGAAAATGCCCAACATACAGCATTATCAAAATTTCTACTACATTCGCCATAAATTAAAATCATTTCATTTTTTTCTTCCAGTATGTCTCCGTGCAATCCATGATGAAAAGATAGAAGAGAATAACAGTGACAAATAATTGTATTAAGCTACCCACAATTATGTTAAATTTACAAATTGAAATTTAAAAATTAATTCTTTTTTTTAATTTCAATTTGTAAATTTAACATAATTGTAGGTAGCTTGCTAGCTTAGTGCAATTATTCTATGTTACATATTTTCAATATTATTCTCTTCTAACTTTTCATCATAGATGATGTCCGTGCAATAATAAAATTAAATGATTTGTATTAATGGCGAATGTAGTAGAAAAATTCGACGATGCGTTTTCTTGAAAAAGTAAGATTATGTTCTCCATTAGAGTTGTTAATCAATTTTCTACTGACGAAAGTATACAACTGAAGAAAATAATGCGCAAAAAGCCATTAACCTTAATGTAATCTGTAATGAATAAAAATATTGTTTAAAAAAATCGCGTATCCCTAGAATCCTATTCTTGATTAAAAAATGGGGGGTCCAATTTGAAATGTCAAAGTTGTTCCTCGCACCGCCCACAGAAGGGGCAGCAGTGGTCTGAATTTAGAACAGGATGATGTCCCCTTAGGAAGCATACATTTTTGGTCTCGTAACATTTTTTCGTATGATGCATATTTTTTCGAGTTATTTTGATTTGTCAGGTTAAATGGTACACCCGGTAGATGCCTGAAAAAAATGTGGGTAACAAATAAGCCTTCAGTTGCTGGTCTGGTCGTAATCTGTGATAATACTTTATTTTTGCATTGCTTATGGGGAAGGTAAAGATAGCTATTCATGAGATTATTTAAAAGAAAAAAGCGCATTTTTCTTAAATTTTCTTTAAGAAAAATTATTGCGATGTGCAAAAAATGTATACTAACAAATAAAACAAGAGACAGATAATATCAAGACGAAATAGTATTTTTTTGTCATAAGGAAAGTATTGTCTATTTTTGTGAACAAATTGAGTCTATTTTATTTTTGAAAGTAATACTTTATTTTCGCGTTGAGTATGGAGAGAGGGAAGAATACTTTTCTCGAAAATAAATCAATTTTACATGCTTTTTATAAGAAAATTAAACAACCTGTTTTACTTTCTTTTTAATAAATTATTTCGAGAAAAGCGTATTTTTCTTTAATTTTCTTTAAAATATATAAATAAAAAAAATAAATAACAACACAAAATAGATTGTGTTATTATTTTCTGTCACAAAGAAAGTATTATGAACTAAATTTTGTTGTAAATAAATTGAGTCTATTTTATAATAGACTCAATTTATTTATAACAAAATTAGTTTTTTTTTTTAAAATAATACTTTCTTTTAGCATCGAGAATGGGGAGACGGAATAATGCGTTTCTCTTAAAAAATCATTTTTTACGAACCTTTCATAAGGAATTTAAAAAAATCAGTTTTACTTTCTCTTTAACAAATTCTTTCTTTAATTTTCCTCAAAAAATATATACCTTTCATAATGTAAGGAAACGCATTTTTTAAGTGTTTTATTTTCTCTTTAATAAATTAAAAAAAAGCGTATTTTTTAATTAAGAATTCTTGCAATGAGCAAAAAATATAAAGTAAAAAAGAAAACAAGGGACTTTAAAAAAATAATAATAATTTTACATCACATGGAAAGTATTATCAATTAAATTGTTATAAACAAATTGAGTCTATTTAATTTTTAAAAATAATAGTTTCCTATAGCATTGAGAATGGAGAGAGTGAAGAATGCTTTTCTCGTAAAAAAAACAATTTTACAAACCATTCATAAGAAAATTAAATAGTGTGTTTTATTTTTTCTTTAGGGTCAATCCATATCAAGTGGACCAAAGGTGGTTGCTTGACTATTTTAGAAAAAAAAGTACCATCAATTACATATAGAATCAGTAGTTCAAAACAATTTAAAAATTGTTTTTATAGTCAACCGTTTGAAAATGGCGGCCATCTTTGTTTCAGAGCGCATGCTGACTTTTGAGTTTGTAGCTTTTACAGAAAACTCATTTTCTCATGACTGGTAAGTCATAGACTAATAATTCAAACAGCATTGTTTTCTTACAATCTGTTTTATCTTTTAAATTCTCTTCACTATTTGAATATTTTGAAGTTCAATACTTGAAAACAAATGTTTTCATGTTTCAACAGGCTACTTTTGAGGGTAATTTTTGAGTATAGGGGGATGTATATCAAAGTTGATTTTTGGAATGATAATAAACCTAGCTAAGTAGCTTGTATTAAAAGTACTATTAATCCTGATATTTGTTACCTTATTTTTATACATTTTTAAATTTAAAGTTCTGATATGTTTGTTAACTTTAGGCTTTAATATCTCTGGTGGGGGACTTGATAAAATTCTGATCATTTTTTATATGTTATGCTTAGATGCAACATAAAACTACTGTATAATTTACAACCTGTATATTTGAATAATTTGGTAGCTACGAATTTTTTAAAATGGTCCTTTTCGCTGCTATTTATCAATGCGTAAACTTGAATAATCCATTAAAATTTTATTATTTGTGAACTTTTTACTTTTAATAACTCTACTTAAAGTTTTAAAAAAATATATCAAAAATCTGATTATAAATTGAAATAAAATCATTTATATTGTACTAGACTACATAAAATATTTTAGTTCAATATATAATTAGAATTTACTCTATTAAATTTGTATTTATTCTTTTATTGAAAACTTACTTAAAAGTTTACAGACAAACAAAAATGCGTCGTACGTCGTCAATTAGTTTAGAATTCAATCTAAAATGTCTTTTATTGAAACAGAACAGTAAAAAGGACAATATGTAATATGTATCAATTAGTTAAAAATTGAAACTTTCGAATTTTTAACTAATTGAATTTAATGATTAATAATTGTGTTTCTCAATCATAGTTTCAATATTATAAAAACTTGCTAATTTGTAAAACATATTATAAATATAAGTTATATAGTTATATAATAATGAACATGACGCCAAGCGTTATTTATTCCAGGCATTTAATTAGCAATTTTTATCTACTTTTAAAACATTCGTAGATACCAAAGTACTCAAATATACAGGTTTACAGTAGTTTTATGTTGCTTCAGAGCAGAACATGTAAATCAGATTCCCCATCAGAGATATTAAAGCCAAAGGTTAACAAAAAATTGAAGTTTAAAAATGTATAAAAAAAATGAGATAACAAATATAAGGGTTAAGAATACTTTTAATACAAGCTACTTAGCTAGATTTAAAAATAATAATCTTTATTAACAAATATATACAGCAAAAAAATACTAAATAAATATTAAGAAATTACAAAATCAAATGTATATTTTATATCTGCTATCGACCAATGTTCTTTCTGCCTGGTTTTTCGTGTTTATGTCTTTGTCGTGAAAGTGGTATGGTGATTTTTAACTCAGAAGTTATTGTCGGTAATGTTCGTAATTTAACTGTTATTAATGTGGTGAAGTGATGCAATGAATTCATGAAGAGTAATAGTGGGGAATTTACGTTTGGGGTTTATATTTTTATTACGTGGGTAGCTAGATTTATTATCATCCAAAAATCAACTTTGATATACATCTCCCTATACTCAAAAATTACCCTCAAAAGCGGCCTCTTGAGAAATGAAAACAGTTGTTTTCAATAGCAGTTTTCAAGTATTGAACTTCAAAATATTCAAATAGTGAGGAGAACATAAAAGATAGAAGTGTTTGCATTACCAATCTATGACTTACCAGTCCTGAGAAAATGAGTTTTCAGTAAAAGCTTAGGAACTCGAAAATCGCCATGTACGGTGAAATAAAGATGGCTGCTATTGTAAAATGGTTGACTCTAAAAAAAAATTAAAAATTGTTTTTAAGTACTGATTCTATATGTAATTGATCGTAGAAATATCTTTTTTTTTTATAAAATGGCCAAGCAACCAAATTATCTTTTTCTGAACCATTTCAAATGGATTGACCGTTTAAATAATTCCCTTGAAGAATCAAAGAAAAACCTTTTTTCCAAAAAATCTAATATGGCAAAAACTATAAATTAATAACAGGTCAAAACTAATAACACAAAATAGTTTGTGCTATTATTAGATATAAGGAGTATTGGTTTTAATGATGAAAAACACTTCTAATCTTTAAAGTGTTGTTCAAAACAATTATTTTTCATTATCAAATTTAAACATGTATAAACATGTATCACGAAACGGAAGTTATCATAATGGAAATATAATCTGAAGTATTGTTTATGCAATTTATTTGAACAAAAATATTTTTAATAATAGAAAAAAAAAAAGAATTATTCTCTTAGTTACAGTTATTTAAATAAATGAAATAAAAATAATTTGAAAATAATTAATAAATTATTTCCTCTTTAAGTACTTCTTTTTTCTTCATGCAGAAATTACAGTACAGCACTCTAAATTCTTCGCGAAGAAAGAAAGTGCGGAAAACAAGTGTGGAAAAAGTAATTCTTTCTACAGGTGGAGTAATACTTTTTACATTTAAGAAAAAAAGTATATAATTCCTTCTGTGAGTTAAAACGTATGCCAAAAAGGAAGTAATTATTTCTGCATTTGAGAAATGATAATTTTCAAATTATAAGGATTTGAACATTTTTCGGAGAAATTAAGCAAAGCAATTCCTTCTGTACAATAAAGCAATTCTTCCTTTACGCCAAAATAAAACAATTCTTTTTTTTGCGTTGAGGATTGTAAGCAGTGTATTTTTTTGGGTACGTTTCCGGGAGTGTCAAAGTAAGTCAATACACAATTGGAATTTATTATTACCTCAGAATTAATTTTCATCTCTGGAAATATAAATCGTCGACGCAGAAAAATAATTTATCATCCCGGACGATATAATTCGAAAGATGCACTGATTACAAGCCATACCTTTTCAAACAATAAAAAATGTCAATTTTATTATTTATAGTACAAAAAATAAACAATACTTTCCAGATGGCATCAAACTTTTCATACAGTTTTTACCACAAAAAATATGTAAAAAAATACAAATGGAATAATGTTTCCTTAACACGTTCTATCTAGGGGAACCTCTTAGTTCTTCTTACCCGAATTGCATTTGATTTCCTGGAATATGTTCTAACGATTTTTTTAAGTGTTTGTATAATTGGAACGCGGATCATGTAGTACAAAAAACTGTGTGGACAGTTTGATTGGTTCCTATACTTTCCGCATGAGAAAAACAAGCAATATTTTTTTGCGCGACAAAAATAAAGCCGTATTTATAGTGGAACACTACGATGCTTGATTCTGCAATTCAATTTGCCGACATAAAAAAAAACGTTTTAATAAGACAGTATTTAAAGTACGATGCATCTAGCATCTAACGTATGGATTCAAAACTAACAATACTTTATAAATGAGAAAAATAAGGCCGTATATGTAGTGTGACCATACGATGCTAGATGCATCTAGCTTCTAACTTATCGATTCAAAGCTTACAATTATTTGTAAATGAGAAGAATAAGGCCGCATTTATAGTGTGTTAATACGATGCTAGATGTATCCAGCATCTAAGGCATCGATTCAAAGCTAACAATACTTTATAAATGAGAAAAATAAGGCCGTATTTGTAATGTGACCATACGATGCTAGATGCATCTACCATCTAACGTATCGATTCAAAACAAAAAATTCTTTATAAATGAGAAAAATAAGGCCGCATTTATAGTGTGTCAATGCGATGCTAGATGTATCTAGCATCTAACGTATCGATTCAAATCTAACAATTCTTTCTAAATGAGAAGAATAAGGCCGCATTTATGGTGTGTCAACACGATGCTATATGTATCTAGCATTTAACGTAACGATTCAAAGCTAACAAAACTTTGTAAATGAGAAGACTAAGGCCGCATTTATAGTAAATGAAAAGAATAAGGTCGCATTTATAGTTTGTCAATACGATGCTAAATGCATCTAGCACTGCATAGATTCAAAGTTAACAATACTTTGTAAATGAGAAGAATAAGCCGGTATTTATAGTAGAACAGTATAATGCTCGATGTATCTAGCATCTAACGTATGGATTGAAAGCTAACAATTCTTTGTAAATGAGAAGAATAAGGTGGTACGATGCTATATGCATAGAAAAATACTGTGTAAATGAGAAGAATAAGGCCGCATTTATAGTGGGACATTATGATGCTAGATGTATCTAGGATCGTATGCATGTGATCATCTGCATCTAGCATCGTATTATCATATTGTCCTAGAAGGTCTAGAAATAGAGTATTTTTTTGGTGTAGCGTCGTATGCGAATGTCATCTGCATCTATTACTGTATTATCATATTGTCCTAGAATACCTATAAAAGGGTAATTTTTCGTGTGTGCGCTCATGCGCGTTTGTGTACTTAAAATTTCATAGCCGTGGACTACAAAAATAGCCTCTTTCAAGGTATGATGCACTTGGCTTACCTCACTATAAATGCGGCCTAATACGTATACAAAAACAAGAAGAAAAAAGAGAAAATTTAGCAAATTATTTCTTTATTAATGAAGCAAAAAATCATCATCATTATAATTAAACAAACAAGCGAACGCAAAACAAAATGTTACCCCCATCCTCCCCAACCAAAAAACGAAACAAATAAAGAAATCCCAACTATTCGTATTCAACAAAAAAAAAAAAAAACGGAAAACACGAAAAATAATTTCTCAAAGTCGAGTCGGAGTCCTTTTGACAGTTACACTGCCACAGAAATTGTAAATATTTGTTTTTTTCTTTTCCAATTGGTTTTTACCGCTTACTCACAAGCATTCCTGGACCGCTCAACTGCGCCGTTTGTGAGTAAATCTTAAAAACTGATACGAAGTAAGTACTGAGTACCAAAAAAAGGTAAAGGGTTTAAATAAATAAATAAAAAAATAAAAAATAGATTGGCTGGTTTACAGCCGTATTCGCATCTATATTGTACCTAGGCGCATAATTTGCATAAATAAAAATAAATATTAATATTAAAAAAATGATTGCATTTGTTTGATTATTTCATCGCTGTTTATGGCTTTCGAGTGTGTTGGTTTATTTTTTTGGTCTTCTTAAATAAAACATTGTTTCATTTTGTTTTTTATTAATTTTTTATTAAGTCATCTTATTTTATTTCTACACATGTTAAAAGTTATATAAATACAAATTGTTATTATTAAAAAGAAACAACAACAACCTATTAATTAATTAATTATAAAATCCCAATGTTCTTTCTTAAATTACATGAAGTGTTTTTTAAAAGAAGTTTTTTTATTGAAATTTTCGCTTAAAACTTGAGGAAGCTGAAGCTGAAGATCTACAACACAACATAACAACAAGAAGAAATATCCTTCATATATTTTTTGTCTAAAAAAAAAAAGGTTCAGCGATGGGTAGAATTCAAATAAATCGATTATTTAAATATTATTTAATTTGAAACTAATTCCATTAGTTGTACATACAGGGTGATTTGGGAGGAAATGGAAATATCATATCTAAGAAGCAAAAATAAGTAAAATAAGCTCACATTTTTAAATCCAATTTTCATTTGTTTCGGAGATATTTTGAACAATAGTAATGGTCACAATGGTCCACTTTGTTATCATAATCTAACGACTTCATCCATCCTCGAAGACAAAAATATAGGGGAGTAAGATCTGGTGATCTCGGTGGCCAAGGGTGCGGGCCTCCTCTGCCAATCCAGAGATCGCCGAAATGGGTACTTAGAAAATGTTTCACAATATTTGCATAATGAGGAGGTGCTCCATTACGTTGGAAGATAATACGTAATCGAACATTCAAAGATATTTCATCCAATACTTCCTCCACATGGTCTTCTAAAAAACGTAAATAACCTTCCCCAGTAAGACGGCCATTTAATACAAAAGGAGCAACATTTGTTGCTCCTTTTCGTTTAAAACGCCGCACCATACACTAATAATAAACCGATGTTGGAAATTGTGTCCTTGCATGGCATGGGGGTTTTCATTCGACCATCGATGATTATTATGAGATATGTTAATTCCATCTGGAGTAAATTGAGCTTCATTAGTAAATAGAATGTATTTGAGTAATCTATTTTCACGAATCCATTGACAAAATTGTAGCCTTAATTGATCTCTTGGAGATTCCGTATTTTCTGCAGATGTAAAGCTTTAAAACCTTGCCGTTTTAATGTTTTCCAAACCATTGTTTGTGGAATTTCAATTAGTATTGCAATGCGTCTTGTACTTATACCTGGATTATTTTTCACAACACCCAGAATATCTTCTTCGAGTTCTAAACCATCCTCTCCCAGTAAATGTCATAGGATTAATATGCCCTGGCTGTTTTTCAGAAACAATTTTGGATGGATTTGGATTACTCGACGGGGGTTCCGAAATATCGTTATCGACCCATTGGGGACTGATTTGCTCCTTTTCGTCTGGAGTTCCATCATAATGGTCTCGTGTATTGATAGCTCTATTATGTGCTTTTCTGGTCGAGTGTTTCAATATATCCAGTTCTCTGCACCAGCATCCTGTTGATGTACATGCGGTTTTGGTTATTTATTTATTTATTTCAACGGCGTGCCATTTACACAAAAATACATAATAGATACAAACACTGAACTTAAAACTAAACAATACAATAATATTACATTTCTTTTAAAAGGCGCTTTAACAAACTTCCATTAAAAAAGTCAAAATTTAAAATATTGGCGTGACGCAAAACACGAACAGATGCGGAATATTTCGCATAATCCGTGCACCTGTAACCAATATGGAACGTACTATCAGACCGAAGAGAGCGCGGTGGAACCCGTATACCAACCAATTCCAACAGATCAGGGCAATCCAAATATCCGTTGAGCAGTTTGAATACTAACTTAATGTCAGCTTCTACACGCCTTTGTTTAAGACTGCGAAGGCCAAAAGTCGTCAAAAGATCAAAGTAGGGCTGATCAGTACTAAATTTAAAGGCAAGGTACCTTACAAGTTTCATTTGAACTTGCTCAATTGTTTTAATTTCACAATCAGTGTACGGAGACCAAACCGTTGAACAATATTCCAAGTGGGGGGCGCACTAACGAATTAAATAGCGTTCTGCTATTTGTAAAGTTCTTACTGTTACGCTTTACAAAACCCAGCATCTGATAAGCTTTCGCAGCAATGTTTGAGATATGGTGTGCAAATGACCACTTTGATTCTACAGTGACACCCAAATCCCTTATCCTATCAACCCGATTAATTGCAATATCGTTGAAACATAATTTGTAATGAACGACTTTCGACTTCTTGAAAAAATAATGATATTACACTTGTTTATGTTTAGCGTTAACCTGTTATCATTACACCAGCTATAAAAGTGATCAAGTTTATTTTGCAGGTTTGTTGCATCAAGAGTCGATTCAATACGCATATATATTTTCATATCATCAGCGAAAAGTAAACAATTCGCATACCGAAAACAGCTCGTAGCGTCGTTTATAAATATGTTGAAGAATAAGGGACCCAGGTATGAACCCTGAGGAACACCAGAAGTAACATTTAGGGGTCTTAATGTTATCTGCCCAATTCTGTAGGACTTTATCCAACGTAAAAGAATACCAGAAATGCCAACATTATGAAGCTTGTTGAGTAATAGCGTATGATCAACAGAGTCAAACGCCTTGGAGAAATCGGTATAGATGGAATCAACTTGAAAATGTTATTTGTGAGAGATTGAAGATTGCAGTGAATTAGTCAAGAAATCTGTCATCAATTTTTCAAACCTTTTTGGGATTGTTGCAATAATGTATATAGGACGATATTTTTTAACAAGTTTGTTATCGCCATTCTTATATATTGGAATTATGTTTGTTAATTTCCAGCAAGACGGAAAATAACCACTAGATAGTGAAAATTTAAAAAGTAACCATATTGGTTTGCTAAGCGCGAATGCACAGTTTTTTGATAGGGAAGCAGGCAGACCATCGGGACGATAGTTATCTTTAAGAGACTGTAATGCATTGAAGACCTCCGTGATTTTTATATCAGGTGAACGATGTAAGTGAACAGATGATGGCCAAATCGATGAAGGTGTTATTTGTTTATTATGCGAACATGAAGCTCTATACACTGATTCGAAATGTTCAGCAAACAAATCAGCTATGTAGTATAGCCGTCGTTGACAACCTCATTGCCGTTAAGAAAATTAGTCGGCATACGATCACCACCCCTCTTCGATCTAACATGAGACCAAAATAATTTTGGGTTTGTATTAATTTCGGATTCAGCGTTCTCTAAGTGATTATTGTAACATAATCTGGATAAGAGCTTGCACTCTTCCCGTATTGAGGAAAATTGTAAGTAATCAGAATGAGAGCGTGACAACATGTAATTTTTATGTAACGTTTTTTTTTAAGGATAACTTGAGATTGTAATTCTTTGCTAAACCATATTTTTAGTGGTATACCTGTTTTTTTAGTGGAACATACATTTCGAATGCTTGGAAAATGTATGCATAAAATGTGTTACAAGCTAATTCAATACTGCAATCATTAAAAATAGTATCCCAATGTGTATTAATAAACAAGTTATTGAGGGATAAAAAGCTAAGAGTTGGATGATGCTTATTGCACGGTACTAGAGGAAAAGATGCCACGAACATTCTGGTAATAAACCCGTAATTTATCAGATTTATTTGGTTTGGGCGCAGGCGCAGCCACATTCACAGACGATGTAGGATATTGTGTTATATTATTGTCCTGACTGTTTGTAAGCTTTTATAATGTTCTTAGGTAGTAGCTTTGCTGTGTTTTCAAGATCATACACAATTAATATTAGTTTTTCTTCGCAGTCCCTCATTAATGTATATACATTCCGGTAGGAGTCCTTGCTTATTAGTTTGTATTCGCGATAGGAGTTTGTTGTATTACATATAAATTTCAAGTGGAATTTTATCTATCTAAGATCAGACTTCTTCCGAGACATGCCAGTTCTGAATGTAGTTTGGCATATACCGGTTTGTTAAGGTTAGGTCTATTATTGCTTGAAAACGTGAGCTTACGAACGTGGGCTCACAACATTTGTTTTCAATTTCTAAGTTTTTACACATAATAAATTCATATAGAGACTTACCTCTATTATTTGTGGCGTCATAGTCCCATGCCCAGTGATGGATGCTGTGACTTTCGCTGTATTTAACCAGTGTCTCAACCTTTCTTTTTGGTTGCGGTATGGTTGAGTCGATGCAAGAAGTATATGTTTTTTTGAGCCAACTTCTCCCCTGAGTGTCCCCTATATGACGATGAGGCCCTTCGTGAATAGATGCTGTAGGAAGTTGGCACTTATATTTTTTGGGCAAATGATTGCGGCTGGTTACCTGTGGATTAAACAAGGTATCATTGTTTGTTATTTTTAATCCATGAACCCTTTAAACAAAGGCCCAGGACTACTCGATCAGTGCTATACAGCCTTGCTCCATCTCAAGTTCATTGCAAATAGTTGCAGAGGCTGCAATATATTACCTTAACGGGTTTCTAGTGTAGTTTGACCTAAACAGTCATTGTGTTGTGGATTTAAGCATCTGGTGCGGGGTCGGGGAATGACTCTTGCACCTCCATGGTGCCCACTCCCGCTCCGTTTCTTCTTCTTTTGGGATTTAAACTTCTACCTTAGTTTCGATTGTCTCCCTTTGGTTGAGTTTGATTTGGATCGAGCTAAAGATATAGTTCAGTTTCGATCAAATCTCAATTTTTGGCGTCTCATCCTTCGGGATGTAGTTTTCCATTGGGTTCTTCTTGAGGGCGACTCAGAAAGGTGGACCAACCTTGCCTGATGATGCCTCCATTCTGAGTACCCAATCTAAATAAAATATTATATATAAATACTCTTTTCTATTTATACACATAAAATTTCTTTGGGATCGTCAAGTGTACCCAGGAACCACATTGTGCCCTTGGCTACGGAGGGATGTTGGTCGCTGCTCAGCACCCTCATATCCCTCACTACCCAGGTTCTTGCGTGAGTCTCCACAGTGGTTTTTAACCAGTTGTAGGCCTCTTCGCTCTTGCAGGTCACTCTGAGCAATTCCCCCAAATGTTGGTTGGTCTGTGGTTTGGTTTGCCTGGGCCTTCTACAGATTTGATTTTAGAACGTCCACTGTCTCGGTTTTTATTTTACCGAGCGGGTCCGTTGGGTCTATTATGCCCACCTTTATGTGGGTCCTAGCCATTTGGCTGTATCTTATATTGGGCGAGACCGTGGTATCCTTAACCATTTTCCTCATGTTAGGTGAAGGTTGGGAAGATCCCTAGGATCTCGTCCTTTCAGTTGACGTACTGGGAGACGGGATGTGTGTCAGTAGTACTTGACCCTCCCTACTTCTCTTTCTGATCTGAGCGCCACTAAGGCGCTTCTTATTTTCTTATTTCTGGTCCTCCCCCACAATGGGTGTTGCAGCCATAGTTGGTATGTATTGTTTTCAGAAACACTTGGGAACATTTCACTTTCGCTAGCTCATGTAAAAATAATTTAAAACACTAGAAATTATTCGGTTCGGAAAACGACGTCGATACTCTTCTACTGAACGAACAGAATTACCATTACAAAATCCACAAACAGACACGATGACACGCCTACACACTTTGGTGGACAAGTAACAGAATTTCTTAATCAAATTTATACAATCCGGTGGGTTGGAAGAGGTTCAGCAGTTTCTTGGTCACCAAGGTCACCAGACTTTAATCCCTTAGATTACGTTCTATGGGGAAGACTGAAAAGTTTAGTTTATGCAGAAAATATTGAAAACAGAGAACAACTAGTAGCTAGAATTATGGATGCCGCAGAAACTATTCGTGCTGATTATCCTGAGACTGTTAGCAGAGTCTTCAATTCTAAGCAGAGTTAAACTATGTATACAGCAACTGGGTGGACATTTTGAGTAACTAATTCAATAAAGCTGTTTCTTTTTAAATGGTCTTTAAATTAGTAGGGAATTCCTACTCAAGTGGAAGTAACGGTTGTACCTCAGCGTGAGGTACCTTCCCTCACGGTACATCACGCTGATTTTCAACTAGCTCAGGTTGAATTTATGAGCTATGAGAGTAGGAGCAACTAACCTTTGAAACATAATTGAATTTTAAATGATTTTTTTTTAAATAGCAAAAAAAACAGGAGAGAGAAGTCACACAATGCAATAGGTAACGGTAAGACCTGGGGTGGCGTCGGCGTTCAGACGGCAGCACGGCGTCTTGCGATCGGCGGTGGGATATGTCGTGCACCGGTGTCCAGGGGTAGTAACAAACACTTCACTTGGCGTCGAGGCTTTTGCACTGGCAACTTGGATGCTCAGCGTCGGTGTTGACTGCATGCACGATGGCGGAATGGCTGACGTCGGCGTCGGGCTGAATTTCCTGGAGTCGGAGGGTTTCTGACTGGATTCGGCAGCAGTAATGGAGCTATTACTGTGGCGTTGAGGTGGTTACACAATCTAGAGGATCGCTAGAGGAAATAACACGATCAACGATCAATTAAATTAAGAAAGTCTATTTACTGGTCGACGTCCCTGTTGCTAATCCCTGAAAGAATTCCTACTACTATTTATTTCAAATTTCAAATGCTTGTAGCTCCGTTACGATAGCCTTTTGGATGTATGTTTATTAGACATTTTTGCCTTGAAATCACCCCAGCAATACACTCCCGAGCTATGGCAGTCACGTCGTGGGACACCCTATGTTTCAATGCTTAAGATAGACGACATTATATATTAATATTCAGTTTGTCTTCTATAAAGTTCACTGTATTATTATCGTAATTTAATATATTTTTATTAAACTGAAATCAATATGTATATTTTTGGTTTTATTAGCTTAACAAAAATATCCAAATGAAATGTATATATAATAAACGAAATATTTTATAAAATATAATTCATTGCTAAACTTCCTTACAAATATTAATGTTCGGTAAAAGATCAACAAATTTGCCGACATTTCTTTCGTTTATTGTGTTGCTTGCTGAGGGCCTATGTTAGGGGCTATGTCCGTGCGCCGAAGCAAGCAAAAGTGCGTGCGAGGTGTGTACAATAGTTTTGTCAATCACACACAACACACGTTTGGTGGTTCGTCGTGGTCGTTACAAACACAACCAGTATCCACGAGGAGAAAAGAGTGACACGCGAGTCGACTTCGCGGGTGGACCGGCAAAGGAACGGTAAGTCCCTAGATCTGGCGCTACACAGCAAAGATTATTAGATACAATCCACTAAATCCCTTTCCACTGCAAAAGTGGAATTGTCGGAAATTAAAAAAAAATTAATTTTCCAACATCCTTCATCTGATTCCTCAACATTAATTCCCTCGGTCTCTTTTAAAATGTGGTATAATGTCTGAATTGTTTAGGCAATATTTTATTTTTAATTTAAACCGCAACGAAACATTTTTTCCATCATTATTAAATACGAGCTTAAAAAATAAATAAACACGTGCGTGAGTTTTTATGCAGACTTAGAAATATTGATAATGAGTAGACTTTATATGAGACATCTATTTATAAATATGGCGCCGAGTAAACATTCCGCCAAGTGCCAATTATGTGAAATTAACATTAGTGAATCAGAAAAATGTATGACCTGTTTTATCTGTGACTTAAAACTACATGTGTCATTTGGAATAAAAAGAACGGCAACAACAATTCCTGAAATCAAGAATTTCAAGTGGATCTGTGATGACTGCATCATCGACTACCCTAAACAGAAGGCAGAAAAGTTATCAAAAAAAAATCAAGCAGTAATACAGAATCAAAGGAGGACATTAACGGTAAAGTTGCACAATTGTTCAAATTAGTATATAATCTCCAACAAGATATCGTAACCTTAAAAGAAAATAACTTGAAAACCAATAAAAATATTGCAAGAGTTGAAGAGGAATCGACAAATAAAATTGGCAGTGATACATCAAGTTCTACTATCATAAATGAGATGGAACCACGAGTGCCAAAAATTAAATTAATGAAAAAGCAATGTGGACAAAAAAATGCAACCCGGGCCCAGCCAACAATCCACTAATAAAAACACCGCTGGTTCAACGACCGAAACCAAAACAATAATAAATCCCGATGAGACGGACTCCTCCGTCGAAAGCGACGGGTTCCAAATAGTCACACACAAGAAGCAAAAACGCCAATGGGCGAAACCGATATACGGAATCTCCGATCAGTCCACGGTGGTGGCAGCTGTAAAAATTCGGTTTTATACACTCTACTCGTTTTCATCCAAACACAACGACAGAGGATATTAAATCGTTATTAATTAATAAACAATTTGATAATGTCAAATGTGAAAAAATTGAATCAAGAAATCCATCGGAATATTCTTTTTTTTAAATTGGAGTGCCAACAGCTGATCTACAAAGGCTGAAGGACCCAGCTACGTGGCCGAGAGGAATTCGCGTCAACCTTTTTTCCCTGGATTCAAAAACTAAAGGAAGCAAAGTAGAATCAAGTCAAAATAAAATCAATTTAATGAACCTAAACATTCAGTCATTAGGAAATTGTTTAAATGAACTATCTGTGTTATTGAATGATAATAATGTAAATATTCTATATTTGTCAGAGCACTGGTAGAAGACTGAACAAATACGAACTCTAAACCCATTAAATTATAAATAGTCATCATATTTCTGTCGTGATAATAAAATACATGGTGGAGCTGCAATTTATTGTGATAAAAATATTAAATTTTCGGAGCGAATGGATATTAACCGATTAGCAACAACAAATGTTTTCGAATGCGCAGCAATTGATGTGAATTTTCATGACGCAAAAGTAACATTTGTCGCAATTTATAGATCGCCCAGCAGCGATGTTCACATTTTTTTTTTTTTGAGAAATTGGAAATATTGTTTACAATATTAGTATCAAATAATAATCGCTATTTTATCTCAGGAGACTATAATATAGATATACTTAAAAACAATAAAACGACGCATGAATTTAAATCGCTTGTAGATTTGTTTGACAGTGTTTTGTTAATTAATGAATACAATTAATGAATGTGACAGGCTCAGTACCAACATAGGTACTGGCAATACAGCGTTATACAATTTTACCAAATTCATATATTCATCAATAGAAGAAAATCAATTTACTTACGGGGTGCTCCTCGATTTGTCTAAGGCTTTCGACTGCATCGATCACAAAGCCCTATTATCAAAGTTAGACCAGTGTGGGTTTAGAGATGTTACACACAAATGGTTGACATCTTATCTAACCGGTAGAAAACAAATTGTAGAGATAAAACAAGAGAACGGCGTCGTAATGCGGTCGAAAGTATTAGACATCGTCAGCGACGTCCCGCAAGTGAGCATTTTGGGCCCTCTTTTATTTAATATTTATATTAATGATTTATTTGCACATAACAACAATGCGAACTTTGAAATTATTAACTACGCGGACGACACGAATATTATAATTAAAGGCAGTGGCATGACAAACCTTTGCCAAAATGGTACAGAAGCTCTGCAACTAATATTTAAATGGTTTAACGATAATGGCTTAGTTATAAATAAAAATAAGACAAATTGTATTTTATTTAAAAAGAACGAAGCTCTTGCCACACCGTCAAATTTGAAGTTTGGTGACTCTCTACTAAAAGTAACCAACTGTACAAAATTTTTAGGAATCTATATAGATGAAAAATTAAAATGGAATGATTATATAGCTCATGATTGAAAAAAATAAGCAAATCAAGCTTTATGATCCGGTCTTTAAAATGGACTGTTGATTTTGATATCTTAAAATGACATACCATGCAAACTTTGAAAGCCATATCGATACGTGATAATTCATTGGGGTAGCTCAACACAGCTTAATAAAACTTTCGTCATACAAAAACGTACTATTAGAGCGATGTTAGGGCTCAAAACAACAACTTCATGTAGAACATTGTTTTCAAAAAATGGCATACTTACAGTAATTGCAATATATATACTGGAATGTTTGCTATTCATTTCGAAACAGCATTTATTTTCGAAAAAAAAAAAAAATGTCGCATGAGCACTATACTCGACATAAACAAAATTTTGTATACCCTATCCATAAGTATTCTTTTACAGAAAAAAGTCCCGAATACAGATGTATGAAATTTTATAAATTTTGCCATCTAACCTAAAAATGGAAAATAGTATTAAACTAATTAAAGCGCTATTATTAATAGAACCATACAATTTAGAAGAATTCTTTAGTTATAAATTTGTATAACTCATCATCAAATATTGTTTCCTTTGACGCTAGTTCCTATACTAAGTATATGTTTTTCTATGTATATTTTTAAAGAAATAAAGACTGCTTATTATTATTATTAAAATCCCGTCAGCAGTGTTGTAAAATTGATATTAAGTTAATATCTCACTAATAAATGGCTCACGCAAAAATATATTAGGAATAAATTAAAGAGTCACCATAGCTGCTAGTTAACAGATCTTCAGCTTCCTTTATTAATTGGATGCACGCTGGCGGAACATTACAGGAAGTCCGTTTTGGATCCGATATTCAACAATTGTTTGTAAGCGAATTTCCAATGAGAGGACGCCCGAGTCGAATGAAAATTATTTAAATTTATATTCAGATTAATAGATGTTTAGGTTAGGTTCTTGTACAAACTATGAACTAAACAACGGCATGAGTTTTGAATATTTTAAATTTATTAAAAGATATGTGGGACCACTGAGTAGGGAAATGTTGGTAGTGTCTGGCGTGAGGGATTTAAAAGGAATATGTCGAACAAAAAGTATGAATTCGAGTCCCAACACTATGAGTATATTAAAAATGTTAGTGAGGCTAAGGCCACGGTGGAGTAGTAATAGAAAAATGACAAGTTGTCGCGGTTGAGCCAGTGAAAAAAGAAGAAAAGTTTTAGTTGGAATTTATTTTTGTTTTGTGTATTTATGTATCGATTCCGTAATTACCAGAAGTAATTATAAGTGTATACAAAATAAATACATATCAGTTGTATTAATTGAAATAATTATAATATAATATTAATATTAATTATGAAATAATTAATATTCGCGAATCGTGTACGTACGCTTTCAATCACTCATTCTTTATTGTTCATTATCTATATTTAAATGTAAAAATATTAGAAAAAACGTAGACACATAATCAATTTTCACACTTGCATTAGTGCATATCTATTTTGATAACAGAAAATGTAATATTTTATGTATAAATTAGTGACAAACAATTGAATGAGATAGGCCACGGACAGTTCACACGAGAGATAGAAAGATCAAAAATTATTTAGGAGTATTTTACCTGCGGAAAATTCCACTGTTCTGTATACAGTGTATAATAATTTTTGATCTTTCTATCTCTCGTGTGAACTGTCCGTGGCCTATCTCATTCAATTGTTTGTTTTATTTATATTTTTAAGTCACTACGGCGGGCCGTGTAGTGTGAAGAATTTGTGTATTGTTTATATCTAGCTCCCCCTTATTATCCATTCCTATACCTGAAATAACTTTTATTATTGCATTTATTGTAATTAATTACCCTATAATGCAAGATACGTGTAAATGTTATAATCGACATACAGAAAAGCATTTGTCCGTAATATGTTGCATTTGTATAAATGTATACAATATTAATTGCGTTGATATTTCGAAACTGGAAGCGCGTAAAATAAAATCAAAGTCAGGTGGTTTATTAAAGACTTGCCCTCAATGTGCTACTCTTGGCAATGAGTAACGGCTTAAAAGCAGACATTTTTATGCTGCAAAATGAGGTGAAAATGTTATAAAAATAACTTGGCTATTGATTTGGAAGCAATCACTCAAGAAGTTGAAGAACGTGTAAAACGTTGGTGCAATGTCATTATTTATGGAGTCAAAGAAATATGCACTACGATTCAAAGTAGGACGGAAGCCGATAATTCGACAGTCAAAAAAAAAAAATTAAATCATTTATCTATTATGATTGATCCAGCCCCTAATATTTTTAGAATAGGGACATTTGATAAACCTAACCTCATTAAGAGACCTATTAAACTTAGATTCAAAAACGAAAAACTCGTTTTTAAAATCTTGAAGAATCAAGCATTATTAAAAAATGATGAGTCTTCTAAAGGAATCTCAATATCCAGAGACAACACACCAAAACATATTATCAAAACACGCGCGGTTTACGAACTAAAATAACTTCTATGTATTCTTCTACCTCTTGCTATCATTACGATATTATCCCCTTTACTGAATCGTGGCTCTCAGATGATATTGAAAGTTCAGAACTTTTTACTGACAATTATAATATTCTGCGTTGCGACAGAGATACACTTGCCACTCGACCCAAATCTGGTGGAGGCGTGCTATTAGCCGTTAATTCTTCTTTAAAATTAGAACCTGTTAATGTTATGCAAATTAGATTCATTAGCAGACCTAGTTTGTGGTAAATGTACGGTTAATTCTTTTATTATCTATCCATTATATATAATTTGAGTCTGTTGGTCTAATATTTGAAGAATTAAGTTTAAAATTTATAGGCAAGCCTATTATTATTTTAGGTGATTTTAACTTTCCATTATTCTGTGACACTTCTAATAATGATAAAAAAACTAAAGCTTGCACTTCATTTATGGAAATAATGGATATTAATCAAGTTAATGATATTTTTAATTCATCAGGAAGGTTACTAGACTTATTTCTTACAAACATCAATTATTCCGTGGAACGTGAGGAAGAACCTATTGTACCTATTAATTATAATCATCCTGCCATATCTCTTGAATAATTTTTGGAAAAACCAATCAATTCTGAATTTCCCATCAATAATTTAACAAAGTCATTTAATTTTAGAAAAGCTAATTTCCCTACGTTATATGATGAACTATTCACAACTGATTGGACATTCGTGTATCATTTTGATGAGATTAATTTAGCTACTAATAAATTTTATACTCATATTTTCAATATTTTTAGCAAGTATGTGCCGTTTTCTAAAAAAATGTATATATATATATATATATATATATAAGGTTTTCCAATAGGGATGATATGATTTTGAAGTGACGGCCATTTGTAAAGATTATTACATTTGTAAAGATTACTACTAAAACTAAAAGAGCTTACTATCTTGGTGAATTTAAAAGATTACGAAAATTAATCAAATCTAATATAAAAGCAGTATATGGCAAACACTTAAATAAAATTGTCTAGAAAAAAATCTAATCCAAAGCAACTATTATATACAATTAATTATATACATTCTAAAAACAGATCATCTAGAATTCCTAGCACGATAAAAATTCAAAACCAAGTTACAAATGATCCACAATGTATTGCTAATGCTTTTGCTGTTTCGCAAGTACTTACACTAAACATAAACAGCTTTCCATTAATGATAAAAGCATATTCTATAACCGACCTCTGATAATAATATCCATGCCAAAGGAGGATGATGTAATGAGATGTTTAAAAAAAATAAAAAAAAAACTCTAAAACTACTGGAGATGATCAAATTCTAAGTTATTTGGTAAAGGACTGTGCCCATGTTTTTGCTACACCTCTTACCATTTTATTTAACCTCAGTTTAAAAACATCATCTTTCTCAGAGGTATGGAAAATGGGTAGGGTTTCTCCGGTTTTTAAGAATGGAGATAAAATGGAAATTGCAAACTACAGACCTATTACCATTTAAAATAATTTTGCTAAAGCTTTTGAGCAGTTAATTTACAATGATCTAATAATGCAAATTAATCCTCAGATATCTGAATTTCAACATGGGTTTTTACCCCGCAGATCAACGTATCACAGAGTATATTAGCGAGGCATTTAAGTCCAAAAACCAAATAGTATATATGGATTTTTCAAAAGCGTTTGACTCAATTAATCATAGAATACTTATTACTAAATTAGAATCATTTGTTTTCTCTGACAACTTAATTTCTTTTTTCGAATCATATCTTTCTTGTGGATATCAATTTATCTCATATAAGGGGTTTAGATCTTTCACATACCATGGCTCTTCTGGTGTACCACAGTGTTCAAACTTAGGTCCTTTGTTATTCGTCATTTTCATTAATGATTTAATTGAGTCACTAACATGTAACTTTAAACAAATGCACATTAAAACAACCACTTCTCGGACAAATACCCACGCCGGACATTGAATTACATAATGTACACCCGCTGTTGCATATCGATAAAATATTGCATCATGCAACACATTTTTGATCCGAGAAAAATTCAATGTAAAAAACAAAAAAAGAACGTTACTTAATATAAGGCCGTCCGCAGACACGTGTTTCGGGATTTATCCCTCGTCAGTATAGTTATGCCTTACATAATTTAAAGATGTTAAAATAAATTAATTAAATCAACTATACTCAGCCAAATTAAATCAATTATATCAAATCAAACTAAGTCAATTATTTTCAAATAATTTTTATTTAATTTATTTAAATAACTGTGACCAAGTGAATGATTACTCTTTTCTATTTATAACCATGTAAATTGATTAGATACAAATATATCTCGAACAAAATAAATTAGGTTTTCGTTGGAAAAATGTCGGAAAGGATATGTAACTTGTAATTATTATGATACCGTTGGTGATTAAGCCTTAATGAATGTTTTAATTATAAACGATGTTTACCTCAGCAGTGTTTATTGCTATGAGAATAGGTTTTTTATTTATTAGGCCAGTAATGGCGATAACTGAATAAAGTTTAGTTAAAAAAACACAATTGCCAGTGTGAATTAATCGACAAACAGGTGAATTAAAATTTAAATTATTGTAAAATCAATAAATTCATAATCGCAACAAAGGAAGTAATAAAAAGAAAAATATTGTTACGAAATCGGATTTAATCAGACTCAGAAATAAGTAACACAATGTTGAGTTATTTATATATTTAATTACACATTTATTTACAACACACTGCCAATATTTGTTTACAACGAGATGTTGAGCACTCGGACATTCGTGATATACTGACGTGGACTGACTGTCTGTAACGCCGCTAGCGCTCGCTTATATAGCGTGCTTGTTTCTCGAACTTTCCGGAATTTTCGATGATGCCGGGTTTACCGTCGCGCGCTCTGTCGAACATTCTAGAGTGATCTATCCAGTTGATTCTTTCACTTTCGTTACAATATGAATGAATCTCTTACATATATAAACCAATCTATAGTTGGTCAACCCCTCGGCGGGAGATGTCGCTACCAATTATTTTGTGAAAACCTTGCTGTTTTTTTTTATTATTAATAGGTTATTTTTGTTATTTTCTGTTTATTCATTTTATTATGATGCACTCAACTGCTTTAGTGTCCAATTATTCTGTATACTTTTCACTAAATATAGTCACAAATAATGTTATTTTCCAATCACTGGTTAACCACTATTTAACTACTAATTTTTTACTTTTTGTTGCGAAATATAAGTTAGCTATTTAATATATGGAATAATAACAGGGCTACCATCGAATCGAATATAGTCGAGCGCATGGAGAAGTACTAACCTTAGTGAGAGACAACATACCAAGCAAGGAATTAATAACTCAATCAAATCTCCAAACACTCATAGTAGAAATCTCATTGAAGACCAAACTTAACCTAGTAAATATGTACTTACCCGATCAAAAATGGAACAGAATTGACGTCAATGCGGCCATTAACCAAATTCCAAACCCTGCTGTCCTTGCTGGAGACTTCAATTGCCACAATACCTTATGGGGCTCCATCAATAACGACCTGAAAGGCAAAGAATTAGAAAATATCATCAACGAAACAAACCTAACACTATTAAATGACGGACGATCTACATACTTCAACGTAGGAACTGGAAAGTTTAGTGCAATAGACGTCACGCTCGCATCCCCATCAATCACGATACTAAGCCAATGGGGTCCCCTAAACCAACTTTATCAAAGTGACCATTTCCCGATGCTTATTTATCTTAATATAAGAAGATATGAATACACATCAGGACCAAAATGGATCATACCAAAAGCAAACTGGGAAAAATTCAATCGATCACTAAAGCACATTAAACTGCACAACGAACATAACACATGTCTCACTCTGATAACTAATCAAATCCTATCAGCAGCTGATAAGAGCATTACAAAAAGCAAACAGAATCCCCATCGAAACAATGTACCCTGGTGGAATGGAAACATATGTAACACAAACAAAGAAAAAAAAAAACATATGCTCAACAGATACCGCAAAGCAATTAGGTCATTAGTACTATGTGTTGTACTAATGACCTAATTGCTTTTAAAAGACTACGCGCTAAGGAGAGACAACTAAAAAAAGAAGCCCAACAAAAGTCATGGGAAAAATACGTATCCTCCATTAACGAATCAACCACGATCCAAAAAGTATGGAAGCATGTTCAAAATATAGTAGGATCAAAACCCCCCACCCCGAATACCAATAATAATTAAAGATGGAAAAGCATTCGCTAATCCGTCAGACACGGCTAAACTCTTCGGAAATATGTTCAGTGAGATATCGAAAGGAATGAATTACATAATCGACTTTAAGAACACTATAAAAGAATCGGAAAACCTATTACTATCATTCGAGGGAAATAACTTAGAAAAGTATAACCTACCATTTACAATAGATGAACTCGAACATGTACTCTCCCGCACTAAATAAACGGGCCCTGGCCCAGACAACATAACCTACTTTATGATCAGCAACCTAGTACTTCAAACAAAAGAAAAAATATTAACAATCTTCAATGACCTCTACGAAAACGACAACTATACTACAATATGGAAAGAGGTTCATATAATCCCAATTCCTAAACCAGGAAAAGACTCTGGTAAATTAGAAAATTACCGACCTATTTCACTAACATCATGTCTTGGAAAAATATATGAGTCACTTATTAACACCAGGCTGACACATACTCTTGAGGAAAGAAAACTAATTAGCTCCTATCAAGCAGACTTTCGAAAAGGCTTCTCTACTAGCGACCAATTAGTTACAATAGACCACATAATAAATGAAGTATTCTGTGAAACCACATAATAATTGAAGTATTCTGTGAAAGAAAACATGCACTGTTTTCTTCGACCTGGAAAAAGCGTTCGACACCATTTGGAATAAAGGAATACTAATAACGTTGAACCAATGGGGACTAAAAGGGCACCTACCCCGTGTATTAAAAAGCTTCCTAACAAATAGAACATTTAGAGTCAGAGTAGGATCAAAATTATCTAGATTATTTATTCAGGAAAACGGAATTCCGCAAGGATCGGTACTGAGCGTCTCATTATTTAACATAGCAATAAATAATATCGCTGACAACATACCACCAGACATAACGCCACTTTTTTATGCAGATGACCTGGCACCAATAATTACAGGGAAAAGAGAGGAAAACACATGGGAAAGAATACAGATAGTTATAAACCAAATAACGAAAACTGCCGAATCACGAGGTCTCACTTTCTCAAAACAAAAAACACAATGTATCCACTTCTGTCGCCTAAGAAAACTTCATGCACACAACCGCTCGCGTTCAAGTCTTAAACGGAAAAGAATATATTCGCGTGATTTATCAAAATCATCCCCACTAAAAAAAAAATCGAAACTTCGACCAATTTCACGCCAAACACAGCGCGCTCCCTGCGGCCGAAGAACCAATCAATCTTTCGCTCGCATTCATTTTGTACAAGCAAAATATTATTTATTTATAGAGGACAAACAAACAACAGCGTACAACGGAGAGCTTCGTCACAGGAATTGCTCTACAATTCACAACACCAAATAGAATGGACAAGACAGTATAGTTTTTCACACCTTTTAAATTATATAACATAACACAAGGATAGAGCTGTAATTTAGACTTTTAATAATAAATGTTTATTTATAATGGTTTTTGTATTCTGGTTTGTCTATAATGAATATGCAAATCTCCATTAATTAACTCTTATTTTAAATTGATGGTAAATATTAATCAAATAGTAACGTAATGGCAAAAGGGATATTATTTTCTCTGCCATTTTGTTTTCTTGTTGCCGAATTTTAATAAAAGCTGCATCTATTCTTTGTCGCAATTGGGCTTCGCTAGTAATCGACTGAAAATATACTTTCATTTGTCTCCACAAAGAAAAATCCATTCCGGGGACCGTGGAGGCCAATTTCTAGCTGCTTCTTTTCAACGGTGTATCCAACGATTGGAAAATTTTCCATCGAAAACTAAAATGTGCTGGAGCACCAGCCAATGGGCTTACCTCCTGGCTAACGGGATATCTTCAAGGAACTCGTAAAGATGTTCTGATAATAACTGATGGTACATATGACCTGTCAAGTTACCTGGAAGATTGTGGTAATTCAGAAGGTTATTCCCTAATATTGTAGCCCAGACATTTATCTTGAAGGAATTTTAGTAATGAGTGACTTTTCTAGCATAAGGATTTTCATCATTCGAAAAATGTTCGTTGTGTATATTAATCATAGGTGAAGATAATATTGGAAATAAAAATGGAGTCTCGTTTACAACTAAACGCCATTCACAAAATTGTACGCGTTTGAGTGAATCACTAAGCAAGAGGTTATAGGCTTATCGGAAATGGTAGGGTTGTAGTTGTTGTTCTTTTGAAATTCTTCAAACAACTTGATGTGGTATGCCGGATTGGAAGGATAGACATCTTGTACTATTCGTTGGCACTTGTTCAAAAATATTTAAAATATATTCATCCATATGAGGAGATCTTACTTACTTCTTCAATGTGCCAATTTCTTCGTTCCTCAGAAAGAAATGTTTTGTAATTTGGAATAACTCTTTGATGATACTTTTGACCGTATCATCTTACATAAGTCTGAGCATTGCCCCTACATTAGCGCAATATTAAACATATATCGACGTAGTCTGAGTTCGTATAATATGCCATTTTAGACGACAAATTACTCAATATATCAATCTTAAATGTCATTTCTGTAAAATAATGTACTAATTTCCATGGCATCATATTGTAACAAAGTTCGCCAGAATATTCTGGAACGCCGGTGATTCAGTGGCGCCGGCGCGGTGAGACAGCGGCTATGGCGGACAAAAGGGGAGACAGGGCGCGCACGGCTGAGAGGGAGGAGCGTCAGTGGCCGGGAGAGAAAAAGTCAGTGGTGCCTGGGCAGCGGACAGGGTTATTCACCGCGACTGGAAATAAATTTATTAATGAATTAAGTGACGAACCCCGAATTTTGTAACAATATGATTATTCTATTTCTCGCATTAAGGGTGCGGTTTAGACGAAAGTGCTATATAAATATTGGCAATCACTAAATTGAGTTAGATTGCTATTAGCATCAATGAACAATATTGTATTATACATTAAGGTAATCTTAAAATAAGGAGGAATTTCATCAGATGAATTAACAATTATTTTAATGTTTAGTTTGTGTGAAAAACAATGAAAATTGATCAAATTTATAGCAAATTTAAAATTATATTTTTGCTAATAAAAACTTGTGGAATGAAAATTTCAAGGATTTCACTAAATTTTGCATTCAAATAACTTACCAGATAGATAGATAGATAGATAGATAATATTTGGGTGGCCTCATGGCCTGTACCACCGCGACCTTTTCAGATCTATTGTGTATCCCATGTATCTTAGATGATTAGCTCTAGCTTCGCATCCTTGATTAGCCCAATTAACCCTGACAGTGAGTCTTGGGTATACTTTTCTGGACTTGGTTTTGTGTCCCCTATCTGTTGATGTCTGATACCGGATAGGGCTTCACATTGACACAGAATGTGAAGGGGGTCTTCTTCCTCTTCTTCACAGAATCTGCAGATCGAATCTTCAGATAGGCCTAACTTGCTCATGTGCTTGTTTAGCCTGCAGTGTCCTGTCAGTAGACCTACTATCGCTCTGACCATTTTCCTGTCTTGCTTGAGGAGGTCTGTTGTTAGTTTTGGCGTTCTTCCTTTGAGGAATACCTTCGCCTGCCTAAGACCTGGTGTGCTCGTCCACCAAGTTTGGGCCCGTGTCTCCGTCCATTTTTGTATGGATTTTAACTGCTGCTTTAGTGATACCGCAGGAGGGTTGTGGCCCTATGAATGGCTTTGACGAGCCTTGTTTGGCCAGTTCGTCTGCCTTTTCATTGCCTATTTGACCCGAATGCCCTGGGATCCACACCAGTGTCACTTTTTTCTGTGCTCCGACTTCATTGAGAGTATTTACACAGTCCCACACTAGCTTTGACTTGACCTGTGTGTTTCCTAGTGCTCTAAGTAGCGCCTGGCTATCCGAGAATATGGCTATAGATCGACTTTTACTGTCTTGCCTTGCTATCTCTCGGATGCAATGATGGACCGCGATTGCCTCTGCTTGGAACACTGTAGTATCTTCTGCTAGGCTTATCGCGATCCTTGTCTTACTTTTTGAGTTGTAAATTCCAGCTCCTGTTCCATTGTTACCTTTGGAGCCGTCCGTATACCAGTTTGATTCCGCCTTGAAGGGGGAGCCTACCGCCCATTCCTCTTTAGACGGAATCAATACTCTGTATTTGTTGTCGAAGTTATATTTCGTCACCATGGCATCGCTGGGCATTCCTGTTATGGGACACGCTTTTAGCTCTTCTTCCAGCCTTTGGTGTATTTTCCCGTGTAGTCGGTTAATGGGTGCCGGTCCTTGCATCACTCTGTATGCTACCGACCTGGCTTCTCCCTGAATAAAGATGTGGAGTGGTGGTAAGCCAAGGATTACCTCCAGGGCTGCCGTTGGGGTAGTGCTTAAGGCCCCCGTGGCACTGAGACATGCTAGTCTCTGTGTGCTATTTAGGAGCCTTATCGTCCCCTTTTGCTCTGTCCTTGGCCACCACACCACAGCTCCGTAGGTTATCATGGGTCTGATCACCCTTGTATATAACCATAGGGTCATTCTGGGGTTTAACCCCCAGTTTTTTCCGCACATTCTACGACACCTTCCCAATGCTATTGATGCTTTTTTTGTGGTGTTTATAATGTGCGATTTCCACGACATTTTGTTGTCGAAGATTACTCCAAGGTATTTCGCTTCCTTCACAAAGGAAATTACTTTACCTCCGAGCGTTGGTGGCCTGAGTCCTTCCAACGCCCTTCTCTTTGTATAGACGACCACTTGTGTCTTCCCTGGATTAACCGACAGTTGTTCTTGTCGGCACCACCTATCCACTATATCTATGGCCCTTTGTGTCCGCTGTGAAATGGTGGCTGCGAACCGGCCTTTAGATATAATTGCCAGGTCATCCGCATACCCTAGGCATGGGATGTCCTCTTCGGACAATTTCCTCAAGAGGTCGTCTACCAATGTCGCCCACAGCAGCGGAGACAGTACGCCTCCCTGTGGGCAGCCACCCCCCGCTCTGGCTTCGATAGAATGTCCCCCCAGAGTGGATATGATCGTCCTTTTCTCTAGGCTGGCCCTAATCCATCGGCAGAAACTCGGTGGTACTCCCTTCTTGGCCTGTGCCTCTATAATGGAGTCCGTGGTCACATTGTTGAACGCTCCCTCAATGTCCAAAAATGTGACCATAGCTATCTCTTTGTCCTCCATGGACTTTGAGATAAGCCTATTTAGGTCGTCCAACGCTGAATCTGTAGATTTTCCGGGTTGGTACGCGTATTGACGGTCACTTAGGGGTTGTTCCCTTAGTACCTCGTCCCGTATGTGTCTGTCCACCAGTCTCTCCATTGTTTTTAGTAGGAATGAGGAAAGACTGATTGGCCTGTATGACTTTGGAGTTAGATCTGTTATCTTGCCTATCTTAGGTAGGTAGATTACCCTCACTCTTTGCCATGCTGTCGGTATGTATCCCCATGCTAAACAGGCTTTGAAGATTTTTGATAGATGCGGCACCAGTTCCTCCATGCCCTCCTGGAGCAGAATAGGATATATACCATCTGTCCCATCAGACTTATAAGGTTGGAATCTGTTTATCGCCCATCTGACCCTATTAGGTCTGGTTACTTCTGTAGCTAACCTCCAATCCTCTCGACCGGGTCTTTCCCGCCTTTGTCTGGGATTGTTCTGGTTAGCCTCCTCTGAGAGGATAGTTGAGGCAGGAAAGTGGACTTTCAATAATTCCTTGAGACTTTCCTCCTTGGTTTCTGTGTAGGTCCCGTCAGGTTTTTTGAGGAGGCCTACTTCTTTTGCAGCATTTCCATCCTTTGCCAGGACTCTGTGGATTCTGGAACATGTTGGGGCATCGGTAAGCTCCTCACAGAACTTCCTCCACGAGTCTCTTTTGGCTTTCCGGATTTCTTTGTTGTACTGCGTCAGTTTTTCTTTGTAGGTATCCCAGTCTTGTGTGGTTTTGGCCTTGTTGAATAGCCTTCGGGTTTGGGCCCTTAGCTTTTCGAGCCTCGTGTTCCACCAGACTGTACCACTACCTCTTTGTTTTACCGATTTTTCCGGACAATTTTCCAAGTATGCCTTCGTGATGGCTTCATTTACTTGTTCCACCGCTGGTGCTGTACCTACCCTGAGAGCTTCCCTGAGGGATTCTTTATATCCTATCCAGTTTGTCTCTCTTGGGTTTCTGTACTTAGCCACTGTAAGAGATGTGTTCAGGTCAAAGCAAATCTGTCTATGATCTGAGCATGAGGGCTCTTCTGATACATGCCAGTTCACTATTAGATCACTCATCTTCCCGGTGCATACTGTTATGTCGAGTACTTCTTTCCGGGATTTCGTGGTGAAGGTAGGCTTATTGCCAATATTGGCTATAATCAGCCCCTCTGCAAAAATAAAATTGAGTAGTGACTCACCTCTTTTATTGGTGTCCGAGCTGCCCCAGACAGTATGGTGTGCGTTGGCGTCGCATCCTAGGATGAGTTGTTGCGCCTTTCCCGCGCAGTATGCAACTATGTCGCTTAGAATGCGCGGGGGGCACTCCCTCTCATCCCCTGGGAAGTAGGCGGAGCAGATTACCCAGGTCCTTTCTCCGTCCTCCGTCATGGCTGTAATTACTCCTGTAACAAAGTCGTCCGTGCACAATCGCGGTATTAGTGTGAATTTTACCCTATTACTGTGGACTATGCACGCCCTAGGCCTTACGGCGTTTGGGTTGTAACTTACCTGGGAATGTTGTGGCGCTAGGCCTGCTACTTTCCCTCGGAGTAACCAGGGTTCTTGCAGGAGGGCTATGTCTAAGCCTTCTTTGTCGAATCTCCTGCACAGCGTTGCCGTTGCGGCTTTCGCGTGCTGAAGATTCGCCTGCAGAACCCTAATTCTCCTCTTACTATTGAAGAGGAGCATTTTCCGGCACCGCATCTTTGGGCTCCCCCTCCTCCATCGGCACCGCCGCCTCCCTGGCCTGAGGCCTTAGGAGTATGCTGGTTCCGCTGGGGCAGGGTCGGTCCTCCGATGGTTTCGTGCCATCTTCTTTATCCTCTCCCTTGGCCTCCTCAGTGCCTAGTGATTTGGTTGATGTTGAGGTTGTGGCCTGTGTAGTCTTTTCTCTCTCCATCGTCTTGTTGGCCTCCCTTATCCGGAATTTTAGCCTACCATAGCCAAAGAATGGGTTTTTGTCTAACCTTTCCAACTCATCTTTGGATTGGTTGTCTATGGAGAAGGTCCACAGGACACCTTTGGAGTCCGGGATCTTTCCCCACACCGTCCAGAGGCGGGTCATGAGGCCTCTGTTTCCTATCCTCAACCTGTTGAGGATCCTCTCTGCCCCCAGTCTTACTTCCCCTTCATCAGGTATGTAGACTGTGCATACCCAAGGTTTTGGAATTTCCTCCCCCTTTAACTCCTTCAGGGAGGCTCCCTCCCAGGGTTTCAGGGTTTGGATAGTCTCCCTTAACCATTGGGCGCTATCCGTATCGGCACAGGTCACTATAAGGTAACCTGGTCTGTACGTGCATCTACTGAAACGGACCTGTGGTCCTATTTCTGGTATTTGTTCGTACGCCGACAGTATGGAGTCTTGGATTGCCTTGAGCTTATCCTGCTCCAGTAGAACTTCCGGGAAGTCCACGCTCGCGATGGCGACCTTGACTGCTGTCAGGGCCTCCGTAAAGGTTTGCCCGTCCAGTTTGTGCTTTTTTGTCGCCCGGGGGGTACTTGCGTCCGACCTGAGCCTTTTGTTTGCCGTAGAAGGCTTCACTGAGCTTGTCTTTGTCGGTTTTACATCCCTGGACCTTATTTGTCCTTGGGATGCTTTAGGTTTTGGGGCTCCGGACCTCTGTTGTCCTTGAGCTCCCTTTCTAATAGGACCGTCGGACTTTTCCCGTCCTTGGGGGTCCTTTTGTGAGGGTACCTGGCTTTCTCTAGCTTGGCTACTGATGAAATTGGCTTTGATTACGGCCCTTTTGGCCTCTATGTAATCTTGGCCTTGTTTCACCCGCCTAGCTATCTTAGCCTTGGTGATCCCTGACACTGACGCCCTTCGAATTTCTTCGTCGGACATCAGGTCTAATTCCTCCGCCGCGCTGATCCTCAGCGCTTTGCTTGGCCCTTGCGGTGTTAAAGTGCCCTGCCCCTTGGCTTCGGCAACTTCTTTTGTGGCCTTGGTCGTCCCTGGCTCACTAGCCTTAGGAGTTTCCTGGCCCTGTGGTTTTATTTTTTCTTGTTTTTGTTTTTGCTTTGTTTGGTTCATTCTTTGTCCCACGAGTAGCTAGGGAAATAAAATGTCCGCCTGGTCAGAGCCCCGCATGACCAGGTAAGGCTAGATACTAGGGGGTTTCGACCGGTGCCCCCAAGGGATCGCTTGCGACACTACTTCCCTAGTGCCATGCAGCCCTCGGCACGATGCCTTACACCTTGGCTTGGGTTTTGAGTTGCTCCTTAGTTACCAGACATGACCTATTAATTTCATTATATCTTACAATTTTCTTTTCTAACTTGAATTAGTAAATTGATGTAATACACGAAAATTAACGATTTATTTTTTATTTATAAAGATACTTTACACTTGGTAGATAAAAAATGTAAATACATATTCATATTATTAAATCAAAAAGAATGGCTTTTTTTCAAACGATTATTTCCATTTTACTATATAGCTATCTCTTTCTACTAAACCGCAACCTTAATGCATTCGAATATTATGCATATAAACTAAATCTTTAAATTAGTTTTACTTGAAAATGGCGTGTTTCATGAATTTTTAACAAGAGTGCTAATTTTACGTAATTATAATTATAGGCAGGTTTTAACCCCTTAACTCCAACGTTAAGGTGCTCTTGAAATGAATTTTCAAGAAAGTTCTATATTATCTTTTTAGGTCTTAATAGATGTGTCCGTGTACCAAATTTCATAATTTTATCTTCAGTGGTTTAGGAAAAAAATATAAAAACCTATTTCGGGACCGCGCCTTTAAAGACCCGTATTCCTTTTTGGAGACATATTTGATACTGGTTGTATTAAGATTTTTCTCATAATTTTCCATTCTGTACGCGTTCACAGAATTTGATCACCTATTTAAGAAACATCTTGTAGAGTTTTAAGATAATTTAGAGTATAATACATGGCTGAAAATGTAAAATCATGGGCAATTCGACGGGCACAAGATATTCCATAATTCAAAAACTATATAATTTGTTGTTGTAATTTTAAGAGAAAAGAAATTATAGTCATTAGAACACGACTAATTCATGACAATTTTCCAAATTTCTATCGAGCGTATAACAAAAATCGACGACGAAGTTGGCGTCGGAAGTCTCGAGTCGTCTGTACTTAGATCACACGCGTGAAATTCTGGTTGCGGTTAAACAGAGGGTATTGACAACTGTCAACATGACAACCAGCACTTTAGTTCAGACATGACTTTAGATTTCCAATGCCAACTACGTCGTCGATTTTTGTAATACGCTCGATATGTAGTTATATTAAAACAGATATGAAAAATTGAAAAGGTAAAGAAGGTTTGTGAAAACTTTTATAACATTAAGTAAAGGAGAAATATTAATTACAAAAATTCCTGCCATTTATTTGGTGGCTTAACGCCACTAATTTAATTACCTATCCATTTTCCTTCCCAAAGAACGACATAAATCTTAACAATTTGGCCAAAAACTTTTTTTACAGATGTTGGAGTTTCTCGACAAGCAAATAGCATTGCCTACCTATTAATTATTGGAGAGAAATTGGGCGGAGGAGATTTAATTTTAAATTTAAGAATTTAATTTGAATCTAGCTGAAACAATCGATTGAGTTGATGTCTGCACCTTCGTAATGGTCCAACATTTGGTGTTTTTCTTCCTATTCTTAGGTAATATATTGCTTTATTTTATATATACTCGGCGATAAATGTAATTAAAAGTATTTTGTCAGAGATGCCCATTGCGATCAAAATGTTAAATATTGTTAAATTAAATAAAAATAATTTGAAAATAATTAATAAATTATTTCCACATTTAGCTCTGTGACTTTTGATTTACGTTACGTAAGTACTTTAAACAAATGCACATTAAAACAATTGGTAGTCACGTCAACAGTGATCATCATCCAGTGATTCTTGACCAAATTGAAACAATTTTGGCCACTCGCAATTAGTTGACTTGGCAGGCTAATCATCCTGGTATACAGCCAACATATCTTCACGAGGTTTTCGGGATTTTCCTTGTTTTATTAGGAATTGTATAACAGCCCTGTATTTCATTTTAGTCATTTCGATGCGCGACTTACAAACTGACATAATAAAATGTATAATGTTGCAATTGTTTTGTAAATTGTCATACAAGTTACCAAGGCATATGTGATTGAAAAACAACATAATCGGAAATTACATCATAATTTAAAATATCCGAGTCCGGGAATATAAAAACGACCTCTCGTATCTACAATAACAATAATAGAACTGATTTTATGCGCAATCTACAAACGTGTCTGTGTTTGTCCTTAATTACTTAGTTATTAATATATCTGGATCTTAATTAATTTTAAATCGGGCGAATGCACACTGATGCAGAAATTGGGATTTATTTTCCGATTATTGTATCCATTAAATAAAATAAATAAATAAATAACTAACCATCTTTATTCAAATGTGTATATGTATGTACAATAACATACACAAATTAGAATTATATTCTGTAGATGATGAATCGGCTATCGACCAGAGGTCTTTCAGCCTGTCTATGTCTCGTTCTTGTCGTTGTCTATCTAATCGTCATGATCGCTATCGTTATAATCAAAGTCCGCATTGTTGGATGAGATGAATTGATAAATGGTAGATGGGAGAAACTTGTATTTTGGGGAAATGTTAGGATTGCGTGGGGATACAGAGGTGTTTTATTAGGTGGGATATATGTGGGTGGGGGACAAATTTAAAGGAGATGAGTTCAAGGCGCTCTTTAATCGGGCGTAAATTGCTTTTTTGATAAAGGATAGTATTGGAAGGGTTATGTAAAGGGTTGTTTGGGTGCCGGATTTTCGTCAGTATTCTAAGGGCTGAGCGCTCCGATACTTCCAAGTTACGCAGAGTGGAGGGACGGGGATTGTAGTGAAGGATGGCAACGTATTCGAGCGACATATCATCTTATACACATGCGCAGCGGTTTTCACTGATATGCCCTGCTGCTTGAATGTTAGGACTCTAAAATGTTTTGCTCTGTTCTGAGTTGCTGCCTTGAGGTTTTGAGTATGAGTGATAAAGGATAGCTTCGGATCAAATATAATACCTAGATATTTACAACTTGTGAATGGGGCTATAGGTATGTTGTTAACCATTATTGTGTATGTGGAGTTTTTAGGGCGGTGGTATGGAATGAGGAGTTGTATTTTGTTGGGATTAATGGAAATTCTCCACTTTGCATACCATGTCTGAATGGTGTCGATCAGCCCCTGCAGAGTACTTAATGCTTCTGGATAGTGGATGCATGGGTGATTAGCGCTGTATCGTCAGCGTAAAGTAGTGGATAGGCGGAGTGATTTATATATTGGGGGTTGGTATTATACATGTCGGAAACATGGATGTTATATAGGATGGGGGATAGAGGGGATCCTTGTGGTAATACTTGTTGTGGGGAAAATGAGCGGGATTGGGAGTTATGGATTCTAACATTTAGGGTTCTGTTGGTAAGGAGACTATCTAGAAATTAATCAAATAATTTTGGGGGAATACTTAGTGAATGACACTTAAACAGCAGACCTCGATGCTATACAGAGTCGTTAGCTTTTCTTATGCCGAGAAAAGCAATGGCAGTTTTTAGTCCTTCGAGGTGTGCTGTTTGAGTGTTGGAGGTAAGGATGGATAGCGGGAGGGAGGTTGAACGGTGCTTCATAAATCCGAATTGGTAGGGTGGAATTTTATTATTTATTAGAGAGAGGATTTTGGATTGGAGTATGGATTCTAGGAGTTTTCCTAGCACTGGAAGAAGTGTGATGGGGCGATAACTGGAGACATTTAAGGGGTCATTACCAACTTTATGTATACACGTTACAATTCCCTGTTTCTATTCGTTTGGGATTATTTGGTTATTGAGGGTGTAATTCAAAATTCTGATAATGTAGTTATGTATTAAACTCGGGAGAGATTTGAGGATTGATCTGGGAATACCATCATAACCGGGTGATTTGTTTTTACCCTTATGGAGATGTTCATAGTATTCTTCCTCCTTTATGTCATCAGGAGGATCGGTAGGAGTTTGGATGGTAGAAAAGGAGGTGTACCAGGAATCAACTTCTTGTAGAAATGTTTTGTCGTAGGTATCGTCTTCTGTTTTTGTATATGTCTTCTCGAAGTAGTCCGCAAATATGTCTGCAATAATCTGTTCGTCAGTGATGATCGTCTGATTTGTCGGGTCCTGGATTTGTTGAAGGAAGTTAGTTTTTTTGTATTTACTCAATTTTTTTACTTCTGTCCAAAACTGTTTACCATGAAGCTCGTTTAGATTGCTGCATGTCGTTATCCATACGTCTGATTTATATTGTAGGATGAGTTTGTGTATGTCCTTATTGAGTTTGTTAAATGTCTGTTTAAGTGTCAGGTCTTTCGTAAGCCGTATGTCTCGGTACAGTTGTCATTTGTATTTGATCAGTCGTAGTATGTAATGGGGTAGTGGATATTTGAAATGATTTTTGGTATAGGTCGGGGTAATTATTTTGATGGAGGTGGATAAAAGGTTTAGGAAAAGGGATATTGAGTTTTCGTTAATGATTTCTAATAAATTCGGTCATGTCTTTTGTCACTTTCTTAATGTCGCATTCCTTATGTCTGTATAGGATTTTCGATGGGATTGAGATGGGCGGAGATCGGAAGAGAGAGAATTTTATTGAGAGGTGGTCTGACCTAGGTCGCGGATTAATTCGAGGTTGTGGATTAGATGTTCAATGTTGCTTGTGCAAAGGAATGCGTCGGGCGTGGATGATTGGTGGTTGGACATAATGAAGGTGGGGTCGATTTTAATACGGACAAAATTGGAATTTGAAATAAAAGAGGCGAGCTGTTTGCTCTTGGTTTTATTTAGATTAAAATCACCGATTATGATGGTATGGTCGTAAAGGGAGGCTTTAGTGAGGATAGTATCTTCAATGACAGAGGAATGATGAACGTATACTAAGAAGATGTGTAGTTTACAATCAGGCGTGTCTATCTTACAATGAAGGCATTCATTCATGGCATGATTAATTCTGGGAGGGTTGACCTTTCCTAATTGGAAACCACCATAGAACCACCGCGCCGATTTTGGATGGGAGCTGAGGCTGGGATTTGGATATATGACCAATTTTTAAGGGGAAAAGGGATGTCGGTTTTGGTTTCTACAAGCATCTTTACGTGGATGGGGTTATTGGTGAGATAATGGGAAAGGATATGGGATTTTCTGGGAAGAGAATTACATTTAATGTTTGCTTAAACAGGACAAGTTCGCCTTCCTTTAGTGGACGAAACAATGATTCTCGGTCGTCTACCTTGTAGACCCAAATCGTTGACGATGCCACTTGAAATTAGGCAAAAGGTGGCGCTTGCGTCGTCTTTTAATTTATTGGGAAGAGAATTGATATTGGTATACATAAAGTTGATTTTACATATATCCATGCTTGTTTATCTGTGTAAAACCTGTGTGGATACCTGCTACAGGCATAACTGGTGGGATTATTTCGGGGGATTCCAGGTCAAACATGACCACAAACATCTTAATGCCGGAAAAAGTGACGTGGTTATCTATTTTATATGTATCGATGAAGCGAGTTCTCAGTTTTTTTATCAGTTCTTGTCTGTCTGTCATTGTTGGTTCGTTAATTTTTGTCGTGTACGCGTCTATGATGAAATCATGAATTGTGATCGGGGAATGAATTCTTGAATTTGTCGTCAAGTTCTTGTCAATTTGAGCTGATTTCTTGTTTTGGTTGTGGATCTTCACATTTGGAATACCTTCGATAGGTTGCAGTGGTCTTCGAGGGCACTTGATGGACCACGCTCCATGATCAGTCCCTCCACATGATTTACATTTCGGGGGGAGTGTTGTGGTGCAGACTGCTGTTGGGTGATCCCCGTTACATTTAGCACATGTTATCTTCTCTTTGCAGTTGGCGGCGATATGGTCAAATTTATTGCATCTGTGGCAGGGGACCGGGATCGGCGCGGGTGGTTTGCTCTCCTCAACAGTGTAATCCTTACATAAAAAGTGGAACTGGTCGTGTAATATTTTTTTAAACGATTCTAGACATCCGGTAATAATTCTTACCATAATCGTTTTGTAGTTGTCTTTTTTTGCTACAATCCTTCGATAGAATCGGTGAGTTATTCCTAGAGTTTTTAAGCGCGCGTTAATTGCATCGTCGCTTATTTCGTGTTCCACTCCTTTTATTATACAGGAGTACGAAGGAGCCTGCGCGCCGCGCTGAGTGCTGTTCGTGGAGGGGGCCGAACTATAATGTCTACACTATAATGACTACACGATCGGCTTGTAACCTTCTCATGCTATTTTCATTGATGTTATTGTCTAGGTTACTTTTTAGGATAAAGCCATATTTTGTTTTAATTATCAACAGACTGTCACTGTATCCGTGTTGAACCCAAATTTGTGTAAAATAAATTCTCGTCATTTCAGTCGTTGTGAAGCTGTATGTGTGTTTGAAATTTGGGATTTGTGGTGTTTCTTGTGTGTTTGTATTTTGTGATAAGGACGGTGTCGTATGTTGTATGTTTGTTGTCTATGTTTGAATTGTAGTGGGTTGTGAAAGAGTGGCTGCTGGTGTTGGCTGAGAGATATGTGTTATTGGTTGTTGTCTGGGTTGTGTGGATTGTTGCTCTTTTGCGTTTTTGTTTATCATAAAATTGTGTAGTGATTTGTTTGTTGTCTTAGGTAAATTTAAATTACCTGATCCGTGTCCTAGGTGCGGTTTTTTTGCCGTGTTAAATTTGGGAGGGCGTCCCCTTTTTTTCGTTCGCACTTGCTTAAATTCGTCCTCTGCAACCGACTCCCAGTTGTCGTCAATGTTGCCGTCCATTTTCGGCGGTAACACCCTTATGGGTGGCTTCACTTTTTCTTTTCGTATAACTCACTAGTACGTGTTAACGCTAAGATGTCTCGCTCGCGAGTGTGATAAATAAATATAAAAAGGTAAATAATGTAACATTAAAATCACTTGGTCTGTTTCACAAAAAAATATATATTGACTCAACTAGTTTCGATTTTTACAGCATGATCAAGAGTAATTTACAAAAGAAACCGACAAGTAATTATATATACATACAAAATCTTAGGAAATAAGGGATTTAAGGATCGGGGATGACTAGAGCTCTTCATTGTTATTAACAAGGGTTTTTTCAAGTTTTATTGCCTTGTGTATTTTTAGACCTTCTCGCATATTTAGGTTAAATCCCTTATTATCTGAATACAATAATTTAAAATTATTAACATTAATTGAGTTGTTATTGGAGATACAATGTTTCGCGATTCCTGTATATTGTTTATTATATATTATAGATTTTTTGTGTTCTTCCAGCCGCGTTTGAAAGGATCTTCCTGTTTGTCCTATATATACAGCATCACAATCATTGCCATTTAGTTCGTAAATAAATTATGTGTGTGAAGCTGGCAATATTTACAGCAATAACCCGGCACCTCCACCATGGGACCAAATTAAAAAAAAATATACATAATTAGAGCATTCACGAGTAGAAATATACACTGTTTCAATGCTTTTACTACATAGATTGATAGTGATTAATATAAAATGGAAAACTCGTAGATTTTTTTACTCGATGCTTAAAATAAATTCAATGCTTCGGACACCCAATGATAAATTAAGATTTTGCGGGAAAACCGGGTGATACAATCCCCGGTTTTTCGATTGCTTTTTGTAGCCAACTATCCACTAGTTAAATATAGAGTAGATATGTAACTCTTGTCGATAATTAACTCGACACTTAGAATATTCCACGAATTAGACAACCATTAAGAAAATTCGATTTTGCGGGAAAACTAGGTTATGAAAACTCCGGTTTTCTCAACTGTTTTTTCTAGCCTAATATCCACTGGTTAATATAGAGTAGAACTTGTCCACCTGGAATATGTAACTCTTGTCGATAATTGACTCGACACTTAAAATATTCCACGAATTAGACAACCAATAAGAAAATTCGATTTTGCGGGAAAACTAGGTTATAAAAACCCCGGTTTTCTCAACTGTTTTTGTAGCCTAATGTCCACTGGTTAATATAGTGTTGATTTTGTCTACCTGTCGATATTAACTCGACACTTAGAATATTTCATGAATTAGACAGCCAATAAGAAAAATCTGTTGTATCAAATTTAGATTTTGTTAGCTTAAATAAATGTTTAAAATATTCTTCAATTATTTTGAAGTCCGTCATTTTTATGAAATGCCAAATAAGTTTTTAAAACAATGTTGAGCATCATGATTTGGATAATGTTTTTTGTATGTCTTTGTTAGCTATTCTCATAAAATGTGCACAACAAATTTTTAGAATAATTGTAAATTCTACCTCTTCACCTGCTATTAATAAGTCATAAGATTTATTTAAATAATGTAACAATGACATTTGATTCCAGGTTTGGCGTTGATAATTGCCAAACTAAAGTCAGTGACCACCACATTGAAACAAGGCCGTATACAAAAGTACTTGCAGTCCAATAACCACGAGGCGATTGAAACTGTATCGTGTCTACATGAAATAAATTCAAAAACAGGCAAAACTTTTTTTATACACTTTGCACCATCCCTGCGAAATATAGAATGCGCTTTGAATTTTCATTAGGTTTTCTTATGATTGATCCTGTAGCATCTATGTACAAAATTGGATTATTAGGTTCCGCTAGCCAATGCCTAATAATTTTGAGTTGTTCTGTACTCAATATGGTAACAATAAATGGTTCAATAACTTTATATAAGTAATTACTGTTGTCTCGGGCCATTAAAATTAAATCGTAAATGTTATCGTATGACCTATCAAATGCTGCATTAGCCTCAGACTTAATCTTCCGGTATACGGATTCAGATTTGATATATAATACATTTTTTTGTTTTTTTCAAACTTAGAGGTACTTATCTTAAAATCCTTATTAGCAACCCGCAATGCGTTCGACTGCTTTAACCTCTCCCCAAGTAATTTTCGCTCTACCCGGTTGACATATTTAGTTAGTTGATGTTCATGATTATAATTGACAGACGAACTATACACAACTACCTTAATTTTGTTGTCTCCGTGTTGTATAGAAATTTAAATTTTTTTACAATTGTTATGGGCACAGTATGCATTAATAGAAATATAAATTTGATTATAATTAAATTTTTTGATATTAATTACGCAAGTGTTATTAACATACGTTTCGATTTTTGATATAATTACAAATTTATAGGATTCCTTCTTTAAGGATGAAGACATTTTATCAAAAATAGAAGTAAATTAAATAAAAATACCCATCGACATGGTCACATTTATTTTGAGAAAGATATACTTCAGCGTCAAAACGTTAAAACTATTTTTTGGTAAAATTTCACATATTCTTCTTCTTTCGGCATATACTTTCTTAACGATTGCATCAATTCCAAAACTTATGTCAGAAACATCAACTACAGACTTATTTAGGAATTCGTCAATCGAATCATTTACTTCGATTTCATGATTCTCACTAGATTTTTCTGGTTTACTGTCGTGGTTAGAATCAATGGATGACTGATCAAATTTAAATACAATTTCCTTCAAGTCCTCAGCATTTTGTAAATTGTCCTGCAAAAGAGGATTCACAACAACGGCAGATATTATATTATTTGAATCGGTTTAATTTTTCAGTTTATTCAAAATATTAATAATATTTCCCGTAATTCGTTTTATTATGAGTACAATATCTTGACGAGACGAAATATTGTCAACGCCATTTAAAAATTTTGCCATTTGGCCAATGCAACTACTATTCTTGTTCAATTTTCGTAACCACTTTATACTATTATTTTCCAAGTCATTTTCAAAAATAAATTGTGCCAGACGGCTCATGTCCATCTTCATTGGGGCTATTTTATTATAATTTCGTATTAAATAGGCGACACAAAGAGTAATCTTCGCTTCTTACACTTCGTAGACAGGTTTAGTTTTCTAGGAACACAATAACGTCGAAATGGAACGAGTGTAAAACTGTATTTGATGAAAAATAAAACATGAGTTATATACAAGAATTCAACCACAATACGATTACCGAATCGTGAATATTCTAACTGTCGAGTTAAAAATCGACAAAAGTTACGTATCACAAGTGGACAAATTCTACTCTATATTAACCAATGGACATTAGGCTACAAAAAACAGTTGAGAAAATCGTGGATTTCATAATCTAGTTTTTCCGCAAAATCGATTTTTCTTATTGATTGTCTAATTCGTGGAATATTTTAAGTGTCGAGTCAATATTGACAAGAGTTACATATTCCAGGTGGACAAATTCTACTCTATATTAACTAGTGGACTTTAGACTACAAAAAAGAGTTGAGAAAAGGGGAGTTTTCATACCCTAGTTTTCCCCTAAAATCGATTTTTCTTATTGGCTGTCTAATTCGTGAAAAATTCTAAGTGTCCAGTCATTTATCGACAAGAGTTACATATCCCAGGTGGACAAATTCTACTCGATATCAACCAGTGGATATTAAGCTACAAAAAACAGTTGAGAAAACCGGGGTTTTCATAACCTAGTTTTCCCGCAAAATCGATTTTTTTATTGGTTGTCAAATTCGTGGAATATTCTAAGTATCGAGTCAAATATCGACAAGAGTTACATAACCCAGGTGAACAAATTCTTCTCTATATTAAACAGTGGACTTTAGGCTACAAAAAACAGTTGAGAAAACCGGGTATTGTATGACCCGGTTTTGCCGCAAAATCTTAATTTATCATTCGGTGTAGTAAAAGCATTTGAAACGGTGGGTATTTCTACTCGTGAATGCTCTAGTTATGTATTTTTTTTTAATTTGGTGCCTTGGTGGAGGCGCCTGGTTATTGCTGTAAATATTGCCAGGTTCACATACATAAATAAATTGGACACCTAATGTCTTAAGCAAGTGCCATTGGAAAGATATTTTAATATCTAGATATACAATATCCATATTATTTGAATAGAAAATACATGTATATCGTTATAACACCTATCTTTCGTTTGATTTTAGGTCGCGTATGGGGTAGCGACGTACGTTTTTTCCTGGTGACAAGGAACGGACGAACTGTGAACAAGACCATTGAAATTAAAAAAGATGATTTTGATGCTGTGAATGGCAGTTGCCCAATAAAATTAATCGTGCATGGTTGGCGCCAAAGCCGAGCGGCTCCATTTTACGAAGAGATGACAGCAGCATACCTGCTCAGGGGTGACTACAACGTCATACACGTCGATTGGAGTATACTGGCCGCTGTACCGTACGTTCAGGCGTCGCAAAATACGAAAAAAGCGGGTAAATAAAAATTCATTGAAAAATATCATACAAAATAAAGTAAAAGAGTAAAAAAGGTTTATTCACATGGTCACAGTTAATTATTTTTTTTTTTTGAAAATAATTAATCGTTTTCCATTCAGCTAATGTTACTATCTGACTTACGTTACGTAAGTACTTTAAAACAAATGTACATTGAAACAACTACTTCTCGGGTGGGTACAGACCCGAGAAGTAGTTGACAGACATTGAATTACAAAATGGACACTTGCTGTTACATAGGAATAAAATATTGTATAATGCAACATTTTCTTTATTAGAGAATATTTATTATAAAAAAAGATCCATCAAAAAATTCTTGAATTTTTGCATAACATTTTATGCTCCCTTATTAATTGTTTATCTTACACTGGACAAATAATACAGGGTTATTATAAATGATTATATACTTATAGATTATTATATAATTATATATTTTATAATTATAGACCCGTTTTTAAAAATTCGTATTAATTAAAATACAAATCCAAAATTAATAATCTTTTATAGCCACGAAACAAGGAAGTTGTCAGTTGTGAGTGAGATGGCTACGGTGGAGCACAAAGTTTTCTGCGCGCTTGAGTTTGCAAAAAGTGAAAGTGCAAATGCATTTCGTACCAAATTCGCTATTGAACCATCAACTAGAAAATCCATTATCACAGGCCGACCGCGTTTGTCTGAGAATGATGTCAGGTGTATTGAAGAAAGTTTTGTTCGCAGTACAAGTAAGTCTACCAATAGAGCTAGTAGAAAACTATGAATACCCCAATCAACTGTAAAGCTGTACAAGGCTTTCGGGTAAATTCTTTCCTCAGCGCTGGATAGGTCGCAGGGGAAGTGAAGACCTGGCTCTACACTTCTAGCCACCGAGATCTCCTAACCTCACCCCATGTGAACTCTTTTATGGTGTTATTTTAAGGAAGCTGTTTACGTCCCGCTTCTATCAATAACTCTGAACGATCTGCGCAACCGTATTACTGCTGTCGTGCATAAAACGGTGGATATATAATAATAATAATAATATAAACTTTATTGTTCAACAGGAAACCCAATTACAGAACAATACGAGATATTAATAGAAAAACATACATAAATACAAATGAAATAAGAGTAAAAAAGGACAATGTTATATTTTGAGTGACGGTGGACATTTATAATGTATTAAAGAAACTTTGAAACTTCCTATTTTCACGGCTACAAAGTTTGTTAATTTTGGATTTGTATTTTAATAAATACCAATTTTTAAAATGGGTCCATCATTTACAATTACACTGTATTTTGTAGGGATTTTAACATTAACATATAAAAACCGGACAATACATTCTATTTAATGAAATGTGAATTTCGCCTTCCTTTAGTGGACGAAACAATGATTCTCGGCCGTCTACCTTGTAGATCCAAATCGTTGACGATGACATAAGCAAAAAGTGGCGTCTTTAATTTATAAATAATATATTCTATTATTTATTTTCTGAATTGATTGATAGTCATAATCTTGTACCAATCATAGATTTACGCGTGTCACTTCTACTACTACTCACAATAACTAGTCGAATAAATGAACTGTTGGAAATTAAACATATATATATAAATTATTTACAGTTGTGAAATTTCTATGATAGATTAAAATATAGCTTTATAAAGAGCGTCCCACGACGAACAGAAGCAATAGAAATAGCAAAAACCATTTAATTTAAAATGATTTAAAGATGGTTACATTTACGGATATACCGAAAGCAGATATGAATTTGCTTATTACAAATAGGATACTCTCCATATTATTACACCCATATCTAAGACTAATAGTTTTTGATATATTTTTGTTTTAAAAATACGCAGATTCTAAAAATTAAATAATCTATTTAAATATTGTGATTTTTTGTAATGGTCTATTACAACTGTTTTGTTAAAATGTTGATATGGTGACATAATAGAACAAAAAAATACTTGTCTCGAAAACGCGATGCTCTTTTTTTTTTTTTTTTTTGATTTTACCATTGTAATACCCGGAAAATGTACTACTACTTTTCTACTTTAACCGATTTTCTAGCTCAACTAATAACAAAGTTAGAACAACTTATATTTATAATAAAAATATCGGTAATTAATAACATTTAAATCATGTTTGTACAAATATAATAAAGGTATTATTCAATAACGCATGAATAAATCATCCGCTCTGCTAAAAACAACAATCTCATTACAAGATCGTCACCGAGGCGCGCGCTTGGTCGCGCGAACATCCCGAAACCACGTTCGCCCGAAAATTTGTCTAGGAACGTATTTTAATAAATTCCAAAAACGTATACTTGTACACTCGTATCCAAAATAACACTGTTTCAAATAAGTGGAATCGTACACTTATCAAAACTCCGCCCATAAAGATTGATTCTTATTAATCCCGCTTCATGGCAGCACTTTACAGGTCTATTTTTTGGAACTTATAAAAGTTGTTTTTTCATTTAAAAAACGTTTTTATAAGAAAATGTTATTAGGATTAAATTTAGAGAAAAAAATGTATGATGGTATAGCGTTTTCATTTTATTTATTTTTTTATTTTTACTTTCCCCGGACCCCTGTCCAAGGGAAAGTATTGTGATCGTGAAAATTTTCGAACCGCTAATTTCAACAAATATGCACGTTTTGAGGTCCCCTGAGTCCATTCCATCGAGTTTTGAAAAATGTCTGTGTGTGTGTCTGTGTGTTTCCGCGATAGCGCATAAACGGCTGAATGGATTAAGCCCAAACTTTATATCTAAGCTTTATATAACAGTGGAATGATCTGAAAAGCTTTTGGTTAGAATCAAAACTCATTAAGTGCAACTTTACTCTTAGCAATTTTTCATTTTTTAATTCGGATAGAAAAATGTTTCAAATAAAAGTTTTAGATCTTGGAAAATAAATAATTTCTGTTATAAAACTTTTATTGTAGGACCTCCGGTTTTCATTTTATAAGCGTTTACCTGATAAATTCCTTTAGAAATTTTAATTATTGAAATTATTATTTTAATGACAAATAAAACGTCAAAGTGCCGTCCTATTCAGCACATTCGCAAAGTTTGAAAAAATGAAGAAGAGTGGAGGATGTGTGAGTGTGGAGAAATCATTTTAACACATTTTAAGGTAAGAAATAACACACTGAATTATAATATTCTTCTAAATACTCGGTTTTAACTTTGAAAGACAACAATCAATTTTTTCTATTAATCATTTTGCTTTCCTATTAAATTTTCAATCAGAAACTTATTTGACCGTATTCACCGGGGAAAGTACCATGATGGACACATCACCATTTTTATTTTTTATATTTTGCAAAAAAAAATAAAACTCAGCGCTATGCCCCTCGCAACTAATAGAAATATTAGCGAAAACAGATTTTAAATAACTAGAATGATAACGAAAAAACAAATTTATTTGAAAAGAAGGAGGTATAGCGCGCTCTTAAAGTTATCCTTATGACATGTACTGTAAATGTGAGTTTGAATTCCATCTAAAAAAGATGCTTTTGTTTCCTTAAAATATAAATTTGAAATCTTTAAATAGAAAAGAGTATTCATTCACTTGGTCACAGATATTTAATAAATTAAATAAAAATTATTTAAAAATAATTTATTAATTATCTTCAAATCTTTATTTGAAATCTTTGTTTGGTTGATTGGTTATTGTTGTTATGTCTTAAACTAAACTCTGACTTGATTTAATCAATCAAATAAAATGATAATATGTTAACAATTTTACTAATTGAAATATTTTGAATAGAATTCAGTGAAACAATAAATTCGAAAAATTGAATTTTAAAAGGAAACAAATTTTAAACTAACAGATTTATATAACTATAATTTGATTTACTAAAGTTACAAACAAAGTAAATTGGTGTTTTATTTAAATTTTAACAATTTATAATGAAGTAGAAGACTCAATGACTAATAAATTAATAAAAGCTGGCGAGGATTTAAATAAAAATAATTTTAACAACAATAGGAAAGAGTGTTCATTCATTTGGCCAATTTATTTAAATAAATTAAACAGAAAGAATTTGAAAATAATGAATAAATTATTTTATATTTTGAATCTGTAACATTTTTTACTTACATTATGCAAGTGAATAAATATACATTAGAACTTCTCTGGCAAATACCCCACCAGATAATGAATTACGTAATGGTCACTTTATGTTGAATATCAATAACATATTGCATAATGCAACAGTTAATCGATAATATTTAATGTAAAAAGTAAAAAAAAATATTTGCAGAAGAAGTATTTATTTTAATGTATATTTGTTTTAAAGTTCACAATAAAAGGAACAAATTCATTTAATCTGCTGGTATTTGCTTTCGAAAAAAATAAAAAAAAAAACGACCAGACAGGTCGATTGGTATTTTCAATTTCACTAAAAATGTATCGTTCAAACTTAATTGTGTTTCATTAAAACTGTTGCTATTTTTTTTTTAATAGTTGAAGGAATTATTTTATAAACAGTTAAATATAGTTATAAGAAATTATACATGAAAAATGTCTAGAATTCTCTGAAGAAGATAAATATATAATAATATATAGGGTGTTACAATAAAAAAAAACAGAACTTTTTATTGGCATTTGTTTATTGAGCAGCATATGTATATATAATTGTTAGTCCAGGAGATGCACAGTTAAAAACACTAATTGATCAATATAAAAGTTTTTTCAAAATTTTTCATCTGAATATAATGTGTACATGTGTTCATGATTATACTAATAATAATTGTTCTAGTGGGATCTACAGGGAAAAAATCAAGATGTTGTTCGTTCCTACTAGAAGTTATAGTCGTTTTTTAAAACGTCTATTTTAGGTTACATTTTGACAAATATTTTTTTAACTCAAAAACTATTAGAGTTATATGGACATAATCTCTATGAGTGGGTAGGCAAATGAAAGGAAAATAAAAAAAATAGGGTGTGAAAGTGAAATAATGTAAAAATATTTTCCATGAGATGCATTTTTTCATAATTTTCCTCGATCAACAACAACCCTATAAACTTTTAATAGCTGTTATTTGTGGCGTATTCATAATTGTTGTGTTTAATTATTATATTTTTATGAATAAATTTATTTTATTATTTTAATTTAAAGATAATTTTTCACCACATATGCAAAAAAAAATATTATTTTAATTTGTAGCAAATTTAATAATTATAAATTAGTTGCCGATTAATCTATAAAAAGAAATAAATGAATTTTACTTCAGCGTCAAATTCAACATATTACATCAATTCTATTAAATTGTTTAAATATAGGACGAATTTTAGTCAAAAGTATATATATATCTTCCTTACATTATTAAAAAAACAGAATATGTATGCGAATAAAAAAATCAATGTAGAAAAAAATATAAACGACAAGGAGAATGATTTTTCTAATCTATATAAATGTTATCAGAAAAACGAACATTATTGTATCCCATTTTTAGTAAAACAATTTTTGCTACAATTGTTCAAAATGCTGTTATATTTAATTATTAATAGATAATTTCTAATATCAAAAGTATAATTAATAATTACGTTCTAACATATTTTTTAAAAATAATTTGAAACCGTTTCAATATACAAGCTACATATGCAGATCGTTTGAAAAGTGCAGTCTATACAGAAAATACGAAATAAATAGGACGAATACGTGTGTATTTGTTTAGAAATTAAAACGTCTGACAACGTTGACTCCTCAATTGTACTTTTCCAAGGCGTTCGCGGGTTAGATATAGACGTAAGGGGAAAGAATGTTTACATCGGATATATATAGCCAAGGTAATCCCGAGGATAAAAATGTAGTGGTTTAATATACTTACTAACGTCAAGAAACGAAATATGAAATTTTTACATTATGAAGCTAAAACTCTCCCATTTATGAATGGAAAACGATTTTGTTCAAGTGGCTTCCTCTGCTGGCCTTACAGTATGCCATTCGGTCGTCGGCAAAAATATTGATGACATTTTCGATCACCCCGGCTCATATCTCACTCAAAGCAGTTGTAATGTGTTTCAAAGCTGGAATTGTTGAAACCAAAGGTCGTCCACATCCATAACGTTGATTTGATGTCATAAAGAGTTGGTTAACATGGCTCTGCAGCGGTCGACATTGACGGTGACGGCATTTCCAACATAAATTTGGAAGAAAAATGGGCCAATTATGCTACCACTCCAAAATTCACACAATGATGGATGCATTGGCCCCTGTACGATTACGTGTGGCTATTCTGAGCCCCAAATCCGGCAGTTCTGTTTGTTTACATATCCGCTAAGGTGGAAATGCACTTCATTCGTGTTGGTTTTGTAGAAAACAAACTCGTGGAATTCAACTTATTTATTTTCGTCTGTACAATACAAATTGTTATTCGCGTTGTCAATAGTTGCGCAAATATTACTTGATCAATATTTTACATTTATTACAACAATTCCTCCAAATCTAAAAATAATTGATCTGATACAGAATTAATTATCACAATTTTGTACACCTATGCTTTTCCGTAGCCTATTAAAACAAACGCGTTCTAGCGGCTTTGTCAACAAATCCGCTAGCTGATTTTTCCCATCGATGTGCATCAACTTTAGTTCACCATTGAGGAACCTTTCTCGTACGTAAAAGTATCGAACTTCAATGTGCTTTGACCTTTGATGAAACTCCGGATTTTTCGCCAGCTTGATAGCACTTGCATTGTCGACATAAAGTGTTGAGAGCACCTCTGGTACATCAACCAGTTCCGACAATAAACGCTGCAACCAAATTAGTTCTTTTGCTCCTTCACTTGCTGCTATTATTTCAGCTTCAGTTGTAAAAGTCGCTACTACTTTTTGTAATTTGCTGGACCATGTTATGGCTCCACCAGCATATGTTGCTACAATTCCAGATGTGGAGCGTCTCGTTTTCTTGTCGCCAGCGAAATCAGCATCACTGTAAACCTCTAGATTTCTTTCTTCTTTATGATATACTATACCATAGTTTATAGTACCCTTCAGATAACGAAGTATACGTTTTATTCGATTCCAGTCTTCTATTTTTGGATTCTTCATGGCCCTAGAAACTTTATTCACCGCAAAAGCAATGTCTGGACGAGACGCGATCATGAGGTACATCAAACAACCCACTGCTTCTCGGTATGGAACATCAGATGATAATGCTTTATCCAAATTACTTTCTTCATGACACACAGGAGTAGAAACTGCATTACATTCATGCATTTTAAATCTATCCAAAATCCTTTTTGTATAATTTTCTTGACTAATTCTTATCGATCCATCTTTGTTGATCGATTTTCATACCAAGAAAATTGTTCAAGGAACCTAGAGTTGTACTAAATTCATTTTCAAGACTTCTTAAGAATTTAGTTATTTCTTCATTATCACTACCAACAACTAATCCATCGTCAACATAAATTGCAACATACAAGCAATGATTGTTATTTCTACAAAAAAATAAACAAGGATCTGCCTTACTGTTTTGAAAAGCTTCCTTTCTCATAAATTCCATAAATCGTTTGTTCCAACAACGTGGTGCCTGCTTAAGTCCATACAAACTTCTTTTTAGGTGGCATACGCGATCGGTACCATCATTAAAGCCATTTTAACGTCGAATTGATTTAATTTCATGTTCTTAAGAGCAGCTGCCGCTAAGAGAGTTCGAATGGTGTCATATCGTGCAACTGGACTAAACGTTTCCTCATAATCAATTCCTGGCTTTTGAACATATCCTTTCGCCACGAGCCGAGCTTTAAAACGAGTAGTTCCATTACTTCCAGATTTCTGACGTAAAACCCATCGGTTTTTAATAATTTGTTTGCCTTTTGGACGTTTAATTAATACCCAAGTGTTATTTTCTTTCAGAGAGTCCAATTCTTCTTGAATAGCCTGCATCCATTTGTCCTTTTCATTAGAATTCATGGCATCAGTAAATGAGTTTGGATCCTTACATTTATTAACAATGCTTCCAGCCGTTAGTATGAAATCGTTACTCTCTATCCACCCTGGTCTTTTTCGTTCTCTTCTAGTTCTTTTATTTTCATTATTTCTGTCACTGTCATTCGATTCAACAATTTAATTTTGAAGTTGACTTCCTCCGAAATAAGGCTCTATATCAAAGTTTTCCGTTTCAATTGCCTCGGAATCTTCCTGTTCTTTGGATGATGTGACTGGTAGACTTTTATCTGGAACTGCATTTTCATGAATTGTTACGCTGCACACGACTTCTGAATATATTTTAATATAACATCATGACTCATTATTACTTTTCTTTGAGAAGGAATCCATACTCGATATCCATCTTTGTCGTTGACATATGCAACAAGATTTCCAAATACACCTTTGTTGTCAAATTTCGAGCGGAAATTTTTATTTATATTGACATAACATCCAGTGCCAAAAATCCTCAAGTGATCAAGCTTGTCAAATGATCGACCATACCACAATTCATACGGAGTTTTGTTGGGAAGACAAGATTTTCCAGTTCGATTCAAAATGTACGCTGCAGTGTTACATGCTTCTGCCCACAATCCTTTTGGTAACTTGCTTGAATTTAGCATAGAACGTGCTGCTCCCACAATGGTTCTATTTTCACGTTCTGCTGTCCCATTCTGTTCAGGCCTATAAGGAGGAGTAATCCATTGCTCAATTCCTCTACTTGCGAGTAATTTAGAAACTGATTTGTTGACAAATTCTTTACCACCATCACATCTGAATCGCTTCACAACATGTCCATTTGTTTTTGCTTCGTTTAAAAATGTCTCCAGAACTTCACATACTTCACCTTTTTGCTTCAGAAAATGGATTCTTCGATGCTTGCTATAATCATCTTTAAAACATACATAATATCTTGCACCACCAAATGACTCAGTTTTCATTGAACCATTAACATCTGCGTGGATTAGTTGACCAGTACTTGTTGTACGATTCGTTCCTTTCTTGAATGGCAATCTATGCATTTTTCCTAATGCGCATCCATCACAAAACTCTTCTTTCAATCCTTGTACATCTAGGTCCATTTACTTCAAGATACTTTTTACGTGTTGTTTGTTCTGATGACCAAGTCGTTCATGATAAACTTGTAACGTGTTGGATGATGAAACCAAATTAGCTTGAACACTTACCTTTGGCTTAATAACTTGCATGTTAAGTGCATACAGACCATTCTTCACACATCCAGTCATTTTAATACTATTAGTAGTTGCATCTCTAATTTTAACACATCTGTTATCCATAATCACACTGTGGCCATTTTCTGTTGTAGCTTTTACAGAAAACAAATTCGCACTTGCATCAGGAACGTATAACACATTAATCATTTTAGCATTATAGTTTCTATTGTTTAGGTGAACTTTAATTTCTATTATACCTTGTCCATACGCATACATAAACATGTCTTGTTTACCAATAGAAATTACTTCAGGCACTGCAAATTCACTATACGAGACGAAACACTGTCTATTCGGAGTAATGTGCTTGCTTGCACCAATGTCACAATACCATTTATTTGCATCAACGTTATTTTGAATTAATGCGCCCATGACATGTTGTGACATAAATGTAGAATTGTCACTTTGCTTCTTCTGTTGCTTGCCTTTCTTCTTTTGTGGACATTCCGCTACCCAATGCCCTAATTGTTTACAATTGTTACATGGAAACTTTTGCTTTGCCCGTTCCTTTGATATTTTTCCAGGAATTTTCTTTCTGTGCGTTACTAATACAGTTGATTGTGTTATGCTTTGATCACGCAATTCAATCGTACACAATGTTTCAATAAGTAAATTTAGATTCTGATTTTCGGATGGAATTGTGTCCCAAAGATCTTTAAAATTATCATATTCCTTTCCTAATGTAGACAATATTCGACCATTCAGTATCCTTTCTGACAATGTGTTTTCCTTGTGTTTTCCAAGTTCGTCATTTAAATCCACAAATAACTTCTGCAGTTTTGCGACATGTGTACTAATATCTTCTGTATCATCACGATTAACTCGGAAGAATGATTCAATCAACATGTTCAGTCGTTCGGTACTACTTCGTTCAAATCGCGAGCGTAACTCTCCAAATTTCATTTGCATTGGTACACGTCAACACAAGTTCGGCCACTGGTTTACTCAGCGCACTTGCTAACAGACTTGCTGCTTTTGCATCGTCTTTCTGCCATTCAGCATAAATATGTGCCACTTCCATTTTGCCCAATCGTCAGGCCTTTCGAGTTTCTCCACATATATTCGATGGTCGGTCATCGTTTTTTTTTTTAATTGCAGGAACACCACTTCAGTTTGTTTTCAGTTTGAGATGAACACACGTTCTTTTCTCAATTCATGCGCTCTGGGCCCATAACCTGTTGGTTTTGTAGAAACCAAACTCGTGGAATTCAACTTATTTATTTTCAGTCTGTACAATACAAATTGTTATTCGCGTTGTCAATAGTTGCGCAAATATTACTTGATCAATATTTTACATTTATTACAACAATTCGAAAAGATGATTTTTACAGCCAAATTGTCGTCATTATTAAGTTGGTCTAAAATCCACTCATCATAGATTACTAACAGTTGGTCAACTCAGTGTTATTTTTTGCGTATCTCGAATTTTTCCTTCCCTGTTTGTATCAGGTTAAAATCACAATAGAACCTTTTTGTCCTTTTTTTTCGAAGAGGTTGGATGGCGCAGCTATCGCATGAAGTTATATATGATAAAGGAATCTGTATTATCTAAATTTGCAGATTCTTTTATTCACCAAGTTGACGTTGGCATATCACATCACATATGCAGGAATACACACACCCAAATTACGTCACATATACATACGCAAATATGTATTTCACATATGATTATAATTTGGCACATAAAGAATTTTCATGTAAAATGCAAGGAAATATTTTCACTATCTTACAATAAATTGTACAACATTAAATATATTTCATTTTACATGAAAATTCAACACGTAACAAAATTAAATCATGTTTACTTAAATATGATATTTTAGAAAGTAAGAAAACTACGATTCTATTAATATGAAAGAATAATTTATTATAAATATTGTAATCAAACATAGTATAATTAGTAATAATGTTCTTATTTTCAGCATTTTCCTCCGAATACGATGTATCAATACTTTTTTTCTAGGGCTAGTCAGCATGCATTTCACATTTACTTTTTTTAATATAGATTTTCGCCTCTTCGGAATCTTTGTGCTCAATTGCGATGGTCCAGGCAGCACCTGTTATTAAAGAAATTGTTGAATGGTATAATTAAGGAAAGTAATAAAAAATATCATAACAATATCTCGGGTCGACATAAACATACAGGTGTGCAATCTTGAATAAATATATACGAAATTAAAAAGGCTGAAAAACCGCAAGAGTGTTAAATGAACCCCACAAAAAATGTAATCAGGATAACACTTCTTTACTGCAGTAATAAAGGGATAAAATTAATTAAAAACTTACTTCTAAGGGTGAAATTATCTCTGCTTCTATTAAAATCTCTGCATTTTAAAATTTGTTCCCCGCAGTGTCTTTTTCCTAATAAAGAATGAATAATAATTTAATTGATATAAATGATTGATATAAACATATTAATTAAAATCAAATGTAACAATATTTATATTTGTATTATCGGATACGATGTCTAATAATATAATTCGACCTTTATTAGGGTAGAGAAATTTGAAAAATCTAATAAATAAACTTAAAATAAAATCTAATCTTTAATGGTAAATCTATTTCTACTTCCATTGAAATATCAGCATTTTCTAATTTATTTCAAATCATGTCCTCCTTTTATTAAAAATCAATCGTAGTATTAATTATAGTTAAATAAATATAAATAATTTAACTACTTCTGTTTTTTTATAAATACATATATTCTATGTTATCATATAGAAAGATGCTAAATAAAGAATATTATTATTATTATTGGCTGAATTCGGTCCTCTGGACAATAAATGCATCGGAGAAAAATGATAATTACAAATTCTTGCATGTCTTTTCAGTTGTTTCAGATTGACCCCCATTGATCTCACGTTCCTATTTTTTCCAAACTGATGGGAAAATACAATAATTTGTCCTCTTCACCCTCAGATCGACCACAAATAACACAACAATTCATCATTATAACAACTATTTCCGACAATTATTATTCATGAAATGTGACGGGCACAGACTACTCTATTTTTTTTTTTTAGATATAAAATTTATCAGATATTAGGATTACCAACGTTATTAAATAGCGAAAATTCTTTCACTAGTGGCGCCCCCACACGCTTTCGAAAAATAAGAAAAAGAAGGTATGCAACCGTATTGGCTGGAGAGAGAGAGAGCTATTTAGTCACGCATTTTCCAATATATCTCAATATATCTCTGTGCCACTCAGCGAAGTGATATCGAAATGGATGATCATTTGCTTTCAACTCGTGACTCATTTGGACTTGTAGGCGAATAATCCGAGATCTTTGTGCAATATTCTCCGTAGGCTGGTTTGGCTGATATCCAGTTGCTGCGACCGTCGTCGAGTTAAGGTCGATGGGTTTTCTGCCACACTATGGGCCACAGCCTCAATATTCGCACTGTATGAGTTCTGTGACGACTTCTGTTATCCACCAGCATAACTGTCTCCCGAACTTTTTTCACCACCTTCGGTGGGCGCTGTATTACGACCCATTTTTCTTTAAAAAATCCGCATTGTTTGGGCCGCACAACACTCACTTTGGAAATATCTTTGCAATATTTAAAAACACTCCTCAAGCGAAAACATGTTTGTTTCATAAATGCGGCACTATTACTGACTGAACTGTCAAAAATTGAGGTCTGAAGCTCACTTAGTGTTACCATACGACGAAATTCAAAAACTTACCAATACCACCCTTTATTACGTTTTTATCTAAAAATAGTGTATGTCCAGATTGTTCTTTATCTGAACACATTTATCTTAACCGTTGACAGTATGCTAAATTTTAAATATAAAACTCCGTTTTATCCGCAGGTGAATTCCTCGGTGAGTTCATAAGCAAACTGAACCATCCTCTAGAGGATGTGCATGTTATAGGACATTCCCTAGGGGCTCACGTGTTGGGCTTCGCAGGAAAAACCATTAAGCGATTGCGCGGCAGCAAAATTGCCAGGATATCCGCTTTGGATCCAGCTGGACCGGGTTTCAGAACCGTCCCGGAAGACCACAGGCTTTCGAGCGAGGATGCCGAGATGGTCGATGTTACACACACGGACATCAATTACTTTGGATACACATCTACAATGGGAACAATCGACTTCTACCCGAACGGTGGTCATAGGCCGCAGCCCGGCTGTGAGCCCTATAATCCAGACCTGTTGGCGTTAAACTCAAAACAAATAGGTAATGATATGCTAAATTATGAAAAATATATAAACACCTAAAAAAAAAAACAACAACAATTAACACCAATGTCTATCAGTCATCTTAAAAAGGGATATTTCAATAACGAAAAAAGAAGTGTTGTATCAATTCAAGTCTTCTACCAAATATTTATTATTATTCTGGGTGTATATTTTCGTATTAATTAAAAAAAATGTTCAAAAACGCCTTCCACGTTTACTTACACCGAGGATCTCGGAGGTGACGGTGCGTTTTTAGTTAATTTAATAACTGTATATTTTCGAGTTTACGTGAAGTGATTGATCACAAAATAGAAAGACTGTTATTCCTTACTTCACTTTTTATTTTTATGTTAGATGTACATTTCGAGACACAAAGTGCCGTTATCAATAACTAAATTCTAAAAACGATGTGCGCGGTATATAAAGCTTACAGATTAACGGAAAAACCAAAAAGTAATTAAATCTTGTATTACTAGATTTAAAGGTTTGAAATGGTGTCGGTGTCATTACATTATCTGTGGGTTGGGACGGCGGCTTAGGGGCTGGAAGGGTTGTCGGTGGGATTACATTATCGGGGGAGTTATTTTTAGGTAACAAATCTAATAATGGATTAACTAAGGGGCTGAGACATCGTGGTGGAACAAAAATCTAGAAGACATGAAGAAAACAGCCAACAAATTATTTAACAAGGCGAAAAACAGTAGGAAAACAGAGGATTGGAATGCCTACAAAGCACACCTACGAAGCTACAAAGCTGAAGTAAGGAGAAAACAAAGACAGGCCTGGAGGCAATACTGTGAGGACATAGAATCTACCAGTGTTGCGGCTAGACTAAAGAAAGTGTTATCCAAGGATCCGCACTACCTCGGTAAAATTAGTAAAGGGAATGGCACATATACTTCGAACGAGACCGAAACCCTTCAGATAATGCTGGAGACACACTTTCCAGGAAGTAAGATTCTCAATAATGAAGATCTAATGCTGAACTCTAAGAACACACTCAAAGACAGTACAGTAAATGACAGGTTGGCGTCAGAAATCACATCAATAAAGATCATAGAGTGGGCTATTCACTCATTCAAACAATACAAATCCCCAGGGCCAGATGGCATATTTCCAGCTCTACTACAATGGGCACCTAGGGATTTAATGAGAATTCTACATGAAATATTCAAAGGATGCCTAATTCATGGCTACATTCCAACAACATGGAGGAAGACAAAAGTCATATTTATACCTAAGCCATGTAAAAATGACTATACGGCAGCGAAAGCCTTTAGACCAATTAGCCTCTCATCATTCTTATTAAAGACGATGGAGAAACTATGCGACCGGCACATCAGAGATCACACACTCAAGTGCCGACCATTACATAAACAACAACATGCCTACACAGCGGGCAAAGGAACAGAATCAGCTCTGCATGCCGCTGTGACAAGAATAGAGCAAGCTCTCATCAATAAAATGTCAACATTAGGTACATTTATAGATATCGAAGGGGCCTTTGACAAGGCATCGTTCAGAAGCATACAGCAATCGTTAAAGGCAGCTGGAGTCGAAGACGTGCTAAGTAACTGGATAAATAACCTGCTAAACAGTAGACAGGTGATACTGACACTAGCAGACAAGGAAATACAGGCACACGTTACTAGAGGTTGCCCTCAGGGTGGAGTATTATCACCTCTCCTATGGTCAATACTAGTAAACGATCTGATAGCAAAACTAAATAACCAGGGATACTTCACGATAGGTTACGCGGACGACCTGGCAATACTACTCAATGGTAAATATGAGAACTTCCTATGCAACAGAATGCAGGAAGCGCTAAGTATAGTAGAGAACTGGTGCAATTACAACTCGCTTGCAGTCAACCCTACGAAGACAGAGGTAGTATTATTCACCAGGAAGCATAAAACTGATGTAATGATACTACCAAAATTATTTAGCACTAGACTAACCCTAGCAAAAGAGGTAAAGTATCTCGGAATCCTGCTGGACCCTAAGTTAAGTTGGGCAAACCATATAAAACACAAAACGGACAAGGCAAGCCGGGCCTTTTGGCAGTGCAAAAGAGCCATAGGCACTACGTGGGGATTATCCCCTAGAATAGCACTGTGGATCTACACAGGAATAATAAGACCAATGCTGGTGTATGGGGCCATTGTATGGTGGCCCAGAACAGACAAAAAAACAGCGAAGGCAAAACTTGACCATATACAAAGGCTTGCCTGTATGTGCACAATAGGGGCATTCAGGACAACGCCTACAGCTGCGATGGAAACACTACTCTGCTTGACACCTATTGATCTTCATATCAAGGAGGTGGCAAGGCTAACAGCAGAGAGACTCAGAGCCATGGGCACATGGTCAAGATTAAATCTGACTGAAGGGCATATGCAGATTATCACCTGGGGCCCCACATTGAAGGGCGCACTGGATCTGATGACCCCCACATTCAACTTCAACAGTAGATATGGAATAATCAAGAATAGTTCATCAGTAGAAGAGGTGTGCACCATATATACTGATGGATCGAAAACACGAACCGGTTGTGGCGCTGGGGTGTTCTCTAGTGCATTGAACATAAACTGCTCGATTCCCCTGGACGAGCATGCCACAGTGACACAGACGGAAATATATGCGATCATGAAGTGCGCCAATACTATTCTGGAGAGAAACCTAACCGAACAAGTTATCACTGTAGCCACAGACAGTAAAGCTGCATTAAAGGCTCTAAGCAAACCTAAGGTAACCTCACCTCTGATCTACAGATGTATGAAGAGGCTAAACGAGGCTGCGGAAAGAAATTCCATAACCCTGATGTGGATCAAAGGCCACGAGGGAAATATAGGCAATACCACTGCCGACAGCCTAGCTAAGGAGGCATCAAGGGCATTGGAAGCAGACAAAATAAAAATAGAGTTGACACCCAGAACTCTAACAAAATTAATAAAGGCATTTACCTCCAAGATGCACCAAGAGAGATGGAGAAAACTAACAGCGTGCTGTCAAACTAAAACTTATCTCCCCAAACCTGACCCTAAGGAGGCCAAGAAATTCCTTAGACACTCCAGGCAGTACACCAGAGCTCTAGCCGGGTTTATTACCGGTCACTATGGCTTCCGTAAGCACCTCCTAAGAATGGGCATTGGGGAAGATGACCTATGTAGAGGATGCAACGAAGAAACAGAAACAGCAAGGCATATACTTCACGAATGCCCGGCGCTGTCAACCATTAGGAGTTCCATGAGCAGTGAGAAGCCCCGAAATCGTGAAGGCTCCGGATGGAAACTGACCCATGACCAAATATTGGTAATTGCAGGAGCGGCTGAATGGGTCTAGCCACCCGGATGGGAGGCACTACAATGGGTCAAAGTTCATGGCCTAAGTGGGCGCGGCGTGCCGGCTGCCCTCCCAACCCTAAATCCTTAATCCTTAAGGGGCTGAGATCAAAATTTAGTAAAACATTTTTATTTTTATACATTTCTATGGATTCAAGCATATTTAATTTACGATGACTAGATTGTTTTAAAAGTTTCATATTGTTTATCGAAAATGTGTGTGCTGTTTCTATTAAATGGTATGCGACCGCCGATTTTTCCGGATTTTGAATTTTGAAATAGTACTTGTATTTTTTTGAATCTTTTTAGAATGTTACGTTGTGTTTGGCGTACGTATATTTTGTTGCAATTGTTGCAGTTTATTGAATAAATTCCAGCTTGCTCCAAGTGGCTTGTTTTTTTCAAATGTGTTACCAAGCAAACTTTTTAATTTTGTATTAACATAAAAAGCAGGAACAAGGTTGAATTTATTCAATAAACCTCCAATTTTCATACAAGTTGCTGGGTGGTAAATGAATATAGCATACTTTTTTGGGGCGGTTTCCTTCGAGTTAATTAGTGTGGTATTGGATTTTAATTTATAGTTCATAATATGTTTGTTAATTAATTTATTTATTGTGTCAATATTGTAATTTAATGAAATGGCTATTTGCTTGATTAAACTAAATTTCTTTTCCCTATTTTCTTTTGATAACAGTATGTTTATCGCTCTAAAAATCATGCTATTAAAAGCAGCTAATATGTGTTTAAAAGAAGAAGACGAAGAAGAGTGAATGTAGTTGAATGTGTGTGTGTTTTTCCTGAAATGTTAAATTCTATTTTTTTATTATTGTTTATCAAAAGTAAATCTAAAAAAGGGGATTTGATTGTTTTCTTCTATTTCATAAGTGAAGTCAATACTCGGGAAAAGTTTATTTAAATTTAATGTAATGTGTCTGTTTTAACTATGGCGATAATATCATCAACGTATCTATACCAAACTCTCGGAAAGTTGGGTATTGTTTTCTTGGCCTTATTTTCAAGATGGTTTAGAAAAATGTTGGCCAAGAAAGGAGACAGAGGGTTACCCATTGCTGTTCCGAAAGTTTGTTTATAGTACGCCTTGTTGAATGTAAAAGTATTGCATTCCATTACAAATTTAGTGAGCTTTAAGTAATCTTCAATTTTTTGAGTTTCTATTGAATTATCAATTAAAATTTGCTTTAATATTTCTTATACTTCCGGTAATGGAATGCTGGGAAAAAGTGCTTCAACGTCGAAAGAAATCATTTTTTCATTTGGTTCTATTTGGATGTGTTGGAGTTTTTTTAGCTAAATTGATTGAGTTTTGAACAGACAAATCATTTCTAATTTTAAGGTTTTTATATGCTTTTACTAACCATTTAGCTAAAATATACGTGGGAGAATTGATATTTGAGACGATGGGTCGCCATTTATCCCCGGGTTTGTGAGTTTTAGGCAAACAATACAACTTGAGGAGTGTAGGATTTTTAACTGTAAGTTTAACTTTAAGTCCATCGTCTATTAAATTTCTTGAATCCTTTAATAAATTATTTAATCTATTGTTATAAATGTTGATGGGATTTTTTGTTTGTTTTGTGTAGGGTCCGTCTTTTAACATTAATTCTACTTTGTTGTAATAGTAATTTTTGTTGACAATTACAACCGCATTACCTTTATCAGATTTAATGTAAAAGACGTCCTTTTCTTTTAAGGATTTGACGGTTTTTGTTTCGGAATTTTTCATGTTGGTGTTGTTTTTCCTTGGTTTTCTTCCTATCTTCTGAATGGTCTCCTTAACTGCTATTCTAAGGACTGTAGCATCTTCTTGTTCTAGCTGTTTGGCTGCTAATTCATATAACATAAAAATAAAAAGTGAAGTAAGGAATAACAGTCTTTCTACTTTGTATTTAATTTAATTAACAACTTTGTAATTATATAAGGCACACGTACTGACAATGGACCAATTCCAGAAACATGTGTCTGCAGATAGCCTTATATTACATAATGTTTTTTTGCATTAAATATTTTCGATTTCAAAATGTTGTATTATACAATATGTCATTGTTATGCAACATCAAATGTCTATTATTTAACATTTGTTAAAGTACATCTGTAATATAAGTCATAAGAATTGTAGAAATTTTCAATGTACAACATTGAGGTATAATTTAAATTTAATTAAATATAACGTGAAAAAGAAACATCTCTCATGGGATTTGAACCCACGTCTCCCGATTTGAAACACTGTATGAGATTTGATACCGCAGGTCTCTGTGATAGGGTGTGCTACCGACCGGCAATCGGGGGACGTGGGTTCAAATCCCATCAGAGATGTTTCTTTTCCATTTTATATTTAAATAAATTTAAATTATACCTCAATGTTGTACATTGTAAATTTCTACAATTCATAGATATAAATATAATTTAAAAGGAATAACAATTTAGTTTAATTAATAAGTCATAAGGTCACAGTAGCTAAAGGGAACATAATTTATTAATTATTTTCAAAGTCTTTTTATTTAATTAATTTATTTAAATAACTGTGACCAATTGAATAAATCCTTTTTCTCTTATTATTTTTTTTTACTTCTAAGGGCGGTGCTCCATATTAATTATTTTAAATGATAATTCATGATCTGTGCTTTTCAATGATATGCTTATTTTATATAATATATCGAATTAGGAAAAAATATTTTTTTTTCTCCAAAGGGCGGTGACCTCTTTTTTGTTGTTTCATATGTTAGTTCTGTGCTTTATGTCTGTGTGCTTATTTTATTTATGAGACTTTGGCAACAATGGGCGTGTTCAGGGAACTATAGTGCTGCATCGCTTTACGAAAGTGGTGTCGCTGAACGGTACCGTTTTATGTGTGGCGCTGTACCGCTTTATCAAGCGATAAAGCATATATTTTGTCTTCCGCGCAGTTGTAAACAAAACCGCCATATTTTCGTTAGCGTCCTTAAACTCGAAAGCGTGTTCAGAGAACATCAAGTGCTTTGCAATGCAGCGCTACATGTCTAAAATTTCCATGAACGCGCCCATTGATTTATTTCAATTTAAAAAAAAAAACTACCAGTTGAAAATTGAGGTTTATTTTTTTACATTTTTTTAAATCTATTGCTTATTTCACAGCTGTATTAATTTCACTTATTGTTAGTCCCTTCGTCATATTAACTTTAGAAATTGTTGATGTCGCCAATCAAATGGTGAATTAATTCTTTGTCTAATGTGATTCGTAATAGTTTCGTAATTATTTATAATCAATTCCATCTGGTAGTGCTAATATTTAATAAACATCATTTAAAAAAAACCTTTATTGGCATCCTCTTCCTGTTACTTAAATTAAATTAATAAAACACAAACAAGAATTCACAAAAACCCACACCTAAAATCACTCTAATCCCCCTTCCCTTCTTCTAGCCTCCCGCTCCCGTATCAACTTCAGCAAGATTTTTACCCCAGCACCATCCTCCTTCATCCATCTCTCTACTCTTCTCTCTCCTTCTATCCATTCCTTGCATACCCCCACACACTCCTCCCCCAAGTGCCTCCATGTGTCCTCTCCATCGTCACATAATACACACCTAATATACACCAATCCCATCCATTTTTTCGCTCCAAGTCTCCCCGCTCTTCCGAACCACACCGTGCTCTAGCCAAAACCTTTTTTTCCCCGGCAGTCAGTCTACTCCCTTTTAAGTACTTCGGTAGATCCCCATATACCATCCACCTTACATACATGGGATTATATGTACTTTTATCCATAAAACCCTGCCTCTCCTGCAGTTCAACTTCCATCCATTTATCCCTCATCCATGCTGCCACATTTACCCCCTTCTGCAGCCATTTATCTGCTACACTCTCCGACATTCCCCCTCTTTCATACATTCTCTGTCGTTCCTTTCTAAACTTACAGCCCTCCTCTCTCAAACAAGCTTTCCAAACTTCTTTCACTAGCCTATCATTCTCCAATTCGCTTAACATCATCTCATACTTTATTACACTCTTCACAGTCTTTCCATGCATACTTCCCCTATTTGTTTCCTGAAGTAGAATATATCCGGGCGTAGATTTATCTATTCCCAGTATCTGCTTCAAGAAAACCATTTGCTCCCTTTCCATACACTCATGTTCTCTCATGCCCCATACTTCCACTTCATACAGCATTATCTGCACACATGCATCCCATAACTTGCAGGCCATCACTACATTCCCTTGAATCCATTTTCCCCATCTCACTTTCACCATACTCCACGCTTTTCTCGCTTTCGCTGTCGTCCATTTGATCTGTTCTTCATAACCGCCTGTACTTCGGAATATGAAACCCAGATACTTAAATGTATCGACCCTCTCAATAGTTTGACCCTTCTACTCCAATTCGCCCATTGTCCCCTTTCTTCCTTTATTCTTAAATAGCATCCACTTAGTCTTACCTACATTCATACATAATTCTCTCTTATCCATATATCCTTCCACCCTGGCCAACATCTCTTTCATTTCTTTCATCTCCCTTGCCAATAACACCACATCATCCGCATATGCTAGCATCCATACCTTGGCTTTCCCAATCACTACCCAACCCGCTTGCCCATTCCTCAGTACCTCCTCCAACTCACTCAAGTAAAGGGTCCGCCAATAAGCGCACTCGATCTTTAAAATGAAAGAAAGCAAGTTGTGTGAGAGGTATAAATGAAATTTATTTTTTGTTCAAAAGAGTATTCGAAGGCATTATGTATGGAAAATATCATTGTTCAAATAGCCACCGCGGCTTCGCTTGGTGGCGCGCATACGAGAAGTCCAATTTTCAATGACTGACGCACAAATCGGGCTGCATTTCATCGATGGCGTGGCATATGTTGACTTTGAGGCATATGTTGTTTTGTGGTTTGTTTACGTAGACCTACGATTTAAGAAAATCCCACAAGAAATAGTCTAGTGTGGTAAAATCGCACGACCTCGGTGGCCAGTTGATGTCGCCTCCGCGCGAGATAACCATTCCTCGAACCGATGAATGATTTTCGTAATAAGTTTTAATGATTTGCACATGTTGCTCGCAGCTGAATTGGTTCATGGTGATTTGTGAAGATACACTAAATAATAACAAATAGGTTAGACAAATCTACCATAAATAACATGGCCGCCATGAGTTGGCAAAGATCGAGCGTCCTTATTGGCGGACCCTATATAAATTAAACAGCAATGGGCTCAGCGGGCACCCCTGCCTCACACCATTCCACACTCTGAATTGCTCAGACACATTCTCTCCCACTTTTGCTCTTACCCAGGTTTGCTTGTACACTCTTCTTATCCATTCAATTACCGCCCCACTCATACCTCTTCTCCTCAAGCACTGCAGCAACTTTTCCCTCGGGATCGAGTCACATGCAGACTTGAGATCCACAAACACAGCATACAACGCCTTCTTCTCATCTAACACTCTCTCACTCATTCTTGCTAGGGTAAATATCTGGTCCTTGGTCCCCCTCCTCTTCCTGAATCCTCCCTGACTCTCCGACAATATTCCCCCAGCTTCTACCTCAGCCTCCAAGCGTGTCCTCACTACTGCCAATGCGATTTTGTATCCGATACACAATAATGATATCCCCCTATAATTGTCTACATTTGTAGCCTCTCCACCTTTGTGTATTGGACGTATTACGGTGGATATATCCATGATCTCGGTATCTCCGTCTTTCCCTTCCACATCTGGTTCAATAGCTCTGTGAATCTCCTTATACCATTCCTTCCTATCCGCTTCCACATTTCTGCCTTAATTCCATCCATTCCGGCTGCTTTTTCAACCTTCACCTCTTCGAACGCTTTTCCAACCTCTTCCTACCTCCTTTACCTGTTGTCTTCCTCCCACGCTACTCTGTTCTCCGCACATTCCTCTATATTTTTTTGTCCATTCCTCTAGTGACACCCCCTATTCCTCTCCTATTTTCAACACTCTCCACATTTCCCTTTCATTTCTAAACTCCCTTAGCTCTTGGGCCACTCTTTCTACCTCCCTTAACTTCTTCTTCGTGCATATTTTGTCAAAAAACGTTTTCACCTCGGACACTTCCATCCCAATGTCATATCCTAATCTCCACCGACGGACCGCATCTCTCAATTCCCTCTTCGCTCGTCTGCACTCCTCACATTCCATTATTTCCACTTCCTCCCAATTAACCTTCCTTAGACGTTCACCCATCACTTCAACATCTTTCATACCGTCTGCTCCTTGTTTTGCTTCCCATCCTTCCAATTTCCACCATCAATGGAAAATGGTCCGACCCCAATACATCCTTTTCTAATTACCTTCCTATCTATCGCCCTCGTCACTATATAGTCTATAACTGACCCTCCCTCATAAATACGTCTTTTTTCCATCCAAGTCTCCTTTTGTACAGCCATTCAATATATCCCACCCCTCTCCCACTGCCAATTCTCCTACAAATTTTCCCTCTCTGTTCTTTACTTTATCCTGGGACGTCCTTTCAATAAATTCCCCACGATCACTTATACCTCCCCACCACTCCCCCAATCTTGTGTTAAAGTCACCTCCCACCTTGCCTTCAATGTTCTTTTGTATATCTTGCCAGTTCCCATTAACATATATCATACCTACCTCTACATGATATCCATTCTTATTTCAGCCACATAATGCCTTCACAGCATTCTTCCACTAGTATTCCCCCGCTTGCCCACCCTCTTAGTGCCTCCTTTATCATTAATAATAATAATAACTTATATTTCTATATACCACCAGAAATATACAAAAAATATACATATATGGCAACAGAAACAGGTCGGTTGGATACATGACATATAAAAATAAATAACAACTAAGTAATATTTACTTCAAAAAATGCATTAATATTATACGGTTCCAGTTCACACATAATATCGAAAACAATGTTTTTAAATTGAATATAATTATCTATAGAATTTACTCTATAAGGAAGATGATTTATTATTTTCAATCATGAATAACAGGCGCCCTTTTCAAACTTGGCTAATCTGTGATTTGGATAGTTATAATTTGTATTTCTTTGGGGATAGTGAGATGTTGGTGTACACCTTTAAAAAATGTATTTGTTTTTAAACCAGAATTTGGCATATTCGTGCACGTATATACCGGTCAAAGTTAGAATTTTGTTTCTTTTGAAAACTCCTTTGCACGAATCTCGCGCACAGACCTTATGAACGATTCTTAGAGCTCTTTTTTGTAGTACGAACAAACGTCAGTGGATGAACCCCAAAAGATAATGCCATATCTCAGAAGAGAACAGATATTGGATAAATACACGAGTTTTGTAAGATTATTATCTGCCGTCTTGGATATCGTTCGCAGTGCATAGCACACTTTACTTAATCTATTACATAGGTATCTTTATAGTTCAATGTTTCGTTAATAAAAATGCCAAGGAGTTTAGTAATCTTGCTGAAGGACCATGTATGACCATGAAAAGGATAACAAGACGGGATGTGGACGGATTGGTTGGACTTGAACACTATTGTTTTAGTTTTATTTTCGTTTAGAACGAGTTTGTTAGATATTAGCCATTGTTTTACTTTATTCAAGGTGCTACCTCCTTTTGTTAATATCTCACATAAATTTAGCCCTTTGAAAAACAGTTTTGTATCATCTGCGTAACTTACTATATTATTTTCGCCCACTACGTGGACAAGATCAGTAACAAAAATAATGAAAAGTAATGGACTTACTTTGCTGCCCTGTGGTAAAATATCGACGTTAAAATCTCCAACTATTAAAAATGCTTTACCGGAATTACATAATATATTCATAGCTGTATTCAGTTTATCCAAAAAAGAATTAAAATACCCATACTCATTATCAGGTGGACTATAAACACGTAAAACGAGCACTGATTTTTTATTGCTAAGTATAATTTCTGCACTATAACACTCAAACACTCTGTCACTTCCCAGGTGATCTAGTTGATTGATGCGCTTCCTATGAAGATTCGATGAAACATATATTCCACTTCCCCCGTGTTTCCCCGGAGGTCGGCAGTATTTAGAAATCAGATTAAAGTTTTTAATTTTTATCCCACACAGTTGATCATCAGATTGCCAATGCTCGGTTAAACATAAGACATCGATTTTTTTTAATTTCTTCTGTTAAGCAGATTAACTGATTTACACAATTTGATAAACATTGGACGTTATGGTGGAGTAATTTAAAGCTAGAATGAAACGTAGTTATGAATCGTTTCTCTTTATTTGGAGACTTGTTAAAAAATCATTGAGGCAAACATACTCCGGCCAGATCTTCCGGTCTTTAATTTTAACGAGGTCGGTTATGGGAACTGACTCTTTAAATGAGGAATATTCGTCTGGAAATTTTGATACTATCTACGTGCATTTTATATCATTGAATTCTTTGGATTTCAGGTAATTGATTAGTTTATTTTCAGACAGCTCGGGATCATGCAAGTGAGCATATTTTATGGCTTCTTTAATTGCCAAATCCGACGATTCGCCGAAAATTGTATTTCATTGTTTCCTTGTTCTGCGTCTTTGAAATTGCCACTCTTGTTGAGTCGTTTTTGAAGTCCCGCCATTCGATTCGACTTTAAACATTTCTGTATTACTTCGGACCGGTGCAGGTTTATCATTATGAACGTTTTTTCGATCGTCCGTTATCTCGATTGTTTCGTTGACCTTTGCAGATTTCTGCGCCGCCTTTCCATTATTTGATGTATTTTGGTCGGGCACTTTATTACTTTTAGCAGCAGCTACATAATTATCAAATACTCTACCCTTAAACTTGGGGGTATTTATATTAGTATATAAATTTATTAAGTCTTTATTGGACTCACGAAGAACACGCATATATATCATATATCATCATCATTATATTCTGTAAATAATATTAACTTGAACTTCCCACAATATTACAGTTAAAGCAGCTAGAAAAAATGCATGATATAAGAGTAGTAGACTAATAAAGTATATTTTTTTATATATATTTTTAGCATTTTGCAGTCATATCAAGAGCTGCGTTTATTTCATCGAGTCGATCAATTCGCAGTCGATGGTTGGTATCGAATGCTCCTCAATGATGGATTATCAAACTGGAAAGTGTAAAGGAAACAAGAGGGTGGAGTACGGGGAGAATACACCGAAGGAAGCCCGAGGAGTTTATTACTTTAGCATCGACTCAAAAAAGCTGCCGTCTATGATAATAAAGACCCTCGAGAAATTCCTATAACTTCAATTTCTTTTTAGAATTAAAAATTACGTTCATTATAAATTTGTTTTTATTGCGACATAAGGTGTTATCAGTTCTATTAAACAGAGGACAATGACAATTATCCTTAATTCCAATAAAGTATGATGGACACCATTTTTTTATATTTAAATAATTGTGACCATTGAACGAGTGTGTGAATTAGTGCTGTGTGAATATTCACCCAATTAAGAGGTAATAATATTGCAATTTATTATAGACTTCTATCTGCGAATAGTTCATCCTCTTGACATCACATATATTTTTTGAATAATTGAAATTGATAACTTAATTGATGAGATTTCTGAGATTGTAATTATTAATCTCGAGAAATATATTTATTTTATGCAGCCAGTTCGCATTTTTGCGACCTCGTGCACTCGAGGCTTGACTCTTGTGACCTTGTTATCGTTTCTTTTTTCTTTCAACATTCAATCAATTAATTATAATTAATGGGGTTGGGAAGGCCTTGCTAATGAGACAGAAGACTACGGGTTTGAGCCCCATTCCGGATGGAATTTGTTTAAAAAAATACAAATTTCTTTCGGGTTCAATGGGTGTATATGACGTCATTAATATTAAAAATAGCTGTGACTGGTCGAAAGGGTCAAATAACCGAGGCTATTATGCTAATTTCATATCCTTAATCTTCTCATCCTTTCCTATTCCATCCTTAAAAAAACAAAAAAAAAGAATATAATTAATACGATAGCCCATGATAGACTATTAACACAATTGTCCCGGGTGTCTAGATAAAAAGGTCACCGGCTATATTTCAGGAACTAAGACTCCTAGAGCTTTCAAATAAAAAATATGTTAATAAAAGTGACCATGAGAAAATGTTGGAAAAAATTTCAAGTTCGTATCTCTTCCAGTAGGGGGGGCGCAATGAACAGTCGAAAAGTAATTTTGCGTTTATCTCAAGAAAAGTTCAAATACAGGCATAAAACTACACTTTTTGAATTCATTATGAGTTTATAAAACAAAAATGTTACAGACATTTTTCTCTTACTCTTGAAATAAATGGTGGGGGAAGGTCAAAATTTATAAAGAGCAAATGTCAAATAACTCTTTTGTTTTTTAACCCATCTTAATGATTTTAATTTCATACGAAAACTTATCATACTGATTAAAACAATTGACAACAATCATAAAAATAAGTAATACAGTCGCCACTAGGTGGCGCCAAGTCAAAAAGAATATAATTTTCCTATTTTTCTTACAAATTACAAATAGAATGATATATTTTTCTTATTATCAATAGAAAGTGCGTGAAAATGTAGGAAATTTGGTGAAACCTCTCAATACCTTTATTCTATCGCAAGTTATATATAAAAGAAAATTGTAAATGTCATTGGAAAACTTTTTGAGGTTAATAAAATTTATAACAAAAACAACAATATTGAATTAGTTTATCACTACCAGGGGGCATTTTCTAAATCGCGCTAAATTATTTAGATATACTCTTTCTTGAGAGATGAATAGATGGGGATGCTTATTTTTTTGGTCACCACGATTTGCCGAATGTTCAGATTTTTATTTTTGGGGCAAATTAAAAAATATTTTATCGAGGCCCAGAACGAGGAAAGACATAATTTTTTGGATCTGAAATGCAAAAACGTCAGCAATAGATACACGGCTATTGCTAGAGTGGATGTCGCTGCTTATTTAATTTAAATTATGTGATTGTATTAAATATGACGGTGCAGTCATTTGAAAGATAAAATTTTGATATAAATTTGGCATTGAAAATGTTTTCCATTTGGTTTTAATACTCCTTTCACCTGTATTATTAGAAATATTTCTTTATTTAAGAAAAAAATGAGAAAATTATTATTAATACTAAAAAACGCCCCCTGCCGGTGACAAAATAATTTAATTTTGTTATTTTAGTTATAATTTCATTTATTTTAAATTTACACATAAAATACTTAAAATTTACATTAATAATTTTTAATTCTAAAAATTCTTTTAATTATATCTTGTGATAGGATTTAGATATAGACTTTTTTCACTAAATTTCTTACTTTTTAATCCTCTTTCTACTAACATTAAGAAAAATATATCATTCCATTTGAAATTTTTAAGAAAAAATGGGAAACTTATCTATACTTTAAGTTGGCGCCACCTAGCGGCGATAAAGTTAATTATTTTTCTGATTGTTGTCAATAATTTTAATCAGCATGATAAGTTCTTTCGTATGACATTAAAATCATTAAGATCGGTTAAAAAACAAAAGAGTTATTTGACATTTGCTCTTTATAAATCCTGACCTTCCCCACTCTTTATTTCAAGAGTAAGAAAAAAATGTCTGTAATATTTTTGTTTCACGAAATTATCATGATTTCAAAATGTGTATTTTTATGATGTCTTTATTAAACATTTTTTGAGGTAATCGCAATATTATTTTTCGACTGTTCATTGCGCCCCCTACCGGAAGAGTTACGAACTTGAAATTTATTTCCAGCATTTTCTCATGATCACTTTTATTAACATTTTTTTATTTGAAAGCTCTAGCACTCATAGTTTCTGAATATATCTCCGGTGACCTTTCTTATTCGAACACCCGGTACATATTGTTATAATAAATTTAGTAAAATTCCGTTGTCATATTGTCTGAATAAAGATATTTGTATATGTAATTAATCGATATCCTCTGTTGATTGTGTTTTCCTTTATTTATTATTTCCTCATTCACGTTTGTTTATTTTTAGACACTTACTAAAAGCGCAGTAGGTGTGAAATATTGTCTCGCTGTTCCTTTTTTTATTATTTATTCCTATCCTAAACTTTTAATTTCTAATATAACAATATTCATGTCTTGCAAGACTTGACAATTTTTTTTTGAGTTCACGACCAGATTCACTAAAATGTTAATGTGGTTGTGATGGATGGTTTTATACTCAATGTCTTGATTACAAATTAGGTCTTATAGATTACTAAATAAATAAACATAAGAAACGTGACGGGAATTTTTGGAAATGTTCTAAATGCAATCCAAAGAATTAAAAGTGTTTTAAAACAAGAGCAATAAAGAGAATCATAACGGAATTTCAACTTGTCATAAAAGACTTAAATACTGATTTAAGCATTATTAGAATAGACTAGAAAATAAACTTGAAAATCCTCCATGTGCTTGTCAAAACTTGCATACCATAACTAAAGCCAATCTTGTTTCGGAACTTGAAGAACTTCAGACAGGTGCCGGATGACTCATATAAACAATGACGTTCTATTGTTTATATGAGTCATCCGGTTCAATTAAAAATAAAATTGATATGGATACATCTGTCATTCAAAAACTTATTAATTGAAAAATTCAAAACTTTAATCCACGATTAAATAATCCGTATTGGGAGCAGTAAGCCAAGCCAAATATGTTCAGGCCCGTCAAAATTATTTTTGACTACAAACAATCTGCTTATAATTTACTTAAATAACCTAAAAATCTAAATGCTAGCGATGTTAAATTTAGCAATGACAACCCCAAATTACAGCGTGATAATTTAAATGATTTACGTCGCGAACTGGACCTACGTACAGAGGAAGGATAAACTAATCTCACTATAAAATATCGAAATGGAAACCCAACAATAGTGGAAAAGCCCAATTAGTGGTGGAATAAACCGTTTAAAGGCCTAAGGCGCAACCCGATTTTGAGGCCGCCAATTTTTACAAATAAGAAATGTATTAAAAAAACTACAAATTTATTAACAAAAAATAGCAAGCAAAAAATAACATATAATAATAAAAAATCTAATATATTGTTAAACATTAACACAAACCAACATAAAAGTATAAAATAAAAATTGAATTCACAAAAAATAAATGTTTTGATATATTAATTATATTGCACTTTTTTATATCGTCACTTTTCTAGCCTTTTGTTTCGCAAATTTATCAATTATATCATCATAATTTATTTGGTAAACAATATCACGTTCTATGAACATAATTGATAAGTTGCTTACATTAAATTGGCCAAGATTATTACGTGGGTAATTTTTTACCCTTTTCAATATATAAAATGAGCGTTCACCACGAGCATTACATATTGGAATTGTCAAGAAATTTTTTAAAATTGTTTCAACATTAGAAACTCAGACTGCAGACCGTCCATTAATATTTTATACATATTTATGGGATTGGATATATGTTCTTCTTTAACAAATGTAAAAAATGAAGAACTTTATGTTTAAAGTAATCGGTGTCGATATCATTTTTATATTTATTGCACAATCGAGTTATGCATTCTATTGTATCACTCTCGTTCATTTTAAAATTAAAAAAATATTTCGAAATCACTAAAAACGTCATTATAAATCTAACTTCTTGCAGAAATTTTAGAAATAATATTATCACATATGTTATTATAAATATTTATTTTAAACGCATCTCTTCCAGTGAAGATCGTGTCACCTTCACGAGTTTCGTCAAATTGCAATTTTCTTTTAGTTTGTCTGATTTCCTTGTAATTGGTGTCATCCGTTAGCAACCCTGCCTTCAATTCAATAGTTTCGAATTTATTTCTAATGCCCTCAACAAACTTATAAAGTGATTTATGAGGCGTTACTCCTTGTAAAAAATAACACTCGTATAATTAATGTACTGTAACAATGCAACCCATAGCACCGTTAGTAGGGCTATTTCGTATTTATCAAAGTATTTTTGATAATTTTGTAACTTCCAATTGGCTTAAAGGTTTTTCCTGCTCACATTCGCTAATATCTATTAGCACTTCCTGATTTAAAAAAAAACATTCTTAGAACAGAAACAGCATCTGCTCGCGCTGACCATCTCGTATCACTTAATCGCTTGATATATTTTGATTTATCGGAAAAACTACTTGTAAGCAGGTTCCACCGACGAGTTGATGAAGCAAAGAATACATAAATACATTTTGAATAAAATAGAAATAATTTTGACTTCCTGAACAAAACTCTGCAGCGCAATTTCATATCAAATTAATGCTATGACTGGCACATGGTATGTAGGTAGCCTTTGCATTGTGTCCTTTAATTCTGGCTTGTAATCCCTTGTATTTTCCAGATATTTTCGCAACGTTATCATAAGTTTGACCTTTACAATTTTGCACGTCTATGACTAAGATTTTTAAAAATGTTAATTTTACATTGCTAAGATATTTTGAATCGTGTTGATAAATTTGAGGAAAACCAAGAAACCTTTTTCTGCCTCTCTTTTTTTATTTGAAAATCTTAAAATGAAGGTCAGCTGGTCTACATGACTAATATCAGAAGTAGAATCCATGATAATGGAAAAATAGATCGCTTCTTGCACTTCAGAGACTATATAAGATGTTGCTTCATTGCCTACTAAAGTTATGAATTCGTCGCATGTATTATGCGATAAATAATTAACTTTACCCTTACCTGAATAACCATATTTTTCAAGATGATTTATTAGAAAATTGTCGAAATCTGATAGGTATTCTAAGAAACTCAAAAAATCCCTCTTCGATTAGCATTAGCGCAATCTCTATGTATTCGAAATGCCAAACCCATAGTAGATAACAGACGCACAGTAGCGACAATTCTTTTTAGAAGCTCTCGTCAATACTTCTTTTCGGAGTCTATCTGCTTTATGTGTCGATATTCAAACGTGATTTAGGAAATGGAGAATATCAATAAACCCCAACGAATCCCAACTTTAAATCCCTTTCCACAGATCACATAATCCTCCTCTCTCCATATCAATAAACAACCAAATCATTTACCTTTCAACCCACTGCAAATAGCTAGGCATCCTCGTCGATCCTAAACTCACCTTCAAAGACTACTTCAGCATCTTAAAAGCCAAAGTAAAGAAACGGGCGATATATTTCAGAAGCCTTACCTATAAACAAAAGGGAATAAGCACAAAACAGCAGTGCATATCTATAAAATGTTGTGCTTGCTCACTATCCTCACCCAATCACCCTTAAAAACTTATAAGTCGCTGAAAGAGCGGCCCTTAGAGTGCTAACAAAGATCAGGCATCCCCTAAACCCCCTACATAATCCTTAAAATCCACTTCTTTATGAAATAACCAATATCACTCCTATAGAACAGAGACTTTCCTTTTCGGCCCACAAGTTCGCCTCAAATCCCACAAACCTTAACCTGATGAATTCCCTATGTATCCCACGTAATAAAAATATAAACCCCAAACTTAAATTCCCCACTATAACTCCTTATGAATTCATTGCATCACTTCACCACATTAATGACAGTTAAATTACGAACATTACCGACAATGACTTCTGACATAAACAGTTAAAAATCACCATACATCTTTCACGACAAAGACATAAACACGAAAAAACAGGCAGACCATTGGTCGACAGCCAATTAACAGATATAAAATATGCATAATTTAAATAAAAATGATTTGAAAATAATTAATAAATTATTTACATATTTACCTCTGTGACTTTTGAATGTAAGTAAAAATATACGTAGGGTCGCTCTTTTTAATTAATTTAATTCAATTCCTTTCGTTTAATTTTATTCGGTTTTGATTTAGATTGAATTAATTTGGGTTAATTTAATTTAAATCGATTTAGTTTAATTTGATTTAATATAATTGATTTAATTCTGCTGATTGTATTTGAATTAACTTAATTGATTTATTTTAACATCTTTAAATTATGTAAGGCATAGCTGTACTGAGGAGGGATAGATCCCGAAACACGTGTCTGCAGATGACCTTATATTAAGTAAGTTTGTTTTTGCAATAAATTTTTCTCGGATCAAAATTTGTTGCATTATGCAATATTTTATTGATATGCAACAACAGGTGTACATTATGCAGTTCAATGTCGGGCGTGAGTATTTGCCCGGGAAGTAGTGGTTTTAATGTGCATTTGTTTAACGTAATTACGTAACGTAAGTCAAAAGTCACAGAGCTAAATGTGGAAATAATTTATTAATTATTTTCAAATCATTTTTATTTAATTTATTTAAATAAATGCGACCAAGAGAATGAATATTCTTTTCTATTTATAAAATATACATTTGATTTTGTATTTTTTTAATAACAGAAATTTCGCTTATAATTTATAATTTAAGTAGGCTATGATTGAAACAAATGTAATTCCTAACTGTTTTCTGACATTTAATTCTTAATCTAAAAGTATATTCAAATGACAGTCGATATTTAATTACGCATTCATAATAAAAAGAAAACAGCTATTCGACAAAAATTAGTGAGGCGTAATAGTTTTTCGGTCACATTTTTTTCAATACAAAAATTGATTTTTTTTAATGTTATTGTATTAGAAAATGTTTATATGAATGCGTGAAATAAATACATAAACAATTCCAATGCCAACAAAAAAACAGGGTTATAATAAATGATCAACCCATTTTCAAAAATTCATATTTATTAAAGTACAGATCCAAAATTATAAATCTTTGTAGCCATGAAAACAAGAAGTTTCAATATATTTTTTATTACAATAGAAATGTTCAATTTATGCACCGTATGATGCACGACAACAGTGATACGGTTCCGCAGATCTTTCAGAATCGGTGGAGGTGGGACGTAAACAGCTTCCTTAACATAACCCTATAAGAAATAGTGACATTGGGTGAGATCAGGAGATCTCGGCGGTCAAAAGTATTTAATCAGATTTTCACTTCCCTTGCGATCTATCCAGCGATGAGGTATTATTTTATTCGAAAAGCCTTGTAAAGCTAAGTGCTTTTCATACAGTTGGAGTATTCCAATTTCTCTACTAGCTCTATTCGTAGATTTACTTGGACTGCTAACAAAACTTTCTTTAATTCGTCTGACATCTTCTTCAGACATATGCGGTCTGATTTTCTAATTGGTGGTTCAATATCAAATTTGGTATGAAATTTCCGCTGCAATAAAATTTGCGACCATTGCATCAAACGGTGAACATTTATAATGTATTAAAATAATAAATTTCTTCTTTTCATTGCTACAAAGATTGATAATTCTGGATTTGTACTTTAATAAATACGAAGAGAGGTCATTAGAGGCACCCTTCAAGGGTGTGTCCTCTCGCCACTACTATGGACTATAGTTATGTATGGACTACTGATAGTACTAGAACCCGTAGGTTTTAAGACCTTCGCGGTCTCTGGCAAACACTTAGACATCCAATCTGAACTCATGGAGTTTTAATAACAAATTTTTCATTCAAAAAGAAGGTATAGCAATGGGGTCCCCACTAAGTCCATTGCTAGCCGAAATATTCATGAATAATTTAACAAAAACAATCTTAAGTTCAACCTTAGGCAAAAAAAAAACATATTAAATGGTGGTATAGGTATGTAAACGACATATTAGCATGCTTCGAAGGTACTGACAGACAAATTAATAACTTTCTAACTTACCTCAAATCTTTACATCCTTCGATTAAATTCACAGTAGAAATATAATCCAGTAACAAAATCAGTTTCCTTGACTTAACAACATCCTTCACCGATACAATCATCCCTAATTCCTCCCATTATCCTTACAAAATTTCAAGTTTTTATAGTATGATTATACGAGCACACACGAATAATTAAGAACATAGCAGTTAACAATGGATATTCACCTACATTAAGAGATAAACTAATCAATAAATACCAAATCTCACAAATAAAAAAATCATCTTTGCAACCCCTACAACTATAGAAACAAAAACTATTTACTTTTCCATGATCTACAACTTTTATTTGAAATAAAATTTATTTTTATACGAAATAAAATAAAAAAATCGCTAAGAGCATTCTTCTTCATTCCACAGTTATAAAAAGTGTAGATATAAAGTTTGGGTTCAATCCATTAAGCCGTTTATGCGCTATCGCGGAAACACACAGACTTTTTTCAAAACTCGATGGAATGGACTCAGGGGACCTCAAAACGTGCATATTTGTTGAAATTGGCGGTTCAACAAAAAATTACGATCACAATACTTTCTCTTGGACAGGGGTCCGGGGAAAGTAAAAATATTCATACAGAAATTTTCTTCAAATTAATCGTAGAAGTAAAAAATGTAAAACCATAAATAGGGTGCTCCATTTAAAAAATAAAAGTTTACCAATTTTTTTTATAAAAATGTGAACATCCTGTATTTATATTATATTTCTCATGGATTTATAGTACTCAAAATAAGCCACTTTTTTATTTTTTATAGTGCATATATGCTTTCTTCCTAAGTTTAATAATCTCTCTGATGTTAATCCATGGTGTAGATTTATTCCTTACATAGATCTCGAGCATTTATGAATATGTGTTAAGATATTATTTAAAAATTTCGTATCATCTTACTTTATATACATCTGGAAATGGTTTGAATTTATGATTTAAATACATTTCAATGTACAACATTTAGATATATTTTAAATTAATTAAATATAAGTGGAAAAGAAATACGGGTGTGAAGTTAGCAATAGATTTCAGCAATAGATTTTAAAATTACTTATTTCCTAAAAATTCAATTACGGACAAAAGTAGAGATTTTTTCAACTTTTTTTAACGGCAATGCATTGCTAAGAATATATACAACACATGCAAAAATAATTATTAAAACAAAGACACTAATTGCTTAAGTTTATAATGTTATGGTAACATCTCAATCGGTTTAGGCTAAACGTAAAAGAAATTATATAAAATAAAATCAACGATTTTAAGAAATTGAAAAATAATTTAAAAATCAACGGATTATCAAATCAACATAAAATTCATAGAATCTTTATAGAAATTAATAAACGTTGATTGGCTCTAATTATAATTTAAATATATTCACTGGATATTTCAAAATATCAAATAAAATGTAAAGCTTATCAGTGTATTTTTTATTAAATTAAATTCCAATCATTTTGAATAATTTCTGATGAACCTTTGCAATTCGATTTTTGTTTCAACGTTACAACAAAATAGTTAAATGTATAATTTGATAATTTGTGTAATTTTATTATTTGAATTAGCTTTATTTTACATAATTTCGGTGCATTTTCTTTCGAAAAATGTTCTATCTTATTTGTTTATTGTTTATTTGTTTATTGTTTATTAACGGTAAGTCCATTTAAATACATATTGCTTTATACTAACTATACATTAAAAGATAAACTGCAATAAAAAAGATTGTACATTTTCTTTAACTTTTATTAAGATTTATATTTCAAATAATATTTTAATATTTTTTAAGAGAAGGCTGTATAAATCACTAATTTCAAGTAAAATTTTGAACCAATAGGTTAGAGTGAAATATATTTATATGTCAATTATCGATTATTCAATTGACGGGGAAAGTGCTATGATGTGCACAACACCTTTTTGTATATATGTAATGTCCCGGCATATACAAACAAATGAAACGATTATTATATTACGTCCGGTGATAATGATTTTCAAGATTATTTTTCCTATGGTCGAAATACCTATTGAAAGACTAAAGTACAATTACTGTAACTCGAACCCTTATGAAGAAAGGATAAAAGTCCGTAATCTTAAGTTTATAAATTGTAATTAGTCATTCTCGCTCAAACCTTCAACGTGCGTAGTTCTTAAATTAAATAAGTTATTATACAGGGTGAGTTTTTTTCGATGTTCTCTATGGGGATCTCGGAAACTATAAGAGATAGAAAAACGGTTAAATGGGGAAAGAAGTGTAGTTTTATAAGACGAATAAAATGACACTTTCAAAATATTTGAAAAAGTCAAGGGTAACTAGATATTTTGAAAAAAGTAAAATGTGTCATTTTTTTGAAATCAATATATCTCTATTATTATCATAGATAGAAAAAAACTGTAAAGGACAAAGTTGTACAAAATTTTACACAGATTAATAACAAAAAATCAAAAAAAAATTTTCGCCCTTATTTTGGGAGATATGACACAAACTTACCTTTTTTTAAATGGAAACAGTAGTTGGCTATGACTTTATTAAAAGGGTTATTTTTTTTTCCTTTAATCCGATATAACATATGTCATAGTTATTTTTAAAATAAAATAAGTTACAGTCGTTTTTAATTTTACCATACACCAAAAATTAGTTAGCCATGAAAAAGACAAAAGTAAAACAATTGCGGTTGTTTATAGCAACGAAATCAATATTTAATGTATTATCTTTCTTTAGATTTGTCAAAAGCAACATAAAGTAAAATAATTCCGAAATTATTAAAATAATAATAGAAGAAAATTTTAAATATTACATAAGATGCTCAAAAAGTCCACCATTATTATTATGGCATAAAGTACATCTTTTTAAAATCGAATTTGTGTTTTTTTTACTTTTCTTCTGTCAATAGAATAAAATGTTTCAAGTACAGCTAGTCTAAGATCCTCCAGATTGATATGATTGTTCATACACTTTGTTCTTCACATAACCCCACAGAAAAAAGTCTAAAACGGTGATACTTCTGAATGTTGGTAAAGATGGCTACCGACGATCGATATATTGATTATAATATTGTTCTGCAGCATCCGCAGCGTTTTTATTACACTGAATGTAACAAACAAGCATATCACGCTTTTCTTCGTTGGAAAAATTCATTATCACTTTAAAAAACTTACAACACGAAAAATATACAAAACAAACTTATCGAAACAAACCAAATATGGAAATGAATTAATGTGTGTTTAGAATAAACAACTGCAATTGTTTTACTTTTGTCTTTTTCATGGCTAACTATTTTTTGGTGTATGGTAAAATTAAAAACGACTGTAACTTATTTTATTTTAAAAATAACTATGGCATATGTTATATCGGATTAAAGGAAAAAAAATAGCCCTTTTAATAAAGTCATAGCCAACTATTATTTCCATTTAAAAAAAGGTAAGTTTGTGTCATATCTCCCAAAATATGGGCGAAATTTTTTTTTTGATTTTTTGTTATTAATCTGTGTAAAATTTTGTACAACTTTGTCCTTTACAGTTTGTTTCTATCTATGATAATAATAGAGATATATTGATTTCAAAAAATTGACACATTTTACTTTTTTCAAAATATCTAGTTACCCTTGACTTTTTCAAATATTTTGAAAGTGTCATTTTATTCGTCTTATAAAACTACACTTCTTTCCCCATTTAACCGTTTTTCTATCTCTTATAGTTTCCGAGATCCCCATAGAGAACATCGAAAAAAACTCACCCTGTATACAAAAATCCGGTTAACGCTTAAGTCTATCTTCTGACAGTTCGGTATAAACTCACTCCGCATGTTTAAGTGCTACATACGAAATCGTATTAGTTATTTTATATTTGTGTAAATTCGCGCGTATTGTATTATAACTATCGTTGTTAAATAAAATCAAAGTATTAATAATATTTTGGATAAATTAATTATCATCCGCTCCCCGTTTGAACATTACATATAATTACTTTGAGCTAATTATTCTTATTTATTATTAGATATATAAATAGTAATATATGTATATATTTAAATGGGTACCACCCTGTATATTTATATAATTTTAGATTTTAATGAGGCAACTCACACAATCAATGCATCTTTCATAAAAAGCAATAAAACAAGTTTTTCAAGTTCGCTTTTTATCGCTGCTGTTGTTTGTGTGAAGTGGGAAGATGCGTACGTAAGAACAAATGAACAACTCTCTTCGTCTGACTTTATACGTAAATACACTTTTTCAGTTTACCCCCACCAAAGGCCTCGCACAGTGTTTTATTTGGAGCCGCGAAGGTTCAGGCGTGGTGGGGGTATGCAAAATTCAAATTGATATTAGATGAAAATTAAAAATGTCATATTATTAGAAATACTTTAAAACTTATAAAAATGAATTTCCAGATTTTTAGGTGCACCGGTATAAGTACAATGAACCGTCAAAGTCGAACATTTCTAAAAGTTGTTCAGCGCGCGGTATTGAGTATCATATTTAATAATTTCCCAGCAGGCCCCCAAATACTTTGCCACAACCATTTTGTAACATAATCATAAACATGAGTTGCTTTATTTAATGAGATATGTTTCAGTGCATTATTTTAATTTTGATAGTAGTTATAATTAATTAAAGTTGCGCAATTTTTATTTTTAAATTTCAACTTTACAGAGGCCGAAATAAATATTATCAAAAAAGAGCAGTATGACGTTAACTTCAAAAAATCGCCCGTAGTTTCCTCTAGATGACTGTGTAAAGAACATGTATATAGCTATCTATGATCAATAGTTATGATTTTTTTCTTCCGCAAATCATGTAACGAAAGCGACGGCGGGCGCGCGGAATCTGCTGCCGCTTAGTTTACCGCACGCGGATTGCTGTTTGAAAATATAAGAAATACGGCGCGCTGTCGTTTTCGTTACATGACTTGCGGAAGAAAAAAATCATAACTGTTGATCATGGATCGCTATATACATGATCTTTACACACTCATCTAGAGGAAACTGCGGGCGATTTTTTGAAGTTAACGTCATACTGCTCTTTTTTGATAATATTTATTTCGGCCTCTGTAAAGTTGAAATTTAAAAATAAAAATTGCGCAACTTTAATTAATCATAACTACTATCAAAATTAAAATAATGCACTGAAACATATCTCATTAAATAAAGCAACTCATGTTTATGATTATGTTACAAAATGGTTGTGGCAAAGTATTTGGGGGCCTGCTGGGAAATAATTAAATGTCATACTCAATACCGCGCGCTGAACAACTTTTAGAAATGTACGACTTTGACGGTTCATTGTACTTATGTAACGTTACCCAACGACAACGTCAAATTGGTGACGTTATTCTAACGACTTCACCGATATCGTGACGTGTCGCTCGTTACTAGGTTCTATTTATAATTTGATTTCTTGGATCGCTGATGAAGTCGCTGTTGGGTCAACTTAGGTCCGATTATCAGAAACGTTATACTTCACTTTAAGAATTTTATTATACAAGCTTTGAGTGTGATGTTTAACAACTTAAGTAAAGCAATGAATAATTAAGAAAATATAAAGGTGACCGTTTGATGGTTCGATTGCTTCTGTCCTAAAGAAGTGTTGCTGGTCTCATCGATAATTAGGAGCACGCATAACATGGGAGGCAAACTTTGGAAGTTGGAGTTAAAAATATTTACTTAACAATAATGAGATAGACCTTAATGGTATTTAATGATGATAAAATAGAAATGTACAAAATATTTAAGTTAGAGCTAATGAACTATTTGCTGTTCCCAAAGTTATCTATGCGATGAGATAATCAAAAATCTAATAGTAATTAAGGCATTAAAATTATATACTGTATGAACATATAAATATATAATAATAATAATGATTATTATTATTATTATATGTAGAGGTACATTACACTTACACCGGTGCACCTAAAAATCTGGAAATTCATTTTTATAAGTTTTAAAGTATTTTTAATAATATGACATTTTTAATTTTCGTCTAATATCAATTTGAGTTTTGCATACCCCCACCACGCCTGAACCTTCGCGGCTCCAAATAAAACACTGTGCCTCGCCCGAATATCTGCACACGTTAGAATAATCTGTTTATTTCAAAGTGAACTACGAAACGCAAAGCATCTCCAGGTCTATTGCAGCGATTATCTGAATTCATATTACATGATAAATACTTACACTTGTTTCGTCAAAAATTTGTTGTTGGACTGAGGATTTAGAATATGTCCTTGTGTTTTTATTACACATATTCTCAGGATTATCTTTTGATTTTTTAATTTACTTTTATATATTATTATATAGTAAATATAAACAAATAATGCAATTGGGTTTTTTATTCATGTTTTCTATATCAATTATAAATAGATACATATATTTGCATTTCCGTCGCGTATTTTTAGTTGTATTTAGTCTTAGTGTGTTTTATTTTGGATTTTGAAATAGTTTCTTGTTGTTTCTCTAATTTATATTAATTAATCATACGCTCTATATATACTACTCTGATTCTTAGTTTACAATTTTGTTGCTTTATTGAATTGACTTTTAGTTTTTAATTTTATTTACATTTCTCTTTTTGTAATTATAGCTCTATAATGGAGAAATTGTCGGACAAATTATTAAAGTTCTTTATCCAAAAAGAAGAACCTGTTACAAAAGTCAGGTTATTACGGAAGCAGTACGATTTGTGTATGGCATCGATAATAAGACAAACCGTCGCAATATACTAAGAGCGATACAAAAAAACTCAAATGGTATCATCACCAAATTAAGACAATCCTATACAAAAATCACTCCCCAAAAAATTGAAAATTCTATTGAGAATCATTGTAATAATGTTAATAGTACTAATGGAATGCATATGGAAGAAGAACATATTGATGATACGTTTTTAGATCATACAATTCCTAATACCATTACAAGCGATGTAGTTGATTACGACTCTGAGATAAACACTTCAACTAACGTTGAGAATATTGATTACAGGTTAATGCAATTGTATAAAAAACCATTGTCTAGTCAAATCTTGCCATTGCACAGTATTAACGTGTATCCTAACTTATTAACAGAAAATGAAGATTATGGAGTCGTTGAAGGACATTTTCAAATAAATCCTGAAGATTTCAAAATGATATATGATGTAAATATTAACAAATTCAAAGATTATGTGTATCAGTTTTTTATGATGGAAAAAATAAAAGAATTAAATAACACCTGCATTTTTAATATAAAAATTGCAATTATTAAAAAAAAAACAATTTTTATTTACGGTTATTGTGCACAGCCGGATTGCAAAAAAATTAAGCATATTTGCAATAGAACAGAAGGTCTTGATGTTCAAATGTGTAGCACTTTTTTGAATTATTGCCACGGTGCACAATTAACAAGACAAGTAAGGAAAATTGAACGAGCAATTCTTGGTAACGATTTACTTACATCAACTGCCCTTAAAGTCCGTTCAGAAAATATAAAAATGAGTGTTAAAAACATATAAAATACTCATAATCCATATAGGATCAAATCAGATCCCGTATATTGTAAAATTAAGTATGACGCTTCAGCGAAATGAGATCGATCAAAAGATGATATTAGTGACCTTAACTTAATACAAATTGACCATCCTGAATATCTATATATAGTAGGACAGCCTTTGTTCAAATCATGAGCAAAGAACAAATAAAGTTTGTAAAATATTATAGTAAGACAAGTAAGTCTTCTATATACATAGATACTACAGGATCTGTGATCAGAAAACCTTATCAATCTTCTAAAAAAGTGCTTTATTATGCTGATGTCATAAAACTAAATACCAATAGGGTGACTCCAGTATTAGAGCTTATTTTGGCAAGGCATGACACAGCTACTCTCTCAAGTTGACTCGTTACAACAAAATATTTTTTTATGAAAAATTCATGTTGGCCAGCATTTACAACACTTACATCCGATTTTAGTTTGGCAATTATGCATGCTGTTTGTGAATCCTGGAATTTGTTGGAACTTGGTGATTATTTAAATCTTATTTTCGAAGTTGTCAATCAAAATACAACTTTACCCAATATTATGCTATTGTCATTTAATTAAACTTATGACCAGGGATATCGACAAATACTTTTCTAATAAATCAGATCAAAGAGTTATTAAAGAAATAATAGCTTCAATTTATTTAATAGATAGTTTTGATGATTTAAAAGAAACCTTACAATCATTTTTCACATTACTGTTATCAGAATATGAAACAGAACATTACTGGGAATCATGAAAAATTAATTCACTTAAAATCATCGAAGGTCGAAGTTGATGACATTCAATTTGATAAAATTAATAATATTCAAATTAATGAACAAAGTTTTTACAAAAATAATATTTTTTATATTTTTCGAAAATATACATAATCGTTTCAGTAAAAATGATTCCGTACACCCTAAAAACAGTTTCTGTTGCTCAAAATTTTGTGTTTATTTTTTTACAACATTATATACCTTTCCTGCCAATGTGGACAAGTTTACTTGAACCTATTGAAAATAATTCATTAGTTGAAAATTGGTTCGGAATTGTCAAAAATAATGTACTAAAAGAAAAAACCCATGACAAGTCCTCTAGATTCATTAGAAATATCAGAGTCTTTGTTTTAAATTAATATAGAGAGGCAAAATATAATTTAAAAAGAAACCGTTGCGCTAGTAAACCAAAGCCATTGAAATCTACCGCAGAGGAAATTTGGAACAAAAGAAAAAAGAAACAACATAATTACTTCAAAGCTGCGACGATAAAAAAAAATCCAAAGCAAATGCCTTAACCAACGTCAACCAGAACATAGGGTATCACATTTTAAGCCACTGATGAAATGCGGCTCTGAGGTATTTGTCCCAAAATTGACCAAGGATTATGTTGTTTCTAAATATGGCAATGAAAAGTTACACTTTGAAAGTTATTCAACCTTGAATGTTAATACAAATTTTCAAGAAATGTGGTTGGATAATTTTTTGGTGCATTATGTTTTAATAATGTTTGCAAATGAGATGGATTGCGAAATACTAGAATCTGGCATTGTTGATGGTATTATGAACAATATATTAGATAATCAACACTATAAACGAATTGTTCACCGATGTAAGAAGAATATTGTTCTTTTACCTATTTTAGGAAGGCGTCACTGGACCTTCTTCAATGTTAATTTGATTAGTCAAAAAGTATATTTTTTCGATCCATTTTGCAGAAATAGTAATAAAGCAGCATCATATTTCCAAATTATTTCTTCATTTTTGTATGATATAGGATTACAACTATCGATAACAGAGGTAACACATAACGATTATAAATGTCCTCTCCAAAAATATAGTTGGAATTGTGGAGTATTTGTAATATATTATAGTTACGTGATTTTAAATGATTTAATGTGGGATGAAGAGCTTGATGCACAATCATTTAGGAAGTTAATAAAGTGTTATTTAATAACTAATTCAGATGAAATATCAAAATTATGTTTGTATTGTGCTGAAAGTAGTTCAGATATTTTTTGCAATGTATGTCATCGTTACTGTTGTAAAGTTTGCGTCACTGGCGATATGTTTATTAATAATTGTGAATTGTGCCTTAAAAAAATATCATAAACTAAAATATTACTATATTAAAAAGAATGATATACAGGGTGTAAAGAATATTAGAGAAACGCTTAAGAAAACGCAATCAGTTTATTGTTTTGAGTACAAAACCATATAAAACAATATTGATGGTTCAAACAAAAGAAATATTTCGAGTTACTTTGCATTCGAAAGAAATAAGTTTTCACTTCTTTTATCACGAACGTTGTCATAAATTTATATTTTATGATTTTATGACAAGCTTTTAAATATTAAAAAATATTTGTGTTCTAATTATTAGAATTATTTTTTATTATGTACTACTCAAAATATTCCGTTGTTATCGGCGCATCATTTGGATTCGCCGAAACTAAATTTAATTAAATCATAAGTCATTTTTGCATTCAATTAAATTTGAATATAATTGAGAAATGAGGAAAATTCGATTGACAATCGGATTTGCGATCCCCTTGTTAATCTGGGAATATAAATTCTTCCCCATCGTGATATCTGAGCGGGTATTTCGATGACTCAGACAAAATCCAGATTTTCTCAAAAGCGATTAAATAAATCCGTTCCTTTTCAGCGAAATTGTAAAAGTGACCATTTTTCGAAACTATAAAACAGCTGGATTTGTTTGAACCATTCACTTACTTTAGATTGTAAAACAGCACCCCGCGGATTAATGCAATAAATGGTCCCTTTTACAAACGCTCAGGAAATATACCTGGACGAGCCACGATCGTCCCTTTTGTTATTATTTTTTTTTAACATTTTTTAATAAGTGTTTTAAATACAATATTTATTTATGTAATCAACATACATGTACTTTTAAATGTTTTTCGTTTTTTTTTTTCTTAAATTTAACTTATTGTATTACGCATCGTCATACGTATCAACATGATGATCGATATAGTACATCACCATGTTGATATTTTAATGGATTATTTTGTTATGCAAACGTGAAAATGTCACATGTTTTTATTAAGTGTTATTATGTTAACGATAATTACTTACTCGGAGAAAATAATTTGAAAATTAAATCCTTTGGTATCTGATAAGGGATGAGCCCCGTAGTATCGGTGGTGGGGTGAGATATACCCCTATAAAAGGTGAACAAGGGCTCTACATTGCAGTGAAAGGCGAGTAGCAGCTGAACCAAGACTATTATTTTTCCGAGTAAGTGATTTGTATATAATTTTTCCTTTAAGTATATTTTTTTGTATAATTTCAATTTCTCATTTTTTTTTATTATTTCTCTTATTGTTTTGTTGTTTTTCTTTTTTTTTTCTATTTTTTTGATAGATGTTGTACAAACTTTGTAAATATACTGTAAATATTTTAATATTTAATAATATTTTTTTATTATATTTTTCTTTTCTTTTATTTATTTTCTGAGCTATCCGGATATCAGAGTGGTAACAAGGGCTGTTTAAATAACAACCCCGTCTTGCCCCACGATACCGTATAAATGCCCATGACAATAATTATTTTTGCATGCGTTAGATATATTCCTTAGCACCGCATTGCCGTTAAAACAAGAAAACATCTCCACTTTTCCCCGTAATTGATTTTTTTGTCGATTGGTGAAAAGGGGAACATTAGTGTCCGTGTCCTAAAAAATATTTTTCCATTTGATAGATATATTCCTTAGCAACGCATTGCCGTTAAAAAAAATTGAAAAAATCTTACCTTTCCCCGTAATTGAATTTGTCGTTGAGGAGTGAAAAAGGGGTAATTTAGTGCCCGTGTTCTAAAAATTATTTTTGCATGTGCTATATATATATATTATTTAGCAATGCATTGCCGTTAAAAAAAGTTGAAAAAATCTTTCCCTTTGCCCGTAATTGAATTTTTCGTTCAGGCGTGGAAAAGGGGTAAATTAGTGCGCGTGCCCTAAAAATTATTTTTGCATGTGATAGATATATTCTTTAGCAACGCATTGTCGTTAAAAAAAGTTGAAAAATTTTGTCCTTAATTTAATTTTTAGGAAATAAGTAATTTTAAAATCTATTGCTAACTTCACGCCCGTAAAAGAAATATCTTTAATGTGATTTGAACCCATGACTCTCGATTTCTAGCCGAGTGCATTTCCAACCACACCACAGAGACCGTGAATGATTATCTCATTCAGTGCTTCAAATCCGGCTAGAACTCGGCTAGAAATCAAGGGACATGGGTTCAAATCCCATCATAGATGTTTATTTTGCACTAATATTTAATTAGTTATATATTGAAGTATATTTCAATGTTGTATATTCAAAATTTCTTCAATTCATAGATATAAATATAATTTAAAAGAAATATCAATTTAATTAATTGGCTTGAATTTATTACATCATTAAATATAATTAGCTATTTATATAATCTAGTTGGATGAAAGTAATAATATTCTACATTTTTTAATGTATTCACTTTTATTTTACAATTTCACCAGTAATAATCGTCCGATTTTTAGTGAAAAATATAAACATTATGTTAGTTATTTTATTATTAATTGCAATTAATTTGTAAGTGCATAAAAATACACAAACCGTATAAATAAATGAAGGCTGCGTTTTATCAGTCAATATTGCTAATCGTATATAAGCAATTAAGCGAACCGATTCTATCTTAAAAACAAACACGCGCATCATCAGCCAACATGTATTATATAATTATTAGTTTTGCTGTAATAATTATCCTGTGGGTATTTTCATTAACGAAAACCCGTTTTACGTATTGGAAAAAACGCGGCGTACCAACGCTGAAAGAACACAATTTCATTTTCGGTGATTTCCTGAAGACGTTTTTGGGGAAAGAACACTTCATAATCTGCGTGGATGAGGTCTACCGCGAGTTTAAATCTAGAGGATGTGCATTCGGTGGCATTTACTCTATGAACAATCCCATGCTACTGGTAATTGACCCAAAAATATTACGATTAGTGTTGACGAAAGATTTTACTCATTTTGCGGATCGCGGGATTGAATACGATACTGAGAAAAAACCGCTGAGCGGCCACATGTTCAATTTGAGTGGAGACGAATGGAAATTTATTAGGAAGAAGGTAACGCCAACGTTCACTAGCGGAAAATTGAAGACAATGTTTTGGATTATCGAGGAAAAAGTTGATAAGTTATGTGAAGTTATCAGTAAGGATTGTGGGAACACTGTTCAATTGAATACTCTACTTGAAAGGTAAGAAAATCGTTTAAATTAAATTGAAATTCCTTTTAAATAATATTTTTATATATAAATTGTATAAATTTGAACATACAACATTGAGGTATAATTTAAATGAAGTAAATATAAGTGGAAAAGAATCATATCTGATGGAATTTGAACCCATACTGTGTATTATCCTCGAGCCTATCACGAATCTCTGTATAAATTGAATATAAGTGAACTTAAAGCACTGAACGGATATTTGATATCACAGGTCTCTGTGGTGTAGTTGGTAACGTACTCGACTAAAAATCTGGGGACATTGCTTCAAATCCCATCAGAGATGTTTATTTTCCACTTATATTTAATTCATTTAAATTATACCTCAATGTTATACATTCAAATTTCTACAATTCATAAGAATATCGTGTTATTTCTTGAATAAATTTCTCATTTATCAATTGGTGAAATATTTTGAATATAAAATTAAAGGATAAAGTGTTTTTAATGTATCCTTTAATTTATTTCGTATTATTTTTAATGCATTTTTACTTTCCCCGGACCTCTGTCCAAGGGAAAGTATTGTGATCGTAAAAATTTTCGAATCGCCAATTTCAACGAATGTGCACGTTTTGAGGTTTGTGTGTTTCCGCGATTGCGCATAAACGGTTGAAAGGATGAAATACAAACTTTAAATCTAAGTTTTTTTTTTTATTACAGTGGAATGATCTGAAAAGTTTTTAGTTAGAATTCAAACTCTTGAAATGCAACTTTACTCTTAGCGATTTTTAATTTTTTAATCCGGATAGAAAAATATTTCAAATAAAAGTTGTAGATCTTAAAAAAATAAATAATTTTTGTTATAAACCTTTCATTGTAGGCCCTTCAGTTTTCATTTTATAAGCGGAAGAATTTCGTCTAATTGATAAATATTATTATCTGTTTGATATGGCCATATTTTTTTGAAGTATCAAACGAGAGCCACTATATTTTTTTAATTTTTCTGTAAATAATCTTATCGCCATTTATCGAACTATCCTTTAAAGATTTCCATAATGTTTTTGGAATGCAAGATAAAATAGTAAACGTCCATCTGATGCGGGTCCTCCAAAACGCTTTCCAACATTTGGTTGCCGTATTTTTCGACCTCGAGAAAGCATATGATATGACATGGCGTTATGGTATCTTACAATACATGCACCAAAATTCATTGCCTCATTTTTAAGCAACCGCAAGATAAGAGTGCGTGTGTAAGATGAGCTATCATCTTTCCGCTTTATAGTAAACGTCGTACCACAGGGATCCACTCTCAGCGTAACGTTATTTGCTATTGCTGTTAATGAAATTGCCGCAGCAGTCAGAACTCCAGTGGAAAAATGCTTGTACGTCGACGATCTGGCTATCTATGTTAGCGATATGTCCAACAACACTACGTAAGTTATTATCTCAGATTCCCAGCCAGCTTTGACAAGTATCGCCAATAAGTAAACGGATGATCCTATGGTTCTCGATATTTTAACAACTACGAATCATAAATCATTTATTGACCAATTAAACAATAATATACATGTTATCAAAATGAATAAATACATAATAATACTAATATGGTCAAATGGACCTAAATTAATTCCATTAATTCCAACTTATTGGCGATTAATAGAACTGTTCTGCCTTTAGGCCGAAACGAAAGAAATACATTTTAAATAAAATATAACATATATACATACACACATAGAACTGTTACAATAAAGATTGTGGTGGGACAAAAAATATAATAATCACATATAGGCAAAGAATTAACTCAGGGTGTTAGTAATTGGTGATAGATTCACGAAGATGCTTAGCAAACAATTTACGAAAAACCATAACACTACTTTCCTTAGACACTATAGGTAATTTATTATACACTTTAGAGACCTGTATCGAGAATGCTCTTTCTGCAAAAGTTTATTTGTATTGAGGTGGTATTAAAAAGCGTCTAAAGCGTAAGTTTAGAGTATGCACATCAGAACGAAACTTGATTTTGTCATTCAGGTAAGGAGGTGTTTTACAAAGAATTAATTTATGACAAAATACTCCGAAGTGCAACAGACGCCGATCACTCATATTGAGCCATTCAATTTCTTTTAGTTTATGACTTATATGTTGATACTTTCGAATGCCGAAAATCAATCTCAAACAAGAATTTTGTAGTAGCTGAATTTTATTAATTGTCTTTTTGTCTAAGCAGAAATTGAATACAATATCATAAAAATTGAAGTGCGACAACACAAGTGATTCACACAGTATAGTCTTAAGTTTCTGAGAAGATCAGTGGCGATTTAAAAATATGAGTCTAAGATTAGCATATGCTCTATTAATGCACATAGATATGTTGTTATAGAATCTAAGATCAGAATCTATTTGAAGCCCTAGGCTTTTTACACATGTTTTTATTACAACACAATTTGATCTGTCATTGTTCATAGATATTGAGATTTGAGGTAGGATTCTCTCACGTATTTTTTAGGGCCAAAAATGTTTGCTTCTGGAATTATTAATTAGTAGTGTATGATCCCTGCATTTAGCTAATATATTGGAAAAATCTAGGTTTATTTTTATTACATACTGAATTTACATCCTTCTCCTCAAATGTGTATAATAGACTTACGTACATAACATAAGTTATTCTGACTGAAAATAGTTATATCCCGTCAGTGTAATCGCTGTTTATTGTAATTTCTATTCACCTCAATTTTCCACTTTAATATATTGACCTTTCGATTCCACTCGCTCAACTTATCAGTGCCGTTTTTTTATGATCGCACTAGAACGTATTAATTCATTAATTTTATTTTTAATTCATTCATCATTATTATTTGTTTTTTCGCTTAATTCCAATTAATACAATATTGTTTTAACCGCTGTTTCCTTTTATTTACAAATTATTACCTTTCCGCGGCCATCTTGTTTGTTTTGTTAGTCACCATTGATCGGCCCCAATCGGTGTGAAGTGTGTCCCTGTGCTTATCCCAGTTTATTTTATCTTTACGTATACATAATGATTTGTTTTAAATGTAATTCAATTGTGGACTCCAGTGATAAATTCATTATATGTGATGGTTGTAACCTGCACATTCATGTAAAATGCTCTGATTTAAGTCCATCCAAAATTAAATGTCTGGAATTACGCCAAAATTCTAAACGACGTATTAAATACATCTGCCTTTAATGTGAGAAAGGGTTTCAGTAATTACCGAAACTCATTACATTAATTAATGAACTTAAAGCTGAAATTAATGATTTAAAGGCAAAAGTCTATTCATCGAATAATGTTATACACGTTGATCACTCAGAAGAAATGACGGGTGTAAAGTTACCCATAGACTCCAGCCATAGATCATAAAATGGTTAAAAATCATTATTTTTGAAATTTTCTTTCACTGGTGTATTCGTTTTAGATTATACTATAGACTGAAATAAGCAAACGCCAACAGCCACCCCCATCAACCCTTCACGTATTCATGCGTATTCAGCATCCCTTCATCTTTCATTTAAGTTTAAAACATTTTTCAAACCGCCCTTCGATCAGCCCCCCAAGAGGGGTTCAAACACGACTTATATGAGAATTCCGATATTTTCACATAAATGTTTAATTTTCGGGATTGGTTTCAACTCCCATCGATTTAAAAATGTTACAACAGGCGTATTAAGCATCCCTTGATCTTTCATTTACATTTAAAACATTTTTCAAACCTCCCTTGGATCAGCCCCCAGAGGGGTTCAAACATGTCTTATACGAGAATTTCGGTATTTTCACGTGAATGTTAACTTTCGGGGTTGGTTTTAGCAACCATTGAATTAAAAATGTTAGAAAAAACTAATTTGAAATAAAAAATCTGTTATTTTTACTTGGCCTGAATGTCGTATAAAAATGTAAGATTGTAAATTAAAAATTCCGGGATAAAATCATGTGTTATAATTTAAAAAATGGTGATGTGTCCATCATGGCACTTTCCCCGGTGAATACGGTCAAATAAGTTTCTGATAGAAAATTTAATAGGGAAGCAAAATGATTAATAGAAAAAATTGATTGTTATCTTTTAAAGTTAAAGCCGAGTATTTAGAAGAATATTGTAATTAAGTGTGTTATTTCTTACCTTACAATGTGTTGAAATCTTTTATCCACACTCTTCTTTATTTTTGCAAACTGGAGGCGTTTGCGAATGATAAGTTGAATTTGACGGCACTTTGACGTTTTATTTGTCATTAAAATAATTATTTCAATAATTAAAATCTCTAAGGGAATTTATCAGATAAATGCTTATAAAATGGAAACCGGAGGTCCTACAATAAAAGTTTTATAACAGAAATTATTTATTTTCCAAGATCTAAAACTTTTATTTGAAACATTTTTCTATCCGAATTAAAAAATGAAAAATTGCTAAGAGTAAAGTTGCACTTAATGAGTTTTGATTCTAACCAAAAGCTTTTCAGATCATTCCACTGTAATATAAAGCTTAGATATAAAGTTTGGGCTTAATCCATTTAGCCATTTAGGCGCTATCGCGGAAACACACAGACACACACACAGACATTTTTCAAAACTCGATTTAATGGACTCAGGGGACCTCAAAACATGCATATTTGTTGAAATTGGCGGTTCGAAAATTTTCACGATCACAATACTTTCCCTTGGACAGGGGTCCGGGGAAAGTAAAAAATTGTTTTAAAATTTGCAAAAAAAAACTGACCTGACTCTACATTCTATTCAAAAAGTTCCCAAGGAAAGCGGAAATTGAATGACATTTTATTAAAAGGAATTTATGCTTAGCTTTTCAAGCGCATTTAATAATATATATTGTTTTTGCAGTGATAATCTTATTACGATGCTTATTTTGTATAATCAAACCTTTTATGTGTGGTATGCATTTTAAATTTTGACGCCGAAAATAAATAAAGGCAATTAACTGATACTAAAATAACAATTTGTTGTTTTTAGTATATTTAATAATTGCAAGCTATGATGATTTTTAATAAACGCATTTATACCGGGTTATTCCCTCTATTTGAAACGGAGTATTTAGCCAAAGTAGATCACTTTTTCAATTTTTTATTTCTATGGGGTCTGTGGGTCAATAAAGGCTACATTCAAAAAATATTTTCATAATACCATTAAAATTTCAAAGTTGTATTTTTTTAAATGGAAAACCCTATAAATTTTTAGATTCTACGTTCAAAATAAACACCTTTTCATTAAGGTTCGTTAGGACCAAAAACTAATTTTCAAATGTCAACAATTTGAGAAGTATTTAGCTTATATATGCGAAATTTTCTGGGATATTTTATTTTTCAATTACACCTTTCAATTTTTACAGAGTGCCCCAAAAATAATACTTACTAAATAAGAACTTTTCGTTGGTCAAACTTTATTTTTTCAAATGAAATGCTATAATTTGTCTACTAATTAATTAACTATATAATTAGCCATAAAAAAATCCCTATACCTCTAGGCTTCTAAGTCGAGGCATTTTGGCGGTAAATAAAAAAAATCGAATCATTTGGAATTTACTTTCCCTGAAATAATATATAGCATTTAATATTTCTAGTAGGCTGTGGCTGGCAAGAATATAGGTAATTATTAATCAAAATGTTTTATTGGATGTTACGGAATACAAGGTCCATATTTTATTCGATTTATATTTCCACAAAGTCATAAAATGAAATGGAGTGACTTAGTAATGTAATGTGACAGATCAACCAAAACATTTTTGACATTTCTAAATTCCTAAATTTTTAAAATATTAATAAAAATATACCTCAAACTATATAAACATCGATTGTTTGCATTTTTTGTAAAAACTGATTGTCTAAGAGCTTGGAGTTATAGGAAACTTTATTAGATAATTAAAACGTGTATTTAATGACAATTTAAAACATATCGCGTTCCAATTTAAAAAAATAAGGTTTGACAGACTTACAGTCCTTGTTTAATTATTAATTTATTTTTTTGGAACATCCTGTAAATATTTTACGATTTTAATAATTTAACACAAATGGTTGAAATTTGAATTTATAAGTTAAATTTTAACAAAATGCGAATTATTTCAAAAATTGTTAGGTTTAACCTGTCAATTATATAGAAATAAAACCATTTACAACTATTAGAAAACAACTTGAAATCAAACCATACTATGAATAATTTATTCAAGAAAATTTTTGAAAATTTTGAAATTGACGTACCAATTGAATTTATTAATGAACATTTTCGTATTAGAATCTTTAAAATATATAGCTACTAAAACTAACCTGAAAAGAGTTTTTCGGCAAAAATCGAAGTACACGGTAACTTCGATTTTTGCCGAAAAAACATGCTTGAATCTGTGTTACACAGTTAATACAGGGGCGGTGATTAAATATATTCTTGAAATTTAAAAAGCAAAGGACACTGAATAAGCCTGTGGCATTTTTAAATCTTAGGTTCCTAAAACGAACCCCGAAAATTAAACATTTTTGTGAAGATATCGAGATTCTCGTATAAGACGTGTTTGAACCCCTCTGGGGGGCTGATCCAAGGGCGGTTTGAAAAATGTTTTAAACGCAAATGCAAGAGAAAGGGATGCTGAATACGCTTATAATATTTTTAAATCTATGCGAGCTAAAACCAACCCCGAAAATTAAACATTTTTGTGAAGATATCGAAATTCTCGTATAAGACGTGTTTGAGCCCCTCTTGGGGCTGATCCAAGGGCGGTTTGAAAAATGTTTTAAACGTAAATGAAAGAGTAAGGGATGCTGAATATGCCAGTAATATTTTTAAATCTATGCAAGCTAAAACCAACCCCGAAAATTAAACATTTTTGTGAAGATATCGAAATTCTCGTATAAGACGTGTTTGAACCCCTCTTGGGGCTGATCCAAGGGCATTTTGAAAAATGTTTTAAACGTAAATGAAAGAGCAAGGGATGCTGAATACGCCTGTAACATTTTTAAATCTATGGCTGCTAAAACCAACTCCGAAAATTAATAACTTCCGTGAAAAATTATTTAGGGGTAGGGATATGCAGTGTGAAAGATTTTCCGAATTATGCTTATTGAAGTACGTATGGAGAATGCGACTATATAAATATAATTCTAAAATCTGAACAAACCAATTTGGAAAATGAGAACTTAAATTTTGGAAGGGGTGGTAGGGGGTTGACCAGGGTGTCTTAAGGCGTTTGCATGTTTGATTAAATAAAATAAATTGCTTACAGTAAGCCAGTGAAGAAATAATTCGAAATAAATGCTTTTTAGGCAATTTATGGTGTCTAATACATTTTAATTTTTTTGGGGTTGAGGGAGGTCCGGTTTGAAAAATGTTTTTTCTTGGTATTACTAATAAATGTATGGGGAACACGTTTAAATAAAAATAATTCTACTATCTCAAAAAACCAATCCCGAAAATCGAAAATGAAAGTTATTTAGGGGTGGGGAAGGGTTGATGGGGGTGGCTGTCGGCCTTTGCTTATTTCAATCTATAGCATAATCTAAAACGAATACACCAGTGAAAGAAAAATTCAAAAATAATGATTTTTAACCATTTTATGATCTATGGCTGGAATCTATGGGTAACTTCACACCCGTGAAGAAATGATCGCTGAGATCTATTAACGCACAAAACGATCTAAAAATATTATTATTTATGGTTCACCTGAGGTCGGTAAATCTAAGCACCAACAGTCTGAATGTGACGCTGTCTTTCTTAAGAATATGCTGAGCAAATTAAATATATCCGATTCACAAGTTTATTCACAAAGACGGGGAAAATTTGATGCTACTAAACAGAACTCACGACCAATAAAACTTCGACTGAGTTCTTCTGATTCTGTTCATCTAATAATTAAACAATTTATAAAACTACAAACTGAAACGGAATACTCAAAAATCTCAATGTCTTTTGATCGCACACCCAAGCAAATCGCTTATTATAAATTGGTGAAAAATGAATTGACTCACCGTGTTGATAAAGCCGAATCTAACCTAAAAATAAAATATAAAAATGGAATTCCAACTATTCATGAGGAAAACCAATAGACTCCAACAGGATAGTAAACCCAATTAGTATATTTTATCAAAACGTTCATGGATTAAAATCTAAAACAAACGAATTTTAGAATAATTGCTATAATTTAGACTCTGATTTAGTTCTATTATCTGAAACATGGTTAAATGACTCGGTACTCAATAGTGAATTATTTCCACATCATTTTAATGTCTTTCGCTCTGACAGAAACTTTTTACTACTTAATCGGTTTGCAGCTAAGAATTATATTTCCGTTACTTTGATTGATACTAGCGAAATTAAAAACACAATTCCCCTCATTGATTGTATTTTATGCAAATGTCATTTTCCTTCTAAAACTATTATTATCGGAGTTGTTTATATTCCACCAGACATATCTTATAATAAGTTAGAAATACTATCCTCACAGCTGGAAGTTCACTTAATGGATCAAAAATTTATAATTATTGGCGATTTTAATATTCCTTCATTACAGAACGAATGTATGTCTCCGAATTCAAAGTCAACCTGCTTTAAATATTTCACAGATATCCTGAACATAAAACAATACAACAATTTTTATAATAAATACAATTCGTTATTAGATTTGGTGTTATGTAATTATGAGATTAATTTATCCATTTCACGTGCAGATCTTCCTCTTGTCCCTGAGGATAATTACCATCCTGCCCCGGATATTAATTTCTCAAATTCTAAAGAATATCTTACATATTTTCCCAGTAATGACAACACAAGGTTTAATTTCCGTAGGGCTAACTTTATATCTTTGTATAGCGAGTTGTATTGCTTAGATTGGAGTGTACTCAATTCGTTTACTGATGTCGATGAAATGGTGACCAGGTTTTATGATATTATTTATTCCGTTGTGTACAAACATGTCCCTACATATAAATCCAACAAACAGAAGTATCCACCATGGTTTTCGTCTGATATCAAAGGGAATTTAATATCAAAATCTTATTAGAGAAAGATGTGGCATAATACCAAAAACCCACATTTTCTTCAGGAATTTAAAGATTACGTACTCTAATTAAACGTCAAATTTCTGAAGCATACTCCCTTTTTATTTGCAATACTGAAATTAACGTAAAAGAAAACCCCTCTGACCTATGGAAATTCGTCTCGAGTAAGCAAGAAACTACTCGAATGCCACGTGTGTTACGTACTGACAAGGATGAACTTACAGATCCCAATGACATAGTTAATGGATTCGCTGGCATCTTTAAAAGTAATTTCAATCGAGTTTCAAATGCCACGCTGGGCAACGATTCAACTGTATATCCGCCATTCTTGATCAATAAAGTGGGTATTATCCGCAAAGAGGTGGAAGTTATTAATATTAAGACTGGAAACTATTTGTGAGGTATAAATAGAAAACAAAAGTGGGCCCAAAACTGATCCTTGAGGAACACCCCTATCCACTTCTAATTCATCGGATATAATATTATTAGATTTCACCATTTGAGATCGATTTTTTAGATAGCTTTTAAAGAAATTAATAGAAATCTGAAATCACCTACTAATTTCATCTAAGAACGTTATCTTCATCTGGGTGCCTTCTCATATAGGAATTGAAGGTAATGAATTAGCAGACTCAGTCGCTCGATCAGCGGCTGAGCAAGACCATCTTGATGTGGCCTTCTGTCGACCAGAGGACGTAAATACCCACATGCAATCGGTGGTTCGCAGTACTTGGCAGGCTGACTGGGCGAGCGCTGATAACAAGTTGCGGAAGGTAAGGCTCACAGTAACACCATGTAAGATGTGAGTTACGCTAGCGAGGAGAGACGAGGTAACACTAAGTCGCCTCAGGATTGGTCATATCAACCTAACCCACTCACATCTCCTCATGGGTGATCCGGCACCCATCTGCGAGTCATACAAGCGACCTCTAACGGTTAGACATATATTACTGGAGTGCAGTGTATACGACAATGTACGAGACAGATTAAGGCTCCCCGAAACAATTAAAGGTATGATGGAAGAGGAATCTTGACAAGTAACATTAGGATTTTTAAGATTAACACAACTCCTTAAAAAAAAATTGATTCTGAACCGTATGTGTATGTTATCTGGCCCTTTATAGCAGTCTGTCTGATAATTTATTATGTATAGTCTACTATCTAGTCAAATCTGTGATATTTATTCTTAGTATGTGATCTCCCATTTATAGTATTGTCTATTTATTTGTCATTTATCATCAGTGTATGTGTTTATATATATTTTAGTTTGTTGTTATACGATGTAAGTCTGTGATATTAGTTATAAGTGCATATTAGGAAGTATTAATATGCTGTAATACAAACGATACGCAGCTATTGACTGTAGTAGTCGATGCTGCATAAGGAAAAAAAAAGATAAAATTTATCTTTCTTTCAAAATATTATCAATATTTTTTTACATATAAATTCTACAAATAACAGATTAACGTATTTTCTTTACATGTTATATATATAAAGAGTAACATATTTAATTTTTTTGATTTTTTATTTGTTTCATCGCAGATCGGCCCAGACACTTCCTATCAGTATTTTTATGGGTATGATAGGTCGGCTGGAACGACATCTTTGATGTGGTTTCGATTTAAGTCATTTGTGGTTTTGTCGCAGATCGACCCAGGCTCTCCCTATCTGTAGTTTTGTGTGTGTGTGTTCGATAGATCTGCGGGGACGACATCTTTGGCGTGTTGTTCATTTTTGGGTATTTGTGTTTTCATCACCGACCGGCCCATGCTCTCCCTATCACAATTTCGGGTAAATTGTACTTTCGGTTACGTGTGTGATAGGTCGGCAGGAACGACGTCTTTGATGTGATTTATGATTTTACTTTTTCTCAGAATCGGATTATATTTGTTTATTGTTGTTGCTATTTATTTCTGCTTAAAAATGTTATTATTGAAGAAATTTTAATAATAATTAAAAATACACCTAGTAAAAAATATGTATGTACAGAATAAGACTACCATATTCACTACATTACTTATTAATACTATTGTAATATTCCTCCTCCAAATCATATAAATCGGCAGCCATGTCATCACGAAGTGAGATTAACTTTTGATCGCATTCAGTCTGCTTTGTTCTAAATAATTTTGAATTTTGTGTAATTGCTTCATTAACAGATGGAAAATCATTTAAAATTAAATACTGTTTAATATCAGATACAAGTTTCATCAATGATTCTCTAGCTCTAACAATATTTGTAATTCATTAATTCATGGGATTATTTATAAATATGTGTAGATCTAGGAATAGGCACATTATAATCGTTCGATGTGTGCTTCATCTTAGAATATTTTGGGATTGGAGTGAATTTTATTGTCTTTTAACAACATGTAATTCATTTCTTGAATTAATTATGTTTTTCTTTTAATTGTATTTATGTGTAGTTTTAAGGGTAGGCACTGCATAATCGTTCGAGTTTGTGTTTTTCGTTCGAGTTGTGCTTTATCTAAAAATGTTTTTGGGTGATTGTGATTTATGTTGTTTCTCAACAACGTGTAATTCATTTTATGGATTGTGTGTTATTTTTAATTGTTTTTATATGTGGCTTTAAGAATAGGCACATTACAATCGTTCGAGTTTGTGTTTTTCGTTCAAGTTGTGCTTTATCTTAAAATGTTTTTGGGTGATTGTGATTTCTTTTGTTTCTCAACAACTTGTAATTCATTTTATGAAATTTATCTGAGAATAAGTATTATTCGTTCGAGTTTGTGTTATTTACATTTTCTGTTTGAGAATTAGTATTATCCGTTCGAGTTTGTGTTTTTTATATTTAGTTTGTTGATAAAATTTTGATTTGATTAATTCATAATATAGGTGTATATATCTTTCGAGAGAGTGAAAAGTTTAAAATTAAAATCCAAATTAAGATCTTAACTAGATATAGGTGCGAAACTTTATAACAGTACGTTATACGTAATATAACGATGGTGTTTATTGATTTATTTGCTATATAGATTTAAAGAATGTAAGAGAGAGTTCTCTTAGTTTAGAATAAAGTTTTTGAGACAATAAATCGAAAGAAAGAGTGATTCCATTAAAGAGTAATCAAATTATCAGATTAGGTACTGTCTCGGATAACATCTATCCAAGTGACAGAAATGTAAATGTTCTTAAGTGAGAAGAATTTGGTCACTCAAGTGTTTAAATTTTAATACGTAAAAGTATGGTATCTTTTACCTATGCTGTATAGAATATAAATTACATTTAGGTAGTTTGGTTATTTAAGAAATTACATAAGTATAACAAGTAAACTATTGATTTCACAAAAACAAAATTGAATAAGTATAAGTATAGTTTATTGATCCATATAAATCACAAAGATATTGGACAAGTCAATTACAATTAATAGATAACAAAAATATTACAAGAAAAGATCCTCTATAGAATAAAAAATCTTACTAGCTAAATACAATTTAAGCGCCTTCTTGAATTTGATATATATATATTAATTTGTTTAAGTTATGGCGGAAGATTATTATATATTTTTATGCAATTGTAGCCTGGGCCTCTCTCGTATTGTGCAGTATTATGTTCAACTACTGAAAGACTATTTCGATGTCGCGTATTATATTTATGAAATGATGATTTTTTTTTTCAAAATATATAGTATGTTTTTTACAAATAGACTGCACCTCATTATATAAATGGATGGAAAAGTTAAAATATTTGACTTTAAAAATAACGATCTGCATGACTCTCTCGGCGATACATTATGAATTAATCGTACTACCCGTTTCTGTAAGACGAAAATCCTACTACGCAAAGCAGATTTTCCCCAGATGATTACATTGTAAGAGAGAGCGGAATATGCTAGAGCGTAGTAGACTTCAACCAAATTCGGTAAAGCTAATACATTTTTTAAATTTAGTATTGCATAATAGGCCTTGTTTAATTTTTGCAAACAAAATCAATATGATATTTCCATGACAGCTGGGGATTTAAGAGAATGCCTAAAAATTTAGTTGCATTTGTAAAATTCAATTGTTGTATATGTGTTGGAATTTTCATTTTGAAACAACATACACTTTCTGTCTTACTATGGTTTAAAATGGGACTATTTTTATCACATCACCACTTGACTTCATCTTTTGTCTTGCTAATTAAGCTATAGAGGAGAATTGGACTACTTGCCGATAATACAACCGACGTATCATCCGAAAAATTGATTAATTTCCCACAGCTAATATATTGTTTCATGTCGTTCACATTCAATGAGAAGATCAATGGTCCTAAGATGGAGCCCTGAGCTACCCCTGTTTTTATACTGAATTCTTAAAATTATTACATTTAACATAAAAACGTCTATCACTTAAAAATGTAATTAGAAAATCTAAAATGTTAGCACGAATTCCAAATTTGTATAATTTATACCTAACAAATTTTATGTCCACTGTATCAAACGCACGGGATAGATCGAACAGGAGCACGGCTATGCACTGTTTTGAATCTAGTTCTTTACTGATGAACTCCATCATATGATATGACGCTGTCTCCGTTGAAAGGGATTGTCTAAACCCATACTGTGCTGTTGACATCAACTCATATTTATTTAGGTAACACCATAAGCGATCATTCACAATACTTTCGATAATTTTCGATATCATACTTAGCAATGATACTGGCCTATAATTATTCATCGACGACTTATTTTCTTTTTTATGTACGGGAATTACTACCGCAGTTTTCAGAATCTTGGGAAATACTCCATTATTAATAGCTTCATTAATAAGATATTTTAATGGCTCCAACAATTCATTACTCATAAACTTCACAAATGAAATTGAAATTCCATCTTGTCCTGTACTTCTTGTGTTTTTTAATTGCTAACTGAACTTCATTTCTATCCACTGGTAGAAATACCAATGTTTGTGGAAAGTCTACACATGCAGTACAACTAGTAGATTTGTCGTTACCAAAATGTTCTGATAAACTATCAGCTACAATTTTTGAAAAGTACATCGCAAAAGAATTTGAGATCTCATCAGATTTCGTTATTATATTGTTATTATGTGTAATAAATTTCTCAATTATATTATGTGATTGTTTGCCCAAGCGTCTACTTACCAACTACCAAACTTTGGCTTGTTTATTTGGAGCATTTTCAATTATTTTTTTATAATAAGTAATCTGTGTTTCGAATATAGTATTTTTGTATTCAGTTCTTTTATTAATGTACCGTAAGTTAGTAGTATTACATTTAAAGTTTTTCTTTAACCAAAATAAATCATTCAATTTAGCTCTCATTTTCCTAATATTATCTGTTATCCAGGGTAAATCATTTTTATTTATATATTTATTTCTATTGTGTTAATTAGTTGCATTAGTAAATTAATGAATGTCTCGAAGGCTTCATCAATATTTCCAGAAAGATATATGAATTTCCAATTCATCTGCTGCAATGTTCTTTGGATATTAACCATTCCTTGTGTAGATAAGACAGGTGTTGGTTTTTGAATTGATTTATGTATTAATGGATCATCAGAAATATTGAAAATTAAGGTTTGTGCTCGGTGATCCGATATATGTGGTTCAATAATCGTACACTTCCAAAGTTCTTGTGGAAGATTTCAGACCATATAGTCAATAGCTGAAACTGTAGTATAATTATGTCTATTCGTGTAAACCCTAGTAGGGTCAGAGCAAGTTAATATCAAGTTGTATGATTTAACAAGATCAAAAAGGTATTTCTTGTTTCTAGTCTCCTTTAGTGAATTTACATTTAAATCGCCACATAAAATCAAATTATCACAGATTCTATAAGCAGATTGTAATATATTTCCAACATTTTCCATAAAAATATTGAAATCTTCCGATGGTAGTCTATAAATCGTTATCAATCCAATTTGTTTTTTGTTGACTGAAAACAGTATTCCACTACATTCAACATACTTTTCAACGTAATGATTTTTAATCCAAATCAAAGGCTCAGTTATAAATCTATCATTGCTATATATCAAAACTCCTCCACGAGAGAAAGACGACCTGCAGAATTTTGCGACAACACTGTAGTTATTTATCGTCATTAAGTCTATATTATCCGCGCAGCACCAATGTTCGGAAACACATAATAATGAGGGGTTTCCCACTTTGTTGAATATATTTAAGTCTGTTAATTTATTATATAGTCCTTGTACATTAATATGTATTATTTTTACAAATTTTTGTTTATCTTTTATTATTCCGCAGTTTTCATTCTTTGACGCTCCGCGAAAAAAGAATATTTTTCTATTTCGAAATTAATAAGCCAAAGATCAGCATCTTGAATTTGTTCGTCATATTTATAATCTACGCCAATTTTAAACGCTTTTTCATTTTGTTTTTGAATTTTTGTTTCTGAAACTTCCAGTGCTCCGGAAGTAATAATATTTGTTCTTATATATTCCGTAACATCATCCACTGTAGTATTAACATTTGCTCTTCCCAAGAAGTACCAGGACAATCGTGGTATAGCTGTTAATGTTTGTTCCTTGTCCTGGCGTTTCCCAATTATTGGTTGTTTATTGTGATTACGTCTCTTATATATTTTTTGAGTTGTCCGATTTAAATGTCCATTCTCTGGTTGATCCGTAATTACATTATTTATTGCTTGTTCTAGCTGTATTGTTGTAGTTTTATTTGTTTTTTTTATCGGCATATATTTCCGCAGTTTTATCGGAGCATATGTTTTTATTCGTATTGGGATCTGAGTTGTTTACATTTTTTTCTAGTTTTTGAGTTTGACGACCTTTATTCGCCTTTTTAATTATTTTTCATTCAGATGATGCAGCTTGCTCCATCTCTGTATTATTTTGTGATCTCTTATTAACTTTTTCTGTAATTAAGGTTGGATTCTGGGGTATAAACATATTCTGTTTTTGTTCCATCAATTCTAACCTATTTAAGTAGTATTTATTATTTGCTATTAGAGCTTCATTGTTTATTTTCAGATTGTTATTTGTTTCCTTTAATTGAGTAACCAATTGTGTTAAAGTTTTGAATTGTTCTTGTAGTGAAATAATTAGATAGTTGTTACCCTCTTCTAAATTGTTTGTACAAATGTGATTTGCCTGTATATCCCTTTTCCCCTTCAAGAAACATCCTGGGTACAACACTTAACACTATCTCTCACTATCACTCTTTTACAGTGTTTATTATTACAGTAGTTCTTATTTTCACTTTCTTTTTCACAGAGCTCTTCACACTCAGCCATTTTGCCTTTCAAGCGGATTGTTTTTCTTTACTGATCTAAAGCGTAGTCCCTTTATATATTTCCCTTATGATTTTATACACATGACTTTGACTTATTTCTTTAATTTTATGATTTACTTAACACGAATTTACCATTTTTCTTATTCCTTAGGCCCCAAAATGACACATTAATTACAATGAAATATCATGCACTAATTAATCGGTTTTATCTGAGATAGAATTTTCTATTCACTTATACAAAATTCCAACTTACTTACAAGATTTCAGATTTGAACACCGTGATTGACTGATGTTGTTTGACCCATTTTTACATTTTTATTATTTTTTTATTAGTTACTCGCGACCACGACCAATTCCCGACGTTTTACTATTACGTTTACTATTACATTTTTCTACGCGATCCTGTTCCCCGGAATGATTTCTTTTCTCCCAAAAAATCCCTATCACTAATCTCCACGTCCGCCTCCGTTCACGATCCCCATTCGACTCCCGATTTTCTCTCACAATTTCTCTTTTACACCGATTTTAATTCATTTGCAACTTTTTAGTCTGGTCACAAACGCTCTTTCACTCCTGCAAACTCACACCCGTTCTCACGCATCCGATTTTCGATTATTTTTCTATTCGGCATAATTTTGGGCTCAAACATGTGCGGGACTTCCCCGTCCTAAATCTCAGCATTTAAATTGTACCGCAGTAAGTTCATTTTTTGCATAATGTCGATTTTACGTAAATTTGGAGCCAAGCGCGTGCGGGGACTTTCCCGTCAGAATATGAACCAAATATATTGTATAAAAGTAAACAGTTTTAGCTTAATCGTTGATTTTACTTAAATTTGGGGTCAAGCGCGTGCGGAGTTCCCCGTCAAAATATGCACCAATTAAATTGTACAGAATACAAAGAAAGCAAAATTGTCGCAGCAAAGTTTCATTGTATATATTTTTTTCCGTTATTTAATTATTACTTTTTTATTATTTTTGACGAAAAATAAATTCTGGATACACCCCAGTTGGAACTATTACAAATGATAATCAGGAAAAGCGTTTAAAGTCTATTGAACAACAATTAGAAAAAAAGCATAAATAACAGAAAATAAAATATAATATAATCATAGTATGAGTGAAGAAGCAACATAAAAATGGAAAACTTGAAGATACTGCGACAAAAATATTTAAAAACCTAAACTCCAAAACAGAAAGAAACGACAGCATTTCCGTGTACAGAAAAAATGAGAAAAACGAGAAAATTTCTAAATACCATTAGCCCGCGATGGGAAGCAACGCCTGCAAATCCCGTGGTGAAGAAGAAGGGAAGAAAAACCGCCTAATATTTTACAGCACAAATAATAATTACATATATTATTATTGTAAAATAAAGAATACTTGAACCAAAAAAATCCCGAAACACGTGTCTGCAGATAGTCTTATATTGCATAACTTATTTTTTTTTTGTTTTGTTTTTTGCATTAATTATTTTCGATTAAAAAGAAATGCATTATATATTATGTTATTGTTATACAACAGCAAATGTCTATTATTGGGCATTTGTTGAAATACTTATGTAACATAAGTCGTATTGTTAATTAATTATTTTTATTTAAATTATTTTTAAATAAATTTAAGTAGTTCAAAAAATAATTATTCTTTGTTTAACGAATATTTTATCTTTTAAAAGTCCACAGCACTTTGTTAAATACCGTCTATATTGATTAATTTTTCATTGCATATGCTTATGGCCTATTGGGTCGTGATCGATTTGAGTTTCTTCCAAACGTTTCGCTGACAATCATCAATGGTTCAGCGATCTAAGTTTCACGAGTGATCCTCACCATGTTACTTACAGGTCATGTTGCATAATACACTATGCCATTGTTAAAACCGCTTGCTTAATAAATTATTTAAATTTTATACAAATAATGATTTAAAACAACTTTCTAATTTTATTATTTATATTGTTTTTTTTTATAGAACTGGAATGGAGATTATAGCGCAAACAGCTTTTGGAATAAATAGCAACACATTGGACGAGGACAACTCCCCGTTTTTCCAAGTAACTAAATCAATCTTTTATCCCAAGATGCATCGCGTACTTTACTACACCTTCAAATATATTTTCAAAAACTACGTCAACATTGCCCTCCTAGCATCGGATGACCACAAATGCAACCAATTCTTCTTAGATATCGTGAAAAACACAATAAAAACCCGTAAAGATGACAACGTTCGCATCAACGATCTTCTTCAGCTCTTAATAGATTTGATGGAACCGAAAGACGGGGAGGAAGGATTGAGTTTAGAAGCAGTTACTGCTCAGGTTTTCATGTTCTTTGTTGCCGGCTATGAGACAACTTCCAAAACAATTGAGATGGTTATGTATGAGCTGGGTAAAGAATTGGAATTGCAAGAAAGATTGAGGGAAGAGATTGTGGATGTATTAAATGAAGCTGATGGGAAGTTTTCATATGAGATTGTCATGAAGTGTAAATTATTGGACATGGTTGTTTTAGGTAAATTATTTTTAATATTTTGAATTAAATTCTCACTTATTCCTTGGTGAAACATTTTTATGTAATAATTAGGATGTATTTAAAATGGGACACTTGGTTGTTCGTTTCATTAATATTATTTTTAAGTTTCGACAAGTGATCATTTTCAAGGAACTAACTAAAAGTACAAACATGTCGATATAAATACAGAGAAGATTCAAAATGACATTAATGACAAGTAGCTCAAAATTTACTTTCACGTAATTATTATTGATAGAAGATAATAATACTAATTCTATAGGACTAGCTAAGCATTGCATAGAAAATAATATATTTTTTCGATAATAATCACTTCAATTGTTATAATAACAAGGGTCACGATTTAAATTTAAGGAAAAGTTTAGAAATTAATAAAGCTATTAAACAACTAAAAACGATTCTTATCAACATTGAAGAAATTTGGAGCTCCCCCATCGCGACCGCCCTTGTGACCTAATACTATTTGTATTCAATGTCATTGTCAATGTTCTTTATATTTATATCAACATGTTTGTACTGTTACGAAATCGGGTTTAATCAGACTCGGAAATAAGTAACACAATGTCTATTTATTAATTTACACTACATTTAATACATTTATTAACATCAAATTGTCACTATTTATTTATAACGAAATGTTAAGCACTCGGACGTTCGTGATAGATTGAGTGACTGCAGCGCCACTAGCGCGCGCTTATATAGAGTGCTTGTTTCTCGAACTTTACGGAACTTTCGATGACGCCGCGCGCTCTGTGGAACATTCTAGAGTGATCTTTCCAGTTTCTTTTTTCATTTTCGTTACAGTACTTTTAGTTAGTTTCTTGAAAATGACCACTCGTTGAAACCAGTAGGAACTTAAAAATAATATAAGTGAAACGAACAAACAAGTGTCGTAATTAAAATACGTCCTCATTGTTATTTTTAATAAAGTTTAATTCTAAATATGCTTAATATGCGGTAATCCGACCAAACATTTTTTGTTTGATCACAGGATTAATCGTTTCTTCTCTCAGAAATAAGTTATTCTATCAATTTGTAACAAACATTAAGCGACGCAAATAAATTTCTTGTCATAATACTTTTACAAATTTATTTTTCTTACAGAAACTTTGCGGAAACATTCACCACTGTCATTTTTAAACCGCATATGTACTAAAAATTTCAAAATACCTGGAACCGATATGGAAATTGAAAAAGGAACGCCGATTATTGTGCCAGTTTACAGCATTCATATGGACCCAGATAATTTTGAAAATCCAAAAAAGTTCGACCCGTATAGGTTTTCGAAAGATAATGAGAATAGTATTAATCCTTACACTTTTTTAGCATTTGGCGAAGGACCAAGAAATTGTATAGGTAAGAAAAATTATGACATCATGCCATTGTATTTTGTTTATACTTTGATTTAGAAGTTGTTTATTTATTTATTTAGATACAAAGGAATACAAACAGGACAAGTCCCAAAATAGTATCCTAAAAATATACTTAAATATATAGTGAATATATAACTTAAATTAAATAAAATAACAAAAAAACGCAAAACAACATAAATACAACTATTAACTAGCGTTATTAATAACATATGTAGTAATATATATGAGCCGTTTATTTTGAAAGTCACCTAAGTCCATTTATGTTTAAATTGAGATATTTAAAAGTTTGCATTTCTTTAATATTAAAAATATACGTATTGGATATTAATGTTCCATACTGCTTAAATTTATCTAAGAGAGTTAAATTTACAATTCCTATTAAAATATTACCAAAAATTAAGTGAATAATATTTGTTTTCTTACCACAAATGGATTAAAGCCACTTTCAAAATTAACACCTATATATGTTATAAAATTTGAAGGAGTTTAAGACCATTCGACATATTTTAAATTGCTTCAAATTGAAAAACAATACTCAATTTATTTTATGTATTTATACTATTCAAGAAATGTTCTAACAATATAAATTACATAAAAAATTACTGTTCATTTACATTTTGTGTATGCGGGAGGAATTTAAAGAAGTCATGGTGTTCCAGTGGTATATATCGAAGTAAGTGCATCATGTCCTTGTACTTCGATGTCGTAATTGGTCTTACATTTTTATAAAGTGGTGTCAATATAATATTTTCAAATTTTCTTGTTCCACCCCGACGTGGTAATAAATCCAGGATTTTAAACACTGCATTCTCATCCATTGATATCTTATAGAAAATTGTATATGGTTCATTTCTCAAAAAACGCATTCAGACTATTTGTAACCATTTTATTGCTTCTCCGTTAGAATTCTTCAACCTTTTAAAAACTGCGTCCTCCAATAATCTTGTTGATTTGAAATCGTCTTGTTTCATTTTATTTAGAAGAAAGTTATTACCTTTCCAGCACTTTTTGATAACATTATAATAATCTTGAGGAACAAACATTAAATTATTTTTCTTTAATGATATTTCTACGACGCCAAAATCTCTATCATTCGGTAAAAACGAATGTCCTGATATTAGGAATTTATGATCTATTATTTCTACATTATGTTCAACAGTTTGAACAAGTTTTAGCCATGTTAAAGCTACTTCAATGTTCCCATTTTGTCCTGCACACATGTCACTGTAAGCTATAATATGTTTTTGACTTCTTAAATTATGGAGATGTTTTAAGATGCATGAAGCTATTTATTGTGCAATAGTTTCATCCCAAACGTACATGTGAACATTATCATCATGAAAATTGTGAATTACCAAATTTTAGAACGTACATATTGCGTTTATAGTATGCTACTGAAGTGGTCAACTTTGGGTAAGGTAATGCTTTTTGCAAGTCGAAAGGAAATGCGAAATAATGATCTGGATTACGTAATGCTAGTTCTTGATCTTGTTTTAATGATTTCCTTGCTGATTCTGCTAGTCTTCAATGGATATCATGTTCTTTCATAAGTTTATTCTTTTCATCATAATCATCCGATGCTTTAATTTCAATGTTTAATAGGTCGCATTTTTGGCGTGTATCTTTGCGGGGTTGGTGGAAATGCAAATTAAAATCCTTTTTAAATATCTTTCTGTAAGTCCACTCTTTAACTGCTTTTCTATTATTTTCCTTGCAATAAAGCTCGTAGAAATTAAACATTTTTTTAGAGTTAGATCAGGATGTAAATATTTTCTATTAGGGTTATGTGATCTAGTATAATGGGATTCAGATTTGGAAAAACTTTTAATATAGTTTTGAACATCCTTTTTCTCTTCGTTAGAAATTCTTCTCGATGATCCAGCCGTATGTCCACATAAATCATTCCCTACATTTGCCGAGGTTAATACACGTTTTAATCGTCCTTCAGATATATTGAAGGTATCCAAAAAGAATTTTATACAGACGGAAACTTTCCCGTTTTTTAGAATTTAAAAAATACCTAAAACTATAATTTCTTGGCGAACTTTTTTTTTGGACGTCTTCGTTTCACAGCATAACGTTCGGTAGCTTCGTATAGCAATACATTTTGCTTATTAAAATCTCCCAAATTCCAAAACTTCTCAAAAGTATTCTTTCTTTCTGTTTCTTCATAATTGTTTGTACAAACTCTTCGACAAAGGTAATTTTTGTTTTGAAACACTTTTGCAGGTATAATGTTTCCAGTTTGAGTATAATATTTTTTCCCGGTATTTCGTTTAATTTTTCGCAATTTTTGAATGTAGGTGTCACCATTCTTTTCTCTAAATCTTGCTCTAGAGGTATTGTCGTGAAAAGCCTCACCTGCATCTTCATCTTCAAATGATAAATATTGTTCTAAAATTCTCCTTCTCTTGCATTTCTGGTTAAAATCAATATTTTCCAACTCGTCTTCACTCTCTGAATTAAATAGTCTTGTACCCAAAGGTGTAATAATTTCTATAAATTTAATATTTTATCTTAAAATTCAATTGTAAGTGTATATTAAGTGAATATTTTCACTGCAATAATTAAACATAATTAATACTGATTAATGATTAAATAAAATTACCTTCATCATTGCCTTCGTAAATTTGAAGATCCGCACTTTTGGAGATCATTACTAATTAAGTGGACTTAGGTTACTTTCAAAATAATGTTATTTAGGTAATTTCAAATTAAATCACTTGTTTGGTTTCATATTAATATATTCAGTTTCCTGACACGTGTTTCGGTCAATGACGACCATTCTCAAAGGAATTACAAAAATAACTAATTAAAAAGAAGGTGTTACAATGTATATATACTATGAGGTTAATTGTGGGAAAGACCAGAGATTAAGAGATTCGAACTTGTTAATAGTTCGTTCTGGTTGTTTAGGAGATTATCACCATTCCTAATGGCTCTCAGGAAACTGAATATATTAATATGAAACCAAACAAGTGTTTTAATTTGAAATTACCTAATATTACAATTTCGTTTCATCAAGAGTGCAGTGAACAAAGTATTTACCGTATTAAAAACGCGAGTGACGCGAAATTAGCTGCAATGTACAAAAAGACAAAGTTAAAGAAGAATAAGTGTTCCAATCACATCTGGTTTAATACACAGATAGCACATATGGAGTTGTCCAAACGTCTGGACAATATATCATTGGATATCTGTCTTGCAGAAGCTAACGAGACCGTCAACTACAAAATTCACGAGCATTACATCAACCAGCTCAAGAAACTAAATAAACTAAAACAAAGGCAAACATCAGACGTACACCAAGGAGCAAGAGTAGAAAAAACATCATATTCGGCACATAGTTTCTATCCACGAGTTAAGAACCTATCTAACACCAACTTCAACAACAGCGAAATAGAACTCCTGAACAAGGGACTGAAATATTCTCCAGCCCCAAAGAATCCGAAAGAAAACCTGGAAACTTTAGCGCTTGAAACTGAACTAACGCTCAACCGGATAAATATAAAATCAGATCTGGATAAAATCCTATTCACTAAAATCATCACGAAAGGAGTTGAAAAATCTGCTAAATATTCCAATAATATCCATCGAGAAACAAACACCGTAAAAGGAATAAAAACGAAATGGAAGAATAACAACCTAATTATTTGCAAAGCAGACAAGGGTAATACCATTACGATTCTGGAAAAGGAAACATATATTGAAAAAGTGAACACCTTCATCGATGAAAATAACTTTCAGAGCATCAAAAAAGACCCGACGGTGAAGTTCCAGAAGCAGATTGTTGATGTAATAAAAAACAGCAAATTTCATTATCCCAGATAATGAAATCTACAAATGTAGAATCATGAATCCGAAGGCACCCACACTATACGGCCTGCCCAAAGTGCACAAACCAAACATCCCAATAAGACCAATCGTCTCCTACATCAATGCTCCCTCATATAAAATCCTTAAAAAAATTAATAATTCAATTTCCTGCCACAGACACAATCATCCCATCGACATCACTACAATCAGAACGAATCAAATCCTCCGCATTAAATTCGTACATTTATCGACTGATCAATATCCCACTCAGCGAAGATAATTTCAACCGAGAACTGCAAACAATCTACCAAATAGCCACGAACAACAGATACAAGAAAAATAAGATAGACAGGATCCTGAAACGAAAAAGAAGGAAAGCAGTACAAAAACTCCTGTTCAGTGGAGAAGAAGCCAAAGAAGACAGCAAGTTCGCAGCCATTCCATATATCCCATACGTGAGCCAGAAGATTGCAAAAGAGATAACCAAACACAACGTCCAAGTAATAGAAGTCAACAGGGAAAATTTAAAGAAGCATTTAGTCAATAATAAAATAGAAACAATAGACCCACTAGAAAAATCCGGTATTTATCAAATAGAATGTGAGAACTGCGACGGAAAATATATAGGACAGACAGGAAGAAATTTTAAAATCAGGTACAACGAACACAAGAGGGCAATAGAAAAACAAACCACGGGAACAGGATTATCCGAGCATTGCGTCACAGCGGGACATCAATTAGCTGACGTCAAACCAATCCGATTTGCTGAAAAAGGCCGAAAATTAAATCTCCTTGAAGGTCTGGAGATTAAGAGAGCAATTAGGAATGGTGATAATCTCCTAAACAACCAGAACGAACTATTAACAAGTTCGAATCTCTTAATCTCTGGTCTTTCCCACAATTAACCCCATAGTATATATACATTGTAACACCTTCTGTTTAATTAGTTATTTTTGTAATTCCTTTGAAAATGGTCGTCATTGACCGAAACACGTGTCAGGAAACTGAATATATTAATATGAAACCAAACAAGTGTTTTAATTTGAAATTACCTAATATTACAATTTCGTTTCATCAAGAGTGCAGTGAACCAAGTATTTAACGTATAATGTTTTTTTAATAAATAATTGTATGTGTTAATAATTATCATATACTTTAAATATTCTTAATGGCAAATTGTTATTTATGACAGATAACGTCAAATAATAACCGTTTCTACCGTCATCAGGAAAAAAATCAAAAATGGATTTAGGCCACTTTCAAATTGAACAACCCACACATAAACACAAGTTTCAAATTCTGTATTGTACCGAGTGTCCAAATAAAAAAGGTCACCGGCTGTATCTAAGGAACTATGAGTCCTAGAGCTATCAAATAAAAAAATGTTAATTACAGCGAGAAAATGCTATTTGCATTCTTATGTACTATTCGAGTACGATGCACTTACCACCTGGGAGGAAGTAAGCCTATTTCAAGGGTTTTCAGCACACTTCCCGAAAGGAAAAATGATCGGAAAACTGTTAGGATTGGCAGACGAGACCGAACTTTTCGACTAACAACAGTTATGAAAGAAGTACAACAAGCCACATGGCTGCGGTGTTAAGGCAACAATAACCCACATTTCTGTTGCTTGTGTAACAACAACAAACAAAAAATAAGAAAATGCTGGAAATAATTTTCAAGGTTGTAACTCTTCTGGTAGGGGATGCAATGAACAGTTAAAACATAATACTGCAATTATATTAAAATAGTTTTAATAAAGGCATCCCAAAACATCATTTTTTTTTAAATCATGATAAGTTCATGAAACAAAAATGTTATAGACTTTTTTTTGTCTTACTCTTGAAATAAATGGTGGGGAAATGTTTGAATTTATAATGATAACAATTCAAATAACTCTTTCGTTTTTTAACCGATCTTAATGATTTCATGTTATACGAAATAAATTATCATACTGATTTAAAACATTGACAACATTCACAAAAATAAATAATTCAATCGGCGCTAGGTGGCGCCTAGTTAAGAAGGTTTGTTCGTTACATGAACTGGTGCAGCACTTTTTATACTTTCTGCACTGAAACCGTTCGTTACATGCACTAAGTTGAACTGAACTGTGTTCGTTTGTGTCAGTTCTCTTGCACCGAACTTGCACTTTTTGCCCCTGGTCCGGAGTAGGTGTAATTAGTGCAGCTTAGAAAAAGTAGCGGGAAGGACATATGTCGACAGTACAATTTTACTGTCGACATACTGTCGACATATGTCCTTCCCGCTTTAATTTAATGGATTTAATTATCTATTTCAAATATTATTTTGACTATTAGTGAGTTATTTATTATTTCTTGCTATTATTATTTGTTTTATTATTTTAGGGGCCGTTCAAATATTATGTAAGACCTACATGTAAGAATGAAAAAAAAATTGTGCGACGGCTTCTTATTTGAGAGGAATATACTGATAGAAATATATATTTTTTTATAAAACATACTTTATTAAACATTTTAAAATAATTTATTCAATTTCATCAAATATACTACGGCAGACGATTCACTATCTAAACAAGGCTGTGTTTCAGGTTGTTCATCTGCATATTCTTCATTGTCATCCATAATAATATTGTAAAATATAAAAAAAATGTAAAGCCAAATCGAAATCCATTTTATTATAAAGACTTATTATTATTATTATTATTATTATTTTGGTTGAGGTTATGTAACTGTTGTCTTGTCACTCAACATGCACTAAACTGCACCCAAAACGTTCATTACGGTCAACCCCAGTTCATAAAAACTGGCATGTACTAGCCTGCACAGGTGACGTCACAACCTGCATTCAGTTCAAGTTAGTGCGGAACAAACGAACAAACCTTTAGAAACTTATATATTTTTCTTAGTATTAATAGAAAGAGGATTTAAAAATATAAAAAAATAGTGAAAACCACAAGCCAATGCCTTAATTCTATCCTAAATTATAAATAAAAGAATATTTCAAATTAATAATTGCAAATGTCATTTTAAAAATTAAGTTAATCAAATTTATACATTCGCGAGCGAGACCAGGTAGCATTAACACATACTAGGGAGTTTCGAATTACGCGAAAAGAAAAGTGAAGCCACCCATAAGTAGTGGCGGATTAGAGGCCTAATGCGCAACCCGATTTTGATTTTTCAAATAAGAAATGTAACACAAAAAAAAACTTTAAATTTATTAACAAAAAACAGCAAGCAAAAAAACCTATTATAAATAATATTATAACATATAATAATAAAAAATCTAATACATTGTTAAACGTTAACACAAACAACGTAAAAGTATAAAATAAAAATTGAATTCACAAAAAATAAATGTTTTGATATTTTAACTATATTTCACTTTTTTATATTGGCACTTTTCTAGCCTTTTTGTTACGCAAATTTATTAATTATATCATCATAATTAATTGATGAACAATATCACGTTCTATGAACATAATTGATAAGTTGCTTTATTAAATTGGCCAAGATTATTACGTAGGCAATTTTTTACCTTTTTCAATAGAGAAAATGAGCGTACACCACTAGCATTACATATTGGAATTGTTAAGAATATTTTTAAAATAGTTTCCACATTAGGAAAGGTGAACTCCAGACCGTTCATTAATATTTTATGCATATCTATGGGATTGGATACATGTTCTTCTTTAAGAAATGCAAGAAAATGAAGAACTTCATCTTTAAAGTAATCGATGTCGATATCATTTTCATAATTATTGTATAGTCGAGTTATACATTGTGTTGTATCGCTCTCGTTTATTCTAAAATTAAAAAATACTTCGAAATCACTAAAAACATTATTATAAATCGAACTTCTTGTAAAAATTTCAGAAATAATATTATCACATATGGTATTATATATGTTTATTTTAAACGCATCTATTCCAGTGAAGATGGTGTCATCTTCACGAGTTTCGTCAAATTGCAATGTTCTCTGACTTTTATCTAATTTCCTTGTAATTGGTGTTATCCGTTAGCAACCCTGCCTCTAATTCAATAGTTTTGAATTTATTTCTAATGTCCTCAACAAACTTATAAAGTGATTTAAGAAGCGTTGCTCCTTGTAGCAAATTACACTCGTATAATTGATGTACTGCAACAATGCAATGCTTTATCGGAAAAACTGCTTGTAAGCAGGTTCCACCGACGAGTTGATGAAGCAAAAAATACATAAACATTTTGAATGAAATAGAAATAATTTTGACTTATCCGCAGCACAGTTTTTTAGGTAGCCTTTGCATTGTGTTCTCTAATTCTACAAGATGCAAAGGCTACCTAAAAAATTGTGCTCCGTTGTATTTGCAAGATATGTTTGCAGCGTTATTATAAGTTTGACCTCTACAACTTTGTATGTCTATGTCTAAGCTTTTTAAAAATGTTAATATTACATTAATAAGATATTTTGTTGATGAATTTGAGGAAAGCCAAGAAACCTTTCATTTACCTCTCTTTTTTTTATTTAAAAATCTCTCTTACTTTACTTTTATTTGCCATGTAATTTGAATTTAGTTTTGTTTTTGTTTTCTTGTCAATATTTTATGTATTGTTGATTATTGTGTATATTATTTTTTTAAATTTAAATAAATAAATAAAATTAAAATCCCCTCTACGTATTTCTTCTATCTTCGGTGACCTTTTTTTTGGTTCCTCTTGGACCTTCCTACAATTGCCATTCATATATACCACCGCAATATCAATCTCCCCTTCACCATTTCGTATCTCAATCCAGGCCACATCCACCTCCTGTACAAATTCAATTCTCCTGTCTTCAAGGTCCATTTGACAATAGTAGGTCAAATTTCGCTTTCGCCTCTTGACGAGACCCTCGTTGACTCTTTTATATGCTATTTATATGAAATTTTCTCGTTACAAATATCATACTTTCCTCCACTCTTTATTTCAACAGTAAGACAATCTATAGTCTGCTTTTTTAATTATTACAACCAGGGAAGTATAGAGCAAATTTGACGTTGTTCAGTCATTGGTTGAAATTGCGGGAAAACTCTCACCGGATACATTCTATTCTCCGTATTTCTTTTGTCTAGTGTCTCTGCTATTTTGGTCGTTAGCATAAGCGTAGCATTATTAAGTTTAATATTGGAATACTATATTTAAATAACATAATTGATAATAAATTAAACTGTATCAGTTAATTGTAATGTTAAATCCCTAGAAAATATGAATTTAAATAATATTGCTGTGTGTGCAGCCATGAAATGTGACATGCGTCAGAAGGCCAGCTGGGCCATCGTCCTCCATTACAGTTTCTTTCTGTGTCATTGTTTCATTAATTTTATAATTATACAATGATGAGGATCCATCGAGTAAAGTTATTAGAAATCCGGATGGAAAAATTATTGTAATTTATTCTATTCTTTTCCCGCGCGGTATGTTAAATTCCACAAGATTTAAATTTCGCGCCAATATTTGTCACTGGATTCACTTATTTTAATGGTGTAAATCAGTGGTTATTGCAACCTTAAGAAAAAAAAAAAAAAAAAATAGAGTATAGTTTATAATATTTGTGTTTCATGAACTCATCATGTTTTCAAAAATTATCATTTTAGAATGCCTTTATTAGAACTTTTTTGAGATAATCCAGGTATTATTTTTCGACTGTTCATTACGGAAGAGTTACGAACTTGAAACTTATTTTCAGAATTTTATTCTGACTAAATGCATTAATATTTTTTTATTTGAAAGCTCTAGGACTCTACTTTCTGAGATATAGTCGTTTATCTTTCTTATTTGGACACCCGTTACATTCTCTCTATTTTTGATTGTTTTGTTTCTTGTTTTATTATTTTTTTCATGATTAATAACTTGTATAATTGAATTCTGTTTCTTATTTATTTCGTTTAAATTTTCATCCTATGATTTTACTACAAACATTATAATAATTTAAATAAATTAAATAAAAAGAATTTGAAAATAATTAATAAATTATTTCTTCTTTAGCTACTGTGACAATTTGACTTATATAACGTAAGTTATGTCTATTATTAGACATTTGTTACAGTACTTATGTAATATAAATCAAATTATCACAGTAAAATTGAATATTTTCAAATTAAAAATTGTTGCATCATGCAATATTTTCTTGATATGCAACAGCAAATTTCCATTATTGGGCATTTGTTTAAAGTACTTGTGTAACTTAAGTCAGAATGTTACAGTAGCTAAAGAAGAAATAATTTATTAATTTCTTTTTATTTAATTTATTTAAATAACTGTGATCAAGTGAATAAATCCCCCTTTTCTATTTTTATAATAATTGTATCGTAAATATTTTCAAAACATACATTTTGTTAAAAAATATTACTGAAATTATTATAAAATTCAGGAGGTCTAGTCTAATTCATCTAAGAAATAGTATTAATTTTCAAATCTCATTTTGACGCAAACCTGTATTACTGTATTAATTATTCTTTATTTTTGTAGGTAGTCGACTTGGATTGTATCAAGCAAAATTATCAATAATGAAATTAATTAAAAACTTCAAAGTTGTAATAAGTCCAAAGACCGAAGAGCCACTTACGTTCAATAAAATTACTGATAGCATAGTGTTGAAATATAAGGAAAAGTTATATTTTAATTTTGAATTGATTTGATTCATTGTAATAATTACATTATTAAAATTTAATCTATTTTCCAGAAAATACTTTGTAGTTATTAAATAATAGTACAATTGATTGTAACACTAATTACATCAATTATTTTGTAGATGATAATGTAGTAATTTTAATAAACGTCAAGAAATAATGTTAACATAATCATCTTGTTCATTTAATGATTATTAATTAATTAAGCAAACATACTTTATTTCTCAAAATTGAATAGTTGTAAATATCGTACTATAAAAATTAAAAAATCAATATATCCACTAATGTAAATATTGTACTATTTATTAATAACATTGCAACGAGTGCTGAATTAATAAAATAATTTAAAGTGAAATGTCATTTATTTATTTATTTATTCATTTACGAAAAACTCCGTTATATAAAGCAGATAACATGTATGTACAATGCAAGATTAAAAATAAATATACAACTATTGCATATAATGTAAAATATAATACAACAGTAAGTGATATAAAGCGGCAATAAATGTACACATAACCGTCCAAATTCAAATGGTGAACCAAACTATATTTAAAATTACAATGAAATTAAACAAGGAAAATTTCTGGCAATTATCAATCCCTTTTTCCCAACTGCAAAAATATTACTTACACTGTAAGTTTTACAAACATCTATTGAAAAAACTACTGCCCGTACAGTACGGTAACCATTTAATCATTTTCAAACAATAGTAAATACAATACAAAAATTGTGTCAAAATCTGTGGCATCAAGAAAGACCCATGAAGCAGCAAAGAAAATCTGGCTCCTACAGGATGCGAAGTTCTGGTTTAAAAGTTTAATATTCATCAAACCGAACTTGCAAACATCCTCCATGCCGTTGAATTCGATTTATTCGATGATTATATCCGCAGCCGTATCAGCCAAATTACATAAAAACAACCGCAGCCAGAAGAAGAAACTGTAATCACTACGAGACAAGCAACATCCAGGTCCACAGAACGCTAACCAAGTGTTAAGTAGAACAACTTTTTATAATATAGTGATCAACCAAACATACATAGAATTTTAATATAAAGAAACATCACTATTAATACAGAGATAGCCTCTAAAAACACAGAAATTTCAAAAATTATTAAACAAACTAAAACCCTCTCTGATTCAGACATAATAATATTAAAATTAATTAATAAAAAAAGTCGAAAACAATAATTTAACAGTAACAAAGGCCGACAAAAGCAACTACATAGTTATTCTAAAAAACGAAAAATACTATAAAATAAAATGGTGATGTGTCCATGAGGACACTTTCCCCGGTGATTTCGGTCAAATGGGTTTTTGAATGAACATTTAATAATAAAGAACAATTTATTATTAACTGAAATGTTCAGCCACCATTCACCTAGCGTAACTAACTAGTGATTTTTCGGATCTCATCAGACTAGTGTGTTCTATATATATTTTGGAACTTACGCTTTAGTAGCCGCATCAGCAGTGATTTTTATCACCCTTGCCTCTCGAGTATTTCTTAGCGAACGTAGGTTCGCTTCCTCAACTCGAATAGATTCCTCTTTCTTGGCAAATGTGTGTGCGTTTGGTCCCAACTTTAATCCCCATAGCATCAAAAACGGATAACAATCCTCGTGCATCTTCGTTAAAAGTGCAGGTAGCAATGTTGGCGGCTATGCTGACGGCAGTAAAGCTCCCAGGTAACGTTTTCGGCATAATCCTCCAAACGATTTGGTTGAAACTTTCGTTGCTATTTTGTGTGAATCCTCCAATGTATCTCTGTAACAATTCTTCGCTTGTAAGACTTTCATAAATTGGTTTTATTGCATCTACGACTTCCTTTGGCAAGGCAGTGTAAACGTGTTTAAAAGACTTTAACTTCTTCTCTGCCGCTGCTTGTTGATATTTAAACCACGAGTCAGCATCTGGTAGACAGTTGTGATGCTGCGGGTTCTTGTCGGTAGAACTCTTGTGGTAGAAAGTAGCCCAAATAGCATTCTGCATTTTTTCAACCTAATCACAGTTGTCACGAATAGCCTTGCCAAAATACACAGACAATTGGTCAATCAATTTATCAGTCAGTTTTCCTTTACCACCGAGTTTACCATGCTTTTTATTTACACGCGTACCGATCCGGTTCTAAATATGACCAACACATTCTTTTTTTGTGACCTCAATTTCTCCATAAGGCTCAGCTTTAACAATGCCAGTGTAAGTCTTTGAATCCCCGTCCCCGACATAATATAAAAATCTCACTCCAAGAATTTCCTACGAACGACGAAACATTTCGATTACAGCATCGACCTCCATCTTTTCCGCACATCCATCGTGATTTACCGAACAAGTTTCCTTGTGTTTTTCATACCATAGTTTATAGTCATTAGTATTTTTTAAATCTTTCCAAGATTCACAAGCCCTGCAGTAAGAACTTTTTACAAGTATATCAATAACTTTGCCCGTAAAATGTCCTATCAGCGATGTGACGCCAAACAGAGACGAAAATCCACGTTTGTACCACGTTCCATCACCAGGCACAATCAAATCAGTATTTTTACTTTCACTGACAGTAGAATTCAAGTCAATCTCTTCAAAGCAAGCCTTCTTCATGAAATATTGTGCCATATTTTTACTCGCTTCACATATATTTTCCAGTATATTATTGTACGTACGTTTATATAAAAATGGCGGAAAGTCCATCAAGCCGCAAAATTTCATTGCACCTTGGTAACCAACGCCTATGACACGCATCGCTAAAATACACCTTCGATTTACTTCATAAGAGTGTTTGATAAAATCGCACGATGATATGTACTCAGAAGTACATTTGTCACACACAACCGAAATTTCAAAACCAAGTCCACGTTCGTTTACGATGCCAAAAGATATTTTACTGTTGCACTTTGCACATTTGACAAGACTGACAATCGCTTTTTGGATTGAAAGACTGCTTTCTTTTCCGGTTTCGTGACTTATACACTCTTACATTTTCTTTTACTTCTCTAATTACTTTTTTATGCATTTTGCACTAAATAAATTATAACGACTTCGAATATACACGTGTGCAAAGCTCGACACTTCATCAACGAGCAGCTGTGCGCTCGATTCAGGGTCCTGTACAGGGATTCTAATTGCTATAGAGTGCTACTATCGTCTAGACGACTCCATTTTGTCTTCTAAATCTGCCTGTCACGATAAGTCATGTCTTGATCGCGTGAACTAGATTCAGGACCCTGATTCCAGTTCACTCGATCAAGACAAGCGAATATCGATCATGTGCTAGAATGCAATTAGAACATAAAATGGCGTTGTCGATACGATAGTCTCACTCTATAGCAACTAGAATACATATGCAGGTAGTCGACCGCACAGCTGACGCTACCGGCCAACTTTTACACATTATAGATAAAATATGCAATCAGCAATCACGCCCCTCGGACAATAATTCTGCAATCCACTCCATCAGAACTCCAATTGAAGAATCCAACCTCCTTCGGACTTCACGACGATAACACCGCCTCGAGTCTTTCCTATCGAAGTCTCCCTTCTCGCCGAATGAAATAATGTTTCATCAAAATAACGAAACCAATCGTTCTATATCGTCCCCTGATATTGTAGGATAAACCCAATTCCGTAAAACGTAAGAAGAAAAAACGACTATTAAGTAAAACCAAGAACTTGAAATATCTAATTTTAGAAACTGACACAAGAACTATCACGTTTGCAATCAAATTACGCACTTTGGGCACTCGTGAAAATTACTAAAAGATTTCTAACTAACATACCTGAGATGTAAGGCGGTTCTTAAATAATAAAGAGCAGATTGATGTACTCTTTTTTTTTTCACGTGGTGTAGCCAAAATCCGACTCCCTAGCTGACAAATGAATTTATTCCAACCCTGAACAAACTTTACTTCATATTAAATTTTCTAGTCACAATCTACTTACACCACTTTCTATCTTTGCACAAAATGACCAAGAGTAGAAAAACTACCACCGTCTTAGTACGTAAAGAAATCACCGAGTCTACGCTGAGCACATTGAAAAATTATACGATTTTTTCATTGCTATGCATGAATGATAAGTTGCACATATAATTAAAATAGTTTCTAGCGCGAAAATTTAACCGTTATTATCATTTTTTACATTGTTGTTCACTAATATCTTTCCTAAATTCACTGAGTTTGTCAGAATAATATTCGTATTTTTTCCTTTAATAGTTTTTTTTTTTTTAATTTTGTTAGAGAGTCCATTTATATAAATTCTAATTTATTCCAATTGCATTTTTCGTAGGTAGTCATGCCATAAAAATATTTTAATAATTATTTTCGTTTTTTATTTTGTATTGTAAATTATTGTTACATTTACTTATTGTCAAATCTAGGAAGTTGAGGCTATTATCTTTTTCAACTTCCACTATAAACTGAATGTAACTATTTATTGAACTCAAAATAACATTAATTTACTGTTTTAATTCACTCTTTTTGCTGTCACAATGCTTTGAATATGATTATTTATAATTGTACTTAATTCTTTTTTTTTTTTGATAGATGTGAACAGACTCTTTACATCAAACGAAATTATTTTTAATTCCGGGGTATTGTTATATTTTCTAGTTTACGTACCAAATCTATTATATTTTTAATGGAATGTCTGGGATTGAAATTTATAAATTTTGGAATTAAATTGTTTAATTGTTTGCATAATTTATATGTCGGTGCATTTATATATGAGGCAACAGGCCTCGTAGGAATACTATTTTTATGATTTTTTGGTAATCCATAAAGGGTAGGTGGTTTAGGATTCATGACCGTAATTTTGTTAATATTCTCGTTTGGTATAATATCAGAGCACTGTTTCAACCGTATTATATAAATAACTGTAAACATCTTGTACATTCATTCTTGATAATGGCAAAGTGCCGAAACTAGTAAAATTTTTGCGTGTAAAACAAACCAAGTGAAACTTGTTCAACAATTCCTAATATTACTAAAATGTTTTACCAAGTGATTAATGAGACTCGGTAAAACATTTTAGTAATATTAGGAACTGTTGAGCAAGTTTCACTTGGTTTGTTTTACACGCAAAAATTTTACTAGTATATAGATAAATCTCATGATTAATTTTCATTTCGTTTAAACATGATATAATTCAAAGTTTTCAATTTAAGTGATTAATGAGACACAAATTGAAAACTTTCAATTATAACATCTTTAAACGAAATGAAAATTTATCATGAGATTTATCTTATATTTTATAACTATCAGGCCCATTAGCTCAGTTGGTTAGAGCGTCGTGCTAATAACGCGAAGGTCGCGGGTTCGATCCCCCCATGGGCCAGAAGTTTATATTTTATCAATCACTATATAATCTATGCTATTGGTAATGAAGAGTTGTTTAAAAGTTAACCAATATCAAGAAATATTAACTCTACACTGCCTTGTTTAATAAGTTCATTGGTGCAAAGTAATCTTTAGTTCAACATTTTTGTGGTTAGAATCGCGCGTGCAAAACATCTAAGGTCTCCTTAAATTTATACGGCGAAATAATAAGCTATTATAGATGACATAAAATTAGTCACTGACATTCGCCTTGATTTTAACCCAAATAAGTAGAGCTTAATTAAGGGTAGATTTAATTTGAGTAGTGCAATGCAAGTTCCTTAACTTTGCAAACAGATACAAGACATAAATTAATAATCCTAAAATAATCTTCAGATAGAGTGGTGTAATGTTGATGATTTTGAAAAAGAGCAATATTTTAAATGTTTCTTCGCAATGTCTCGCCATGACGTTTAAATCAAATGTGTGTCTACCAAATTTATATTTTTTAAATTGGTTCATTAGGAGTTATAAGCAATAAAATATACCTGAACATTCTCATACCACATTGCATTTATGAAGATTTGTCACCTTTTTAATTGCATATTGTTTTAAAAATAAAATAAGCAAAGAAAGAAATTTGGAATATTATTAATAAATGTCTATGTTGGCGCCACGCCCACCCTTAGTGGACGTTGGGCCCACCCGGGCCATAAACCCCCACCCGGGGTTTCTTATATTTAGTTTAGTGTTAAGTAGTTTGTAGGAAATAAAGAGAGTCAAGCAACAGACGTAAACGGGTAAACATCTTAGTGTTATTATTCAAAATATCCCCTCAAGTCGAATATTACATTTGGTCCTTCGAAACAACTTTGAAATCCCAGACCTACGTTGACGACTGTTTATACGTCAAATGTCAGTTTCCTTTCATTTCCTAGCCCTTTTATTAAGTATTGTTGAAATGGCTAATCCTGCTACTTTAGCTTCACTTAAATCACGCCGTAAAACATTAAGGGGGGCTTTAACGCGTTTTTGTACGAGTTTAAATGTAATTAACGAAGACAATTTTGATGTTGACTTATTAAAATTACATAAATCCCGTATTGAGGATAGTTTGGATGAATTTATTTCAATTCAAGAAAAAAAATGAGATCTTGGATAAATCAGAAGCTGATTCAAGTGCTATTGGAGATTTTGAAACACAATATTTAAAATTAATGGGGAAAGCTAATTTATTAATAAAAAATAAATCGAATGAGAGTAGTAATGCAGGTGCAGTATTACGCGGAGCGGAATTGTCAACGATTCAAATTCCAAAATTTTCGGGTGAATTTGATAGTTGGCTTCGTTTTTATAACTCATTTAAATCAATGGTACATGATCGTTCTAATTTATCAAGCACTCAAAAGTACCATCACTTAATCTCCTCGTTAGAGGGCGAAGCGGCTGATCTAATTGCTTCTTCAGAAATATGTCCTTCTAATTATGAGGAGGCATGGGGTGCATTAGTTAAAACGTTTAATAACAAGCGTAAATTAGTAAATAGGCATATTGACGCAATTTTTGATTGACCTTGCGTAAATAGGGAAAATCCGGAAGAACTTTCCAAATTAATTAGAGGTTTTTCGAAACATATTAGGGCGTTAAAGGTGTTAGAATTGCCTACAGATTCATGGGATGCACTACTAATATTTTTAATCAGAACAAAACTAGATTTAATTACGCGTCGGAGTGGGATCGATCACTTTACGAAAGATGAATTACCCACCTTGAATATATGAGTTCATTGAAGAAAAGTGTGCTTCATGGGATTATAACGAAATTGAATCACGTCCAGAAATTAAAAGTAAATCAAAGGGAACTGAAATAAATACTAGTATATGTTCGTATTGCAAAGGTCCGCATTTTATTGCTAAATGTACTGATTTTAAATCAGCTTTAAATAATGATAAAATAAATTTTCTTAAAAGTGCAAAATTATGCAATAAATGTCTAAAAAAGGCAAATCATACAATAAACAGATGTTTTGGGATTAATTGCGCAAAATGCAAAAAAACGCATCATGTTTTAATTCACCGTGATGATACAGTAGAAAAGCCTAGTACATCAAAGGTAAATTTCACAAAAGAAACAAATGTTTGTGAAGCTCTTTTAACTACCGCAGTGGTTCAAGTTAAAACTAGTGTCAATACCTTTATCGATGGACGCGTTTTATTAGATAATGGTGCACAATCGAATTTTATTACACGTGATTTTGCTAATAAAATAGGTGCGCAACTAGATAATGTTAGTATAAAGTTAGAATGTATAAATGATTTTCAAGCTACTGCAAACGCAAAAACTAGCATTATCATTAAATCGTGCGTAAATTCATTTTCAATAAATTTAAACTGTTACGTAGTTGACCAAATAACAGGTCTTATTCCAGAAATTCCGTTTAATAAAAACTGTTTAGATTTACCCAAAAATATGGAATTGGCCGACCCGAATTTTAACATACCAGCTTCAGTAAATATATTAATCGCTTCACCAATATTTTGGAAGATTTTATGTAATGAACAGTTAGATAGGCCAATGAATGTACCAAGTGTGCGAAATACTTTATTCGGTTGAGTTGTGGGTGGAGGATTTATTCAGCCATCCACACATGTTTAGTGTAATTAAAATACACAAACTCAAAATGACAGTTTTATTTTACAAAAGTTCTGGGAAATAGAAAATATACCAGAAGAAGTTAATTTAAAACAGGAAGGCTAGGAGAATAATAGTGAAATCGACTCATATTTTAAAAATTCCGTTAAAACGGAGGACAATGGGAGATTTACGGCCAAATTGCTCTTTCAAATCCTTAGGGACTTCAAATCAAGTTGCTCTAAAACGTTTTTATAATTTAGAGCGAACATTTTCAAAACAGCCTGAATTCAAGGCTGATTATGTTAATTTTATGAGGGAGTACTCTTTGTTAGGGCACATGAATGAGGTCCGAAAAAAAGATGACCGGATACAGCATTTTTACATGCCTCGCTATGAGGTTATAAATAAAGAAAGTGTCACCACGAAGCTGAGGGTTGTTTTTGATGCTTCCGCGAAACCTGGAAACGGCCATTCTTTTAACGACATACTGATTAACGGTCATACGCTGCAAGACGACCTAATTAACATAACTTTGAGATTCAGGGTGTTTAAGTATATTTTATGTGCAGATATAACAAAGATGTATCGACAAATTTTAATTGATCCCTCACAACGGTCGTATCAGAGAATTATTTGGCGTGAAAATGAAACTTATCCAATTAAAGTATATGAATTAAACACATTAACATATGTACTAGACCTGCTTCATTTCTAGCAGTACGTTTTTTAATTCACTTGGCTGACCAATATAAAGCAGAATATCCCGAAGCGTCTGCGATAATGAAACGTGATTTTTACATGGATGACCTAATTACAGGTTTCGATGATAAGGTGACTGCCATAAAAAATAGAGATGATTTAATTGCATTATTAAATAAGGGACAGTTTAAATTAAATAAATTTAACTCGAATAACTCGGAATTATTAACAAATTTAGATCAAATCAATAAAGATCAAATAATTTTACTTAACAAATTTGAAAGTAATAAAATTTTGGGATTAAGATGGGACACCCACAGAGATATTTTATTGTACTCAATTCCTAAATTGAACAGTGGCGTCTGCACAAAACGATCAATTGTATCAGATTCGGCAAAACTGTTTGATCCGTTAGGTTTAATTAATCCTATTGTAGTAACGGCGACAATAATAATTCAGCGATTGTGGATGTTAAAAATTGATTGGGATACGTCTGATAAAATTAAATCTGCATTAAATATTAGGATTAATAAATTTTATTACTACACTGATTCAACAATAGTTTTATCGTGGATAAGAAATTTAAAGGAGCAGTGGAAGATATTTGTTACTAGTCGTGTTACGAAAATTAGGGAATTAACATCATCAGATGATTGGCATTATGTAAACACTGTCAATAACCCCGCTGATCTAATATCTCGCGGTTCTGATGGTCATAAATTAATAAACAATAGTTTATGGTGGAATGGACTTAGTGCGTTAAAGTCAGAAATCATTGTACCAGAAATGCCACCTGTAATTGAAATACAAGATATTGCTGACAAAAAAAGGATATTGTTATTTTAACAACAAAAGTTAAAAAATTTGACATTTTCAAAATATAATTAAATTGAAAAGAGTTACAGCACATTGTTTGCGATTCATTTATAATTGCAAGCTTAAACATAATAAAAGAAGAGGCGCCTTATGAGCATCTGAAATAAATGAATCTACAAACGTACTAATAAAACTTGTACAAACAGAAGGGTTTCCGATTGAAAAGAATCAAATGATTGCAGGTAAGCCGCTTTCAAAAGAAAGTCAAATCCTAGCCTTGAACCCATTTTTGGATGAGAAAGGTATAATTAGAGTGGGAGGGCGTCTTAAAAATGCTCGCATTGATTACGATACCAAACATCAGATTTTATTACCGGCAAATCATTTATTTTCAAAGTTAATTTATTCGTATGCACATATCCAAAATATGCATGGAGACGTTCAAACAACGTTAGCGGCAATTCGTCAAAAATATTGGTCTATTGCAGCTAGAAACCACATACAAAATGTTATACGCCGATGCATTGTATGCCTTAAAAATAAACCTACATCAATTAATCCTCTTATGGGAAATTTACCTGTAAATAGAGTAAAAATTGAAAAACCATTTACGAACTGTGGGGTTGATTATTGTGGGCCATTTTTAATTAAAGAAGGGCAACGCAAAATAAAAACAATTAAATGTTATATCGCAGTTTTTGTTTGTTTTGTTTCAAAAGCCACGCACCTCGAACTGGTCAGCAATTTAACAACCGACGTGTTTTTAGCAGCGATGCGACGATTTATTTCGCGCCGGGGAAGGGTTCATAACATCTACTCGGATAACGGGACTAACTTCGTAGGCGCCAGTCGAGAATTGCGGGAATTATATGCGTTCATAAACAATAAAAATCACCAAAACGAATTAATTAATGCAAGCACCCATGACAATATAGAGTGGCATTTTATACCCCCACTTTGGAGGTTTATAGGAAGCCGCGGTCAAAAATGTAAAATACCATTTAAAACGAGTAGCAGGTGAAGCAAAATTAACATTTGAAGAAATGTATACATTAATTACACAGATAGAAGCAATACTTAATTCCAGACCCCTCACGCCTATGTCTAATGATCCTAATGATTGCTCATTTCTCACTCCTGGCCACTTTTTAATCGGACAAGCACTTACATCACTTCCACGTGAGGAATTAATGCACATAAAAGTTAACCGCTTATCCCGTTGGCAACATCTACAAAAAATGCACCAACATTTTTGGCATCGATGGTCCAAGGAATACTTATGTCAACTTCAAACCCGAACAAAGTGGAAACAAGTTCAAGAAACTCAACATGTAGGGGACCTAGTGCTCATACGAGACGATAATCTACCAGCGGCGAAATGGGTAACCGGAAGAATCTCTCAGGTGCATCCCGGAAGCGATGGAATAGTACGTGCCGTAAGCATACGAACACCTGATGGGGGAACAACCAAACGAGCCACATCCAGGGTATGTATATTACCTGTAGAAGGTGCCACCGAGGACCAACCCACATCCCAGGAGGTACAGGAGCAGCCGACCGAGGAGATAACGTCCAACACAAAAACCGCCATTGTGAAAGTGATTTGTGCATAAAAAATACGTAAAGTAAAAGGCCTGAAATAAAAGAATGTGCTTCGAGTTCATATACGAAATGTATTCAAAACAATATTTTGATAAATAAGTTCATACTTAATTAACTCTTCATTTGTTTATTTATATGCTTATAATAATCTTATTTAATAATTATGTTTTATTATTCGATATATTATGTATGTGTTTATGTTATGTGTATTATTGTATTTATATTATGTAATTGAAATAAGTATTTCAATTGGGGGGGGGGGGGGGGATGTGTTGGCGCCACGCCCACCCTTAGTAGACGTTGGGCTCATCCGGACCATAAACCCCCACCCGGGGTTTCTTATATTTAGTTTAGTGTTAAGTAGTTTGTAGGAAATAAAGAGAGTCAAGCAACAGACGTCAACGAGTAAACATCTTAGTGTTATTATTCAAACATCCCCTCAAGTTGAATATTACAGTCTAAGTTATAATGTAGGGGAATTTGACAAAATTTTCATTGTCTTGTTTCCGTGGTGTAGTGGTTATCACATCCGCCTAACACGCGGAAGGTCCCCGGTTCGATCCCGGGCGGAAACAACCTTTTTACTAACAATTGAAACAATGTTGTTTATTCCTTAATTCACTCATTTATGGGAAACCATACAAGTACGACCTTAGTAGTTTCGATCAAGAAATCTTAAAGAGTCTCCTAAAGGAAATTGTCCACTGCGATAGGAACCACATCAGAGGCGAACTAACTCATAAAGACGGAAGTTGGATTTCATCATGCAAAGAAATCCTGGAGTTACTGATGGATACCTACTTTCTAAGTAATAATGGTGAAACCCTCGACACCAACCTAAACCAAAGTAGCCGATAAAGATAAAAAAATATTAGGCTCGGATAGAATAGCATGGAGCTTGAGAATCTTCAATTATTTCAAATCGGTAGGGCCAGATGGTATTCCTGATGAACTACAAAAGGCGGAAGATATCGTAACTGCTTGATTGAAAACCATGTCCACACCCTACATAGACATTCCCTATATCTCACAACGATGGAAGGAAACCAACGTGGTATTTATTCCAAAAGCAGGCAAAATAACAAACTTCGATCAGATGCATTATAGACCAATAAGCCTATACTCCTTCTTACTCAAAACCTTATAAAGACTCATAGAAATATTTCCAAAAGAAATTATCAATCCCAGCCTTCTATCAGTCGTACAACGTGCGTAAATAAAGAGTAGATCAGTAGATATACGATGAGTCATTTTTATATTCCCGGACTTGGCTATTTTGAATTATCATGCAATTATGTTGTTGCCTAAAAGGCCCCTGCCTCCCTTCGTTTCAGGCCTCCCCTCCTTTGTTACAGCCAATTTATCTCATAGAGTTAATACAGTATCACAGAGGTGGGTAGGTCCCTTATGTAGGCCATGTTTGCCCATCTCTCTCCCATGGTAGCTTTCCTTATCTCGCTAGTAGCCCGACACTCTGTAAGTAAATGCCTGGCTGTTTCTTCTTCCTCTCTACAGCACCGAGAGTCTAGTGTTTCTGCTAGTCCCAGCCTGAATAGGTGGGTTAGGTAGACCTCCTTGTCCTTATGCGGCGGTCCCGGGTGGCATCTTGGAAATCGCAAGAACTCTCTTCCCTCCTGGACGACCCCTGGGGTCATACCACAGAAGCGAGGTCGACCATGACTTAATCCCGCTATGGTCTGAAACGGACATTATAACCGCAGGAAACACTCTCCCAAACCGAAAAGCCCCTGGCCCAGACGGGATACCTAATGAGGTCATCAAGAAAGCTATCCTCGAGATTCCTGGCCACTTTACGGCCGTACTTAACATGTGCCTACAGCAAGGACATTTTCCAAGGGTATGGAAGACAGTCAACGTGGTCCTAATTCCCAAGAAAGGCAAACCGCCTTTAGGCCGATATGCCTGCTCGATGCATCGGCTAAGCTTCTAGAGAGACTAATAGTAAACCGTCTAGAGGAGGTCGTAGCAGAATCGGGCGGCCTGTCGCCCTGGCAATTCGGCTTCACCCTCGGTAAGTCCACTACAGACGCTATAATGGCAATCAAAGAACTCGCGAAGGACGCAAACTCTGGCCCAATCAGGAAGAGACGTCATTGCATCATGGTGGCGTTAGACGTGAAGAACGCCTTTAACTCGCTGCCATGGGAAACGATAATCGATGGGCTCCGCAGGATAAATACGCCGCAGTACCTTATCAACCTGATTGCGCACTACTGCAGCGATAGGTCCATCTTGCTCGCCGATCCAAACAACAGTAGAACCTCGTATAACATGACTGGTGGAGTTCCTCAAGGTTCGGTTTTGGGTCCTCTACTCTGGAACATAGCCTACGATCCTGCTATCCGCCTCAATAACCACAATGAAGCTAGGACTATAGCCTTTGCCGACGATATCGCAATAATCGTACGCCATAGGGAAGTCAACAGAGTCAAGAGGATTGCTTCTCTAGCTGTGGAGACAGTGCGTGCCTGGATGGAACACCATGGTCTCCAGCTGGCGGCGTCAAAAACAGAGATCGCCTGGCTCTCCACGCGGCGCTCCGGAAGAGTACCAGGAGATTCACTGGACATCCTTGGACTGCCAGTCCCGATCTCGAAGAACATCAAATACCTCGGGGTAACACTGGACAATAATCCGCGCTGTAGCACACACCTACTAAATGCCTGCAAGAGCGCCTTAATTAGCGAGAGTGCGGTAGCGAGACTAATGCCCAGCCTTGGCGGCCCAGGCGAGAAGAAGAGGAGGCTGCTAATGGAAGTAGCGAGGGCTAGACTTCTCTACGCTGCACCGTCGTTGGTATACGGCTTGAGCGCAGCCAGAAATAGAGAACGACTCAGACGCGCCCTTAGACCTGGAACGCTGCGTATCATTCGGGGCTACCGCACGATATATACCGACGCAGCGGAGGTACTCGCTTCCACCGTGCCCACGGACCTTCTAGCTGAAGAACGCGCAAGAGTGTACCAAGCCAGGAAAGAAGGGACACACAAACGGCTGGCAGCCACACAAGAGCGAGCTAAGACGCATACGAAATGGCAGGCTCGATGGTCAACCAGCACAAATGGATCTTGGACCCGTCGGTTGATCCCGAATATCCAACCGTGGACCGAAAGACCACACGGGGAGTGTTCTCACTGGTTAACACAGGTATTATCAGGACACGGGGCCTTTCAAACCTACCTTCACCGGATAGGAAAGTCCCCCACCACGAACTGCCGGTACTGCCCGGAAACTACCGACGACGCCGAGCACACGCTCTGTAACTGCCCCAGATGGACTATTGAACGTGCAACATTATGCAACACCCTGGCCGAAGAAATCAATATAGAAACAATCGTCACAAGGATGATAGAATCAGCAGACGTCTGGAGAAGCGTCGAAGACTTCGCCGCCAGGGTCCTACGAACTATGTATAAGGAAGACCTGGACCGAAACGAACACCCCGATAGAATGTAACCAATCTAGCAGCCTAACACTTTGTTCTCTTAGCGCATAACGACAACCGTAGATGCACCATCCCCCCTAGGAATTATCGGAAGGTACAGCCGGAGGATCTATGGTGAACTGAATAGGTGAGCGTTGAGTCTTCGGCACGCATATATTTTTCTCTCAAGGTCGTAATACAAGCTCTCAATTAAATTTTGTGTCAAATATTAAACCCCAAGAATTTTACATGATCATTTACAGAAATAGGCATATTATTAACTGTTAATTCTGGTAATCCAAATATTACACGTAGACGATGAAAATGGACGCGCTGCGTTTTCATAGTAGAGACTGTAAATCCGTTGTTGCGTGTCCACTCGCTAATTTAGTTATACATAATTGCATTTGCCTCTCAATCGTGATTAATGATTTAGAGACGCAATAAATGACCAGATCGTCCACATAGAAAAGCGAACGAACCGGACTTTTAATATTTTCAGTAATGCCATCGATGGCTATATTAAATAAAGTGACACTTAACACAGAATCCTGAGGTACACCATTTTCTTGTATAAATGTGTCCGATAACTTTGAGCCTAATCGTACCTGAAAACGTCGCGTGGACAGGAACTGCTTGATAAAATGGCACAGATGCTCTCGTATTCCCCAGCGATGTAGCTTTTGCAGAATCCCAAAACGCCAGGTATCATAAGCTTTTTCAATATCGAAGAATGTTGCAACGACATGTTGTTTATTGATAAAAGCATTTTGGATAGATGTTTCCAGAGAAATAAGATGGTCCAGTGTAGAACGACCTCTACGAAAACCACACTGTGCATTACTTATTAGGTTTTGAGATTCCAGTATCCAAGTGAGTCTACGATTTACCATGCGCTCGAGTAATTTACATAGACAACTTGTAAGTGCTATGGGGCGATAACTTATTGGTTCCCTTCTGGATTTTAAAATCGGTATTAACCCTTTGCGGTCGGTGCCGCCACTGTGGCGGCATTTCAAAACTGTCGTAGAAGTCGGTGTCGCCGCTGTGGCGGCATGATCACGTCTCGAAGGAGCAATCCAGAAAAACTGAGATTAACAGAATGCTAGCTATTTCGAACGTCTCACGCGTTATTTTACCATTGAGAAATATATGATAAGTAAATAGAAATCAATTTATAAATAAATAAAAATATAATAAACTATAAATTGAATTTCAATGTTTAGTAAGAAATAAACATTCCAATTGTTCAGGATTTCAAGGTAGATTCATTGGCGATATTAACGGTTTGAGGCTAATTTTATATGAAAACCATTGCCGCTCAGCCATGGTAACCGGGCTGATTGACTCTGATTTGCACCCACGCTTCCGCGTCGAAAAATTCAGGCATAATTCTAAAAACCTTCGGACGCAATACATCGCCATCCCAGAGTATTCCTCGAAGAACCAAGTGCAAGTGTAATCAAGGCTCGTTCTTTACAAAGTGTTAACTGTAAAATCATCACCCTTCCTAAAAATGGAGCAATTTGGGAATGATTCTCAATATACCGAGAGTAGTGATGATGGGTTGGAAGTCGAAGAGTACAACGAAAGTGCGAGCAATTCGCGTATGAACGACTCTCTACAAGATAGCGAAAGTGACGCCAGTGATTGTGTAGTTCCTCCTAAAAGACGGAATGTAGCGAGAATTGTTAGTGGCAGTGAGGAGAGCCCAGACGATGAAGAAGAAGATTTTGAGGAAACAGAAGACGCAAGTAACAGTGAAGAATGGGAGGACGTCACGGAAAGCGACGATTTGCCTTTTAGTTTTACATTCAAAACTTCTCCCCGAACAGTGGGACCACAAATATCTCGCGATATAATAAAACCGCTGGACTTTTTCAAATTGTATTTCACGGACATATTGATGGACCGCATAATAAAAGAGACCAACGAATACGCAAGAAGGAAGATCAGCGAGAAACAGTTGACCAGTAATTCAATTTGGCGGGCGTGGGTGGATGTTACCCGTGAAGAATTCATGGCATTCATCGGCGTAATTCTTAACATGGGAGCAATGCCACTTGCAAATATAGCGGAGTATTGGTCAACTAGGAGAAACAGCAAAATTCCGTTTTATCCGCAAACATTCACAAGAGACAGATTCCGGCAAATTTTTTGGATGCTACACTTACGAACCGATGCATCGTCCGATACATCCCTGAAGACCCGCACTAGGAAGGCGGACGACTTTCTGCAATACATCAACGCAAAATTTAGTGAACATTTCATACCTGGCAAGGATGTCTGTGTCGACGAATCAATAGTAAAATTCAAGGGCAAAATTGCGTTCATCACGTACAACCCCAAAAAACCTACAAAATGGGGTATAAGGATTTACGTATTGGCCGATGTAAAAACCGGATACGTATATTCGATTTTGCCATATTACGGAAGTTTGACGACCGAAAGCTTAGAGAAACCAGAACTTCCAGTTAGTTCTAGAATTCCGTTAACGTTAATAAAAAAACTTCTCAAGAACGTTCCAAACGCAGAGGGCTACCACCTGTACACAGACCGATTTTTTACCAGTATCCCGCTTGCAGAAGAACTTTTGAAGCTGAAGATCCATTTGACAGGAACGATAATGCCGAACCGGAAACGCTTACCACCTCCAATTAAAAAGCCTAGATTTTTAACGACATCAACAGTGGCATATAAAAAGAATAACACACTAGTCCTTGCGTGGAAGAGCAAACGGGTAGTGACCTTCCTGAGCACCAGCAGTGCAGCAAGTCTCCAACACACTACTACAAGAAGACGCGGTGGTGACTCCATAAATGTACTGAAGCCAATCGTCGCCGTGGATTACACGAAGAAAATGAGAGCCGTTGACCGCGCTGACCAGTATGCAGCATCGTACTGTTTTTTGCGAAAATCGTTAAAATGGTGGCGAAAATTGTTTTTTTGGGGTATGGAGATGTGCGTGGTAAATTCATACATATTGTACAAAACGATACGAGAATCTAATAACGAAAAACCGCTAAATCATTTAAATTTTGTGAAGTGTTTAGTTGACGAGTTGGTAGGAACATTCCGGCAGGGAACACCATCTGAAGCGCAGCCGTCCACATCTTTTGTAGACAATAGATTAGACAATAAGCTGCATATACTGCGTTCAGGGACTAAAAAAGATTGTGCAGTATGTTCCGACAGGAAAACCCCCGGCAAAAGGCGAGAAACACGCACATATTGCAACACATGTATTCGGAAGCCCGGGCTTCATATCGGCGATTGTTTCGAAAAATATCACACGTTGTTAAACTGTAAAAGTTAAATCTTTCCGTTGTTATGTAGTTTAAGCCCTATTAAACATTACAAATCAGCATCAACATAGTGTGTGCTTTTAAATGTAGATATATTCACCTTAAATCGCGTAGGGAACAATGGCTCCGAAACGCTAAATTCGCCCCGACTTGCTGGTAGTCCCAGCCGAAAAATCTGCCGACCGCAAAGGGTTAAAATAGAATCTCTCCAGGATTGAGGCAATGTGTTAGTTGATCAAATTAAATTAAAAATATTTAAAAGAATGTTGAGTTTTCCAACCGTTAGATATTTCAAAAATTTATAGTGTATCAGATCAGGCCCATGTGACGTGACATTCTCGCAAAGCGGCTTGAACGGAGAACAAAATGCGGTTGCAAAAATATAAATAAACACAGCGAGGATAAATCACTCCTAAACAAATTACAAAGGGAAGTAAAGAAGATATTAGAGAACCTCAAGTAAGATGCACGGGAAGAAAAAACAACTCAAACCAACGACGAAAAAGAGAAGTTATGGAAACTAATTAACGTTTTTATCCAAGCGGTAGGATTTTTAAAAACGTTTATATTTTATTTTTAATAATTTGTTACACAATAATAATTGAACTCGAAAGAATCTAATTCTAATCTTTTTAATTTTATAATTTACATAATAATAATAACTTAAGTCAAAATAATACATTTCTAATCTGTCTGTTAAAACTTTGAACAGCTATTTATATGTGAAAGAAATGCAATTATTCATTTATTAATAATGCAATGATATGCATATAATATTATAATGGTGTTATTCATAAGTGATAACATAACAAACTGCTGAAAGAGTGTGGACGTAGAGAAGCACTAATGCCCAAATCAAAAAAGACAACCAATACTTCTTCATTGACGAGGAAACGGCGGATATCACCGCGGATAACTTCAAAAACAAGTTCTCCAACGTAGTTAAATCAGAGCCCAACACAACCACCGCAGCAGAACAAACACTTGCAAATATCGTAGCGAGCAATTACAAATAACTACCTCCCATCTCGGTGGAAAAAGTAACAACGATACTGAAAAAATTACCAGATCCAGACAATATCCCAGCTCTCTCCATAATACAAAAGGCTCATTATATTTCTCGGAATTATTAGAGGTAAAATGTATCCTGTTGGTCTCCTTTTGTTGCTTCCTTTGCCGGAAATATTCCGTGTACCTATTAGAACCTAAAATATCAGCAAAGGATTGTGCCAGCCGATTTAAAATTATTTGAGGATTGACTTCTATTTCTCCATTAATTCTCATTCCAGTAATAATATCTGATGCATTCCTTCCTGATATTTGAATGAATTTTCCTAAAAATCTCAGAAGAGGTATTGTAGCATTTTATGGAAGACACGTAATTTTGCCAGGATTGTTTTTTACTGTTGCTAATAATACGCCTGGTATTGGCACGTTTTTCTTTGAACAGTTCTATACCAAATTTGTATTTGAGATTAAACATCTCAAAAACGGTAAACGTTAGCTATTTAATATGTTATATAAAAAATGAAGAGTGATAAATTTTCTATTTATATAGCATAGAAAATATAGGGTGTCCCATTTAAGTGAAAAGAGAAAAAATCATTTTGCGCATTGCTTCACCTTGTATATAAAAATTTGTTTTAACAGAAAAAAGAGTATTTATTTTATTATTAAGTATTTTTGCATTTGGCGTTGACAGAATGTTTATTTCGTTTTTCATTATTGAAAAATAAGACCCTGAACTTCCATTGATTTCAAAATTCATTTGTTTATAACTTTTAAACTATGAAAAATTGACCTATTAAATCTTATATAAAAAATGATTATTTTTAAACGTAGAATCGAAAATCTTCATAAAAATATATCATTCCATTAAAAAAACATATGTTTGATACGTCACGTGATTATTGAATACCCTTTACATATGAAACTAATTTTAAAATGTGAAGTTTTACAGTAGCTACTAATAATGTATATTTTTCTATATATTTCTTAATAACTGAGATATTCGACTTCATCGGAATCTTGCGCTACCCTGTATATATATATATATATATATATATATATATACAGGGTGGCGCAAGATTCCGATGAAGTCCAATATCTCAGTTATTTAGAAATTTACAAAAAGATATTACTGACATAATTTGTAGCTACTGTAAAACTTCACATTTTTAAATTGGTTTCATATATACAGGATGTCCAATAATCACGTGACGTATCAAACATATGATTTTTTAAATGGAATGCTATATTTTTAATGTCGATTTTAGATTCTACGCTTAAAATTAATCATTTTTGACGTAAGGTTTATTAGGTCAGTTATTAATATTTTAAAAGTTATAAACAATTAAAGGTTGAAATCAATGGAAGATTGGGGCCTTATTTTTCAAAAATGAAAAACGATGTAAAGTTTCTGTTAACGCAATTTAATTGAAAAAATGCTTAATAATATAAGGAATAATCGTTTGTTACCATAAAGCAAATGTTGTGTACAGGGTGAAACAATACGCAAAATGTTTTTTTTTATTTTTTCACTTAAATGGAACACCCTATATTTTTTACACTATTTCGATAGAAAATTGATTGTTCTTTAATTTTTGTATAATAAACTATACCCCTATCTGTTACCATTTTTTCACAATTTCAATTCAAAGTACAAAATTATAAGTTTCGCTTATAATCTATAATTTAAGTAGGCTATAATTAAAACAAATGCAATTCATAATCGTTTTTTGGTATTTAATAACTAACCTAAAAGGATATTCAAATGACAATCGATATTTAAAGGCGCATGCAAAATATAAAGAAAATAGTTGCTCAACGATTATTTAGCCAGTTATAATGGTTATTGGGACATATTTTTTAAGAAAAAAATTGTAAAATGTTTGAATGCTATTGAATTAAAAAAAATGTGAATGTGTGAAATAAATACATAAAAATGTTAACAAAATATAATGATATAAATATTTTATTATTTCACTTAGTATCTATTTTCGGTTTTTCAGTCAACATGAATTGTTTAAATAAATCAATTTAAGAAGCATATAGGAATATTTTAAATATTTTTCGAATAATAACCAAAAAATATAGTTGTTGTTAATTTTTAACAATTAAATTAATCATTTATTGAAGAACAGTTATGTTTAACTACACCAGTGTTACAAAATATAACGTAAAATGTACTTTACTTACTAACTATAATATTAAGCGTTGAAAGTTACTAAATAAATTAGTTGTTCTGGCGCGGCCTACTTTGGTTAAAAATTCTATACCAAATTATTTAATCAAATGCAATTTTGGAGAATAAATTGATGATAATAATAGGAATCGTAAAATCTGTTTAAAAATAAATTATTAATATTAACATACCTTAATAGAAAAAATAACTTCCAACCCATTCCTGGTGAATCGAAAACCAACTCACCTCCACCACTCACTAATTACCACTTGTTCATAAACAAAAATAAATCGCGATTTTAATTATTAATAATTTCTAACGTTAAAAATTAAACCGGAATAGTGAACATTGCGCGTTTTCGGACGACTGAATCGAAACACAAGAGCGCAATTATCGCAAATAAAGAAGAAAAAAACGATCGATGACTCACTCCGAGAACGCCTTCCTGAGATAAGAAGATTCGTTGTACCTGGATCCTGGCGCACAGCCAAAAACATACCTATTTAAATTGTTGTATTTTCAATATTATCGCGTATTAAAATAATTACAGCTTAATATTTATTTACTTTTTTTTATTAAATTCTCATTTATCCCGTGGTAAAAAAATATGTATGAATTATGATGTATTTTAATTAATACACTTGATTATTCGTTTCACTAAATTATTTTATATTTGTGTTCGCGTAATTTTCACAACTAAATAAATTAGTTGTTCTTGCACGGCCTACTTTGATTAAAAATTCTATACCAAATTTGTATTTGAGATTAAATATCTCAAAAACGGTAGACGGTAGCTATTTAATATGTTATATAAAAAATGAAGAGTGATTAATTTTCTACTAAAATAGCATAAAAAATATAGGGTGTCCCATTTAAGTAAAAAGAGAAAAAAATCATTTTGCGTATTGCTTCACCTTGTATATAAAAATTTGTTTTAAGAGAAAAAAAAAGAGTATTTTTTTTATTATTAAGTATTTTTGCATTTGTATGGCGTTGACAGAATGTTTATTTCATTTTTCATTATTGAAATATTAGGCTCTAAACATCTATCGATTTCAACATTCATTTGTTTATAACTTTGAAACTATGAAAAATTGACCTATCAAATCTTAAATAAAAAATGATTATTTTTAAACGTAGAATCGAAAATCTTCATAAAAAATATATCATTCCATTTAAAAAAACATATGTTTGATACGTCACGTGATTATTGGACACCTTGTATATATGAAACTAATTTTAAAATGTGAATTTTGACAGTAGCTACTAATAATGTAAGTAACATTCTTTTGTGTTTCTTTATAACTGAGATATTGGACTTCATCGTAATCTTGCGCCACCCTGTATATATATATATATATATATATATATATATATATAATATAACAAATTATTGTTACGACAAAAGAAACAGAAAAAAAGTGTATATTACCAGATAAACACGGCGACACTGGAATACCGACTTGGGATTGGTTGTGATGGTTCAACGATGACTTTTCAAATGATAATTTTCAACTGTCTTTCGGATGCTTTTGTTCCCTTTTATATTTTGAGCTTCGTTGTAATTTTGGTGGGGTGTTACGTGGGACATTTTCCACCCTTAACCATATGACACGTGAGCCACCATTGGTTGCCTGGATCACGTGGTTATCAATGACCCTCTAGACGAGACCTGGTGCTTGTTGTCGTAAAAAGGGCTAACTTCAGAGTATCTGAAAATTAATTAATTTAAAATTAATTATACGTTATACGTTATATATATATATATATATATATATATATATATATATACGTACACATACGCACATGTGCAAATATGACGAATTAACGAATTATATGCAAGTTGGTATTCCAGCTGGCACAAAAAAGGAACCTAACAAATACAAAATCTAAAAAGTTTTGATGACCTAAGAAGAAGAAAGAACAATATTATAAAATATATACATATAGCACTTGATTTTAAGTGGTGTAAATTATATACAAATATAATGCTAGACTTATCGAGGTCGTCGTCTTATATCCGGTATTGTCATTCATTGTGTTACATATTGGAATTATATTTTATGTCAATTTATTTAATTAAAATTGAATTTAAAAACTTTGCGTGAATTAAGAAATGCACGAATTCACAAATTGTTATTGCTGCCCATTAACCATCGGTACATTTTTGGAATTTCGGATTAGCCGGATACTTTGTTCAAAAGGTGCGCGGGTCGACAACCAGATATTCTTTGGAGAAACTGCGTAATCGGTAGTTTTCCCAAATCTCCATTGTGTTCCCAAAATGCGCCGATGTTTTATTATTTTATGGCCCAAGAATTAACAGTTCAATGGGCCACGGGATTATTCCGAACTTAACAGATTTTTAAATTACCTGAACGATTATATTTATTTAAAATGAAATGCAAATGGACCGTTGTCAAAATGAATCGCGAATTAAAATTAAAATAATCGGAAAGGGCGTGTCAGAATGACCCGCTGGTGACATTGGGAACAAACGGGCGCACTTCCAGGTTATACATAGATTGGATTCTAACGTATTTTGGTAGCTGATGACCATTAAATTTTACAATAAAACAACCGTTTGCATATTCCTCGCCGTTCTTCTTGCTCATTAAACGTTTGATTTCCACAACCCCCTGAGTTTTCAATTCATGCAGGATCTCTTCGTCGGAACAACATGTCAGGTCAAAGCAATAAATCACACCCTTTGAAGAGTTCAAAGTCTGGTGATGTTCAACTTTAACGTTAAAGCTCCAAATCTTTGATGTCCTTAGAAACAAATTGCTTTGCCGCTCATTCAACGTAGAAATCAACAATGTACCATCGTCCAGTTTCTTAATGGATTCCATTGTACTCAAACCATTAATGGTTTTGGAAATGACGAAAGGCGATATTGACTGAAATGTCCCATTAGTCAAAGAAATAATTAAGAATTTGGAATAAGTCATTACTGGTTTTTCCATCGATTCCAAAATTTCCGGGCTTGACGGTCTTTGTCGTTTCTGCCCTGTACTTGTTTTGATTCGTTCTGCATGCTCCCCACCCTCCATGGAGCCTCAAATGCGACTTCTGAATAGCATAGATTCAGAAAGCCAGGGATACATGCAAAATATAGCCGCCCAGATATGAGCTCCTATAGCCCAAACAGTCACCCATATCCAACACGACTCGCCCTGTCAGCAGGCCCAAAGACGTGGTAGCAAGCCGATTGTTCCAAAATGGGCTAGGTAAGGACCTTTTGTTTAGGGCAATCCAAGGCCAAAGTAGAGTTTTGGTAGACGCACCCGCAGGTTACGCCATCCCTCAGCTACCAGGATCCTTTTCTATATATATATATATATATATATATATGTATGTATATATATTTGTTATAAATTAATTCTGTTCAAATGTATTTTTATATGTATATACAAATATCTTTATACTACAGCAAAATATTTACATATTGATAATACATAATTAATAATGTAAAATTCATAAATTGGCTATCGACCAAAGGTCTTTCAGCCTATGTATTTTTATTTTAATTGAAATAACTGTGACAAAATCAATAACATACTCTTTTATTTTACAAAATGATACGATTTTTTCTCTCTTATTGCTCTAACCTAAAAAAGATAATTTAGTAATAATGTTGAAGTGTGTGTGAGAATTTTTGACTTTGTTGCAAGTACATATTAAAAGTAATGAGAGGTGTAAGAAGGAGCCTAGAGAGAGAGGTAAATAACGTCCCACTATTTTCCATTTATATCACTGTCGTATAGTTTCAGTATGCACTCCTAATAAAGTTCTGAAGTAAAAAATGTTCACACATTTCAATATTTATAACTTTTTTTTTATTTTAATTATTTTAACAACACGGTGCATGTAGCAAAAAATGTCTCAAATAATTTCTCGATTACTCCAACAAGAATTGTATCCAGTGTCGTCAATGGTTCCATTTTTGAAAACCAATCGTTACATTGTCCTTTCAATAATTGTAACTTTCCAAATATCTTATTTTCTGCAATCGGAGGAAACAAAATACTCAAGTGTTCATTTTATAAATGATTGCAACAATAATATGTGTTGATTGTGTTGAAGAAGGCAAACAAAATGTGGTTGAACACTTGGCCTTTGTGGATCTTACAAAACGAACTATACAGAATCGCATTCACAAAGGAGGACGTAAAGAATATCGTAAATGGAAATTGGAAACGCATTCAGTTTTATCAAGATAAGGCGGTTTGAAAACACAATGCGTTGTAATTGCAACAGAGGCGCCGTGGCTTAGTTGGTTAAAGCGCCTGTCTAGTAAACAGGAGATCGGGGGTTCGAATCCCCCCGGGGCCTGCGAATTATATATCTCACATAATATTCGCATTTTTATAGAATCCATTTAGAACTGGTATTTTATAAATAATTTCGAAATCGCTAAGCTTAAATCCAAAATTTAAAACACTGAATACCGTTGGCACCGCCTTCTTTAAGTACTCCTTGGCGCTAAGTAATCTTTAACTCGTGACATTTGGTTTGCACCGCGCGCAGACGACGTCTAAGGTTAACTTTACTAAGGGTTCCTTACCGTTGTAATATATTGAAGGGGGTACTTCCGAAATAAGAAATATATTTTTTAGAATGTATTGGTAAAAATATTTCCAATATTAATTTTGTTAATTTTGTATTTTAAGAAAAATGCGTTAGACGTGGGGAATTTTATCACTGTTTAGTCTGAGCGTTAGAGTTAAGTGGGTGTTTTTTCAGCCCAATCGGGGGAAGCGCGCGTAATATAAACATTTCACACGAATACGGAGATGGCCGCACAGGCATTTATTGAAGGTTATTCCAAAAGAAATTAATGCTAAAAACTTGTCTGGGCAAATCGATGGGAAATGAATAAAACGAAATCGAAAAGAGGTTCACGTCTTTCTTCAGGGGGGTGTCACTCAAATCTCGGTTTGTATACATTAGCCAATAAACGTTGCCAACGTTAAAACATGAAATTTATTATATTTTTTAAGTTGGCATCAACCTCGAAGCGCATGCGTGGTGTGGCTCAATATGGCCGGTTACGTTTTCTATTGCCGTTTGCACTTAAAAGCCGTAAAATCATTTTTTAAGAACCGCCCAAATCGTGGTCAAAGTTTTATCGAAGCCAAATATGTCTTTGTATTTTCAAATGTCGGTGGTGTAAAGTGTGTTGTTATTGTGTAGTTTTAATATTTAATCGAGAATATGAGTCTACTTTGAAGTGAAAATATCCAAACAATAATATGGAGCTGTGGTGGACATTTTCCATGTGCTATATGTAAAAAATAATTATAGAATAATTAAAAAAAAATAAAAAAATGTCTTGTTCATTATAATTATATTTGTTCATTTTTAAATTGTTTAAAAAATGTTAATACTTTATATTATTTAAATTTAAGAGTTATTTATGGATGATTTTTGATTATTTTAATATTTATTTAATAAATGCATTATATTATTATTTTTTTCCGCTATTATTATATACTTGATATCCCAGTATTTCCTTTCAGATTTAAATTTTCCCGCTAAGAAAATATTTCGATGTTGGTAGAACTGCTTACAAGGTAATCTTTCAATGTTTGTAGGTTGGTATCAAAATGTACTAATGTAAACAATAGTTATAAGTGTTCGTTTTGGAGGGGAGTTGCTCTTCTATTTAGGTTTTCTATGTCTTTCTTGAATCGTCATTCAAGAAGCACACCACCTTTTAAAAGAAAATATAAATACATTTAAAGGTAACAAATTTATAAAAAAAAAGGGGGTGGTAGAGACTTTCTGAGAGAATATACAAAGTTTATTTGTGTCTTACATGGTGACATTGGGTAAACCTTTGGCTCCTTACTATTTCACATATGATTTTGTTATTCCTACAGAATAATTGTATTTTAATTATTCATGTTTGAATTTGATGAATTTATTTGAGGTGGGATGTGTTTAACACGGTGACATTGAATATATCTTTGGCTCCTTACTTGCTCACATCCGATTTCAAGTACTTTTTATAAATTCAAAATTTGAACAATTATTATATAAATTATACATAAAAGAATAATAAAGGTTATAGGGACTTTCTGAGAGAATATACAAAATTTATTTGTGTCTTACATGGTGACATTGGGTATACTTTATGTTCAGTGGATTGGAATAACTTATTAATTGGTACTAGTATTGATAGTATAGTAGACTGCTTTTATGATATAAGATATGATGTAATTAATTGTTATGTCCCTTTGAAACAAATAAAATCAACAACATATCCCAAGTGGTTCAATAAAACTTTAATATCTTTAGTTAAACAAAAGAAAAATGCACATGCCATTAATAGGAACAGCAATAGCTCTAATGATTATGCTATTTACAAACAACTTCGGGATAGGTGCTCTAGCTTAAGTAAAACATTGTATAATTCATATTGTCAGCGTATTCAAGGGAATATACGTCGAAATTACCGAAATGTTTGGAAATTTATCAATGATGCTAAAGGTGTGCAGGGAATCCCGTCCACTGTTAGTTTTAAGGACATCGTATTCGCTGAAGGCGATGATTTTGTAAATGCATTTGCTCAATATTTTGCTCATGTATACACGTGCCCGACTAATGATCATATTTATACATTTAAGACATCCAAATCAGTAATACCTGACAAGTTACAAATTTCATTAGAAGAAGTCTTCAACGCAATAGTCTCACTTGATGGTAGTTTAATTTGTGGGCCTGATGACATACCCGGTGACTGCGTTTATTCAGTGTCGAAACCTTTGCACTTATTGTATTCTGCATCTCTCAAACTTGGCTGTGTCCCTAAGAATTGGAAGTTTAGTTATATTACCCCAATTTTCAAGAACGGCGATAGAAATAAAGTCGAAAACTATCGTGGGGTTGCAATTCAATCTGCAATCCCAAAAATGTTTGATATGTTGATTACCAAACAAATTGTATATATGACTAAACATTTATTTAACGTTGCACAACATGGTTTCATTAAAGGTAAGTCTACCACAACTAATTTATTAGAATTCCAATATTTATTACACAATGCCTTTGAATCACATATTCAGGTTGATGCGGTTTACACTGATTTTGCGAAGGCATTTGATAGGGTACAACACGCTATACTTTTTACCAAATTACATGGTTATGGATTCCATGACTCAACTATGAAATGGATTATTAGTTTTTTGACTGAACGTCGTCAAGCAGTTAGGATTAATAATTTCATATCTTCCACTATTCAGGTAACATCCGGTCTGCCCCAGGGCTCACATATCGGTCCGGTATTATTTCTTATTTTTATTGATGATATCTGCAGCTGTTTTCTGCACTCTAGTTATCTGTTATTTGCTGATGATCTCAAAGTGTACTCCTGTATTAATGATATATCGAATTGTTTCAATTTGCAAATAGACCTGAACAATTTATATGATTGGTGTGTACAAAATCAGCTGTTTCTCAACACTAAGAAATGTAAATCCATTACATTTTCTAAACGAATAAGCTCGATAGAATTCACATACAACATCAATCATGACAATCTGGAAAAAGTGTCGGTTATGCGTGATTTGGGTGTCTTAATGGATTCTAAACTGTCATTTGCAGCGCACATCTCCCAAATATGTAATAAAGCCATCAAACTACTGGGATTTTTATTAAGACATTGTAAACATTTTAATTTGGAAACATTGAGAGCAATTTATTGTGGATTGGTCAGATCTAATTTGGAATATTGTACTTCAATATGGTCACCCTAATATAAAAAATATTCATACCAGGTTGAATCTGTCCAAAAGAAATTTTGTAGATACATTTCATTCAAACTCAATTTGCCATTTACGAATTATGAATTGGTATGTAGCTATTTAAATATAGAACAATTGGAGGTACGTAGAAAAAAGTTTGATCTGTTTTTGTTGCATAAGATAATATCCGGTCATACTTCAACAGATATGCTTCAATATTTACATTTCCACATTCCCACTAGATCATCAAGACAAAAAACCATTTTCAGAATACAGACCGCGTCTTCGATTTATAAATACCACAGTCCTATATACAGCTGCATGAGATTGGCAAATCAAATGAATAATCAGGATAAATTTGATTTATTTGGAACGTCATATTGTACATTTAAGAATATTGTAAATAAAATCACGGGCAGTACATTGAATAATTCTAATTGATTATTTATATTTAGGTTTACTTAGTTTAAGTTACAATAAGTTATATGTATGTTTTCTTATATATTTTTTTTTATTATCCAATTTATAATTTGTTATTATTTTATAAAAAAGGTGTTATCCGTTAAATAAATAAATAAATATACCTTTGGCTCCTTACTATTTCACATTTGATTTTGTTATTCCTACAGAATAATTGTATTTTAATTGGTTTCATGAACAATTTATGTGGGATTGTTCGGACGAGATGTGATTTACTTAAAGACTATGGCTATGCGCTGTTTTTTTTGTGTATCATGGCCTGGTTTCGAGCGTTCCTACAGGTTTAAAATGTGAACAATTACAAACAATAAATTTCATAAAAAAAGGGAATAAATACGTGTCTGTGTCAACATATTGGTTCTTTTATAAAAATACTTGGATCTTGGTCATGAAGCATGAGCTCAATAACTCTATCTCTCAAAATAATGATATATATATATATATATATATATATAACAAAGTAAAATAGATAAATGGAACATTAATAAGTTATTCGGAGGTAGCACCTCTCAATATTTGCTCTTTAATTTTAAATCCATTCCTTGTATAAAAAAAAGGATTATTAATAATAATCTCATAATATTTTATTTTGACTAGGTTATACATGTTTTTTTTAATAAACTTTCTTTTATTCAATTTTGGCGTATATGTTCCGGACCTCATTTTATTCGTTTTCAGCTAATAAGTGACAATAGAATATAGAGTGCAAATTTGCTAGTCCATGACACTTAATATATTATAATGCACCTCAACATTTGAACGGACCTGTAAATAAATGGGTTACTATTGTAAAAACACAACAATGGATCTTATACAAATAAAAAAAAACATATTCGTATAAGACCTGGGTCCTCTATATGACACCGTACCACTGATTCTAACTTATACATTATAAATTTATAGATAACGATTAAAATAGAGAAAGTGAACGAATAATTTTATAATGAAAATGGTCAAGTGTATACATTCTTAAAAAAATATATTGTTTAAAGTTTCTTTTGATTACTATAATGTTTATAACAATAAGTTTTTAAAAAAATGATTATAGCATCCCTTCGATAATCCCGCAAGAACTTAATTGACAGGATTATGATAGGGTATGTCAGACTTTTACTGACTGAAAAAAAAAACCTCATAAACTAAAGGTTGCATAGTGAACCTATTTAGCTAAACTATGTTGGAGGGTTTTCGACTGTGGGAATTTTGGCTTGATAGCCGGGGTTTGATTACTTATTTGTAATCATATCGAGTGTAAAATGTGTGGCTAGAGGTTGTTTGTCCCTAGGAACCGAGAGACTTTGAGGTTAATCAACCTCGTGGGGACGTTTGATGCCTCTCCGTGTGGAGAGTTCAACGGGATCGTGGAGTCTCGTTATCTCGAATTTGGAGAAATTGGCTTTCGCCAGTTGACAGATGTAATTTTTTTAAATTTATTTAAATATTTCATTAATTTTCAGTAGTTCAATTTATTTATAATTAATTGATCTAGATTATTTCAGCAAAATAATTCAATAATGATCCTGAGGACGTTTTTTTAATAGTTTTCTTTTTCACCTTATTAGCGAATGCTGGGACCGTAATTATTTTGTCTGCCCCACAATTCAATATATCTTTTTCTATAAAATTATTGTATAAACATAGAAATTTAAATAAATTAAATTCTCCTGAAAATATGCTCATAACCCGAAACTAGTCGTGAATTTAAAGTTGTTCCATTTAATTTGTATTTTTATTTATTTTATTGATAGACTTTCAATAATTTATTCAGATTTATTATTACAATATGAACTACCAATGTTTAAATGTCAAAACTATTAATTAAATTAAATAAGGATTTTCATTTCTGTTAACACAATAAATCAGAGGGTCAATATTATATAGTATTTTGAGTCTAGCAAGAAATTAAATCTTCAAATTTTGAACGAAATATAAAATTGCAGCCAGCTACTGCTCGTAATCAAATATTTAAATAATTATTATATCTATTATTTTTTTATTAATTTACGATTTGTGGAATATTAAGTGAGCCAGAAATTTAAAATTGTTATTGGTGCTGAAATTAATAATTACGCATTTTAAGTTAATGAAAATTTCCTGTACTATATCTAAATAATGAAAACTAAATGTCCACATTTAACATCAGTAGAAGCAATAACATCCAAGCAAGTAAAGTTCGAAACAATAAATTAATTATTATGAAATAATCTAATTTATATTTTCAAAGTGTCTTATAGTTTGCGGAAAATAGTGGGTAAATGTTCGGATCGACTACAATTCAAATTTGGCGCGCATGCTTGAAAGGAAAACGACAAGACACGTTGTGAGATTTAGAAATCGTCGAGTATATAGGCACACTACACTTCAGCGGGGTGAGGAGTGAGACGAGACGCGTAGTTATATGACGGGCGATGAACGACGGTCGCCTGGGATAACCCTCGCCCTGCTACGGTGCGCATGAGCTTCCTGATATACCCAGACGATTCTACGGCAATGGACGAGAGTAAGAGACAAAGTCAAATATTGGTTCGTGTTAGACGAAGATACACTTTTATACACGTTAGTGTTTCGCCTTTCCACGCCGTAACTGATGAATATGTGACGAACCTCTCACAATTCATTTGAGTCCAATACACACAGCACTCTTAAGCGTTCATACTAACAATGAACCGACTGAACTGTCGGCCGATTAAAAGTCTGTAGTGTGCGACGGTTCTAAGGAGTAAACGTCGTTCGTTTCAATTGTTAGTAAAAAGGTTGTTTCCGCCCGGGATCGAACCGGGGACCTTCCGCGTGTTAGGCGGATGTGATAACCACTACACCACGGAAACAAGATAATAAAAATTTTGGCAAATTCCCGTACATTATAACATATACTTTCAATAGTAATATTTCATATAGCTTTCTTTATTATTTTATTTTCAAAACAATATGCAAGTAAACGTGTAAAATAGAAAAGAATGTATTGCTAATAACTTCTAATGGAGCATTTTAAAAAAATCCAAATTTCATAGACACAAAATTGTATGTTAAATAAAAATGATTTGAAAATAATTAATAAATTATTTCCACATTTAGCTCTGTTACTTTTGACTTACGCTAATAATTCAATGTCCGGCGTGGGTATTTGCCCGGAAAGTAGTTGTTTTAATATGCATTTGTTTAACGTATTTACGTAGCGTAAGTCAAAAGTCACAGAGCTAAATGTGCAAATAATTTATTAATTATTTTCAAATCATTTTTATTTAATATATTTAAATAACTGTGACCAAGTGAATGAATACTCTTTTCTATTGACACAAATTTGATTTAAACGTCCTTGCGTGACATTGCGAAGAAGAATTTAGTATATTGTTAATTTGATTGTTTTTCACAAATAATCATTAAACCTGTCTACCTGAAGATTATTATAGGATTACTAATTTGTGTCATATGCCTGTTAGAAAAGTTAAGGAAATAATAGTGGCGATTGATTTACAACACCACTCATTTTAAAACAAGTTTATATTTCGTGTCTTTCTACAAGTCTTCATATAAGTCATAGGTTACATAGTGATGGATAAAACATAAACTTCTGGCCCATGAGGGGATCGAACCCGCGACCTTCGCGTTATTAGCACGACGCTCTAACCAACTGAGCTAATGGGCCTGATGATCACAAAATATCGGGTGGCAAACCTTCAACGAAGACATACGTGCCTAAACGCCCCGGTAATTACTGTCATAAAACTAAGCTGTAAAATGGCTCCCGACCTGCGTTCGCGAACCGAAGATATAATTTCGTTTTTAAAAAGTGAAAAATTCGATGGTATACTGAAAAAATCAATAAAATAAATCTGGACCACAGTTAAGTGAATCTTTTAAATCATTTATAGTACTGAAAATGTCAGAGGATTTTACGTTGAATAACGAACAAGAAATTTTATTGTCGTAATTAAAAGATGGAGCATTCGTAAGATCCTCGTTATACACGCTACTAAAGTACTCGGCAAATAAATCCACACAGGAAGTTCCTGAGTTGCATTGCTTTTCATTGAAGAACAATTTATTCGGAAAACCCTTTACATTTTTACAATCATTAACAAATGACCAAAACAATTTTGAAGTACGTTTTGTATTGTTTTCAGATTTACTAATATAAGATTGATACAGTGTTTCACTTAAATTACGACAAGAAAATCTCAGGTTTTTAAAAGTTTCATAGTCATCAAAACTGCCACTACTTTTAAAGGCAGTATGAGCTTTTTTCTTAGCTATTAATTAATTGTGTTAGCTCGTGATTAAACCATTTAGGTTAATTTAAAGATTTATAATGCTTTTTCGGAACATAAAGAGAAATGGCAGAGTTAATAATATTATAAAAATCATCTAAGTTTGAATTAATATTGGGTTCCATAAATAACTGATTCCAATCGATATTACATAGATAATCGTTAATTACCATATAGTCGGCCGATTTAAAATCGTAATAACTAAAATTGGCATTTAAATGGTCAAATGAATCGCATAACAGTACAGAAATCTCATAAGAAATGTGATGATAATTATTATTGAGAAGTGGATCACTAGATTTTCTAATATTTAAGTTAATTTGAAAATATTTAGTCAAGAAAAATACCGTGATCATTAGATAAATGATTTCTTTGGCGCAAATGATTAAAATTAAAGCAATCTCATAAAGCATGAGTAGTATTGTTATCTGATAAAAGGTTATTGTGATTAAACAAATTTGTTCTATTGCAACTGCATGTTGTTGTCATGTTATTGTTGTCATAAACAATTAACGGAGAGGAGGGTGGAATATAAGTAGTACCTAAAATAACTCTATCGTTAATTTTAACAAATAAATGTTGAACACTATTAATGAGTGAGTCTAATTTAATACAATTAAGATCAGATCTAACAGCAATTAGGACGCCTCCGCCTCTGAGTTTGTTACTGGTTATTGTTGATCTATCCTGACGATGAATAATATAATTAGGTAAATTTAATTCAGAATTTTTCACAGAATCATCTAGCCACGTTTCGACGAGAATTATAACGTCATAAATGCAACAGTTAACTTTAAGGTGGAAATCGCGAAGCTTTGATTTCAGACCGCCAGTATTCTGGAAGTAAATCGTTAGTTTTTTTGTGAATTTTTGGTAATTTTAGCTCCAATAATGCCAGATTTTATAATACATGGGACGCCATTTTTATATTTGATAGTCAAATCAGTTTCACCCTGACTCTTCCGCAATTTAAGTTCGTCGTTTAATGACTTAAATAAATAAGTTGGTTATTAGTACGATCAGCATAGAATTTCACCTCGCTAGTATTTAGGGAACGGACTGCTTTTAACAATTGAACGGCTGACTGATGATCAGTTAAACAAACCTTCAATGGCCTAGGTTTATCGAACTCCTTTCCTAGACGCATAACTAGCTTAGGGTTAAATGTGATTGATGGCTCCAGGATATGTTTAAGAGCATCAATATCCCCTTTTTTCTTCTCATCAGCATTGCCTTTAAGCTCCGGAAGATTAAAAGCGCGCGATACCACCTTCTTTTGAAATAAAGTTGAATTTTTAATTATTATTACAGATATTGAAAATCTGTTTTCGCTAATATTTCTATTTTTTAGTTGCGGGGTGCACTATGACGCGTTTTTTTAAATATTTTTTTTAAATATAAAAAATAGAATTAAAAAAAATAAAAATTAAAAAATCGGACACCATGTTACCATCATAAATATTTTTTATGAAATTTAATTTTAATAAAATTTTTTTATAAAAAATATTTTTAAATGCAAAAACAACTTTTTTAGCTAGTAAAAAAATAGACCCGTAAAATGCTGCCATGAAGCGGGATTAATCTGAATCACACTTTATGGGCGGAGTTGTGGTAAGTATTCGATCCCACTTCTTTGAAACAGTGTTATTTGAGTAAGTGTATATTTCTGAAATTAATTAAATACGACCCGTTACTAGAACAATTTTTCGAGCGAACGCGGACTCAGGATGTCGCGCGGCCAGGCGCGTTGCAACTTAGCGGCCGACGACGGTCTCGTAATGAGATTGTTGTTTTAAGCAGAGCGGACTGTTTATTCATTCGTTATTATAACACCTTTATTACATTTGTACAAACACGATTAAAATATTATTACTTATTGATTTTTTTTTTATTATATATACAACTTTTTCTCAATGAAGTGCGCATTGTTAACTTTGTTATTAGTTGAGCTAGAGAGTCGGTTAAATTAGCAAAGTAGTAGTAAATTTTCCAAGGATTACAATGGAAAAATCAGAAAAGCAAAAGAACATCGCATTTTCAAAATATTAATAAAACAAACATTTTTTAATGGAAATCAGTATCTCTTTTATGATCACATCACCAGAAGGTAGTTTTAACAAACAAATTATAGACCATTACACAAAAATTACTCGCAAATAATAAAGTTATTTACGTATATTGTTTTCAATTGAATTAAGTTACTATAAAAAACAAAACACTTACAAATAATGTCAAGAAAGTATGTAATAAGTTAAATTGTCACGTATTTAATCTATTTAAATATCATTTATCCTATATTAAATAAATTATTAACATATTACATCTTTTAAATTAAAATACTCATTTTTGTTGTTGTAATGCATAAAAAAACAAAATTTATATCGATTAAGTAGATAGTAAATTAACTGTCAAATTCAGAAAACAAATTTTCTTTTTATGATTTTTATTTGCCATTTTATTATTAATAATAACTGGATTTTACTGAAAAAACAATAATAATATACAAATAACTTCTATATTTGTGATTTTTTTTGTGATAATGTATTACAACCTTTTTTTGTTAAAAATCATCTTATCTATAAAATTATGATAATATATAGGTTGTTTCATCTAAACAAATGTTTATTTCATTAATATCTTTAAAACCCGATGCTCTTTTCTTTTTCTGCATACGCCGTTGTTACTCCTCGATAATTTACCACCACTTTGCTAAATTAATCAACTCTGTAGTTCAAAATAACAACAACCCGTATAATCGAAGAATTTGGTACATCTGTCATGGAACCATGCATAATTATTTAACTTAGGAATAATAAAATTCAATTCTATTAATTGAATTGTATTATTTCTATTAAAAACAATACATATTTCAGCTGATTGGAAAGAATCATTTGCTAATAATATATGGGTGGGTCACGAATTAAAGTTTACGCGGTTCCCGACCGAGGAAAAAATTAAAAAGTTTGCATTGCATTGCATGGTTCAATATAATCTTCTCATAAAAAATATTTTCACTTTCTTGCACTTCCGGTTGTACCGGAAATGGCTATCAACTTTGTTATTTTAAATGGAACACCCTGCATTTTAATTTCTCTTTTTTGATTCCTCGTTCAATTGACCACCCACTCATATCGATTTATGTCCAGCTCTGAATTTTAATGTATTTGTCAAATTTTAACCTAAAATAGATGTTTTGAAAAATTATAACTTCTAATAAGAACAAGACAGACATCTTGAATAGTAATTAGTAAATATATCTGTGTAGAATTAAAAAAATAATAACATTTGTCTATTTTGATAATAGGGATAACAAAAATGTCAATATTTCCGTCCCCACTTAAAAACATCATAATTTATATTTGTTCAAATGGAATTTATATCATAAATCGATTGGCAAGACAATTTTCAACATAAAAGTATTACATATTTCTATATCTAGAGCAAGTAGTTTGCGAGTTATTTCGAATTTTCTTTTCCCTCAAAATATTTTCACAAGTGAGTAATTGCTGTACTGTAGTATTTAGACCAGCACTACATAGATTGTCTCAGGCACATATATAAAATTAAAGTATATCTTAATATTAAAAATGTTTAATTTCTGATTCCTTTATTATATGTGAAAATAAAATGTCAATAAACATAATTATAAAGATGAAATAATTAAAAAAAATATTTTTGAATTATTTTTGTTATTTTTAAAAAGTTTGAACAGTGTATCCGAATTTATAATAATACATTGAGTCATTTCATAAGGATTATAATCCTTAATTTCAATTTAAAATTGTAAATAACCTGTGTTGCAGTTATAAATATAAGGCTAATATCAAAAATGTATGTGGCAAAAGCCTCTTTATAAATATTTAAATGTTTCTCTATTGCATTAAATATTGATATATTATTGTCTTTTGGCTTAACTTAAAAAGGATTTATATTAATTATACAAAAAAATGAATTTGAAATTGCTCATATTAAAAAAAAATCAATCGTTCCATATAAATATAAATGTTCATATTTTATTCAATTAATATCGGTCAAATTATTGCTTGAATCATTCTCAGAAATAAATCTACGCTTAGCTTATTTTAAAAAGAAATTCGACTCACGATATTCTAATCTAGCGTAGCATTATTTGTTTATGGATATTTTATTCTAATTTTCTCCATTTGTTATAGATTAGAATCTGATCGGTATTTAGCTTTATAACGATTCATTTGAAATAAATTCATGATATAAAGCACTTTTAGTGCACTGTTTTGAAGCAAATAATCTTATTGATAGTACAAACAAAATTTTTTGAACATCCTGTATATATCTGTATTAATAAATAATTTATATCCTGAATATTGGAAAATGTTTATTGTATTCATAATTGTTGTTATAATTTTAATTTAAACATATTTTTACGCACATATGTAAACAATATCAGGTAATTATGATTGCAAATCAAATATATATTTTTTAATTTGTACAAAATTTAATTTTTATTGATTTAGTTATCCATTAATCTACGAAAAGAATTAAACGAATATTGCATCAGCATCAAATTGAAGATATTATATTCAATTCTATTCAATTATTTAAATTATATTGAATATACGAAGAATTCTTTGTATCAACAAAATGACTCAAAATGTATGTAAATCATCAAAAAAAAATGTAGAAAATATAAACGGTAAGAAGAAGAATTTTTCTAATCTACATATGTGCTATTAGTGAAACAAAGAAAATTTAGCTAAAATAATTTTAGCAACAATTGATCAAAATGCTGATATATTTAATTTTTGATAGCTAATTACTAATATTAAATGTATAATCAATAATTACGTTCTAACATATTTTATAAAAGATCATTTGAAACCGTTTCAATATACAAGCCACAAATGCAGATCGACTGAAAAATACAATCTATAACGAAAATACGAAATAAATAGGACGAATGCGTGTTTATTTGTATAGAAAACAAAATAATCTTGGAAGGGAGACTGAACGCGCCCATTGCGCGACTATCTTCGTCTGACAACGTTAACTCCTCATATGTACTCTTCCAAGGCTTTCGCGGGTTAGATACAGACGTAAGGGGACTGAATGTTTACGTCTCACTAATTGCTTGTGTATCGCCTCCTCTTAAACACCATAATATTGGCAGTTGATCTGAGAAAATTGTGCATGAGTTAGTATTGGAGTTTTCAATTATCGCTAAATGATTTTTTATGTCTTTAATTTCATTTTTAATTCCAGTCACCACATTTTCGAACTCGGCTTTTATTAAAGTAGGCCATTCTTGTTTTAAAACATCTCTTATTGTTGTTATAAAACTGTGAAGCGATGAAAAGTAACGATGAAAAATTAGCATAGGTGCCTGCACAGCACGGAACACCACACAGACGCTGCCCAAAATAGAGAGTATATGTATTAAAACAAAGGTTAATTACAATGGGACAGTAAATGATTAAGGGTTTAGCAACAGACACTCTTCACGCCGCAGGGTCTATTGAGGCGACTTGCAATGCACAGACAACTGGAAAATATAGACCACGGAATCAAGGAAACGTATGAACCCGTTCATATTGAAGGTTAGATTTCAATTAATAAAATTTAACGATATTAAAGGAACTTACTGTTGCGATAACACCTTAAACACGGATCCTTCGATATTATTAAATAGTTTTGTATCATTATAATAATAAATTCACAACATTGAACGCAAAACGATTAAGTGAAGTTAGGAATACACGACGTGCACGACAATCCAATTGTACAATATTTTTTTGTTCGTCAAATAATTTAATAATTTCAGGTTCTGTTGGGGAATGAATTTTCATGATTTGTGTGTATTGTTTCAATATGTTCTTCATCTAAATCTATAATATCATTTAATTCATCTTCATCTATATTAACAGGACAGATCGTAGTTAAGAAGGGTGTTTTGGAGTTTTTTTTTTACTTTCCCCAGATCCCTGTCCAAGGGAAAGTATTGTGATCGTGAAAATTTTCCAACTGCCAATTTCAACGAATATGCACGTTTTGAGGTCCCTTGAGTCCTTTCCATCGACTTTTAAAAAATGTTTGTGTGTGTGTCTGTGTGTTTGTATGTTTCCGCACCTAAATAAAAAAAGTTCATTTTCTCCTATGAATATACCACAAGGTTTTAATTTAAATCCAGATATTTCTTCAAATTTACTTATTGCCACATCTTCGTATATTAATCCGTAATTAGTAGCACTATTGCCGCTGAAAGTACTATATAAAATATTTTTTTACGGTTTTTTCTGGGTTAGTTTTTAATCTGAGCTTACAAACTCGTCCAAAATGCTGTTATTCTATACGCTCTTTCTTTATGCCACATGTGATTTGAATGTTGTCCCCTCGTATTTTTTTCGATGATTAAATATCTTCCTGAGATTTTCGTAGTCTTCTTCCAGTTTGCTCAATTTATTTTCAAAATCCTCCTTACTTAATTCCATACATTCCGAAATATTTCCATAATCATCATCGGGATCACATCTGTTGGTAAATGTTTTTTTTTGTCCTTTCTATTCTTCTTACGACTTTCCGGTTTGCGTTGACAATTTAAAATAAATTTGTTGGTGTAGTTTCCAGTTTTACATCCCATATATTCAAATATCTTATTTATATAAATGTCATTGCAATTATAGGATAATGCTGCCAAAAAAAAAAAAACAACGATTTTGATAAGAAAATTTAGAACTAAAATTGATTCTTTTACCGCCAAAAAAATTATTTATTATGCTATTAAACATTTCCACTGCTATTTGTCTTACTCAATAGTAAACTGGATGCGTTATTGGCTAATCTGTCAAGACATTTTAATATATCAGTCATCAGACCACAGTCAGTAATTTGAGGAAGCATATTATGTTCGCAAATCTTCTGTCCTGTACAAAAATATGATGCACAATATGATTTACTGTATTTTTAATATCTTTTATCAGGTTTAAAATTTTGTCAGCGTCACTCTTATTCGATGAATTGTGTGTGCTACACGAAATTTAATTATATGGTTATCTAGATATTTTCTTAAGTTTATTGGCACTATTTAGAGTTATTTTGTTATTCCTTACCTTACAATCACTACAAATTTTCCCATACTAACATAAAAATTATTATCTACAACTTTTATTTAAAACATTTTTCTATACGATTTAAAAAATGATAAATCGTTAAGAGTGAAGTTGCACTAAATGATTTTTGATTCTAACCAAAAGCATTTCAGATCATTCCACTGCAATCAATTAAAATCTTAGATATAAAGTTTGGGTTTAATCCATTTAGCCGATTATACGTTATTGCGGAAATATAGACACACACATAGACATTTTTCAAAACTTGATGTAATGGACTCAGGGGACCTCAAACGTGCAAATTCGTTAAAATTGGCGAATTGAACATTCTTATGATCACAATACTTTCCTTTGGACAGCGATCCGGGGAAAGTAAAAATAAGTAATGACACGTCTGTAACCAGCATTTTTTTCTCTATTCAATGTTTAAAATGACTCAAAAAAATAATCAATACAAAGAAATTAACATTGAAAATTATTTTTTTCAGTTTTATTTATATACACCCTGTGTATGTGTAGTAATTTTGAATATATAATTAGTCATACACTGAAAACATATCTATATTTTTTAAATGGCTATCGGCAAAGCTTTTGGCTGTTAATTGTTTTTATTTTATATTATACAAAATATGACATTATTAATATTTGTGTTATTATTCGTTATTAGTAATATTATATGTTTTTAAAATTATGTAAAAAATAATCGATTTAAATTATTTTCTGAAATTTCAATTTGGGATCCGAATATCCATAAAAATAAAACTGGCAATTAGTTCAGTTATGGATTATAATTCAAAAATATTATTTCACACGAAATAAAATACGGTTTTGTTTTCTTTCATCGAAAAAAGAAAACAAAAACGAACACGTATTGCGCCGTATGATGATCGTCCGCTCAGCTGAGTGAGGATCGCCGCGTTGAGTCATCTACGTTTCCCCCACCCAATTTTGACAGTGACTGTACAAAAGCTTGAACGAAGGCAAGATCCGCATGGCGGCAGCATTTTACTGGACTAAATTTTTCAAATAGTAATTTCAACTTCCTTTCGATATGTGTTATCATATCTTGATGAAACTTACAGGTTATATTATCTAGAATATAATTGTCTAGAATAATATGGGAGTACATTTTTTATTTTCGAAAATTTAAGCAATATTTTTACTTTCCCCGGACCCCTGACCAAGGGAAAGTATTGTGATTGTGAAAATTTTCGAATCGCCATTTTCAACAAATATGCACGTTTTGAGGTCCCCTGAGTCCATTCCATCGAGTTTTGAAAAATGTCTGTGTGTGTGTCTGTGTGTTTCCGCGATAGCGCCTAAACAGCTAAATGGATTAAGCCCAAATTTTATATCTAAGCTTTTTATAACAGTAGAATCACAGTATACACAGTAGTTGCACCAGCCGAAAATTTTCGGAATAGAGGCGACCTCGCGCAGCTTACAGAACTTACTCACACTCGCCTACTGTACGCTCACACATACACGTTTCGCGCGGCGCCAACCAGTTTGAAATTTGAAAATATATAGTTTAGAAATGAAAACTTCTAGATTTGATATGAATTATACCTGATATAATTAAATATTTTTTTAATGAGTCATAATAAGTTCATTTCACAGTATGAATGAAATATTTAAGTCAAGGTATATTAATAATTGTGTTTATACTACTAAAGAAAGGCACTTATTTCAATGGATTAATGAAACATTCAATTTTAACATTTATTTCTTTGAAAGGAAACAATATTTTGGTTAACTATATGAAGGTAAACATTTAAATATAGTTTTATTGCACAGATTTTCTATAAAAATAATGTTTTACTCGAAAATAATATAGAGTATTATTTTTCAATCAATATAAAGTATTTTATGTCTATATCATAAACTAAATATTTAATTTATATTGTAGATGTATTAATGAACCATAAACTGTCGTGTATTATTAAATAATATTTAATTTTATACTTACTAATTGATGATAGTTTGCTTTATTATTGGTGAATATATTTTATTTCAATTAAAATGGCTTGTATCAACGTAATATGCATATTTTAATTTGTTGTGCATAATGAATATTTGTATTATGGATGATTTATTATTGTGGGAAAATTTAATTATCGCGCCATTTTGTGATCAAGGCATGCGTACGATGGCCATAAAACGCCAAAAAGTCTTTAGTGTTCGGATGTGGAACTAATTTTACTATGTGCTCTGTGTTTTTCTTCACTATCTACACGCACTTTATGGCTGTACTGTAAGCTGCGCGAGGATTTTCCATTCCGTAATAGTTCAAAGGCGCCGACACCAACCGACCCTACTGTGTATACTGTGGTAGAATGATCTGAAAAGCTTTTGGTCAAAATCAAAATTCATTAAGTGCAACTTTACTCTTAGCAATTTTTCATTTTTTAATTCGGATAGAAAAATGTTTCAAATCAAAGTTTTAGATCTTGGAAAATAAATAATTTCTGTTATAAAACTTTTATTGTAGGACTCCGAATCATTTTTTTAAGTAAGCCCATCTTTTTGATTAAAATTATGATTAATATAAGCTGTCAAAATTTCAACTCTCGAGGATTCATAGTTTTCAAATTAAATGAACACCACATTTCACATACGTGCTATACTCGCCTTAAGCTTCATATAACAGTAGAATGATCTGAAAAAAAAAAAATGAAGTGCAACTTCACTCTTAGCAATTTTTCAGTTTTTAATTCGGATAGAAAAATGTTTCAAATAAAAGTTTTAGATCTTGGAAAATAAATAATTTCTGTTATAAAACTTTTATTGTAGGACCTCCGGTTTTCATTTAATAAGCGGAAGAATTTCGTTTACATGATAAATTATATATATTATATTGACTCGCCTGTGTGTGTGCATATTTTCGTTTTTCTTTCATCGTTTTATTAAGTTTTGCCGCTTATTTAAATTCTAAACGTACCTTCACAACATAATCGATAGTAATATTTTATCCTGTAGTGCATTGGTTTCGCTGACGGTGAGTTATATATAATTTAAATACACAAATACTTGGCTTAAGTCGATTGATAACCTCAATTAGCTATTCGCGCAGCGGGCACTTGCGCACTCGCGGCTCACGTGTATCGCCAGTAGCGTAACTAACGCACAGGTAAAATTCAACCCAAGTTTTCAAATATCCCTTGTTTTTCTGTCATTTGTGCTCTATTTTTTCCGTGGCCCACCTGTATTGTCTACTGTTAGTCACTGTAATCGGCCCTGCAGTGTGTAACTTTGTGTCCTTGTCTATATAATTTTATCCTCAATATCATATTTAAAAATAATATATACGTCTCAATAAACTAATCCTAAAAATGCCTACCTGTGTCATTTGTAACCAATTTATTGCTCCAAACAAAACTAAGGATTGTATAAAATCAACTAATGGGAAATGGATGTGCAACACTTGTCACTCTACATGGAATATTCAACGTTGTCCAGAATCAAGCGACAGCACCAATTCTGATACAGTTCCATTTGATGTTATTTCTGCCATTAATGACATTTTTAAAAGTTATTTCCAACCCTTTTTGAGGAGATAAAACAACAGTTATTTTCCTGTAGAAACGACATTGAATCCATATCCAATGAACTTACTGCATTGAACGCTGAAAATGCTATGCTTAGAAAGGAAATATCATCGTTGAAAGGTACAGATATTGAATCAACCCCCGAAGAAATAATCCAGGAAGTAGAAGATAGACGCGATCGTGCAAACAACGTAATGGTTTTCAACGTTCCCGAGTCGGATAATATAGTAGAGCCTAATATAAGACAAAAAGAGGATTTGACATACCTTCAAGGTGTTTTAGGAAATATTACCATCGCAATCACTAGCCTCTCGAATGTTTCCCTATTTCGAGTTGGCAAATTTGGAAACAAAAAAACAAACCTATTAAAATACGATTCGCTGACAAAGGTAAAGCACAAACGTGCTTTGTAAAAATTTGAATTTAGAAAATATCACAAAAAATTCTACGTGATTTTCGCGCCGAAATTATAAAAGGATCACCACGTGTAGTTTTTACTCTTAAATGAAATGTTTTTCCCACTGGAAATTTAACAGCATATTACCAAAATGTTCGTGGCCTGAATACTAAAACGGAAATATTTTATAATATTGTTAGTGAATGTGATTATGACATTATACTTTTGACGGAGACTTGGCTGAATTCTAGCGTAAATAGTGGCGAATTATTTAATACAGAATATATCGTACACAGAACCGATAGAGATCCTATAGTATCCGGTAAAGCGCGAGGAGGTGGAGTTTTAATTGCGAATCGCAATAATATTATAATTGAACAAATAAACACGGACATTATAAAACTCCAACTTTCCCTCATTGATCTTTTGATTTGTAAATGTAAACTAAACTGCGATTGGTTATACATTATACTTGTTTACATCCCGCCTAAAACGTCAGCGGAACACTTAGGTCTGTTTTATGATGTATTGATGGACATTAATTTTGAAAATAATAAGACTTTATTAGTTGGTGACTTCAACTATCCAATATTGTACGCTACCTCGAATTTATCGTCACCTACATTATGTGTTATAAAAAATTATTCTAGTTTTCTGAATGTCCATCAGCGTAACAATATAAAAAAATCTTTCAATAATATCTTAGATCTTATTTACTCCAATATGGACTGCAATGTTGTTAGGGACCTATTTTCGTTTGTAGTTGAAGATGCGCGCTAACTATTTCATTAAAGTGTACTACCAACACCCACATAATTAGTGACAGTGTCTTAAATTTCAATTTTAGAAAAGGCGATTATCGTGCTTTATACTCTTATTTATCTCGTGTTGATTGGGGTATCCTTACACACTTTACCGATTTAGACTTAGCATTTACGGAATTTTACAGGATTTTAATGTATTCACTCTTTCAAAATATTCCTAAATATAAATTAAAAAGCGTAACAAAATATCGTGCTTAGTACAGTGCAGAAATTATTAAGCTCATTAAAGAAAAAAATGAAATGTAATTCCACAGGGCTAGATAATACCTTTAAAACAATTCGTGCACTAATTAAAACTAAAATCAAAATTGCTTATCGTCTCCATATATCTACACTGGAAAATCATTTAATAAGTAACCCTAAACAATTCTGGACCTTTGTCAATTCTAAAAAATCGAATAAAGCAAGAATTCCCACAACCATATTTCATAATAATAAAGTCATTGATGATCCTAATACAATTGCTAACTGTTTCCGTGACCACTTTGCATCTATACACAGTCCTCTTTCTAATATAAATATAAACAATACATTTAGTCTTATACCTAATTTTCTTTTCACTACCGCATCCCCTGTACACGTCTCGAAACTTTTCAAACAGTTACCCAATAATTATTCATTTATTGCATTTATATTGAAAGATTGTGCAACCGTATTGTGTGAACCACTTGCGACCTTATTTAATTTATCAATAAAAACTTCTATATTCCCTAATAGCTTAAAAACTGCATCCATTTGCCCTATTCCGAAATCTACGAGTAAACAACAAACCATTGACAACTACCGGCTCATTGCAATATTACCACATATTGCAAAAATCTTTGAACGTATACCATTTGATCAAATATTTGTGCATATTAAACCATATCTATCAGATATGCAGCATGGATTTGTACCATGTCGCTCGACAGTATCTAATATTTGCATTATTACCCACGACATAACCGAAATTTTAGACTCTAAAGGGCAACTAGATGTGATTTACACTGATTTATCAAATGCGTTTGACCTGGTTCCGCATAATATTCTATTGTCTAAACTTCAAAGATTTGGTTTCAGTAAATCCTCTATAACATTAATTCAATCTTATCTTAATGAGCGTAGTGCCTATATCTCCTTCAATACTTTTCAGTCTTCAACATATTCCCCGACATCTGGTGTTCCTCAAGGGTCTATCTTGGGACCACTGTTATTCAACATATTTATTAACGATCTATCAGACACATTAACCTGCAAACATTTACTTTATGCAGATGACCTCAAACTCTACTCCTCTATCAAGGACATAAATGATTGTTGTATACTTTTTTCCCATTTATCACTTGGTAAAACATATTTAATAACCGTTTGTTATAATGAAATCACTTGGTTTTGTTTTAAACTTTAAACCAAAACACACCATAAAGCACACAATAGAACTAATAGAAAAACTAAATAATCTATCAATCCCACATAATGCCAAACTAATTTCCTTTGACGTTAAAAGTCTATTTACTTCAATACCGACGAAAGAACTAAAAATTATATTACAATCACAAATCAATAACTCAAATAAGCCAAAACAGGAAAAAATCGAATTAAAATCACTATTAGATATTTGCATTGACCAATGTTATTTTGAATTTAACAATAAATTCTACACACAGACGGATGGTTTACCTATGGGATCACCTCTATCCCCTTTATTGTCTGATATTTATATGGACCATTTTGAAAATAATTTATTATATAAAATTGAGAGTAAACATGTCTACTTTTGGGCAAGGTATGTGGATGACGTATTCTGTATATGAACTGGGACAAATAAACAATTGGAAATATTCACTAATTTTATAAATAGTATAAATATAAATATACAATTCACCGTAGAACAAGAAACAAATAAATGCCTTAACTTTTTAGACGTAACTTTTTCCAGAACTAAACAACATACCTTATCGTACAAAATATATAGAAAACCGACATATACAGATACCATTATACCAGAATGATCAAATACACACAATCAAATTAAAAACAGCACTTTTCATTCTCTCCTCAATAGATTATTAAACATACCGATGAGTAAATTAGATTTCGACACGGAGCTGAACACTATAAAATTAATCGCTACAAACAATGGTTACCCAGAAAATTTAATTAGTAATATGTTAATGAAAAAACAAAAAGGAAAACTATCTAAATACTTCTACAGTGTAAAAAACGAAGAAATAGTCAAGTGGAACAAATTAGAATATATAAAACCTGTTACGTGATTTTTGCGTAAAATTATTCTAAGTTGTTTTTATTTTCAATATGAGGAATTAATATATGCAACTTATTGTGCTTTATTAAAATTAATTCGAAAATGCTATTGTTTAATTTTTTGTTGTCTTGGTCCTCCGTGGTCATCGCGCTCCACGCTCTCGTTCTTTTTCACACCTGGCACTCGCGGCGTAAACACATCAAATCGATTAGAGGTCATCACGCCATTTTTATCTTCGGAAATTAATTTAATAACCGCTTTGGTTTCCTCTGGTTTTGAGGGATATATTTTCCAAAAATTATATTGTAAATTGTTTGGGATTATTTAAATAATTTACTTCGCTTCAAGCGGATTGAAAAGCGTGTCGTCCTCGATACCCTCAAATCATCTACAGGTAAGCACATTTCAGTTTTTAGGTTGTGTTTAAATTATGATCATGCTAATATCAAATTTATTCACGAAATAGGATATTCCGTGTGACATAGGTATAAAGAAAAGGGAGTTTTATTTTTTTTTAATTGAAAAAAAAAACCCTTATCATATCCCTAATTTCTTGGGACGTTTTAGGTTTCATGTCAGGATTGCCTATTCGTTTCTGGTACTGGTTCTGGTTTTCTATTTCCAATGACCGTACACTATATCAGTTTGGACTTTTGGTTGGCGCAAGATTGTTCTGGAATTCACTCCCCGTAGTTGCGAAATGCGAGGAAGAATACGTGGTGAAGGCGCTCCGGAATTCCTTAGTCAAATCATGTCAAGAGGAAATGGTTGTGTGCTGTTGTGTTCTGATAAGTCGGGTTGGAGGAAAGATCCAAATAAAAATTATATAAGTATTTGGGATATTAACTTGCAGTTTTTTTTTGTTTGTTTAGGGAATCGGGGAAAAATAAATTTTCAATGTCCATGTTTTTCTATTAATTGAAATGAATATTTTGAGAATGAAAAATACGTATTTTTATTTTATTAATTGAATAATCCAAACCGAAATGAGTAAGTTTTACAAATAAATAATAAACCATTATCTATTGTATAACCATTGTAAAGATACATACGTATAGCTATATATATTTATCTACCACCGGTCTGTGTGAGATCAGATCTATTAAATTTATTATTTCTGGTTCTCGAAACGTCAGACAAATTTATATCTATGTTTTTCTTGTATTGTAGTACATTTAACTATTTTCAATTTTCAAATTCAGTTTCAATTTTCAACTTACTACCTTATATTATAATTAATAAGAAATTACGCAGAAGGAAATATCTCTTAATTTAAATGTGTTATTTTGTTGTATTAAATTGAGTTGTTGAATTTATTTATGTCGATTTTTCTTAATATATGTATTAGTACGATCTTGGTTCGTGATTTCCTTTATTTGTGTACTACTTTACCGTCCGTAATCACGTGGCGCCCATTTTTTTTTGTTTTATTCGTTTTAACCCCTCCTACTCCTCCGGGTTAGTCTGGCCGAACGGTAAGTTAATAGTAGTAAAAGTAGCGTCATAAACCCTTATCTTTTCAAATTAAAAACTTACTTAAAGGAAAGAACAACAACATAACTTTGACGAACTCAATAAATCTAAGTAAATTATTAGTGAATAATAAAATGAGACCGGAAAACAATAATTTGAGTAAAAGTGGTGTTTATGAGATTAACTGTGATGACTGTGATGCAATATACATAGGACAAACCGGACGATCTTTTGATACAAGAATAAAAGAACATAAAAAGACATAAAAAATAAGAAACAATACACTGGATTTTGAAAACATTGCATCACTCATGAACACCATTTTTCCTCAAATAATGTAAAAATAAAATTTACAGGTAATAAGGGATTAACGCTGAATTATCGGGAGGCGTTAGAAATCATAAAAGCTATAAAAGCGGGAAAAAACATAGTAAATGACAACGAAGACCTATGGAATTCCCCGATATTAAGCGCCCTTATTACCTGACGAAATAATCATAAAAACCAATTTGTATATAATAGTTTGTAAATCCATTTATATATTCATTCTTGAAAATGGTATCTAACCGAAACTAGTCGAAAATATAACAACATTTTAGTAAAACAAAACCAAGTGATTTCATTATAACAAACGGTTAATAAATGATTGTATACAGTTACAACATGAATTAGACTTAGTCGCCATTTGGTGTGAGAGTAATGGTCTAAGACTAAACATAAATAAATGTAAATATTTGAGTTTTACCAGAATATCTAATCCAGTAAAATTTAATTATTCAATTATCTGTTCTGAATTGGAAAGGGTTACTGTTATCAAAGACCTTGGAGTAATTTTTGATTCCTACTTTAATAATATTTCTGCATTGAAATCATTATTTCATTCATATGTGCGCTCTAAACTTGAGTATGCCGCAATAGTATGGTACCCGCAAACACAAAATCAAATTAAAACTATTGAATGTGTTCAACGAAAGTTTTTAAAAATGTTATATTATAAAGTAAATGGTTCCTATCCGTCAAGAGGCTATGATCATGATGTATTGTTGAACACTTTTAATTTTGAATCACTTGAAGCACGCCGACGGAAATCATCACTGATCTTTTTACATAAACTTGTACATAAATATATTGATTCTCCCGAACTTTTATCACTGGTACGATTGCATATACCAACTTTTTTCGGCAGACAAAAAGTTACATTTAATATTCCAACACATGGAAACAATTATATACTGAAATCGCCAATACTTATTATGTGTATTGTTTTTAATTCTTTACCTTCCTCTTGCGATATATTCTATGATACAATTAAATCTCTGTTATCACAATTATATCAAAGAGCAGCTTAATATTCTATTCATTTATATTTTAGCTTTAAGTTAGTTTATATATTATATTATATTATATTATATTATATTATATTATATTATATTATATTATATTATATTATATTATATTATATTATATTATATTATATTATATTATATTATATTATATTATATTATATTATATTATATTATATTATATTATATTATATTATATTATATTATATTATATTATATTATATTATACACACACGGCTACGGATTTATGTATATTGTCTTGTAATTGAGAAGTATATTTCCTGTTGGGCAATAAAGACCTATTATTATTATTAAAATTCACCTTAGAGATTTTAATTATTGAAATAATTATTTAAATGACAAATAAAACAGCAAAGTGCCGTCATATTCAACACATTCGCAAACGCCTCTAGTTTGAAAAAATAAATAAATAAGAGTGTGGAGAAATGATTTTAACCCATTGTAAGGTAAGAAATAATACACTTAATTATAATATTCTTCTAAATACTCGGTTTTAACTTTAAAAGACAACAATCAATTTTTTCTATTAATCATTTTGCTTTCCTATTAAATTTTCAATCAGAAACTTATTTGACCGCATTTACCGAGCAAAGTACCATGATGGACACATCACCATTTTTTTTTCATTTCAATAGCCTCCAACATATTTAATTTATTATTGTTGGACGGTTTTAAAATTCTACTATTTTCTAATGAAAATGCATGCCATGTATTAATTGTGTGGTATGCTAATATATTCTATCAATTTTTCTGAACAAATACCTTTAAAATTATCAAAATACATGCAAACAGATAATGTTAAAAGTAACGCAAATCTAATAAACATTTAATCGTTATGGTTTAACTTATAATGGATTAACTTTTTAAATTGCATAATTGCATGATGATGTATTATAATAGAACGCACGCTCTTTCGTACTTTGATGTGACATTTTAAAACAAACTTTCTAACATACATAATACAAACAAAATGAATTTTTTTAAAGCACTGGTTTTATTATTACCAAAAGTAATAATTGGTATAAACATTAGTATTCCTGGTCGGCAATATAGCATGCTAACACAATCCATCGTACAAAATATCCACGGACCCGCCGAAGACGATTGGAACCCAGTAAAAAGCGTATACGTTACAAATTTCTTAATTCACTCGCACATTAATTGCAGCGTATTTATAAATATCATTCTACATTCTATTAAACTGCCTTCCGCGCATTATTCGTACGATTTTAGTGTATTTCCTCCGAAACCGCAATTTCCGAACGTGTTGTGGCTAATTTGCCTCGACGACGATATTGATTTGGTGGATTACGTAAAAAATTTCTCGAGAAAATTTCGTAAAGCTAATAAACACAACATGGTTTTGCAGTACGAAAAGATATTTAATTGGAGCGAAATAGAAAAGTCTCTCATTGGAGAAAAGCAGCATTTCCCGCAAACAAAAGTACTGTATTTTGATAAACATTTAAAGATCAATTATTTGCATCCACAGTACCCAAACGGGTATCGAGATCGGCCTTGGCAAATCGGAGGTGTAATATATGAAATCGATGATCACGCGAAGCGTATTGTTAATTTCTTGGGAAGTGTGGTCGAGATAAGTGTGTGCAAAAGTATTGAGGAGTTACACGCAAAAGTATTGTCATCCGAAATTAACATTTGTGCAGTCAGCTCCTTTTGTAATCTATACACTAACGTTATGTATTCACATGTGATAAAAAGAAATGACGTTGTAATCATCTTGAAACGACCTAAAATGAAATCGCTTTTAATTAAAATTATTCAAATCGCCGATTTTAATATCTGGATCTTATTCTTAGGATTGTTATTCTTATTGATTTGGATATTATATAAACTTGAAAGAATGTCAACTTTACACTCTTTCATATATTTAATATCCTTCTTAATCAATTGCGGAAATATCTCGAGAAATCGTTTTAAAAAAATTAACATTTTAATCTTATCCTCTTGGATGATTCTAAATACGTTCTTTTATTACTTTTTCAACGCGTTTATACTCAAATGCGTTATGCACCCACAATTTCACAACTCAATTCAAACAATAAGCGAAATTGAGACTATTAATACTAAAATTTTAATAAGTCCCGAATTTAAAAAATACATCCCTTTAAATCTACGCAGTAAATTCATTTATGTCAACACAACAACGATTTATGAAAACATTCTGAACCAGAACACCTCGGTGGGGTATGCATTGCTGCATTATCACGCAATCTCGCTTTTTAAAATAATAGAAAAACGCAATCAGTTCTCCCCGTTCTACGTAATTAAAGATCCTCTAATACCTGCGTTTGACGCTTTATATTCTCTCGGATTTGATGTTAATATAAAAGCTTTAATCGATTATTATATAATCATGGCAGTTCCAAAGGAAAGCATGGTGAAAGATATTGATTTTTTTCCAGAGAATCAATTTGCGTCAATAAATATTGGGCACTTTAAAGATTTATTTGCGCTATGCGCGATTGGTTTACTAATTAGTTTAATTATTTTAATAACGGAAATTGTTTTTAATATCACAGAAATGCATAAGCGGTTTAATAATATTGGATAGACATTTTTTGAAGCACAATAATGTTGATCATTGAGTAACTATAATGTATTTCGTATCTCTATATTTATGGAACCGTGATCTTAAATAAAAAAAATCGTGTGCTACTTATTCAATCAATTTCTTGACAAATTAAATTATTTACTTTATAAATATTATTTTAAATTAAAAATAATATTTTACACAATGGGGTCCGATAGTGCTGACGTCACGTATCGCGGAAATTTTAAAAGTGTGGCGTTTCAAAAAATTAAATCAACCTTATTGATTTCGTACATAAGGATCATCAAAAACTTTAGTGGTGAACTCCTCAGTTATTATGCATATTTAAGAAATACGCTTTACAAATAAGATAAATCAAACTGATATCTTCGAATTCATGTAAAAGTTTGAAGATAAAATTTTGGATATTGTCTGAAAAACGAAAATATTTAATTTTAATCAAACGTATGTCGATCCTTGAGAGCACACAAGTGTCAGTTGGGACCAAAACATAACCTCAGTTTGTATGATTCTCGTTTTCTCTTGGCAATATTTTATGATTTATTTTGGTTGTTTAAATAAAATTCAATTTAAATACTGTAAGTATTTATCTTATCTCTATTGTTTAATTATTTTTAAATGTTGTAATTGTAGATTAAATGTTATATCCTAACTGGTAATTAATTTTTCGTTATTGGCTCTATAATGGTCATTTCCAGAAATAATTAAAGGGGTAATGCTCTATTGAAGCATTAAACTAATTAACACTACTTTATTTATAATAAAGAATATGTTATCGGTGGTGCAAGTCTATACTTTGTGATACGTAGATAAATGAATTTGAATCATTATTTTATTGTCGTGACCATCAATTACAATTTAAAATATTTGATAATGAGCAACACTTTCAAAAATATATTTATATGAACATAATAATAGTGATACGAGCAACGTGTGATCTCTGCGCCACCTCTCAATACGCTGTATAAAAATATTTTGAATTATAGAAACCAAACAAGGAAATTGCATTCCTGCACTACATTTACTTAAAATAAATTCTTCAATTAGTTAAAGTATATCAACAATGTAAATAATATTCTTACAATAAATTTGAATTAATACAATTTATTTACCAGTTGGGCTACAACGTTTTGTTTACTATTATAACATTTAATATTTCTGAACAATGGAAAAACATAAAAACTCACATAATATTTACAAGAGAGAATCGAGACATAAATTATATATAAACATGCTACTGACCTAAGGCGAATTACTTGATAGATGCTACACTAATGTTTATAATTTAATATATAGCTTATAACGCTCAACACCCGAAAGGTAAAAAAAGATTAGAATTATATATATTTATACATATAGCTTATATAAACCTAAATAAAACAGAAGAAAACCTGACAGTAAATTGATTTCTTCTTAGAGAATGTCAAATTAATTTCCAATAATTGGGAAGCTAATACTCTTGTTACAATATACAACTGTTTATTTTATGTTAATAACATTTTAGTATATAATTTATATATATATATATATATATATATATATATAGTACATAATTTATATATATATATAATTAATATTCTCATTGTACCCTTTCGGGTGTTGGATATCAATTGTTTTTGTTTTTAAATTAGGATCGATTATTAAGTGAATCTGAGTTCAAATAATTGATCCAATATTATTGATAGATTCGACATTTAACTAAATAATTGAATCATGGATTCCAAATTCGAAAAATATATTTAAACATTTGAATTGTTGAATTTACAATTGATACATTTCCTTCTATAATTTAACATAAAGGTAAATTTTTAAGTATATTCATAAATAAAATAAAATGAAAAGTGAGTATCTCGAATTAAATGCATTTGTAAAGTAATTATTTTGTTGAATGTCTATCAATTATTTGTTTGGATACTGATTCGATTATTTTGTGACATATATCGATTAAAATAGATTATTTTTTAAGAAGACCTTTTGGTTAGTACTCAAAATATAACAGATTTTTTGATTATTGAAATAATTTTAATGTTGATAATTCCATTACAAACATACTCAGTGTTGCCATTCACTATTCAGAATACATCATCTTAAATCATAGATAAAATCTTCACATATTTTGAAAAAAAAAAAATATATGATGACTAAAACTTCAATATATAGCATACAGTCACTAAGGACATTATTATGTTTACATATTTGTCTTCCCTTTACTCTTTGCCTAACAAATTAGATGTCATCAAACATATTCTCTAGACATACTACTTCTATGCTACAGCTTCTCTGACATGTGTGTGCATTTAAGGTCCGACATACGTTTTAATAAAAATCGAAATTTTATTTTTTCGCGCTACTTCCTTGAATTTCTCTTCAAGTTTTGATCTTATTAAATAGATATAAGATTAATTTATCTTAATTATAAAGTTTATTTCTTAAATATGTATATTAACGGCGCAGTTTATTTCTAAAGTTTTAGGTGATCTTTATGTACGTATTCAATAAGGGTCATTTAAATTTTTGAAACGCCACACTTTTAAAATTGCCGCGTTATGTGACGTCATCACTATCGGACCCCATTTCATCACTGTTTGATGGCTTCTCTAGGGAGATTAAAATAGTATTGCAAAGTTTTTTTCAAATCCTCTAATAATAAACGTTATATAAATGTATCATTTAACTCGAGGTGAAAAATATTTAAGTAATACAAAATGAAAATACTCAAATCAATATACAGGGTGGCGCAATATTCCGATGAAGTCCAATATCTCAGTTATTTAGAAATTTACAAAAAGATATTACTGACATAATTTGTAGCTACTGTAAAACTTCACATTTTAAAATTAGTTTCATATATATAGGGTGTCCAATAATCATGTGACATATCAAACATATGATTTTTTAAATGGAATGCTATATTTTTTATGTCGGTTTTAGATTCTACGCTTAAAATTAATCATTTTTGACATAAGGTTTATTAGGTCAGTTTTTAATATTTTAAAAGTTATAAACAATTTAAGGTTGAAATCAATGGAAGATTGGGGCCTTATTTTTCAAAAATGAAAAACGATGTAAACTTTCTGTTAACGCAATTTAATTGAAAAAATGCTTAAGAATATAAGGAATAATCGTTTGTTACTATAAAGCAAATGTTTTGTACAAGGTGAAACAATACGCAAAATATTTTTTTTCTTTTTTTCACTTAAATGGAACACCCTATATTTTTTACACTATTTCAATAGAAAATTGATTGTTCTTTAATTTTTGTATAATAAACTATACCCCTATCTGTTACCATTTTTTTACAATTTCAATTCAAAGTACAAAATTATAAATTTCGCTTATAATCTATAATTTAAGTAGGCTATAATTAAAACAAATGCAATTCATAATCGTTTTCTGGTATTTAATAACATACTTACTCCCTAACCTAAAAGGATATTCAAATGACAATCGATATTTAAAGGCGCATGCAAAATATAAAGAAAATAGTTGCTCAAAGATTATTTAGCGAGTTATAATGGTTATTGGGACATATTTTTTAAGAAAAAAATTGTAAAATGTTTGAATGCTATTGAATTAAAAAAAATGTGAATGTGTGAAATAAATACATAAAAATGTTAACAAATATAATGATATAAATATTTTATTATTTCACTTAGTATCTATTTTCGGTTTTTCAGTCAACATGAATTGTTTAAATAAATCAATTTAAGAAGCATATAGGAATATTTTAAATATTTTTCGAATAATAACCAAAAAATATAGTTGTTGTTAGTTTTTAACAATTAAATTAATCATTTATTGAAGAAGTATGTTTAACTGCACCAGTGTTACAAAATATAATGTAAAATGTACTTTACTTACTAATTATAATATTAAGCGTTGAAAGTTACTAAATAAATTAGTTGTTCTGGCGCGGCCTACTTTGGTTAAAAATTCTATACCAAATTATTTAATCAAATGCAATTTTGGAGAATAAATTGATGATAATAATAGGAATCGTAAAATCTGTTTAAAAATAAATTATTAATATTAACATACCTTAATAGAAAAAATAACTTCCAACCCATTCCTGGTGAATCGAAAACCAACTCACCTCCACCACTCACTAATTACCACTTGTTCATAAACAAAAATAAATCGCGTTTTTAATTATTAATAATTTCTAACGTTAAAAATTAAACCGGAATAGTGAACACTGCGCGTTTTCGGACGACTGAATCGAAATACAAGAGCGCAATTATCGCAAATCAAGAAGAAAAAAAACGATCGACGACTCACTCCGAGAACGCATTCCTGAGATAAGAAGATTCGTTGTACCTGGATCCTTGGCGCACAGCCAAGAACATACCTATTTAAATTGTTGTATTTTCAATATTATCGCGTATTAAAATAATTACAGCTTAATATTTATTTACTTTTTTTTTATTAAATTCTCATTTATCCCGTGGTAAAAAAATATGTATGAATTATGATGCATTTTAATTAATACACTTGATTATTCGTTTCACTAAATTATTTTATATTTGTGTTCGCGTAACTTTCACAACTAAATAAATTAGTTGTTCTGGCACGGCCTACTTTGATTAAAAATTCTATACCAAATTTGTATTTGAGATTAAATATCTCAAAAACGGTAGACGATAGCTATTTAATATGTTATATAAAAAATGAAGAGTGATTAATTTTCTATTAAAATAGCATAAAAAATATAGGGTGTCCCATTTAAGTAAAAAGAGAAAAAAATCATTTTGCGTATTGCTTCACATTGTATATAAAAATTTGTTTTGAGAGAAAAAAAGAGTATTTCTTTTATTATTAAGTATTTTTGCATTTGTATGGCGTTGACAGAATGTTTATTTCATTTTTCATTATTGAAATATTAGGCTCTAAACATCAATCGATTTCAACATTCATTTGTTTATAATTTTTAAACTATGAAAAATTGACCTATTAAATCTTATACAAAAAATGATTATTTTTAAACGTAGAATCGAAAATCTTCATAAAAAATATATCATTCCATTTAAAAAAACATATGTTTGATACGTTACGTGATTATTGGACACCTTGTATATATGAAACTAATTTTAAAATGTGAATTTTGACAGTAGCTACTAATAATGTAAGTAACATTTTTATGTATATTTCTTTATAACTGAGATATTGGACTTCATCGTAATCTTGCGCCACCCTGTATATATGTAAATTACAAGTTTGCGGGAGCAACTTTGCTTTTTAAAAACAATTTTTATTTGAGATGTTAGCTCATTACAATTCAAACTTAGACTAAACTAAAATTAATGGATAATGAATTTATATAATTACAATTACGCTTATATCTAGTGTGCGATAACAAAGTGCTTACTACCTATTTATAATAAGAAATATATTTAAAACAAAGAGGATACGTTATCTAACAAAGGAATAAATGAACAATAGCATTGTGTGACCATCTGGTTACTCCTCACCCCTTAGATTTTTGCACATCCTGGGAGAGAGATTTCAACGTCCTTTTTATATTCTTGGTTAATATTTTTTATAAAATAGCGAAAGTAAATAATGCTACAAATACTAATTATTATTATGAAATATAACAAAATTGTCCAGACACTTGGTTTCACTGAAATTACATCATTGTACATTTTAGGTGTTCGAGCGTATCCGGGAATGTCTTCGAGATTTAATCGTTTCAAGTTTATTTTGATATTACTTAAATTATAATGTTCAAGTTTTAATTCTGAAGCACTTATTATCGTCGGACTTCCATACGTTATTTCTTGTGCGGGAATAATGTTGTCCTTGTAGGTCATTGAACATTTATCCAATTTGATGATGAAGATCCCACGTAGTCCTTTGGTCTGTTCCTGGTGTGGACAGGTAATCTTTAACATCTCTTCTTCGGGGAATACCGCGAGATATTGGTTTGTTATTGGAATATTTTCCAAATGATTTCGTTCAATATTCAAGCTAGTATATTGACAATCGACTGGTTTTCTGTTCAATAAAAGATTGGTTTCGCAATCTGGTTTATAGTTTAAAATTAGTTTGCTTGAACATTGAAAGTATTTACTACCTTGATGACACAAGCTGTTTAGAGGCCAAATTGTATTATCAATTTTTGATTTTAATAAATATTTTATAGTAGGTATAATAGTAACAAATTCAGATTCTAGCATAGTGGGAATAGGATACAAGTAATATAAATCGAATATTTTCTCATAATTAATGGGTAATGTTAGGAAATAATTAATGATTGAATTTTCGACTTTACAATTAACAGTAATAATTGATTCATAATCTAAAATGTTTTCAGATTTCAATTCGAAGGGTAATTCTTCACTATAATGATTAGATATTTTAATTAATTCTTTAAGTAGGTCTTGAGGAGTAATAATGTCAGTATGCAAAATTTTAGATTTACAAAATGACAATGAGTTTATTATATTTTGGAGAATATCTGAAATTAACCCAAATAATAAAATCATTTGATTAAAAAGGTCTTTAACAAATAAAATGTGTTGATGATCAATATCTGTGTTCAATATTGCATTTAGTTGCATTATTCGTGATTTAAGTATATCTTGATTGTGTTCAATATCCTTAACAGTTTTGTTAAATTTTGCGATGATTTGGGAGTTAACACTATAGCCAAAATTTAATTGTTCTTGCAATTGATTTTGATTAGATTTCTTATGATCAAGAATTTTATTAATTCTTTCGTTATCAGCGGCATCCATGTTACCGGTGATTGTTTTTATAATTGAACCAAGCCCATCAATTAATCCTCTTTTGTTTCTTTTTAATTTAGAGTAAGATTGAATAATCTGAATTTGATGAAATACATTATCTCTTGATTGATTAAGTATTTTATTATAATTTTGAAAGTCTCGTTGAAACTTTGAAATATTATTTATTGTTGACATTAAGTATCTATATTGATTATCCAAATTATTAAATTCATCAAATACGGGTTTTAAGTTGTATTCATGAACGAATGTATGTTTCGTTCGTTCAAGTTTTGCTACTCCTAAGTGAATGGGTAGTAGTCCTACATTATGGGTGATGTCGGTTATTTCGATTCCAATAATTGCAGGGATGATGACGTACCTGGAAGTGATTCGTCTAATTTAGATTTTTGAATGTAGATGTGAATAAGAGTATTCGATTTATTGAAAACATAATTGATCATTTTTCGTACAATATTGTATTCTAGCTGATCCAACCCGCATCCTAATTTCGGGATGGCAAGTTTATTAATTTTATTTTCTCGGCAGAATTGTTTGAGGTTAATTAGTGTTTTAAATAAATCTTTAAGACTAGGTTTTTCAAAATAATGTTCTTTAGTTATAAGATATAGAATATATCTTTTATCTTCTTTTAGATAACAGAGTGAATACAATTGAGCTCTCTGTTTGTGTAGTTGTTGAACTTTTCCAAATTTTAACTTAAAATCTTGAGCAATACCTGCACTCATTTTTAAATCTTTACTAACACAGTGAGCAAGTGAGAAATCATTAGGAGCATCAAATAGATCACCTTTGATTTCTATAACATTATTATTAGTCTCAATTTCATTATTGTTTAATTTATTATTGAAAAGTTCGAAACTTAATTCACTATTTATATTTGTCTTAGCTCTAGGTCTTTTGACGTTGGATAGGTGAATTTTGTTCACAGTATTATGGTGTTTAACATCTATTTTAGCGGTTTTTAATTCATCGTTGATCTTTAATAAATTTTCCTTTTTGAATTTATTTTTACTCTTAGCTTGTTTTTGTTTGTTTTTAATAAATACTGTTTGTGGTATTTCGGGCAGATCTTCACGAGATGCATTTATTCTCTTTATTGTTTTATTTTTATTTTCTTCGATTCTTTCGTTTACAATTTCGTACAATATTTTTACTTTATTTTTGTGATTTTGAACATAATCGTTTAAAATGTGTGTCTCTAAATCAACACTCATCGGGGAATTATTATCTATATGGCCAGATATAATTTCTATAGGTTTAAATTTAGTTACAGAGAATCGAATTATTGTAGGCTAATAGCGCATACAATATCTTTGCGTCAATGGGTTCATTTTTATAAATATCTTGATTATTTAGTAATCTTACATGTTCTATCAATGTAGAATGTACTCGTTCAACCATACCATTAGATTCGGGGTGTTGTGAACTAATAAAATGGAGATTAATTTTATGAAGATCCATTAATTCCTTAATTACACTATTTTTAAATTCGAGGTGATTATCGGCAATTATTTGAGTAGGAATGCCATGATGTGAAAAGAATTTTATTAAATTGTTCGCTATTTCTATGGCTTGATAAGATTTTAGTGCATAGAGTTGTGTATACTTAGAAAATGAATCGATTATCGTTAGGAATTTTTGATTTTCTATTGTAATGCTATCTATATGAACAATTTGAAATGGTTTGACTGCCGTTCGTGTAATATTAAATTTTAATTTTAAAGGTTTACGGTCGTATTTCGAAACTAAACATACCTCACAATTATTTATAAATTTTTCAATGTTTACTCGCATTTTAGGCCAATAATATTTTCTTTTAAGCTGAGCCTCAGTTTCATCAATACCTCTATGGTTGGTTTTACCTTCATGATAATTTTTTATTATTTCATCTATATCATTTTCATTTTGTATATCTATTAATAGTTGTGTACATTTTACAAATTTTATATTTGAACTACTAAAATATTTTTGTACCACTGTACAGAATTGTTCATAAGGGAAATTTTTAAAATATAAGTGATATTTCACATCGGGAACTATATATTCTTTTATGAATTTGACAATTTCTGTTTCAAAGTTAATTTTTGAAAACTCTATATTTATCCTAGATTTTGTATTATTAAACAAGTTATTAATTTGTGGTAATGAGGCGGATTGGTCGATTTGGGAAATTATTATTTGATTATTAAAAAGGTTGATAGCTTTATCGATTATCGGAATATCGAATGTTGGATTTTCAACATTTGAGTGAATAGTAATATCATCATTTTCATTTACACGTGCAGACATAGGGGGTTGAACTATCATTGATAATTTATCATCTGGTTGATTGATAAATGATTCGTCAAATTCTCTAATGTAGAAGCTTTCGTTTTCCTTGTACTGTTCGTTAACATTTAATTCTATTCTAGATAGAGCGTCTGCGTTTTTATTTAATGATCCTTTTTTATAAGTTATTTTAAAATCGTACTCTGATAATTTAAGTTTCCACCTAACTAGTTTCGAGTTTGGTTCTTTAATATTCATAAGCCATTGAAGGGGCTTATGATCAGTAACTATTTCAAAGGGTCTCCCATATAAATATGGTCTAAAGTATTTTACGGACCAAACTATCGCGAGTAATTCTTTTTCTATTGTTGAGTAATTTATTTCGGATTCATTAAGGGTTCTACTTGCATAAGCGACGGGTAGGTCATTACCAATTCGTCCTTGAGATAAAACTGAACCGATAGCATAATTGCTAGCATCAGTGGTTAATATAAAGGGCTTTGTAAAATCTGGGTATTGGAGAAGAGGCTGATTTGACAATATTTCTTTACATAAATGAAAGCAATTTTTATATTCTAGATTTTCAATATCAATTTTTGCATCTTTCTTCAAGCATTTTGTTAATGGTTTTGTCAAAGCCGCGAAATCTTTGATAAATTTTCTATAATACCCTAAAAGTCCTAGAAATCCTTTTAATTGTTTTGTGTTTTTTGGTATAGGAAAGTTTTGAATAGAACGGATTTTGTCAGGATTAGGTTTCACTCCTGATGGTGTAACAATATGTCCTAAATACGCTACTTCTTTGCGGAGAAACTCCGATTTATCTAATTGGATTTTTAAATTTGATTCGCGTAGTCTATTGAAAACTTCTTTTAATCGAACAATATGTTCTTGAAGACTAGTGGAAAATATTATTATGTCATCCATGTAAACGAGACAAGTGTTATTCTGTAACCCTCTTAAGACGTCATCCATAACGCGTTGAAATGTAGCAGGGGCATTCTTTAAACCGAAAGGCATTCTTAGAAATTCGTAATGCCCGTTTTGAGTATTAAATGCGGTTTTTGGAATATCGCGTTCATCAATCTCTATTTGATGAAAACCCGACGCAAGGTCGAGAGTTGTGAAATATTGACATTTACCGAGTTTGTCAAGAAGATCACTAATATTTGGTAGAGGATATCGGTCACCAATAGTTTTTTCATTGAGTTTGCGATAATCCACTACAACACGCCATTTACGTTGCCCTGAAGCGTCAATTTTTTTTGGTACAACCCAAATAGGGGAAGACCATGGGCTAAATGATGGTCTTATTATATTTTGTTTAAGCATTTCTTGTACTTGTTTATTTACTTCTTCTCTGTGTACTTCTGGATAACGATAGGTTTTTGTATACACAGGAATTTCATCAGAGGTATTTATTTTATGCTTAATTTTATTAGTGAATGTCAATTTATTTTCATTGACATGAAAAATATCTGAATAATTAGATATTAGATTATTAATAAATCTTTTTTCTTCATCGTTCATATGCTCTGTACGTATGAGATTAAGATTAAATTTTGAATTATTGGTATTAAGTAAATTAAGGTTTGTGTTATTTTTGTTTTTTGTATTTAAATGCTTAGTCGGAAGGAGATTATATTCATTAATTCCTTCGACGATAAACGGTTTCTTTAAGATAACGTTACTATCAACGTCGGATGTATTAATTACAGAGCAGATAGCTCTCTTGTTTTTCACAACTGTTAAACATTCTGGAATTTCGATATGTTCTATCCTCATACAAGGTATAATTATGTTACCATCCGAAATATTATCAATATCGACTTCAATAATTTGCTGACTTTGGGCAGGTACTAATATTCGCTTAGCCTGCGAGTCAGATATATTATCATTAATAATTCCATATTTAATTGGAATTTCACAATTAGGACCGATTAACAAATCACGTCCAAAATCGATATTTAATCTTAATTTTTTAAGATGATCTAATCCTAAAAGGATATCGAATGATTTATGGAAATTAAATAAGAAGAATTTTAATTTCGAAGCAAAGTTATTTTTAAATATCTCCGAAAATGAGATTTCAGTGCTTTTATTTCCATTTGATGTACCATGTGCGCTGGTTACATCAAATAAATCATTTTTTATATTTTTGTTAAATAATTTATAAGCTATTTGCGGATTTATAAATGATCTAGTACTACCGGAATCTATTAATATTTTTAATTTTCTATTATAGTCATAAATATGTGGAAGTTTACTACTAAAATTTATGAGACCTAAGGATTCGATTCGGGATTCCGAGTCGAGGCGTCTATGTCTAAAAAATTATTCTGGTCAGCTTGCTCTTCAATATTATAAAGTTCATGACCTTGGCGATTAGGGTTATTAGGTCGGAATGTATGAGCCGTTGTGGTTGACATAGGCGTTGGCTGATTTTGTTGTGCGATATTTTGAATGTTCTTATAATTGTTATTAGGATTTGAATAAAAATTTGGCCTATAATTATTATTATGAAAATTAGATGAATTTGGGTAATTCGGTTTTAGTCTCTTTTGAATTTGATTAGTGGTCGTAGGAGTATTATTATTTCCTCTTTTATATTGAAAACTTGGTCTATAAAAAGCATGGTTATTTGGATTTGTGGGCCTAGTCGACTGATTCAAATTTGAACGATTAGGATTTAATTTAATACTAGACATTTGATTGGAAATAATTTCAGTTTGGAAATCATTTGTTAACATATTAAGGGCTGCGTTTAGATCAGCTGGGGCTTTTACTCTTAAATGCGAGCCAATAGGGTCGCGTAATCCGCGTAATAGGGCTTTTAAGCAATTTTGTCTAAAAAAGTGTGTAAGTGTATTTTTTTGTTCGGCCGTAGCGCCGTGCGAATTAATATATGATATTTGTAAATTTAATAGGTTTTGGATTCTATTATAGTAATCAAATGGGGACTCTTGATGGTTTTGTTTTAGTGTACAAATCTCAAAATTCAGGCTATAGTGATCTCTTTTGTCACCGTAGGCATTTAATAATGCCTGTTTTAAATCATCCCAAGTAGTTATTATACTAGACGCAATATTTTTTGCTGCATTACCTTTTATCTTTGCTAAAATTGAAGACATTAAATAATCATTTTGGAAATCATTAGGATTTCCAGCATCGTAAAATTTTGTAACTAATTTTTCGGAAATTTCGATGAACCGTGATAATAATTCAGGTTCACCATTAAATTCTGGGATCATGTTCAGATATTCTGATTTAAGTTGGTAAACTTGACCTTGGCCTGGATTCGCCATATTTATTCTAGGTGATCGGGATCGATCTCGGGAGGAGTAATTATTGGGATATGAATCTGAGTCTGAATGAGAATCGGAATCTAATTCCAATTCGCGAGATAACATGAAGTTAGTAAATGCCTCTAAAAAACTTGTTACTCACCAAAGAATCGACAGCGTTTTCATCGCGGGATTCGCTGAATGGAGCCGTATGAAGTTGCTGACGACGTTGTCTTCACGTGCTGATGACCCTGAGGAGTGGATACTCGATTTTTGGAGTCTCTCCAGGTGACGAGGTGACGTGATGACTGCAATTCTCTCGTTCCGGGGTCCGTTGAGCTGCTTTCTCGATTTTTAGAGAACTCTTAGGTACTTCGGTCGAGCGAATTTACACTGATACCCAATTAATCGTTAAAACGAAAAGAATACTATTCTTTTGGGTATCCTACCGACTGCGCCAATTACAAGTTTGCGGGAGCAACTTTGCTTTTTAAAAACAATTTTTATTTGAGATGTTAGCTCATTACAATTCAAACTTAGACTAAACTAAAATTAATGGATAATGAATTTATATAATTACAATTACGCTTATATCTAGTGTGCGATAACAAAGTGCTTACTACCTATTTATAATAAGAAATATATTTAAAACAAAGAGGATACATTATCTAACAAAGGAATAAATGAACAATAGCATTGTGTGACCATCTGGTTACTTGTATATATACAGAGAGTTTTATGTAACACCGAACATACTAGAATGTACTCAATGTAAATTTTCCTATGTTCGATTTGTTCAGGAACGCATCAAAGCATTGGGTGCGATGTGATTGGCTACGATTTCTAATGTCAACTATTATGTCAAGTGCAACATGTATAATTATGAATATTATACTTAACCGCAATGCATACCATAAAAATCTTTTCCTCCTTTGTATACATTATTGATACGTAAAGATGTCCAACTCTTCGTCTACTTCTGCTTTAAGAGCCAGAACAGTAAATATCACTTGCTTGCGATAACTGACAAGTGTAAGTCATTTTTGACGGAAAAGGGTGTAGTTTGGGTTGACTATATTATTTTTAGAAATAGTAGCCAATCACATCGCACTCAATGCTTTGATGCGTTCCTGAACAAATCGAACATAGGAAAATTTACATTGAGTACATTCTAGTATGTTCGGTGTTACATAAAACTCTCTGTATATTCTACCCACATGGGTGTAGGGTTTCATGTTTATTCTTATTTCTTTATATATTCTTTCCACGTCTTTCGGTCTTTTAACATTTTTATTGCTGCTTGACTTGTGCTACCTTTTTTTTAGTACCTCGTCTATTGTTTCTTCCCATGTTTTTTCTTGGACGGCCTCTTTTCATCTTTACTTGTACCATAGATCAAAATATTATTAAGATAGCTAACGCAATGCTATTTTATGAGGCAGCTGCATTTTACTCTCCGCATTCCCCTGACTTATAAACTGCACGCTGTACGGTGCTGCCGACCGTGATTGCGGAGAATATTTGAATTATCGAAAATTATTTTTTGTGACCTCGCACTATTCGTCGAAAAGCTGATGGCTGTTTTTGTTTACATTAGATATCAAGCATCGCTTGCACTTTCGTCGTGTTAAAATAATAAAATAATTTAAATTGAAAATGAGTGCAGTTTTGATTCCAGCAAGGAAATGAATGAATATTACTTTTAATAAAAAATATGTATAAATGGGCTGAAAGACCTCCGGTTGATAGCCGATTTATCATCTACAGAATATAATTTTAATTTTTGTATATTATTGTACATACATATACACATTTGAATAAAGATGGTTAGTTAGTTAATGCAGATTAACTCATTTTAATACATTTTTTTTTTCTGGATTTTTTTTACAAAAAAGTTTGTATGGAAAAATACATTTAAATAATATATTTTTAAATTAAATAGACCAATTGACATATGTGATTAAACAATTGTAACCATTATTGTATTTTTCCTTTTATTCATGAGATAATTTGAAATTGCAATTATTTAATTTTTACCTATAGAAACTATTATCTTTTTTTATATTAATAATAATAAAATACATTATACATTAGGTTGTATAACTGAAAACTCTTAAATCGTTTCAGATTATTTTGCCATCCGGAAAAGAATTTGAATGTGATTTATTTAAACAATTATAGAATTTATTGAAACGATATAATGATTTTCATTCGCAGCATTTGCTAACAAGGTGGAAAGAATCTAATAAAAATCTATTCATAGGATTGCTTAAGATACATTTTGCCAAAATAAAACAAAAAACATATGCTAAAAAGGTTTTTAAAATAAAATTAAAAAAATGGTTTAATAACGAAATAAGTTAAATTTAGAAATTATTTTATAATCCTTTTTAAATTTTTGGTAATCTTAAAATTACCAAAAAAATTAAAATAAGTTTTTTTTTCTAAAGATTTTATTAAATTTAATTTGTTATTAAAAGACTTTTTTGAAATTGAGATTAATAATGTATTGTGAATAGAGTGATAATCTTCGGGTAGAAATTTAGACTGTAATAATTTCCAGACACATATTTAATGTTCCATGCCTTGTGAAACGTTACGAAGGAAAATCTAATATTTTTTAAGTTTATGCAAACATAATCAATGAATCAAATTATCTGAAGATTATCACACCTTTTCCCTACAGCTTTTTATTTTTAATTATTAAATAATTGTTATTATATTTATTAGATTGCTATATTTAAAGTAAGATTGTGTAATCAATTAATTACCTATTATAAGTTGTATTTATGAACTTAGTTTATTGATTTTTAATACTATACAAAAATGAAATGAAATATCTTGTTGCAGGTGGAAAGACCTTTGGTCGATAGCTAATTTATATACAAATCTAAATCAATCATTGTAAATGTATGTATAGTTGTAACTATTAACGTTGTATATAAATAAAGATGTTAGTTATCTTGTTGCAACTTTTACCTGACCTCTTTCATTTGCATAAAAAAAAAAACATATAAGACAGAGTCCATTCTACGAAGCGGCCCTCAATCCTATTGTAAATAGTTTTACCGCGTTACTGGATAGAATTTAATCGCCGGTAACAAAAAAATAAATTTCGAAAATTATTAAAATGAGTTTATCCCAAATGTACTTTTACCGACTATCGCTAAATAAGTTAGATTCACGTGAAACTCATTAGCCAGGATTTTGGTACTCCAAGAAGTGCAAATCAGTAATCGTACAACAAAGTTCAGTGTCCATCCCCTGCAAAGAAATCGGGTTACAAAGCAACAGTTCCCTCTGTCTCTTCTTTGATGACCGAAAGGATAATATAGCCCTATTATTTTTGATACATTTTGGAATGTTATTTTTATCAAGTTTAACTGACTTACAACTTAAAATTCTTACAATTTATTTTAATTTGCACAAGTTGTTACAAATTGATAATTCGATTTTAAAAGTATTAGCGACATAAATATATATATTTACACATATTTATTTTAGTATAATAAAAAATTACCAATTTTATATAACCTAAGCCATTGCAATATAAAAGCGTGTATTTTATTGTAAATTCTACTGATTTTATCCAAAATGTTTTATTTGAATTTCCAGACATATGTTTAAACGGCTTTCGTTATCAAGAAGAATTCAATTTTTTTAATTAGATTAATTTTCCACGTTACCTTTTTATTATCACACCTTTTCTGATTTTTTAATTAAATAAACTGTACCGATAATTAATAAATATGAAACTGAACGTTTTTTTCTTTTTACATTAACAAAAAACTGTTTTACAATCGTTAGACACGATTTAGCCAATATTTAAACAATTTCCATTTGAACGAGCAATCAAGTGAATGAACTTCTTCCACGTTTTAAAATATCAGTCCCATGCCTATTAAAAAAAATCTTTTCAAGTTGAAATTATAGGGAATTTATTTGTAAAATGTTATATAATTTTGTTAAGACTTTCTCCACAATATTTTTTTTATCAATATACCAAAATTATATAATATTACAATATCATAATATTTACTATTCTAAATTATCTCAAATATGAATAAAAAACAGGCTGTATAATTAATAGCAGTGATGGGTGTTAACGAATGATTTAATAATCGAATGATCGGTACTTGAATGATGTTGATAATCGACTGATCATTGAAATGCTTATTTGAATGGTCATTTGAATGATTAGTCGATTATTAAAATTATTTTAATTATTGATCTTCTATTTTCTACTTTTTTGGAATTTCAGATCACTTACTTTTTTCAACTGTAATCCATACATTTCCCGCGTATATAATTTTATGTTACTGTAATCAATTTTACAAACTTATAACTGAAAAAATTAAGGTTATAAAAAAAATCTGCATGTGAATTTCTTATTGGATATTGAAACTTTAATCCCTGTATATATTTGTAAAAAGTGTACATAAAATTATGAATAACTTTGTGATTTTCAAAGAAAGTGTGTTTATTTATCACACCAATTGTGTGATGAATTATCATTCATACATTTGTATGAACTAGAAAAATGTTTCATATAACCATTTAAATGATCATTTGAATCATAATAATAGATTATTAAATAATGGAATGATAATAATCGATTATTCTCAGTCAAGTCGGCCCATCACTAATTAATATTACACACACTACTAATTTATTAAATAAAGAGTTTGTTATTTTAAACTTTTAAACGAAGAGTTTCAATTCACTATAATTTTAAAATGAAGTTATTCCCAAATACGTTTAGTATTCATAAAGTTTCAATTAAATAAATAAATATTAATTTTACCCACATTTTAACATATTCAAACATGCTATTTAATATTCACAAACGAATTTAACCTCTTCAATCTGAATATTATTCATTCATCATAATTTTATTGCGATAATTACGCCTTTTCGTGATGCATGATTTCTTTATTTTAATTTCACATAATTGCACTTCACTCGCACCAAATAACTGAAAAAAAAAACAGTTGGATACATAACCTTTATTTAGCAGTAAATGAAATGTATTTAATATTCTTCTTTTTACACAACAACAACGCATCCAGCTGTTCTGACAGAAGCCATATTGTGTACATCAGTGCACATTACGCTTTCGATTATGATTTTGTTCCATGACACTCATTAACCAGCAATATGTTTGTAATTTATTTACATTTGTTTTAAAAATAATTCTTATTAAAATCATTTTAATATTCTGATGTTATTTAAAATTATTTATATATTCAAATGTTTATAAGTACAAAATAAATCTGTTAATTAGTTTAAATGCGAAACACAAGTCGAGCATAATTCGCCGATATTCAAGTGAGCTTAAATTTGATAATAGAAGCATGCTGGAATGGCTAAAAGTAGTGCGAGAATGACCAAGTCTAAAAGAAATTAATCTTAAAAAATTGCTCTGGACCATTTCTATTTAATTAATTGAGTTTTTGTGGAAAGGACTCTATATTAATGGACCATATTGCAAGTGTGAACGTACTAGCTATATATATAAAAATTTTAGAGTAAACAAATCAAACTCATGTGAAAACCGATTAATAGCTCCAAGTGACTTCAACGCCTTGGATATGACTTTATCAACATGGGAGTAAAATGTTAAACGCGTATCAAATATTATACCTAAATCCTTGACTTCGTTTGCACTGTTCAATTTGACTCCATTAATAGAATAAGAATATTGCAACAATTTTACTCTGGTAAAAGATATGGAAACATATTTATTGATATTCAAACTAAGTTTGTTATTAGAACACCACATGGTTAAATTATACAAATCATTTTGTAGTGCCTTACTATCACGGTCAGTTTTTACAACTGAAAATATTTTTAAATCATCTGCAAATTAAAAGATATTTACAATGATTTATATCATTAACAAAAAGTAAAAAAATAGAATTGGCCCACAAAAAGAACCTTGGGGGATACCCGAGGTTACATTAATTTCATCAGATACATAATTATCAATTTTAACATACTGCTTCCGACCGCATAAAAAACTTTGAAGTCATGTAAGCACTAAGTTATTAAATCCGAGACAATAAAGTTTAAAAAGATGGATGTTATGGTTAACGCGAAGAAACGCTTTGGACAGATCAGTATATATCGCATCAACTTGATAACCCTTTTCAAGAGCGTTTAATAAATAATGTTGGTATGTCAACAAATTCGTAACAGTAGACTATCCTTCAAGAAAGCCATGCTGTTCCTCACAAATTGTGCACTTGATCTGCCTAGAAACTAACTCATCTAAAATCTTTGGTATAGTAGACTGGATGATAATACCCCTATAATTTTGTATATAATCTCTCTCACCATCCTTATGTAGAGAGTTAATGAACGTTTTTTTTTTCCAATTATTAGGAACGATACCACTACACAAAGATCGATTGAAAAGAATATGAATGGGTGTGGTGAGAGTAAAAACGTATCTTTTTAAAAGGTAGGGGGGTAAACCATCACTTCCTGAAGTGACAGTATTATGTATAGCACTCATGCAATTAAATAGCTCATTAGTACTAACTGACAACGATTCAATATAAACTATTCCTGAAATTCTACTTTGTTAGTGGGTGATGTATCTTTGGAAAATACAGTTGAAAAGTATATAGCAAATAAATAAACTGTTTCCTTGCCAATACTATTAATTAAGTCATTGTAAAACATTTGTCCTGGAAATTTGTTTAATTTACAGTTCTCCTTCACGTAATTCCAAAAAGCTTTAGGGTTATTTTTGATATTTAGTTCTATATTTTTTTATATATTGATCGTGAAGATCTCTAGTTTCTCATACTGCTCTGGCTTGTGTGTTTTTGTTCATTCTCTGCACATGTCCCCACCATCCTAATTGTCTCTCTTCTATGGCCTTTATTTTTAGTTCTCCTCTCATTCTTTCGTTCTTCATTTTAACCATTAGTGTGACCTCATACGTTCTTCTTAGATATCTCATTTTTACGGCATTTATTTTGTTTTTTGTCTTTCATTTAATGTCCATGTTTCACTTCCATACGTTTATACCGGTCTATATATAGATTTATATAATTTTATTTTTGTACTCATTGCGATTTCTCTTTTTCCAGTTATGTATTTATTCAATGTGTAGTGCAATTTTTGTTGTTTATTCTGTTGTTTATGTCTGCATCCTGCTGTCCTGAATTATAATACAAAATTCAGATAAAATTCAAAATTTACTCCTAGGTATTTATATTGTTTAACTTGTTCTATTTTGATATTCTCTATTTTTATCGGCATTTTTGTGTCCTTTCTTGTTACTACCATCACTTTGGTTTTGCTAGTATACATTTTCATGCCATATTTATCCAAAACCATGTTCCATATTGTTATTTTTTTTTTTTTGGAGTTATTGGCTGCGTGCTATTATGACAATATCATCTACAAACGCACATTGTTGTATTTGTACCCTTTTTAAATTTCTATAACCAATGTGCGTGGGCTTTGTCTTTTTATTTACCTCCTCCATAATCATATTATATATATATACAGAGAGATTTTTTTATCAGTATACATTTCTCCTATGTATACCTGCAAAATACGCAAGACAACGCATTTATGTATGTGTGTTTAGCTGCCTATAACACGCAATTGAACACATATATGCCAAATAAGCAGCTAAACATGCACACATTAATCGGTTCAATACGTTTGACTCGCTTTTATTGCAGATATACACTTCCTCTAATGTATACCGATAAAAAAACCTCTCTGTATATTATAAACAGTTGTGGGCTAAGGTTCACCCTGTCATACTCCTTGTTTCGTTACAAATTCTTCTGACTTCATATTTTTATATATTATGTTTCTAGTGTTTTATATATATATATATATATATATATATATATATATATTGCGTTACACTTATTAATTTGTTGTTAACTTCCATTCTCCTTAAATATTCCCAAATTATTTCCCTTGGTACCTTATCAAATGCCTTTTCCATATCCAGACAAGCTATATAATATTGATTTATGTGTTTCTAATGTCCTATTGATTATTGTTTTTAAGGTAAAAATGTGATCATGTGAACTTCTCCTTCGTCTGTATCCGCTCTGTACTTCTGTTATTTTGTCTTCTACTATTATACTAATCCTGTTTTCAATGATTTTCTCATATATTTTCATTACTGTCCCAATTAATGTTACTCCTCTGTAATGCATTCTGTTTTGTTTCCGGCTTTGTAAATGGGCACTATCATTCCTACTTCCCACTCTTTTCCTCTTTCCATACTCTATCTATGAATCGCCATAGCTTATTTTGTCCCTTTGTAGATTAGATTGCTTACTTACTCATGTTCAAACTCCAAAACAAAAGATAAATTATTTTAGAAATGCCGGCAAAAGCACAAATGTTAAAAATTGTGTACGCGATCATAAAATATACAACACACACTTCGCCCTTTGGTGCGAATACAAACCAAGTGAATTCGATTGACCAGTTCGGCAAAATCATTCCGGTACCGGGAATCGAACCCGAGCCTCCTGGGTGAAAGCCAGGTATCCTAGCCACTAGACCATACCGGATATACAAATCGATATTCCTGATATTTCATGAAGGAGAGGTTTCAATTCAGTTGTACTAAATTGATTTGCTCAACTAAAACATTCCGGTACCGGGAATCGAACCCGAGCCTCCTGGGTGAGAGCCAGGTATCCTAGCCACTAGACCATACCGGATATAAAAAACATCCGGCAGATAATATAACATATATTTTGTATGTATTTGATTTGAGTTACGTGAAGAGATGAATATAATTAAATAATTAAAACACTAACACTTTCTTCACTAAAAACATTTATTTACGCTAAATGTACATTTCGAGCACTACGTGCTCATTATCAATAGCTTACTGAGTAAAATACAAAAGGTTGCGGGATACTTATACCTATGGGAAAAAACTTGGGTGAGGGTAAGACTTGTGTTTGTCGCGGTTATTTGTCGGTATTAACTCTAATAATGGATTATTCAAGGGACTTAAATCGAAATTAAGCAAATTATTTTGGTGCTTTTTCATCTGTATGGCTTCCAACATATTTAATTTCTTAATAGACGAATGTTTTAACAATTTATATTATTTTCCGAAAATGTATGGCCGGTAGTTAAAGTTGATGTGCAACTGCTGACTTTTCAGAGTTAAAGTTCTTGATATGATAATTGTGTTTCTTAAATCTCATACCTAGTGATCTTTGAGTTTGTCCTATATACAGTTTTTCACAGTTGCTACAATTAATTCTGTATATACCCGGTTTTTCTAAATCTCCTATTTTATTAAATGTGTTTCCTAATAATGATTTAAGTTGGGTACATGTATAAACAGCCGGATGTAGATTTAATTTTCTAAATAGTTTACTAAATGTATTTTCAATTGTTTGGGTATATATATGTCTACAAAATTTACTATTACTTTTTTCTTCAATTTGTTTTAATCGGGTTGCACTTTTTAGTTTATGTTTATATATATATGTTTGTTGATTAATTTACTGATTATGTTTCTATTGTAATCTAACGATTCAGCTATTTCTAATATTACGTTGAATTCTGTTTTTCTATTTATTTCTGATAAAGGTAAGTTGAGTGCTCTATATATAATGCAATTAAATGATGCTAATTAATGTTTCCACGGACTGTTTGAGTGGGAATGAATGTAATTAAAGGTATGCGTTGATTTTCTAGATATATTAAATTCTAATTTATCGATATTTCTACTTATTATGAGATTTAAGAAATTAAGTTGTTTGTTGTTTTCTAATTCATATGTAAAGTTAATACTCTCGTATATGCTGTTTAATGATTTTAAAAGGTTATCTATATTTATATTTTTATTTACAATTGCGAACACATCATCTACATATCGGTACCAGACTCTTTGAAAATTTGGTATTGTATTATCAGCTAGGTTTTCTAGGTTATTTAGAAATATGTTGGCAAGAAAAGGGGATAGTGGGTTGCCCATAGCTGTTTCAAAGGTTTGCTTATAGAATTTATTATTAAATTCGAATGTATTGAAATCCATAACCATTTTTGCTAGTTCTAAGTATTGGATTATTTCATCATTCGGTATCAATTAACAGTTGTTGTAGAATTAGTAGTGTTTCTTTAATCGGTACACTTGGGAACAGAGATTCTACATCAAACGAGATCAAAATTTCATTTGGTTCTATTTTTATGTTATTTAATTCTTGTGTAAGATGGACGGAGTTTCTTGCAGATCTGTCATTTTTAATATTTAATGTTTGAAATTTCTGAAGTAACCATTTTGAAATATTGTACGTTGGTGAACTGATATTTGATACAATCGGTCTGTACTTATTACTCGGTTTATGAATTTTCGGCAAACAATACAATTTCTGAAACTTCGGATGTTTTACTTTTAATTTATAAGTAGTGGTTTTGTCAATTAAAGATGCTGAATTTTTAAAAAAATATATTAATATTTTTAACATAAGTACTAAGAGGATTTTTAGTTTGTACAGTGTAAGGTCCTGATTCTAATAAAATATTAACATTCTCTATATATTCAGATTTTTTAACAATGACGACAGAATTACCTTTATCTGCTTTGAGGTAGAAGCAATCTTTTTCCTTGAGTGATTTAAGTGTAGAGATGTCCTGTTCGTGTTTCTTCGAAGTTTTCGGAAGGGTGTTAGCCATTTTCTTCAGGGCAGATAAAGGTAATTCTGTCGTCTATCATTACTGTTTGTTTTCAGTTAGTGAAAAAATCTGTCATTAATTTGTTTGCATCGGCGCTAAATCCAACATATTTAAAAATTGCCTCTATTGTCCTATGGTTTAATCTATCGAAAACTTTGCTGTAATCAATTAATACAGGGGCTGTCATTTTTTCCGAGTCAGTTTTCCTAGAATTTGGGCTCCGATACGTAGATGACGTTTTCGCTATCTACGTAAAACACCACTGATATCGATCATCTAAAGTCAGAATTAAATAACCTTTATCCTAGCATAAATTTTACCATTGAAACTGAAAAGAATGAACAACTACCCTTTTTAGATATTCTCTTATCAACAGATTAAGATATAGCGAAAAGCTACTCATACATTTAATTACATCCAGGTATCATCTTCAACATCGTTCAAATACAAACTATCAGCATTTGAAAGTAAGATACACAGAGCAATTAAATTACCACTTTCACAAGAGAATATGAAAAGAGAATTTCAGTTAATATTAGAAATAGCTAAATTTTTAAATTACAATTCAAATACAATATAAAGGTTAATTAATAGATACAAGAAAACGCATGAGGTCAAACTAATAACGAGTTTACATTCCAAAGAAAAACAAACTAATAGGTACGCCAGAGTTATTTACGTCCTCAGTCTGAATAATCACATCCAAAAACTATTCAAATAGTTCAACTTCAACGCAGCATAGTATACAAATTCCAATAGCGGCATGATTTTAGGTAAGATATTTAGTCAAAGAGACTTTATGGATAAATCGGAAATGTATTCGATTAAATGTGATAACTGTGATAAACTATATATACTGGCTATATTAAATTTGTTACCGTGATAAACTATATGTAGGGCAAACAACCCGTAATCCAGATATTAGATTTTAGGAACACAGTTATCACATTAAAAATCAGAACCCCGAAAAATCATCAATCGCACACTATAATTTTATAACGGGTCATAAATTCAACATTAACAACATGAAGCTCCTGAAAGAGTCCAATAATTATAACCTGTCTATGTTGGAAGCTATAGAAATGCGAAAAAATAAAGATAATTTATTGAATTTTGATTTGAGTCGCTTAAATAATCTGCTTTTAAATTTGTTGAAGCTATTACAAAATACTGTTAAATTTGTTACCGCAATAAACTCAACCTGAATAAAATAACTACCCAAGGGTTTTTACCTTAATCTTGTTTTTTTTTTTCTTTAATCCACTGCAGGTATAAAGACACCGCACATTAGTTGTTAGAATTAGTTGTTATTGATAATGAGTGAATAGCACTCGAAATATATATCTAAACTTTAGAAAATAAAGTTTGAAGAAAGGATACAACAGTGTTAATTATTTTGATTATACTCTTCACGTAACACAAAACCAATCATAGATTAAGAAAATCGTCATGCCGTAACTCTTTTAGGGGACACCCTGAATAATCAAAAATATTTTCCTGACCTTACTTAATTAGTAACTGCGCTATCGAAGTTTGGATTTGGAGTACAGGATCTTGTATAATACATGTATCTAAGGTAATGACAAACACAATATTTATGGACCTGTGGCAAGTATATTTCGTTAGTAACACGCCTTGCCTTGCCTTGCTGGAATTGAAACCCAAACTCCGCGAGAGTTAAATTTTTAAAACCATCGCCTTTGCCGCTCAACAAACACGGCTTAACTGTTTAATGTTAAAAAAATTACTTTTACTTCTTTTGCTTTCAAATTTTAATTATTTTATGTATATAGACAACTTATAAAAAATCGTTCAACAAATTCTAAGTATTGCAATTTTAATTAAAGCCAGTTCATTAGTCTTCCTGAAATTTATGTTATATTTTTAAATAATCAGGCCCATTAGCTCAGTTGGTTAGAGCGTCGTGCTAATAACGCGAAGGTCGCGGGTTCGATCCCCTCATGGGCCAGGAATACATATTTTATCTATTAGCAACGAAGATTGTTGTTAACACTGAAGGATCCTTTGACTATATAAATATATATATATAAAACTGATCAATATTTGTATCCAAGTGGCGACCACATGAAAATGGCCAAAATGTTTCGAAGTCTCTTTCTTTCTTAAAATCTTGGAGGGTAAGGGGAAGGAAACCGACACACACTCGGGAGGCAATCTATTATGATCACTAACCCAGGCCCTGTTAACTCTGAGTAGTTTTTCGGCTAAATGGTTTATTTTTTTCAAAATCGGCTTTCGCAGGCCTATGTAGGTCTATTAGGACCACATTTTAAAATTAGTATCAAGCATACAGGGTGTCCCATAAATGGCGTATCATAGTTATATTTTTTTCTAATGGAATGACCCATATTTTATATTTTTTTCAGATTCTATAGCAAAAATAAAGTTAACTTTCATAATATGTTCATATGCCTAAACCTAATAACTTCTGAAATATTTAAATATTTTTGGAAAAATTGACGTTTCGAAAAAAAATCATAAATCAAACAGATGAAATTTTGTACCAGTATATTAGACTAATGGGTAAATATTTTAGGGTATTTACAGGAATTTAAAATCTTAAGATGTTTTGATAATTTTACGTAACTCCAGAAACACATTCAATGTCAAATTTCATGCTTATTTTAAATGGCACACCCTATATCTAATAGCCCTATCTTGTAGGAAATTGTATTGTCTTTCAAAAAGTATAAAGGTATTTTTTACCTAAACCTAATAGTTTTCAAGATAGATGCATTTTCGTTAACTTTTGACATAATATTTATTATTCATAATATGGAAAGTCGATACAAAGCGCCATCTATTGTTCAATATAATATTTATTATTATTATTCCATAAAGGCAAGTGTTTAGTTATTGTTTATAAATAAAGTCAGTTGACCCAACAAATGATTTTCGAGATATTTCCTAAATTAATACACTAATTTTATTAATTGTGAATATATAATATAAACTTGTTAGAATTGTAAAACAAATATGACGAAATACATCAAATAAATTGACGAAATAGAATTAAAAGTAATTTATAATAAATTTTCAAAAATATTACCATCGAATACATAATTCAATTTTATTTTAAATGATATTTTGACATTTCTCAGCATATTAGGTATAATTGATCTAAATGTATTATTAATTCTGCCTTCCATGTATTCAATTGTTGTGTGAGAAGTGCTGTATATTTGATTTGACAGAAATAAATTCATGGGGATTAAATCAGAGGGTCTAGGTGACCATGTTCTTCCAATTTATTGCTTATTAAACCACCTGTTTTGACGAATATTCAATGGAATTAAACTTTTAATTGTGTGTCCTCATTATTAGTTACTGTGTTCAAGGTAGTTTTTTTTTTTCAAATACTTCATACTGCCTACAGTTTTGAATGTATTTAAAACTTCCTCACAGTCTTCTTATTAGGATGTCTTCCATAAGAGAACATTTTGTTCACTAAGAGACAATCTTAATAACGTAACATTATTATTAGAATCATGTTAATTCTTTCATTTAAGGGAAACATTATTTTTTCAATTGTTAGTAATAATACGAATGTGTCAATTAAATTTGCTTATAAACAAAAGCCTATTAGAATAACTGCCATATTAAAATAATAATGATAATGACGAAAATTAACAAAAATGGATATATCTTGAAAACTATTAGGTTTAGGTGTAGAATACTTTTATACTTTCTAAAAGACAATACAATTTCCTACAAGTGTGCCATTTAAAATAAGCACGAAATTTAACCTTGAATGTGCTTCTGGAGATATGTTGAACTATCAAAACATCTTAAGATTTTAAATTCCTCTTAATAGTCTGAAATATTCACCAATTAGTCAGATATACTGACACAAAATTTCATTTGTTTTCATTCATCCATTTGAAAGTTATGATTTTTTTTTTCGAAACGTCAATTTTTCCAAAAATATTTAAATATTTCAAAATTCATTAGGTTTAGGCATATGAATATATTATAAAAGTTAACTTTATTTTTGATGTAGAATCTGAAAAAAATATAAAATATGGGTCATTCCATTAGAAAAAATATAAGTATGATACGCCATGCTTTTATGGGACACCCTGTATATTTGATACTAATTTTAAAATGTGGTCCTAATAGACCTATATAGGCCTGCGAAAACCGATTTTGAAAAAAATGAACCATTTAGCTGTAAAGCTACTCGGCGCGAACGCTGTGATACCCTGTATAGTCAAAGGATCCTTCAGTGTTAACAACAATCTTCGTTGCTAATAGATAAAATATAAATTTCTGGCCCATGAGGGGATCGAACCCGCGACCTTCGCGTTATTAGCACGACGCTCTAACCAACTGAGCTAATGGGCCTGATTATTCAAAAATATAACATAAATTTCAGGAAGACTAATGAACTGGCTTTAATTAAAATTGCAATACTTAGAATTTGTTGAACGATTTTTTATAAGTTGTCTATATTCATATATATATATATAATCTAAAATCCCCATCTATCATAATGGTGGTGTAAGGGTGGGCTGTCTTGGTTAATTATTATTCATATGTACAAATTTTGCCCATTCTTTTTTGTTTCTTGCGAGTCCTTTCGCTTCTGCCCACGTTTTTCCTCGTTTTTCCACAATCTCCTGTATGATCTTATCCCAGGTCTGTCGTGGTCTTCCTCTCGTTTTTCTTTTTCCCACTCTTGCCTGCCATATTTGTTTCACTGATTTTGTGCTTCCCATTCGTTCTAGATGTCCCCACCAGCTGAGCTGTCTTCTTTCTATAAATTCATCCAGCGGTTCTATTTCTAAGTCCTTTCTAACTTCAGTGTTTCTCATTTTGTCCATTTTTGTGATTCCCCTGACTCTCCGTAGGTACTTCATCTCTATCGCCTGTATCTTGCTCTTTTCTCCTCTTGTTAGTGTCCACGTTTCACATCCGAATGTCAGTACTGGTATAAATATTGCTTTGTATACTTTTATTTTCGTTTTACGTGATATTTCTTTCTTGTTGATAAATGTCTTATTCATTGCGTAGTAGAGTTTGATCGTTTTTTCTATTCTGTTGTTCAATTCTGTTTCCTGTTTTCCATTTCTTGTTATTTCTACTCCTAAATATATGAACGTATCTACTTGTTCTATGTGTGTGTCCTCTATCTTTATATTCATATAGGTTCTCCTATCATCATTACCTTTGTCTTTGTTTTGTTTATCTTCATTCCATATTCCTTCAGTGTGTCATTCCATATATTCAGGCTTTCTTGAAGTTCTCTCTCTTCACCAGCTATTATTACTATATCATCTGCGAATGCCCCTTCTGAGATTTCTATTCTTTGCATGTTTCTATGTCTGATTAGTGGTTTCTTAGTCTTGTTTGTGCACTTTTTTAGTATTTCGTATGATGAACAATGTTGGGCTCAGTCCTCCCCCTTGTCTTAATTCTTCATTTGTTCTAAAAGCTTCTGACTGTTGGTTATTTCTAATTACAATGTTGGTATTTGAGTTGTATATTTCTTTTATTATGTTAATTAATTTATTGTTAATTCCTCTCTTTCTTAGTATTTCCCATAATTCTTCTCGTTTCACCCTGTCAAACGCTTTTTCCATATCAATGAATCCAAGGTACACATTTTTCCTCTGTTGTTGACATTTTTCTGTTATTTGTTGTAGTGTAAAGATATGGTCTTGGATGCTTCTCCCCTTTCTGAAACCACTTTGAGCCTCATGAAGTGTTGGTTCTATGATTTTTCTGAGTTTTGTGTCAATAATTTGTTCAAATATTTTCATAGCTGTATTTAATAGTGTTATTCATCTATAGTTTTGACACTCTTTTTTGTCTCCTTTCTTATATATCGGGACTATAAGTGCTGTCTTCCACTCTTTTATTATTATTGTTTTTCGATTATTGTTAACATCTTTTACTCCAGTTGCTGCTCTCTCGTTCTCTTCCATACCACTATATATCAGCACATGCCCGTTTTTCGTCCTTATAATTCCTTTCCCTCTCTTTTTTGTTTCTGTAATTCCCAACACATCTACTTTGATTCTTCCTCTAATTCCAATTCTTTTCCTTGAATGCTTCTTATATTCCATGTCGCCAGTTTCCATTGTTGTTTCTCCTTATCCATATTATCGTTATCCATATTCATATCCGGTTTGTTATCTGTGGTTGTCCTTTGTTCTGATTTTTGGTTTAGTTTTTTTGACCTTTTTTGTGATTTCGACTACTTCCACTCTTTATTTTTTCATTTGTTCCATCTGTACTCTATTCCATTAATTTGTATTTTTCTGTAGGCTATTCTTACTTCATGGCCTTTCTCTTTTTCTTCCTTCGCTATGCTTCTAATTTCTCGTTGCACTATTCTTTCCTCCAGAGTTAAATCGTTTTCTATATATATTTTCGTATGTTTTATATTACTCTTGGCCTTCATGATTTGTTGTTTCATTTCCCAGGTTTTTACTTCTGCTAGTACCATATTTTGGTTTAGATGTTTATTTATTTTGTATGCACTTTTTATTCTTGTTTCTACCTTCAGTTCTCTTGTTAAGAACTCTTCTATCTCTTCTCTCATGTTTTCTCCTTTATTACTTAGCCCTTTTATTATGATATTATTTTTCTTCTTTTCTTTTTCTACGTTTTCCACTATTTCCTCTAATCCTTGTATTTTTGTCATCATCTGTTGTTTTTCATCTTCCCACTTTTCTTATTTCTCATTAGCTTCTCTTCTTATTGTTTGTATTTCGTATTTTAGATCTTTTAGTTCTTCACTGTTTTTCTTTATCTCTTCGTTGGTCTTTTTAAGCTCTTCATTGTTTTTCTTCACTTCCCACATTAAATCTTGCATCATTCTTTTCAATTATTCCATCGTATCTTTATACGATTATTATTCTTTATACGAGAATAAGAAATCAGACCCCTGATTTCGTATTCTCGTTCTCTGTTTTCTTTTGGTTGGTTTTCTCTTCTTTTTCATCTAATTTTCTTTGTTCAGGTGATCTTAAAACCTTCTTGCTTATATTAAATATAGTATTGCGTTCGTTTATATCCTGTTCTTCTCTATCTCTGGGTCTTTCGTTCATTTCAGCTCTTTTTCTTGAGTTCGGCCTTTGTTGTTCTTGCGATTTTTTTGTTTCGTTTCTCTGATGAATATATAATAACTCTATGTATACTACCTCTATGTTCGTTTCTATAATTTCCCGTTTCACAACTTGCACGGCTGTGTATTTTAGGTTGCCTGTTTTCGCCGCAGCCGTTGACCCCCGTCAGCCCGTCGGAGGTCACGTCTGTTTATATTTTTCGTTGTTATCACTTAACCTTAATTTTTGTTAATATTTTTCTCCGCTTCCGTTTTCTGTTGATGCCGCTTTTCGGAATTAATTTTTACTTCTACACTTTCGCCACTTTTCTCTCTCTAGTCGCCAACAATAATTTTTATTATTATTTTTGAATCTTCACTGATTTATTCAACGATGTAACGCAGCCGATATTTCGGTTAACGCGTTGATAATCTTCTATATTCATAAAATATTAAAATTTGAAAGCAAAAGAAGCAAAAGTATTTTTTTAACAATAAACAGTTGAGCTGTATTTGTTGAGCGGCCAAGGCGATGGTTTTGAAAATTCAACTCTCGCGGAGTTTGGGTTTCAATACCAGCAAGACAAGGCGTGTTACTAACGAAATATACTTGACACAGGTCCATAAATATTGTGTTTGTCATTACCTTAGATAAATGTATTATACAAGATCCTGTAATCCAAATTCAAACTTCGATAGCTCAGTTACTAATTAAGTAAGGACTTTGAAATTTTAGAGACTTTCCTTGGATCCTAGAACTTATTTCAGGAAAATATTTTTGATTATTTAGGGTGTCCCCAAAAAGAGTTACGGCATGATGATTTTTTTTTAATCGATGATTGGTTTTGTGTTAGGGGAAGAGTATAATCAAACTAATTAACACTGTTGTATCCTTTCTTCACACTTTATTTTCTAAAGTTTAGATATATATTTCGAGTGCTATTCACTCATTATCAATAACAACTAATTCTAACAACTAATGTGCGGTGTCTCTATACCTGCAGTGGATTAAAGGAAAAAACCAGGATTAAGGGAAAACCCTTGGGTAGTTATTTTATTCAGGTTGAGTTTATTGCGGTAACAAATTTTACAGTATTTTATTATAGCGTCAACAAATTTAAAAGCGGATTATTTAAGCGACTGAAATCAAAATTTAATAAATTATCTTTATTTTTTCGCATTTCTATAGCTTCCAACATATACAGGTTATAATTATTGGACTCTTTTAGGAGCTTCATGTTATTAATGTTGAATTTATGACCCGTTATAAAATTATGGTGTGCGATTGCTGATTTTTCAGGGTTCTGATTTTTAATGTGATAACTGTGTTCCTAAAATCTAATATCTGGATTACAGGTTGTTTGCCCTATATATAGTATATCACGGTAACAAATTTAATATAGCCAGTATATACAGGGTGTCCCATTTTAATCTTTCAGGTGGAATATATCGAGACAAGTGCGCCCAATCGAAAAAGTTGTCTAATGCAAAGTTTAGTGGTTTGCAGGGGGACATTAGATTCTGTTATCAATTTCACCCCTCACCCCCCAGGGGAGTGAATAACAGGGGTAACTTCTGAATCTTAAATGGGAACCCCCATTTTTTATTGCAAATTCGGAAAGTGTGAAAAAAACTAAGTAGGTTTTACTCAGAAACTTTTTTTGTATGGGCAACAGGTGGCGCTGTAATCGTCAATATTAGATTATTTTACACTTAATCTAGAATTGATTTTAAAATGCCACCTAATGATTACAAAATAATCAGATTCCAGACATAAGCGCCCTTTGACACCTTGATGCATTGCTGTACCTCCCCCCCCCCCCCTCCAACCTTCTCCACCACCAAGATTCATTAGGGCAATTTTAAGTCTAATTAATACCTTGGAATTACTTCAAACTGCCACATTGTATTGACAAAAAAGTTAACTTCGAATGAGACGACTAGAAATCGGGGGGAGAGGGGGGCTTACAACGCATGTCCATTTAGAAACATTTTTATTTTTGTCAGTCAGCCTTTGACGTTTTGAAGTCGCACTTCTTAGCGAAAATGTCGTTCGCGTTCGCAAGGCTTGCAAGGCGGCCTTCCTGCGCTTTTGGATGACATTCCGTACGCCACAAGGTTAACGATGTGGTTTCAGCAAGATGGTGCACCTCCGCATTTTGCACGAATTGTGAGGAATCATTTGGACGCCGCATATCCACAAAAGTAGATTGGTCGCGGGGGGCCTGCGCAATGGCCACCTAGATCGCCAGATCTAACGTCTCCAGACTTTTTCCTCTGGGGATGTGGTCACATTGAACCCCTCCTAAAATGATCTTACTCAACGAAAATTTTATCTAAAACTGATCCGTACAAAAAATAATAATAATTTTGACATCTTTCTCTTTGAACTGCACAATTTCATTTCGAATTTCTATTACCCTTGTACCTTTACAGACGTCAAAGTGATGGTGGTGGAGTGGTGGTGGTAAGTAGATTGGCTTTTTTAATTCAATTTGTTTAAACTTTTTTCTCTGTAATCATTAGGTGGCATTTTTACATCAATTCTAGATTAAGTGTAAAATAATCTAATATTGACGATTACAGCGCCACCTGTTGCCCATACAAAAAAAGTTTTTGAGTAAAACCTACATAGTTTTTTTCACACTTTCCGAATTTGCAATAAAAAATGGGGGTTCCCATTTAAGATTCAGAAGTTACCCATGTTATTCACCCCCCTGGGGGGTGAGGGGTGTAATTGATAACAGAATCTAATGTCCCCCTGCAAACCACTAAACTTTGCATTAGACAACTTTTTCGATTGGGCGCACTTGTCTCGATATATTCCACCTGAAAGATTAAAATGGGACAGCCTGTATAGTTTATCACAGTTATCACATTTAATCGAATAAATTTCCGATTTATCCATAAAGTCTCTTTGACTAAATATCTTACCTAAAAGCATGCCGCTTTTCGAATTTGTATGTTGTGCTGCGATGAAGTTGAACTTTATGAATAGTTTTTGTATGTGATTATTTAGACTGCGGACGTAAATAACTCTAGCGTACCTATTAGTTTGTTTTTCTTTGAAATGTAAACTCGTTAATGGTTTGACCTTATGGGCTTCTTTTTATTGTATTTGAATTGTAATTTAAAAATTTTGCTATTTCTAATATTAACTGAAATTCTCTTTTCCTATTCTCTTCTGAAATTGGTAATTTAATTGCTCTGTGTATCATACTTTCAAATGCTGATAGTTTGTATTTGAACGGTGTTGAAGATGATACTTCGATGTAATTATATGTATGAGTAGCTTTTCGAAATATGTTAAAATCTAACTTATTATTAATTCTTGTTAAGAGAATATCTAAGTTGTCCATTCTTTTCAGTTTCAATGGTAAAATTTATGCTAGGATAAATGTTATTCAATTCTGACTTTAGATGATCGATATCAATGGTGTTTTTAGTGATGGTGAAAACGTCATCTACGTATCGGAGCCAAATTCTAGGGAAATTATCAATGGAATGTTTGGCTTTATTTTCTAAATGGTTTAAGAATATCGATGACATTATATGTGCAACTGACTCGGGAAAAAATGACAGCCCCTGTATTAATTGATTACAGCAAAGCTTTCGATAGATTAAACCATAGGACAATAGAGGCAATTTTTAAATATGTTGGATTTAGCGCCGATGCTAACAAATTAATGACAGATTTTTTCACTAACAAAAAACGAACAGTGATGATAGACAACCAAATTTCTTCACCTCTGTATACTAAATGTGGAGTTGGGCAAGGTACGGTATTGGGTCCATTAATGTATGCTATCTATACAGTATCACTGCCTACTGTTATAAGCCACTCAGCATACCATATGTATGCTGACGATACACAATTGTACATCTCATGTTATGCCAATGATTTTCAAAATGCTCAAAATAAATTAAATAAGGACCTAGATCTAATACAATACTCTTCTCAACATGCTCTACACATCAATGAATCCAAAACTAAACTTATTCTCTTCGGCCCCACTAAACAACGAACTGCAATTGCGGCACATTTTAAATTATCGATAAATGGAAATGATATACCTATCAGTGATTGTGTAAAAAACCTTGGAATCTATTTGGATGCAAATTTACGCTTTAGGCAAAACACCAGCATATTACTTAAAAAGTCATATATAGCACTAAAAACTATATACGTAAATCGTCAAATGATAAATCTAAATACCAAAATAACATTATTTGATGCTCTGATACTGTCTAGCTTTAATTATTGCGATACATTATATGGTTCTTGTATAGATAAACACGATTCTGATAGAATACAACGAATGCAAAATTCATGCCTTAGACTTATATACGGTATTCGTGGACACGACAAAATTACCCATAAATTAAAGGAGTGTAAATGGTTAAATATGACAAACAGACGTAAACTCCACACCGCGGTGCACCGTATATTTTTATTACAAAATTATTGTATCAAAATGTCCACTATATCTTAATAACAAAATTCGATATAGGAGCGATACTCATAATATCAATATACGAAGCAGAGGCCTATTATCTATACCAAGGCAAATATTATAAATATTTAAGAGGTGTTTCTCTTATACAATTATACATTGCATGAATACGGTACCTTTCTCTTAGAATAGTTTAGGTGAATTGAAATCACAATATAAACAAATGTTATTACGATTGCAATAATAGCGCATTAGTTTATAAAAGAAAGATGTATTATGTTCCACGGATTTATTTAAGTTCATATATTTTCTTACAGGGCTTACGGGAAGATCAGTCTCTATATTAGACACAATGCCAAATATTGAGAATGACCTAAGTCCTTTTGACAATTGCGTTGTGTATATATAGATATGTTTTTTTTTCATATATATACAGGGTGGTGCAAGATTCCGATGAAGTCCAATATCTCAGTTATTTAGAAATTTACAAAAAGATATTACTGACATAATTTGTAGCTACTGTAAAACTTCACATTTTTAAATTGGTTTCATATATACAGGATGTCCAATAATCACGTGACGTATCAAACATATGATTTTTTAAATGGAATGCTATATTTTTAATGTCGATTTTAGATTATACGCTTAAAATTAATCATTTTTGACGTAAGGTTTATTAGGTCAGTTTTTAATATTTTAAAAGTTATAAACAATTTAAGGTTGAAATCAATGGAAGATTGGGGCCTTATTTTTCAAAAATGAAAAACGATGTAAACTTTCTGTTAACGCAATTTAATTGAAAAAATGCTTAACAATATAAGGAATAATCGTTTGTTACCATAAAGCAAATGTTGTGTACAGGGTGAAACAATACGCAAAATGATTTTTTTCTTTTTTCACTTAAATGGAACACCCTATATTTTTTACACTATTTCGATAGAAAATTGATTGTTCTTTAATTTTTGTATAATAAACTATACCCCTATCTCTTACCATTTTTTCACAATTTCAATTCAAAGTACAAAATTATAAGTTTCGCTTATAATCTATAATTTAAGTAGGCTATAATTAAAACAAATGCAATTCATAATCGTTTTCTGGTATTTAATAACATACTTACTCCCTAACCTAAAAGGATATTCAAATGACAATCGATATTTAAAGGCGCATGCAAAATATAAAGTAAATAGTTGCTCAACGATTATTTAGCGAGTTATAATGGTTATTGGGACATATTTTTTAAGAAAAAAATTGTAAAATGTTTGAATGCTATTGAATTAAAAAAAAATGTGAATGTGTGAAATAAATACATAAAAATGTTAAGAAAATATAATGATATAAATATTTTATTATTTCACTTAGTATCTATTTTCGGTTTTTCAGTCAACATGAATTGTTTAAATAAATCAATTTAAGAAGCATATAGGAATATTTTAAATATTTTTCGAATAATAACCAAAAAATATAGTTGTTGTTAGTTTTTAACAATTAAATTAATCATTTATTGAAGAACAGTTATGTTTAACTGCACCAGTGTTACAAAATATAACGTAAAATGTACTTTACTTACTAACTATAATATTAAGCGTTGAAAGTTACTAAATAAATTAGTTGTTCTGGCGCGGCCTACTTTGGTTAAAAATTCTATACCAAATTATTTAATCAAATGCAATTTTGGAGAATAAATTGATGATAATAATAGGAATCGTAAAATCTGTTTAAAAATAAATTATTAATATTAACATACCTTAATAGAAAAAAATAACTTCCAACCCATTCCTGGTGAATCGAAAACCAACTCACCTCCACCACTCACTAATTACCACTTGTTCATAAACAAAAATAAATCGCGATTTTAATTATTAATAATTTCTAACGTTAAAAATTAAGCCGGAATAGTGAACATTGCGCGTTTTCGGACGACTGAATCGAAACACAAGAGCGCAATTATCGCAAATCAAGAAGAAAAAAACGATCGATGACTCACTCCGAGAACGCATTCCTGAGATAAGAAGATTCGTTGTACCTTATCCTGGCGCACAGCCAAAAACATACCTATTTAAATTGTTGTATTTTCAATATTATCGCGTATTAAAATAATTACAGCTTGATATTTATTTACTTTTTTTTATTAAATTCTCATTTATCCCGTGGTAAAAAAATATGTATGAATTATGATGTATTTTAATTAATACACTTAATTATTCGTTTCACTAAATTATTTTATATTTGTGTTCGCGTAATTTTCACAACTAAATAAATTAGTTGTTCTTGCACGGCCTACTTTGATTAAAAATTCTATACCAAATTTGTATTTGAGATTAAATATCTCAAAAACGGTAGACGGTAGCTATTTAATATGTTATTTAAAAAATGAAGAGTGATTAATTTTCTACTAAAATAGCATAAAAAATATAGGGTGTCCCATTTAAGTAAAAAGAGAAAAAAATCATTTTGCGTATTACTTCACCTTGTATATAAAAATTTGTTTTAAGAGAAAAAAAAGAGTATTTCTTTTATTATTAAGTATTTTTGCATTTATATGGCGTTGACAGAATGTTTATTTCATTTTTCATTATTGAAATATTAGGCTCTAAACATCTATCGATTTCAACATTCATTTGTTTATAACTTTGAAACTATGAAAAATTGACCCATCAAATCTTAAATAAAAAATGATTATTTTTAAACGTAGAATCGAAAATCTTCATAAAAAATATATCATTCCATTTAAAAAAAACATATGTTTGATACGTTACGTGATTATTGGACACCTTGTATATATATATATATATATACATGATTCCCATGAAGTCCAATATCTCAATTATTTAGAAATTTACAAAAAAATATTACTGACATAATTTGTAGCTACTGTAAAACTTCACATTTTAAAATTAGTTTCATGTATACAGGGTGTCCAATAATCACGTGACGTATCAAATATATGATTTTTTAAATGGAATGCTATATTTTTTATGTCGATTTTAGATTCTACGCTTAAAATTAATCATTTGTGACATTAGGTATATTAGGTCAATTTTTAAAATTTTAAATTTATAAGCAATTTAATGTTGAAATCGATGGAAGTTTAGAGCCTTATTTTTCAAAATTGAAAAACGATGTAAACTTTCTGTTAACGCAATTTAATTGAAAAAATGCTTAATAATATTAGGAATAATCGTTTGTTACCATAAAGCAAATGTTTTGTACAGGGTGAAACAATACACAAAATGATTTTTTTCTTTTTTCACTTAAATGGAACACCCTATATTTTTTACACTATTTCGATAGAAAATTGGTTGTTCTTTAATTTTTGTATAATAAACTATACTCCTATCTGTTACCGTTTTTCAACAATTTCAATTCAAAATACAAAATTATAAGTTTCGCTTATAATCTATAATTTAAGTAGGCTATAATTAAAACAAATGCAATTCATAATCGTTTTCTGACATTTAATAACATACTTACTTCCTAACCGAAAAGGATATTCAAATGACAATCGATATTTAAAGGCGCATGCAAAATATAAAGAAAATAGTTGCTCAACGATTATTTAGCGAGTTATAATGGTTACTGGGACACATTTTTTAAGAAAAAAATTGTAAAATGTTTGAATTAAAAAAAAAATATGTGAGTGCGTGAAATAAATACATAAAAATGTTAATACTAACAAAATATAATGATATAAGTATTTTATTATTTCACTTAGTATCAATTTTCGGTTTTTCAGTCAACATGAATTGTTTCAATAAATCAATTTAACAAGCATATAGGAATATTTTAAATATTTTTCGAATAATAACCAAAAAATATAGTTGTTGTTAGTTTTTAACAATTAAATTAATCATTTATTGAAGAAGTATATTTAACAGCACCAGTATTACAAAATATAACGTAAAATGTACTTTACTTACTATATATGATATTAAGCGTAACTTTCACAACTAAACAAATTAATTGTTCTGGCACGGCCTACTTTGGTTAAAAATTCTATACCAAATTTGTATTTGAGACTAAATATCCCAAAAACGGTAAACGCTATTTAATATGTTAATATATGTTATATAAAAAATGAAGAGTGATCAATTTTCTATTAAAATAGCATAAAAAATATAGGGTGTCCCATTTAAGTAAAAAGAGAAAAATATCATTTTGCGTATTGCTTCACCTTGTATATAAAAAAAAAATTTAAGAGGAAAATAGAGTATTTCTTTTATTATTAAGTATTTTTGCATTTGTATGGCGTTGACAGAATGTTTATTTCATTTTTCATTATTGAAATATTAGGCTCTAAACATCTATCGATTTCAACATTCATTTGTTTATAACTTTTAAAATATGAAAAATTGACCTATTACATCTTATATAAAAAATGATTACTTTTAAACGGAGAATCGAAAATCTTCATAAAAAATATATCATTCCATTTAAAAAAACATATGTTTGATACGTCACGTGATTATTGAACACCCTGTACATATGAAACTAATTTTAAAATGTGAATTTTGACAGTAGCTACTAATAATGTAAGTAACATTTTTTTGTATATTTCTTTATAACTGAGATATTGGACTTCATCGGAATCTTGCGCCACCCTGTATATATATGTATATCATGTTGTTGTATTCACAATTTGTCAATAAATGATTTATTATTATTATTATTAATGTATTTGCCAAAAAAGGTGACAGGTGGTTATCCATAGTCTTGTCGAAAGTTTGTTTATAATATACATTATTAAATTCGAAGGTGTTACATTCCATGATAATTTTCTTGTAAGTTTAATGTATTGATATATTTTGTTTTTTTGGAATTACATTTTCAGTTAATACGTCTTCTAACATTTTTAATATTTCTTTGATTGGAACGTTAGGAAAAAGTGATTCTACGTCACCTATTTTTAAATCTCGTAATTTATCACAAAGTGCAATCGAGTTTTTAATAGAGCAATCGTTATTAATTCTTAATATTTGATATTACTTTACTAACCATTTTGCTAATTTATAAGTAGGAGAATTTACGTTTGAAACTATTGGTTTGTATTTATTTCCTGGTTTGTGTACTTTAGGTAAACAGTATATTATGGGTAGTATTGGATTTTTAATTTTTAATCTATAAGCGAGCCTTTAATCTGTCAAAAATGTTGAGATTTTCAATGCGTTATTTATTTTAGTCATGTACATTTTAAGTGGATTCTTTGTGTGTTTAATGTATGGACCTAAATCTAACATTTTGTTTAAATCACTTAAATGATCCGCCTTTTTTAACAATAACAACACTGCTACCTTTGTCTAGCTGTTTGAGACGTAGAATTTAATTATCCATTTATCCTTGTAGGTTCCTTAATTTTCTTAGATTTAATGCAATAACCAATGTAGTGGTTGCAATATACTTTATATTATCTGAGTGCTGTTTTTTATATCCGGTATGGTCTAGTGGCTAGGATACCTGGCTTTCACCCAGGAGGCTCGGGTTCGATTCCCGGTACCGGAATGTTTTATTCGAGCAAATAAATTTAGTACAACTGAATTGAAACCTCTCCTTCGTGAAATATCAGGAATATCGTTTTGTATATCCGGTATGGTCTAGTGGCTAGGATACCTGGCTCTCACCCAGGAGGCTCGGGTTCGATTCCCGGTACCGGAATGTTTTATTCGAGCAAATAAATTTAGTACAACTGAATTAAAACCTCTCCTTCATGAAATATCGGGAATATCGTTTTGTATATCCGGTATGGTCTAGTGGCTAGGATACCTGGCTCTCACCCAGGAGGCTCGGGTTCGATTCCCGGTACCGGAATGTTTTATTCGAGCAAATAAATTTAGTACAACTGAATTGAAACCTCTCCTTCGTGAAATATCGGGAATATCGTTTTGTACATCCGGTATGGTCTAGTGGCTAGGATACCTGGCTTTCACCCAGGAGGCTCGGGTTCGATTCCCGGTACCGGAATGTTTTATTCGAGCAAATAAATTTAGTACAACTGAATTGTAACCTCTCCTTCGTGAAATATCAGGAGTATCATTTTGTACATCCGGTATGGTCTAGTGGCTAGGATACCTGGCTCTCACCCAGGAGGCTCGGGTTCGATTCCCGGTACCGGAATGTTTTATTCGAGCAAATAAATTTAGTACAACTGAATTAAAACCTCTCCTTCATGAAATATCGGGAATATCGTTTTGTATATCCGGTATGGTCTAGTGGCTAGGATACCTGGCTTTCACCCAGGAGGCTCGGGTTCGATTCCCGGTACCGGAATGTTTTATTCGAGCAAATAAATTTAGTACAACTGAATTGAAACCTCTCCTTCGTGAAATATCGGGAATATCGTTTTGTACATCCGGTATGGTCTAGTGGCTAGGATACCTGGCTTTCACCCAGGAGGCTCGGGTTCGATTCCCGGTACCGGAATGTTTTATTCGAGCAAATAAATTTAGTACAACTGAATTGAAACCTCTCCTTCGTGAAATATCGGGAATATCGTTTTGTACATCCGGTATGGTCTAGTGGCTAGGATACCTGGCTTTCACCCAGGAGGCTCGGGTTCGATTCCCGGTACCGGAATGTTTTATTCGAGCAAATAAATTTAGTACAACTGAATTGAAACCTCTCCTTCGTGAAATATCGGGAATATCGTTTTGTACATCCGGTATGGTCTAGTGGCTAGGATACCTGGCTTTCACCCAGGAGGCTCGGTTTCGATTCCCGGTACCGGAATGTTTTATTCGAGCAAATAAATTTAGTACAACTGAATTGAAACCTCTCCTTCGTGAAATATCGGGAATATCGTTTTGTATATCCGGTATGGTCTAGTGGCTAGGATACCTGGCTTTCACCCAGGAGGCTCGGGTTCGATTCCCGGTACCGGAATGTTTTATTCGAGCAAATAAATTTAGTACAACTGAATTGAAACCTCTCCTTCGTGAAATATCGGGAATATCGTTTTGTATATCCGGTATGGTCTAGTGGCTAGGATACCTGGCTTTCACCCAGGAGGCTCGGGTTCGATTCCCGGTACCGGAATGTTTTATTCGAGCAAATAAATTTAGTACAACTGAATTGAAACCTCTCCTTCGTGAAATATCGGGAATATCGTTTTGTACATCCGGTATGGTCTAGTGGCTAGGATACCTGGCTTTCACCCAGGAGGCTCGGTTTCGATTCCCGGTACCGGAATGTTTTATTCGAGCAAATAAATTTAGTACAACTGAATTGAAACCTCTCCTTCGTGAAATATCGGGAATATCGTTTTGTATATCCGGTATGGTCTAGTGGCTAGGATACCTGGCTTTCACCCAGGAGGCTCGGGTTCGATTCCCGGTACCGGAATGTTTTATTCGAGCAAATAAATTTAGTACAACTGAATTGAAACCTCTCCTTCGTGAAATATCGGGAATATCGTTTTGTATATCCGGTATGGTCTAGTGGCTAGGATACCTGGCTTTCACCCAGGAGGCTCGGGTTCGATTCCCGGTACCGGAATGTTTTATTCGAGCAAATAAATTTAGTACAACTGAATTGAAACCTCTCCTTCGTGAAATATCGGGAATATCGTTTTGTACATCCGGTATGGTCTAGTGGCTAGGATACCTGGCTCTCACCCAGGAGGCTCGGGTTCGATTCCCGGTACCGGAATGTTTTATTCGAGCAAATCAATTTAGTACAACTGAATTGAAACCTCTCCTTCGTGAAATATCGGGAATATCGTTTTGTACATCCGGTATGGTCTAGTGGCTAGGATACCTGGCTCTCACCCAGGAGGCTCGGGTTCGATTCCCGGTACCGGAAAGTTTTTGCCGAACTGGTCAATCGAATTCACTTGGTTTGTGTTCGTGGCAAAGGGCGAAGTGTTTGTTGTATCAATGTATATTTTATAATCGCGTATGCAATTTTTAACATTTGTGCGTTTGCCTGAATTTCTAAAATATGTTATCTTTTGTTTGGAGCTTGAACACGAGTAATCAATCTAATCTAGAACGTAAAACTTTGTAACTGCAAGCTTATTTCAACCGTTAATTTAACTTGTAATACTCACTTTTCTCTTTGTTCATTTTTTCCTATTTTTGTTTGTTTTTTATTCGTTAACCAATCTCTATCATTTACTTTATTTATACATATTTGATGCATGTTATTCAATAAAAAATGTTGCTTATAATACAACGTGTTTATTTTATTTTTTAAAACAAATCGCTGATCACAACAGCAATCTAACTCGAATTAGTGATTGCCAATAGTTATATATCTATCTCTTTCGTCTTAACCCTTAAGAGATAGGTTTTAGGTAAATCAATATATGGATATAAAAGTGTATTGTTTTGATGGATAGTCGGTAAAGGATAAATTTTATATAATTCATGTGAAAAGTTATCAGCAATAGGAATTTTAAAAGTCAATATTAACATATTATCTCTTATAAATAGATTTAGTTTAATTATTTTAATTTTTATAAACATTTTCAATGTTTATTGGTATTAGTAAATTAAATTTTAGATTTATTTTTTGTAATTCTTTATACAATTCCTCTGGTTTTAAAATATTTAAATCAATTATTCCATTTTGTAGTAATGAAAGGCTGATAATACCATTTCCAATAGTTGAATAAACTTCGTCTGTCATTTCAATTAATGTAAACATATGTTCTGTTATTCTTATTTATATTTTAAATAAATCGTTTTGTTCTATAACATTATTTGCGATTTGTTCAAATTTATAAATATTTTTATCTAAATATTTGCATTCATTCATTTCTCTTAAGGAATGGTTAAAATTATTTATAGTCGAAATAATTATTCCCACTTGTTGTTGTATTAATATCTCGGTTTGTTTTTGATTATTTAATAATAATAGTAAAGTTTATTTTCAATTGTAAATACATACAGTAAAGTTAACAATATGAAAATTCAAATAAAAAACGTCGTATCCTCTAAATAATGTAACTTATAACTAATTAATAAGACAATAACTTAAACAATCTTTTAAACAAAAAAATCTTCAATTCAATATAAACATCTTTCGATCAAAAAACATTTGAGCTTTTGTTTGAAAATGAATAAAGATGGACCGTCTTTAATTGCTTGAGGTAGACAATTATAAATCATGTAGCCATTATAGCTGATTCCTTTTTCAAATTGGGTCGTTTTATGAACTGGTGGCTGAAACTGATTTTTATGCCTAGTTGGATAATTGTGTTGCGGTAGTGAAAATAAATGAGCATTTTGACGAACGAATATGGCTACTTCATATACATAGGTTGAGGCTAATATTAAAATTTTTGAAAACACTGGCAAAATACAAATTGGTCTATAATTTTCTAATTTATTGGGTTCACCTTTTTTAAACAGCGGTTTAATTTTTGCTGCTTTTAAACAAGTAGGAAATATACCAGTTTCAAACACTTGGTTTATTAAATATTTTAATGGTATTGCGAAAAGAGTAATGGCATTTTTTATTCTATTGGTGTAAGTTCATCAATATCTGTACTGAAACTATTGTCCATTTTATTAGTTAAATCTAATATCTCCATTTCTGATACAGGAAACAGGAAAATTGAGTTTTTGTTGAATTTAACTGAATTGTAGATGAAAGCATTATCAATAGTTATGCTATCAAATTGTTTGCTTAATTGTACTTATATGTCGGCGAAGTAAGTATTAAATACTTCTGCTGTCTTTTCTTAGACAGTATTGAACCATTTTGTTCAATAGTTTCAATACGTTTTGTTTCATGATTTTGATTTGAATTAATTATATTCCAAATCGATTTTGATTTGTTTTTTGCATTGACTATTTGATTGTCATAAAACGATTACTCAATAGAGTCATTTTATTTTTTAGCTCGGCCTTGAGTTGATTACTATAGTCTTTAAACATAGGATATTTAGTAGCTAGCTCTGCAAAAGCATTAAATCTATCGAATAACGTCAGCAGTTATCCATGTGTCTATTTGAAGTTTTTGTTTATGTATAACTTTTTTCAGTGGAAAGCATTTAAAGTAAGGTGATTTAACGATATTTAAAAAATGCGCAAAAGCTTCGTCTACAGTCGTACAATTAAAAACACACGTCCAGTCTTGTAAACCCAGAGATTCTGAAATTGTTAGTATTTGTCTCATTCAAAAAACGTTTATATATACATTTTTTATTACATCCGAACTTAATTTTAATGTTATAATCTGCGCACTGTGATCTGAGATGTGAAAATTTTTACAAAGAATTGATGAAATAGTTTTATTGCAATTTGTAAATATATTATCAATACAGGTTTTTGTATTATTGTAATGAACTCTAGTCGTTTCATTAATTGTGGGAGATAAGTTATAACATAACATTATATCTAAAAGCTCCATTTTAGGAAGCGATTGCTCCATTATGTTAATATTGTTAATATTGAAGTCACCACCTATAATGACGTTATATTTATTAAAATCTATACATTTAGAATATTGGATAATACATTATATATAGATAATACATTATATAGTTTTTATACTGAATTGCGCAACATTCGAGCTCATTTTCCATGGACATTCTAGTGATATCATCCCTACTTATTGAATGGAAGTCAACACGGCAGTAAATTGCATATCCGCCATGCTTTTTGACTTTCCTGCAATATACAGATTTTAAATTGTAATTAGAAATTTTGAGTTGCGAAATATGATTATTATTTAACCAATGCAGAATTGTGGGTGCAATATCATTTACTATTGTTTCTAAAAATAATATTTTGTTAGAAATACATTGTATATTTTGATGCATAATCGAAATGGAAGTAATTACATTGGATTTATTTTCTACATAATTAATTGCGCTACTTCTATTCTCTTGTTTTCTTGGTTGTGCTGTTGCGTGCAAGAAAAAACCGTTCAATCAAGACGCCTGCTGACCAAAGATCTCGTTTCTTAATATCTCCTAGGCGAGAAAATGGAATTGTAACTTTAAAAAAGCTGTACTCTAATGGGTATTTTGATGTAAGTTGTTCGCACTTCACGTAGTTGAAATTATTTTTTTGTAGATAGTCTAACATCATATCAACAGTAGTAGATGGGCTTAACCTAAAAATATGAAGATGTGCATTTTTTTCAACTCCAGTTAATGGTAGCTTATCGCTGGTTCCTTGGACAAATTCTCTTTTCTTGCGTTGGTTCCTTCTTACTTCTTTCCAGTTCCAGTTCTATTATACATGCAGCATCTCTATTTTCAAAATCGCTATTTGGCCCTGTTGTAACGTTTGCATAGGATTTGATTTCATCTGGTTTTAATTGATCATCGGTGATTTTAACATGTTGTGCAGCTTGAATGCACGGACGGTCAATCGGTTGCATATAATCTTGAGGAGGTTTGTTTATATCAGCCGAGACTGTCGCATCGTTAGTGCATAACTGGTTGCATTTTTGTTTTTATATTTCCAATGAGTTCTTAATATATGAGTCTTTTTCTTCTAAGAGTACTTTATTCTCCATCTTTGTTCTTTTCCTCCATTTCAGAGCAGAGTTGTTTTAATAGTTTCACCTCTACAAGCAAAGTTGAGTTAATACAATAGTTGTTTTGCTCACTTGGTTTTGAGGTTAATTCCTCCGCGCAACAAACTACGCGGGTGTCCCCCTCGATCAGTGTCCCTCCTTTATTTCCAAAGCAGCTGCGATGAAAACTGGCACCACATCTAACACATATCACTATTTTACTTAACTTATTGCAACATTGCGTACGATAATTTGGCTCTTCCAATTCAAGCGTGACTGAGCCATATTACCAATAAATTCATATTATCTGTGAAATTGATTCTATGTAAAAATTTGCATCATCAGCATCTGGTGTGCCGAAAAGTCATTTAAAAGCGTCACCTACGCCATTTATAAGACCTCTTTTATATCTATTTTTAATATTAATATTATGAGTTAATGTATTAAAATCATTATTTATTTTACTTATTTTCGCATTAATATATCTTAAGTGATTTCTACAGGATTGTGTAATTTTTTCATCTTTTGCAATGTCGCAAAGTGGTTTTGATTTTATATAATATTTTTCTATAGTATATATCCTAGTTTTACTATGAGTAAAATTATAACATGTTAATAAACTAAAATATTTATTATTTCTATGTACGTTTCCTAATTTGTTATATAATAAACCTGAAGAACTATTTACTGGGTTTATTTTAATATGGTCTACTGCTTGGACCTAGTTGAGAAGGATCGTAAATAGAGGGGAATTATGAAGAGTAACCCCATCGTTATCTGTAACAATGTAAGGTTTCAGTAAATTAAAATGATAAGTTTTTATTTTATTTGGGCTAATCCTAAGTGATGCTGTTTGGTTATTATGTATTTCAATTATTTCATATGGACCAATGAAATTAGGCGATAATGTTTTTCTTTACGCGTTTGCTAGTGAATTGTAAATGAGAACAAAATCGTTTTCTTTAAATGAGAATGTTTTATTTTGTGATTTATCATAATACTCTTTGGATTTCTGTTTACTTTGTAATTGATTTTCGTAAGCATTTTCTCTTATTATTTTCAATTTATTAGTTAGATCTGAATAATTTGGTTTTGTTGTAGGGTTATTTATTAAATTGGGAATATTCGGTTTCTGTCCGAAAACTAATTCATAAGGGGTTACTTTTTTTGATTTATTAATAGAAGTATTGTAAGTGTATAATACGAAGTTTAAAAATTCATCCCAATTATTTCTATCTTTATTTACATAACATCTTAAATAATCTTTTAATGCAAGGTGCGTTCTTTCTAGAGAACCGTTGGTTTGATGATATGGAGAAGTTAATTTATGTTTTATTGTTAAAATTTTGTTTAATTCTTTAAATATATTTGAAGTGAATTCTGTTCCTTGGTCTGTTAATACATTACTTGAAAAACCGTATAGTGTGCAAAATTTAAAATAATGAATCAACACTGTATTTGCATCATGTGTAGGTTTTGCATATCCTTGAATAAATTTTGTTAAGTCATCTTGTGTGGTTGATATAAATGTGTTTCCATTATTTGTTTCTGGTAGTGGTCCTACTATATCTAAAGCAAGCAATTTTTTCACATAATGATTTTAAAGTTGTAGTTATTTGCATTGGACTTTAATTTTTATGAAAGTTTGTTTTATTTTTCTGACAGATTTTACAGTTCTTCATATAATTAAATACGTCTTCTTTTATGTTATTCCAAATATATTGATTTTTAATTTTTTCATACTTTCTTTGAGAACCTTAATGTCCTCCTGTTGGGCAATCGTGATTTTCTTCTAAAATTATTTTTATTATATAGGGATCTGTAATAATATTAAATAAAAATGATTTGAAAATAATTAATAAATTATTTCCACATTTAGCTCTGTGACTTTTGACTTACGTTACGTAAGTACGTTAAACAAATGCACATTAAAACAACTACTTCCCGGACAAATACCCACGCCGGACATTGCATTACATATTGTACACCTGCTGTTGCATATCAATAAAATATTGCATAATGCAACAAATTTTTCCGAGAAAAATTTCATGCAAAAACAACAAAAGGAACGTTACATAATATAAGGCCATCTGCAGACACGTGTTTCGGGATCCATCCCTCATCAGTACAGCTATGCCTTACATAATTTAAAGATTTTAAAATAAATTAATTAAATTAATCCAAATACAATCAGCAAAATTAAATCAATTATATAAAATTAAATTAAAATAAATCAATTTAAATTAAATTAAACCAAATTAATTCAATTTAAATCAAAACCGAATACTTGTGGGTCAATTAGAAATAAAAAAAAAACTACAAATAAATCATTGCAAAAAGTGTTGGATACTACATTCAGTAAAAGTCAGCTAGAAATATTATTAGGTGAAAAGAAAAGAAAGTAAAATGGTCTTCTGAAGATTTTGCCAAGGCATTTAGTATTAAATACCTTAGCAAATGCTGTTACATTTTTATTAGAAGTAAATTGAATTTTCCGATGCCTCATATTTCCACTTTACAAAAGTGGGTAGCAAAGTTAAACATTAGGACTTCTAATAGATGTTTTAAGGATCATGAATATAGCCGCAATATCCATGAGCCATTTAGAAAAGATCTGCGTATTACAATTCGATGAAGTAAAAGTTCATACTTGTTATGAATACGATAGACTAAACGATCAAGTTGTGGGCCCTCATAGTCAATTAAAAGTTATTATGGCAAGGGGATTATTTGCTAAGTGGAAGCAACCTGTATATATTGATTTTGATCAAACAATTACGCTAGAGATTTTAAATAAAACAATTTCCGCCCTATATGATAATTCTTATATTGTTGTTGCCTGTGTATCTGATTGTGGTGGTGGAAATATTGGCCTACGGCGAGAATTAGATATCAATATAAGTAAAACTTATTTTTTGCATCCAAATACGAACGAAAAATTATATTTTTTTGCTGATGCACCGCACCTGTTAAAACTTTTAAGAAATTGGTTAATTTATACAGGATTTACTCTATCAGATGGATCTATAATAAGTAAAGAACCGTTGGCAGAACTTTTAAATGTGTGTGATACCGAAATTACCGTTTGTCACAAATTAACAAGAAAACATTTAGATTGTCAAAGAAGTGAAAGACAAAGTGTACCATTGGCGGCACAATTATTATCACAGACAACAGCATCTGCCCTAAAATATTATCAACCAGGTAATGGCAAAAAAATAGCACGTGACACTGGGGATTTTATTGAGAATGTCAGTAAATGGTTTGACATTATGAATTCTTATAATCTGTAGAATCACAGGTAACAAAATAATTGGGCCCGCACTTATTGATGGTATGTTGAATGGACAAAAATAACATGATTTTTTAGAGGATGAGCTACCGATATTGAGGGAAGATCTAAATTTAGAACTGGGGCAGTTTCAGCATGATGGTTGTCCAACTCATTTCACGGAAAGTATTATATCGTAATTTCCATGATCGTTGGATTGGCAGAGGTGGTCCGGTTAATTGGTCTTCCAAATCACCAGACCTTACGTCACCAGATTTAGTTTTGTGTGGTAATCTCAAAGATAAAGTGTACGCAAATTTCCCAACTACCAGAGAAGACATGATGGATCGTATTCGAAATGCTTGTGCACAAATTTGTGGAAACACTTTTAAGTTTTGTACGTCATTTGAAATACGCATAATAAATGCATCGAAGTTGGAGGTCATCATTCTGAGAATCTACTATAAATAGTGATGTGTTCTGAGATTCTCAGAGTAACGTTTTATTGCTGATAATCATTTAAAAATAATTTAATATCAGTGCAATAGTTATTTTTTAAGATTATAGAAATAAAATATTATCTTTAATTACAGCGCCATCTGTCACGATTCGAAAAAAGTTTTTCGGACAAAAGTTATTTATTTTCTGATGTTTTATCCAAATAGAAAATAAAAAGTAGGGGTTTCTACTTAAAATTTTAAAGTTGACTGCTACCCAGCCTCCCAGGGGGGCGGGGGCAAAAATTATTATAACAGGATAATTTGCCCCTCGAAAATATTGGGGATTTATTTGAAATATTTTTTGATATAATGCTTTATTCTCCAGATATTTAGCAGTCTCTTTAACACCCTGTATGTGTTCGAGTCGTTTTAGAACTTATTATTTTTTTAATTAATCAAGTAAGTGCGAGGAAACGAAATGTATGGTGCGAGAAAGAATTATTGGGGTTAGAACGGTCGACCCTAAGCTACATCTTGCTTCAGGAAGCAAAGAGATGGAAGGTGTATGGAGAGACTGTGGAAAGAGTGGTCAGGTATGGAGTGAGGTTGTGTGGATTAGGGAGATAGGTTGGTTAAGTGCGTATGGTAAACGTGCGTAGATGGGAAGAATAGTGAATGGAGGATGGATAGAAAAAAAAAGAGTGACAAGAATGAATATAACCCGATGTATGAAAGGTGGCAAGTGCATGGGAGGTTACCTAGATATCTGTGTATGAGTGATATTTCATATAAATAGAAAAGAGTTTTAATTCACTTGGCCACAGTTATTTAAATAAATGTATGAAATAAATATGAATAAATTATTAAAAATCAAGCAATAAAACACAGATTAAATTGAATTACTTTAAATTCTCGAATAGTTTCGGGTAATTAGCTCATTTTTGAGAGAATTTAAAATTAAATAATTAATTGAGTGATATTTCGGCAGAGGACAAGGTAACCTTGATGGAAGCTATGGATGGGGGAAAGTTATGGCAAGTGTGTGTTCTGTGGCTATGGGAGGGATACATGGAGGCATTTGTGTGAGGAATGCGAGGAAGTGTGGATGACTGGTAGCAGAAAGTTAGATGAGTGGTTAAGGGAAGATGAAGTGGGTGTAGATATCTTGAAAAGACTCGGAAGTGAGAAAAAAGTAAGAAGAAGGGATAAGTAAATATAGAGTGATGGCTATGTTATGCGTTTATCTGTTTTTATTTTGTGTATGGATTATTGAATTATTTTGATAGAATTTTTATTTGTATTATGTAATGAATATTTTTTGTTTGGGATGCCAATAAAGGTTTTTTTTTTGTAAAAACTGTAATCGTTGATTGAAAAATTACATAATTTTCAATCAACGCTGTAATTGAGTATAATATGATTTTGTTTTTATACATAAAAAATAATTATCTTGTTCTGGAATTCGGCGCGAATGATCAATGGGCGCGACATTTTAGACATGTAGCGCTGCAGCGCAAACCGCTTGATGTTTCCTGAACACGTTTTCGAGGTTAGGGACGCTCGCGGAAATATGGCGGTTTTCTTTACAGCTGCACGGCTTGAAAAGAGATCCAGCGGAAAAAATACATGTTTTACCGCTTGATAAAGCCACACAGACGGTACCGTACAGCGACACCGCTTTCGTAAAGCGCTGCAGCGCTACAGTTCTCTGAACGCATTGTTATCGAAGCGCCCTGAAAACTTAAAATTAATTCATTGTTTTGGAATTTGTTATCGACCATTATTTTTTTGTCTGAAAATAATATTTCTTCGCAATGATTTTAAGTTGTAAAACATAATGAATAATAATAATAAAACTGAGGATATTTAAAAAATAACAACTGTCCGTTTTTAATAAAAAAAGTGTGGTTTGAATAACAAGTCAATGTAGTGAGATCTCTAAGAGCATGTAGGAAACGTATTCCCGAGGTAATTTATAAAATATCGATGATTTAGAAAAAAAAAAAAAGAAAAATGGATTATCGATAATTCTAAACAAAAAATGACGTGATGGAATTTTCATATTTTCAAAATTTTCGTAAATAATAGAAATGGCTTCCCCGCTCTCCCCGCTCCTATATAATATTTTTGTGCATGACATATATAACCCCGACCCATAATATCTAAATCTGCCCGCATACCTTCTCCAGTTTGCCGATGACACAAATCCACCAATCCACTCTCCTTAAAGTCCTAAGTACCCTTCAAGAGCTAATCGAATCACTTTTCCTTTAGTTTGCTAAATGGAGGATATCCATAAATCCTAACAAATCCCAACTATCTATTGCTTACCACAATCCCCATACATCCCACTTCAATGTCTGAATTAACAACACTGTAATCTCCCCGTCACCTACGTGGTATAACCTTCGACCCTAAACTTTCCTTTAAACCTCACTCCCTGATAACTAAAACCAAAGTCCAGAATAGGGCACGATATTTCCGATTATTGACATACGTCAATAAAGGCATTTCAATTAAAACCGCGGTCCATATATCGAGCGTATAACAAAAATCGACGACCAAGTTGGCATTGGAAATCTAAAGTCATGTCTGAACTAAAATCACACGCGTACGCGTAAAGTACTGGTTGTCATGTTGACCGCAACCAGCATTTCACGCGTGTGATCTTAGTACAGACATGACTCGAGACTTCCAACGCCAACTTTGTCGTTGATTTTTGTTATACTCTCGACTACGATTCAATCCCCCTCTTTAACCAACGATCCTCTCCCCTGAACAACATTGCCGTAGCCGAACGATCATCTCTACGTATCCTCACCATACTCCGACACTCAAATAATCCACTACATAACCCATCCAACACACTTCTATATGAAAAAATTAACATAATCTCAATTTTCCAACGATTAACTCAAATAGTCCAGAAATTTTACATCAATCCTACAATCAGAGACATTGCAAACCCATTACTCTTGAAAAGAAACCCCAATATTCTTTCCAAATTCCAATTTCCAGAATCCACTATATATGAATTCATTTCCTTTCAACGACTGTCAGACTAACGACATAAGACAAGGACAGCTGGCTGAAAGACCTACGCCATTTTACCATTACTTAAGCATAAATGTATTACATTGTACCATATATTGGACTAATGTCACAATAAAGATGTTTATATATATAAATGGCTGACTCAAATAGAATTGGTTAATTTAATAATTTTAAATTGTGTAGATTATGCGAATTTTTATAACGAAACCACGCGCGAGCATTGTAAGTTCGAACATTTATTCGCGATATGGCAGATTAGTACGGGTCCTTATTTTCCAGAATTTCTATCCCATTTTATTCGATAATTACGCATTTTAGAAAATAAAGTAAAAGAAAACTTATGTTCAATACTATAGTAAAAAGAGCTTTAAAGGCTTCGTTTTTCACATTGACGTTTATTTCATGACTTAATTTAATATTAAATACCACTTGTTTAAAACAGACACAATATCATTTTCTTCACAATTCTCAATTGTTATTACGTATAAATATATACAACTGAATGGATTAAGTTACATAAACTTCGACGTATTTTTAAATTCAGTTCACACATAATGTTTTATCTCCTTTCTTTTTCAAAACAAACTAGTTATTACAGAACAATATTAAAAAAAAACAAAAAAAAAAAAAAACAAGCACAATAACACTTTCTTCACAATTATCAATTGTTATTGTTTTTTAATCAAATCTATATTTTTACACTCAAATTATGAGAGTGTTTTTAATTAAATAATTAATTTATGTTTATATATATATATATATATATATATATATATATATACGGTGGACAGAAAAGGTATACTAATCTTCAGTTAGGAGCATTGGGGAGCGTGAAAGAAATTGGAATGTAAACAAACCTTCCTCTTACTTACATCTAGGTCCAGAGGGGCTTAATTCGGCTATAGTGGACCATACGCATTAATTAGATATACGTCTAAAGCACTGTTATTCTTTATTAACTGGGCTGACTACGTTCAATCTTTGGCTTGGGTGCGAAAGAGAGGGTCGTCTTATCTGAACTGACGACAGATTTATTTATTTTCATTTACAAAGAACATTCACCGCCTTACCACACGCTTGTTCATCCATTTTCAGTAGAAATATTGGCCTCACCAATGAATTCACTATTCGTGTATTTTTATTTTAAATTTGAAAATAACTTTACTTTACTTATAATATAGTGACTGTCAATTAAAAAGAAAATTTTCAATTAATATTCAAATAATAGCGAATTTTTAAATTAAATGAATATGTTATAATAACTTCACCTTCTAAGCGGAACAGTGGCGTATTTATTGATATGATATTGATGTAATACTATATAAGTACTACCCCCTAACCGAAATTCCTAAATACGCCACAACTGCTCGAAAAAAAAACATGTAATTAAATTTAACATTAAATAAAAATGATTTGAAAATAATTAATAAATGATTTGAAAATAATTAATAAATGATTTGAAAATAATTAATAAATTATTTCCACATTTAGCTCTGTGACTTTTGACTTACGTTACGTAAATGCACATCAAAACAACTACTTCCCGGGCAAATACCCACGCCGGACATTGAATTACATAATGTACACCTGCTGTTGCACATCAATAAAATATTGCATAATGCAACAAAGTTTTGATCCGAGAAAAATTTAATGCAAAAACAAACAAAAGGAACGTTACTTAAAATAAGGCCATCTGCAGACACGTGTTTCGGAATCTATTCCTCGTCAGTACAACTATATAATTTATTAATTATTTACAAATTATTTTTATTTAATCTATTTAAATAACTGTGACCAAGAGAATGAATACTCTTTTCTATTTAAATTTAACATTTCTTAGAAAAGTGGCCTGACTATTATTTCAGTATATTTTTTATAACTGAGGAACATTAAGATAATTAATTTCACTAATTGAAAAATGTCTGTAAGGAAAATATTAAGTTTAACGTTTACATTATATTTTATCACCACAGTCTAAGTAACTTTTGTAATAGGTGTATATACATAGACTGTGATGATAATTAATAACATATACGTTAAACTTAAAATTTGTTGTTTGGAATAGCCCCCAATTAAAATATAAATTAAATAAAAATGATTTGAAAATAATTAATAAATTATTTCCACATGTACCTCTGCGACATTTTAACTTACCTTAAGCAAGTACTTTAAGCAAATGCATATTAAAACAACTACTTTCCCTGCAAATACCCCGCCAGACATTGAATTACGTAATGTACACTTGCTGTTGCATATCAACATTTTTTCGTCAGAGAAAAATTCAATGTAAAGAACAAAAAAGAACGTTACTTCACATAAGGCCATCTGCAGACACGTATTTCGGGATCTATCCCTCGTCAGTACAGCTCTGCCTTATATAATTTAAAGATGCTAAATTAAATTGATTAAATTAAATCAGACTATATTTTATCAAATTATCGTTTATTTTGGATTAAATTAAATCAAATGAAATTAAATCAGAATTATCTAAACATAAATTCATATAAATAACCTAACATTTTCACCTGTTAGTCCAATTTACTGATACAAAATTTTATTTGAAAGTTAACCTTATTGCTAGATATTGCAACATCAATGAGATGTAATGGAAAAAAAGTCAATCATGACTTTTCATAAAGGAATAATTATATCTACAAAATTATTGCAATTACTATATACTTACCTTAAGGACAAGTATAATATACAATATATTTTGATGCATAGACTAAACCAGGATGGTCTTGAAAGTTTTTTTTTCTCAAATTCGAAGACTAGGAGGACACCTGTAAATGCTGTTCAGCGCATTCGCATGATTGTTTTGGGCAAAAATCCAGGGGTTGTTCAAGAGCATTTGAATATTATTCGGACTAAAGAAGTTAGTGGAGTATATTGTAGCCAATGTAATTTCACAAGCCGGAGTACTAATTGAAAATCCTCTATTAGAAGATATTTCTACCATTTCTTCAGAAAATAGCTTCTCTTCAACATCAACAGCATCAAACGAGGATGAAAACATAAATGAAGCGGATGGATTTCAATATTTATACGGTTGGATTGCAAAAAATTTCAAAATAAATATTCACATCTGGGAAGTTATACAAAAGATGTTGACTCATTTAAATCAACACAGGGTTGGCTACAATGTTTATCTTTCGGCGGTTTAACTCAGCCTTCAAATGATTGGGTACAATTGGCGAAAGTTTTTGAAAAAAATTTTCTAAAATATAATAAAAATTTAATAAGTAAAAATAAAGGAGTAGTAAGTAAACTTACTAATATAATTAAAAAAAGGAGATTTAATTAAAGCATTTATTTTACAACGCACGTACATAAGAATTAAACATCTAAATTCTAAAATGCATGAATCATCATTGAAAATAAAAAAATACTCCGATAACAAGAAATCTGCAAAAAAATATGTACATAATCGACAACTATGTAATATATTTATAAATGTTTAATTGATAATGAAAATATTGTTTTAATATTACCTGAACCCAAATCCTTATTTTTATCATTTGCAAATATGTTAACAAACTAAATTTTTTATTAAATTTAATTGAATATATTATTTAGGAATAATTCCATAAATAACTATTTTATATGAAATTATTAAGCATTGTTCATGTCAATTCATTGAAGAAACTTTCTGAAAATCAAGTCGCAAATTAACTACTTTGATGTTTATCTTGTATTTATATAAAATAATAAACCATACTTATTCCATAATAATACGAAACATCGAAATTGGTACTATTATAATAACAAAAACAATAAAAACTTGATGAAAATGTGCGTTCAGTGCATTACACATCTGTGCGGATCTCGCCCACCGGTACGTCACACGCTCGGCGAACCCTCACTCGTACAGCTGAATGTGACAACCGTATATTCTATTAACCGTGAGATGATACCACATTAATCTCATTTAAGATTTTATCTAAGCTTATTCGTTTGGAAATACCGTGCATTAATTTTCAACAGTGGCGCCGTGGCTTAGTTGGTTAAAGCGCCTGTCTAGTAAACAGGAGATCGGGGGTTCGAATCCCCCCGGGGCCTGCGAATTATATCACATACAATATTCGCATATTTATTTTTAAATAACTCGTATTTTATTAACGATTTTAACATCGAGGTTAAGTTTAGATTCATGCGGTCGCATTTAGCCAGATTTTTTTTAAAGTAACAAAACACTCTATCTGACAACACAGATAGATTTTGCACGGAAACTTGTTATTTTTTTCTTAGTAGAACTAATAAAATTGTCATTTAAAAACTAAGAGGTGTAAGTTAAATAAAAATGATTTGAAAATAATTAATAAATTATTTCCACATTTAGCTCTCTGACTTTTGACTTACGTTACGTAAGTACGTTAAACAAATGCACATTAAAACAACTACCTCTCTTACTTCTACTTATATTGAGTTATGTTCTTTTTTGTTGTTTACATTCAATTTTTCTCGGATCAAAAAAAAAATGTTACATGATACAATATGTTATTGATATGCAACAACAGGTGTGCAATTCAATGTCTGGCAAGGCACTTGCCCGAGAAGTAATTGTTTTCATGTGCATTTGCTTAACGTACTTACGTAGTGTAAGTCAAAAGTCACAGAGCTAAATGTGGAAATAATTTATTAATTATTTTCAAGTCACTTTAATTTATTTAAATAACCATGACCAAGTGAATGAATACTCCTTTCTGTTCACATTAAAAAGTTTCAAGAAATTTAAAATAATGTTGAAAAATTTTGTAAAAAAATTGTTTTATGAAATAAAAAAACGAAATAAATTTAAATTTAAATAGTAAAATTCTATTTCACACTTTGACAGTGTGATATATACTGTAAAAAAGCTGTTTCCGCCCGGGATCGAACCGGGGACCTTCCGCGTGTTAGGCGGATGTGATAACCACTACACCACGGAAACAAGATAAAAAATTTGGCAAATAATTACGTGAATTTTAATTCCCTTATTTTTATTATACCATCGATTTTTTATTTTGCAAGGGTAAATTATAATAGTATATTATTATTAGGAATATTACTTTTAAAATTAATATTTAAGAAATAGAGGCTATTTTTCCGAATGGTGTCACGGGATTTTTAATAATCTGAAAACGGAATCATGGGTAAACGTGCGTGAAATGAACGAATCCGAAGTCAAAGTCTGAAGAAAACTTGCCGTTTGGTCACAATTCGCATTTAAAGTCCCAATTTTGAGGTTATAATTGATCCGATTTTCGATTAAATAAGCACATTGAGACTATAATTCGCACACATGATGAAATTGTCTTCTAATTTATGACGAAAGTCACCAAATTTGTAGTGTTTTTTTTTTTCATTTACTCAGTCAATATCACGATTTTAATTTTATACAAAAAATGACGTGTACTGACGTTTATTAAAAAAATCGATATGTAAATTGAGATCCATTTATAATAATAGATATTTTAATTTATGATATAAAAATAGATGGCGCCATCGCTACAATAAATCGAATGTATTTTGTTTAATATAATAATAAATAATACAAAATTATTAATCGACTATTATAAATAATACATACATATTTAATTAATGAATTTTTAATGAAAATAATGGATAGATTGGTACATCTTACGATATTTTGCATATTTTGTCGACTTTAAGTTAGCAACATGTAACGCATATACGCAATGAATGACTTTCATTTGTGAAAATCGTGAATATGTTAAAAATCAGGTTTTTATTTAAAATTCGCAGATATCTGAGTAAGTTAAGAAAACCACTGTGTGATTGTTTTAATAACGTTGTAATTTATTGCATTTATTTATTGAAAATAATTCTTCAAAATATAACCTAAAAAAGTAACATGTTTTGCACCAGATAAGTTTAACTCAAGTTCAAGATGAGTTCAAGTTTTTTGGTGTGACTGGGTCTTCATAAGTAAGTGTAAATTAACATTATTTGTAATAATTTTGGGGTTGATTTTTTTTTTTTCAGAATATTATAATTTAAATAATAAGCAATCTTGGAAATTACACAGTTTATTAGTAAAAAAATACATAACATTGTAATATAAGTAATGATTTTATTTCAACTTTTTCTAGCTTAGATCCGCTGCGTTTTGTATGAACACAGTCTCGTGAAGGTTATGAATTTTGCCATGCACAGACGGTCTTGATTGAGAAGAGGCTTTATAAGTCACATTCTCAACCCTGGGATGATATCTCTTAATCCCAAAAATGTTGTTTGAATTTTTATGTGCCAAACAAAAACGCACTCCATGTCCAACAACCACAACCCTCTAAAAAAAAACACACAAACAAATTAGTTATATTAAAAAAAATGTGTGTGACATTTTTTATTTGGTTCTGGTGAATGTGTAAATATGCTTGGAAAGTATTTCGACAATTTCAAATACTAGAGCTCTACGACAAGACATATTTTTTTTATTAAATGATAAATGATTGGGTTTAGGATTTGAAATTGGACACACAACGAGGCGGATATCTTCCGAATCATCCTCAATCATGCCAAGCACCCAGTGACCCTCAATTTGTCTCCCCCGGTGGTACTTTCTTTTGCCAAATTTCGACTCCTCAATTTGGACGATCTTTCCTGGCCCAGCAATTTTACCCCTGTTCTCCTGGGAAAAATGTGTTGCATTATGCAATATTTTATTGATGTGCAACAGCAGGTGTACATTATGTAATTCAATATCCGGCGTGGGTATTTTCCCGGGAAGTAGTTGTTTTAATGTATATTTGTTTAACGTACGTAACGTAAGTCAAAAGTCACAGACCTAAATATGGAAATAATTTATTAATTATTTTCAAATCATTTTTATTTAATATACAGAGAGGTTTCTTTAACAGTATACATATCCCCCATCTATACATGTAAAATACCCAAGTCAAACGCATTGATGTATGTTTAGTTGCCTATAATACGCAACCCGAACGATCGATCACGGGGGGTCGGATAATATATGAAATTGGGAAACACGACAATAGTTGTCCACTTGAGCACTGGAGGCGCTGAAGTCTCAAGTGGAAAATTTAAAATACTTTATTTTCGGCTTTTTACAATGATTTATTTATTATTGGTGACTTTTGTCGCCCTATAAGGTATATTTCTTAAACATTTATACTTTTAATTAAACATTAAAGGTGTTCTAAATAAGGATCAGTTTGCCATATTTCAATTTGATTGATGTAAATCACATGAATTGTTTTTGACAGTTTTTTTTTGTATTCGTCAGAAGTTTCTTCACTTTTTCTTATAAATCTACAACTGGTAAATAATTATTTGTAGTTTAAAATACGTTTGCTTATTAATTTCTATGAATTGTATATTTTTGAAAGAATATACATAACTTAAAATTATGAACCAATCGAGCAATAATTAATTATTAATAAATATGATTTATTTCCCACATTCTCAAGATATGTTTTCGGTTTACAAATATTCATTTTTTATTATATAGTTTATGCTTTTTACAATATTTTCCATTAGAAAAAATGTATTTTCTTATATTTCTTTAAGGAAAGGAGTTCATAAAATTATCCAGCTGGGAGATATTAATTAATTCAAATTATAACTGTTGTTAATATGTTTTAATTAATGTATGAATGTAATAATAGGTTAAATGATACTTTTATAAGTTTAATATATTTTACTTAAAAATATTGTTGTTTTTATATGTTATTTTTTATGTATTTTTTCAGATAATTTTATTAATTGCAATTTCTTATTTGCATGACCTACTAATATTTTTTTTCTGTAAAATAGCACATATATAAAAAAACTTTTATATAAATAATTTGAAGTAAAATAGTGAACAAAAAATTATTAATAGAAAAATGTTCAAAAGTCCCGCCATTAGTTTTATTAGTGTATATAAACCTTATAAAGGTTTGAAACTCGGGAAATAGTTGTCCACTTGAGCACTGGATGGCGTTGCGCGTGTTTCCCGCTGAATACATGGATCTGGTCCTCTTATACTTTATCTCTATGCGATCGATTCTTTATACTAGGATAATTAAAAAAAAACAATAAAACAATTTTCCATTTCTGTTTATGGCAATATCGAAATGCACAATGTGGAAGAATTTTCACAATCGTTTGAGTTACTGTCTTGCAGTTTCTGGTGGTCATTTCTAGCACTTATTCTAATTATTTATTTCAAGTTTATTGTTCTGCACTGTTACTTTTTTTTCAAATTATCTTAATAAAATCTCTTAAAATTTTTTACCTGTAATTTTTTCATAATAAGTGACGTATTTTTGATAAAATTTATTTTGTTCCTTTTTTCAATAGAATAAAGAGAACGAAACATACAACCTTCCAAAAAAATGTTTTAGTTTAATATTTTTTTAGAATCATCCTAACCGAGGTATTCGGCTACTTTGGATTCATTGAAAACATGTATTATCCTCATCTAGTACTGTTGGAATTGTAATACACGCTTGAAATTCGACTTTTTCTTCATTTGTATACATATTCCTTCAAATATTTCACACAATTTGAAGTTTAGCGTTTGACATTTTATTGTGTGTTATAGGCAACTAAACATATCGGTTCAATGTGTTTGGATTGGTTTTTTTGCAGGTATACAGTTCGCCTAATGTATATTGATAAAAAAAAACTCTCTGTATATTAATTTTCTTTTTAGTTAAGGAAAATTATTTACTTTTTATTACCAGTCACAAATGGTTTCGGTGGATAACGACTTAATTCTCCTTGAAGTTTGGCATCCCTGCGACACTCCTCGTATGAATGATCCTCACAGAAGGAGTACATTATACTATAAAAAATATAATTTTATTGTAAGATATTAAAAGTAGGTACTGTTTGAAATTATTGTTACCTAAAGACTTTTGTGAGGGGTAGCTAAGACTGTGAGAACCATATGCCTCTTGCAATAGGCACATTCAAACCATGACTACCCTTGTTGCAGCGGAATGTACCCAGATGAGCTGTAGCTCATCGGTTTTCGGTGTCTTGGGCACATTTTGTTGCTGAGCAAAAAGCAATTTGCTTGACACCATTTGAAGGCCGTCTCCTCCATACCAAACGCTTCGACAAAAATTTGTCTGTTCCACATTCTAAAGTTTAGTAATTAATTAATTAGAGTCTCCAATTGAGTATTTATTATTCCATAAGAAAAATATGGTTTTACACTTACTTTTAATTAAATGCTATCCTTAAAGTAGCACTGAAAAGCACTGTTTCCTATCTTTAAACACTACGAAATTCACTAATCACAGCAAATTGTGTAAATTGTGTTTATAAGAAAATATTATGTTTTTTTTTTGTTATAACAACCAATATAACAAAATACCATCATTTTAAATTTCGCTCCTTTGATCGGTAAAGTAGGTCGCACGTTGCCAACCTAAAGTCGACAAAAAAGGTCGTAATTTTTACTAATCTATCCATTATTTTCATTAAAACTAAATAAATGAATTATGTTTGTATTTTTTATACTAGTTGATAAATATTCCTGTATTTTTGGCCATTATATTATACAAAATAAATTCGATTAAGTGTATACGGCTTAAGGGTAATCGGTACCGCTCTTTGGTGTGTTTCTGGCTCAGTAGATAGCATCGCTTTATATGGGACTTATAATGTAATAGTTTTTCCGTTATTTCTCGAAAACTGTAGTTTGTAGGGGAAAATGAAAATCACCATCGTGTTCATCGCAGTTAGGAGCAGTACGCATGTGAAACCTTTTTTTCCTAGAATTAAGTATTTGGAAGAAAATAATTAAACAAAATATTTAAGGCTAACATTCCCGCTCGTGTTAAATAAAGACAAACATGAAACGATACCAATACATTTTCGCGAGTGAAGAAAGAGGATAGATAATTGAATCGTCGTCGTAGTTTTTCAACTTGTAATTTATCGCACTCTGTCGCCTCCGATTGGAGATTGACGCCTCGACATGCATTTCTAGTCCACGCGGACTCGTAAATACAGAATATAAACAAACAATTTCATCATGTGCTTATTTAATCGAAAATCGGATCAACTATAACCTCAAAATTCGGACTTCAAATGCGAATTGTGACCAAACGGTAAGTTTCCTTTAGACTTTGACTTTGGATTCGTTCATTTCACACCTATCATTCCGTTTTCAAAATATTAAAAATCCCGTGACATTCGCAAAGGTTTCCAAAAAGAGTTCAAGCCGAAACTATTTTGCCAAAATAAACACATTTAATAGTTATACGGACTTGCGGATGTTATTAAGAAACATATAGTAAAAATTAGTTGGATTATTTACCCAAAATTAATTTATGAACAAACCTACGTGAAAATTATCACACTTTTTCTGACCACTTTGTATTATATAGTGATTCATGCACCATTATTGAAAATTACATTAGTTACACGAATGACAATACAATAAAAAACATTATTCGTATTTATTGTCAAACTACACACTTAACATTTCTTGATGGAGTTTATCTTTCATTATATCGGCTAATTGTTAAACAATTCATTTACCATAATCCTCAAGTTTTAACAACAATCTTTGTAAAAGCACGCTTGTGACAAAGCGGGATTGCTAAGGTTGTAGGCACTGGCTGAAAGTGGCAGCGTGAGGCTTCCCTCTTTGGTGATGATTGATGCTGGGTGTAAGGCAACGGAGAGTTCAAGAAGGGTGAGGGAGAAATTGTTCTCTGAGGTTTTTGGCTCTTCGTTGAGAACAAGTGACTCGACTCAAGACTGATTTGATTCTGATTTATTTCATGAATAATATATATATTGTATTATAAATACCCGTTAATTTATAATACAATATTATTTGCATAAGGATTATTATATATACAAAAGAGAAGACTGCAAGACATTCTTCGCCGTTGGCCTTCAAACAACGCCTTATCTTGAGCGCTGCTTGGTGCGATTCTTGAATTGAACAGTCTTCGTTGCTATTAGAATAAATCTCATTGTAATGATAAAATATAACTTTCTGGCCCATGAGGGGATCGAACCCGCGACCTTCGCGTTATTAGCACGACGCTCTAACCAACTGAGCTAATGGGCCTGATAATTCCAAAGTATAAAATAAATCTCAGGAACATTAGTAAACTGCCTTTCATTAAAATTGCAATACTTATAATTTGTTGAACGATTTTTTTTTAATTTTTATTTAATTTTTTTATTCCAAATACCTTATAGCTTTCGGTCTCGATTTATATGCACATTTCAAAATTAATTATAATACAAACGTATTATTTATTCTTATTCTAAGGGCTTTTGCATTTAATTTTCCATTATTCTCTGTTTCTCGTTAGGTTCTTAAGGTCATCCCATTGCTCTTACTTGTGCCGCAATTCGTACTTCATCTTTCCAAGATTTTCTGGGCCTTTCTCTCTTTCTCTGTGCAGTATTTCGGAAGTGGTATATAAAAATGTATATATACAGGGTGAGTTTTTTTCGATGTTCTCTATGGGGATCTCGGAAACTATAAGAGATAGAAAAACGGTTAAATGGGGAAAGAAGTGTAGTTTTATAAGACGAATAAAATGACACTTTCAAATTATTTGAAAAAGTCAAGGGTAACTAGATATTTTGAAAAAAGTAAAATGTGTCAATTTTTTGAAATCAATATATCTCTATTATTATCATAGATAGAAAAAAACTGTAAAGGACAAAGTTGTAGAAAATTTTACACAGATTAATAACAAAAAATCAAAAAAAATTTTTCGCCCTTATTTTGGGAGATATGACACAAACTTACCTTTTTTAAATGGAAACAGTAGTTGGCTATGACTTTATTAAAAGGGTTATTTTTTTCCCTTTAATCCGATATAACATATGCCATAGTTATTTTTAAAATAAAATAAGTTACAGTCGTTTTTAATTTTACCATACACCAAAAATTAGTTAGCCATGAAAAAGACAAAAGTAAAACAATTGCAGTTGTTTATTCTAAACATACATTAATTCATTTCCATATTTGGTTTGTTTCGATAAGTTTGTTTTGTATATTTTTCGTGTTGTAAGTTTTTTAAAGTGATAATGAATTTTTCCAACGAAGAAAAGCGTGATATGCTTGTTTGTTACATTCAGTGTAATAAAAACGCTGCGGATGCTGCAGAACAATATTATAATCAATATATCGATCGTCGGTAGCCATCTTTACCAACATTCAGAAGTATCACCGTTTTAGACTTTTTTCTGTGGGGTTATGTGAAGAACAAAGTGTATGAACAATCAAATCAATCTGTGGAGGATCTTAGACTAGCTGTACTTGAAACATCTTATTCTATTGACAGAAGAAAAGTAAAAAAAAACACAAATTCGATTTTAAAAAGATGTACTATGTAATATTTAAAATTTTCTTCTATTATTATTTTGATAATTTCGGAATTATTTTACTTTATGTTGCTTTTGACAAATCTAAAGAAAGATAATACATTAAATATTGATTTCGTTGCTATAAACAACCTCAATTGTTTCACTTTTGTCTTTTTCATGGCTAACTAATTTTTGGTGTATGGTAAAATTAAAAACGACTGTAACTTATTTTATTTTAAAAATAACTATGACATATGTTATATCGGATTAAAGGGAAAAAAATAACCCTTTTAATAAAGTCATAGCCAACTACTGTTTCCATTTAAAAAAAGGTAAGTTTGTGTCATATCTCCCAAAATAAAGGCGAAAATTTTTTTTTGATTTTTTGTTATTAATCTGTGTTAAATTTTCTACAACTTTGTCCTTTACAGTTTTTTTCTATCTATGATAATAATAGAGATATATTGATTTCAAAAAATTGACACATTTTACTTTTTTCAAAATATCTAGTTACCCTTGACTTTTTCAAATATTTTGAAAGTGTCATTTGATTCGTCTTATAAAACTACACTTCTTTCCCCATTTAACCGTTTTTCTATCTCTTATAGTTTCCGAGATCCCCATAGAGAACATCGAAAAAAACTCACCCTGTATATGAACATATGTAACCATTAGTTCAATAATGTGGCGCTATTACATCGTGGAGCTGGCATCAGACGGCCCTCTTCAGCCATATAAGTCCACTATTGTGTTTTATAAAGAGCTAACGTAAAGTTAACGTATCGTCAAGTCACTTATTTGTTAATCGATGCTCGACCACTGATTAATCAATTAATAATAAGGTTATGCATAAAAAAATAATTTGAAATTATTTAAATAAAAAGTAAGATAATTTTTAAAATATATAGCAATAATATTAAGAAAGAAAAATACACGATTAATAAAATTGCATTTACAGAACTATTATCATTAATTGTTGGTAATATTGAACCACTTGCTCGTAGAAATCATGCCATTAAAACAAAAGTCCATTCTCATTGCTCTCTTCGCTATTATTACTCGATGAATAGCAGTGCTGAAACCACAATACATATACATGAAAATAAGAGAATTGAACTAGAGATGTTAAATCTATTTTTTATGAATTCGGAATATTTCTGAATATATGTAGAAAATTTTCAATTATTTATGAATAGAAAAAGGTATTTTCAATCCTCACACAACTAATTATTTTAATTTATAATAATATATTTTCTTGCTGTTTTGGATCCTCAACTTGGCATTGAAGGAGAATTTAATTGCACTTTTATTCATTTTTCACTAATTACACTTTACTAAACAGAAACAAGTAGAAAACACTTGCTCGGAATGTCTTTCCCGTTCGTAAAAATTTGAGGTTACGTACGGTTTTACACTCAAGCGAAAATGTAACACGGACAAAAAATATTGTAAGAAACACATCAAACCGAATAAAAATTACATTTTATTGCATTCCAATTTTCTGTTACGGAAAATGTTTATAAAATCTAGCCAACAAGCGTTGATTAACTAACAACATGTTAATCAGCCTTTATAAAACCGAATGCGACTTAGCATGATATTAAATCTAACAATATGCTAGCTAATCAAGGACTTGACTAGAGATGCGAGTTGGGACACGCGTGCCATCAACGGTGCGCAACGTCTGTTAAAGTTAGCACATTCGCATTTGTCGCCCGCAATTCTCTCACTGAAATGTGACAAGTTCGTATTGTTTTTGTGCGAAATCCATGCGCATGCATGGATTGGCCGCGTTTTCGGTGCGTATATTCATAAATGTATCGATTAAGCCGATCGTGGAAGTCTCAGTTTGTTTATGGAAATACGAATAAGTGTTTGTATACATAATATTTTTCCTCAATTAAAATAACACTGTGCGGTTCGCGCGTACTCACGTTATGGCAATGCACTAAAAAACACTGCCGATTATGAGACATACGAAATGTGACAAATGCATGCGCATGGATTTGGCGTAAAAATAACATAAACTTCTCACATTTCGGTGAGAGAATTGCGGGCGGCAAATGCGAATGTGCCAACTTTAACAGACGTTGCGCACCATCGATCGCACGCGTGTCCCAACTCGCATCTCTAGACTTGACAACGCTTTATACAATCAGCCCTATATGATATATGAATGATTTGGTTTTGTGTATCCGGTATGGTCTAGTGGCTAGGATACCTGGCTCTCACCCAGGAGGCTCGGGTTCGATTCCCGGTACCGGAATGTTTTAGTCGAGTAGATCAATTACGTTTTTCTGAATTGAAACCTCTCATTCTCATTTGTGAATTATCAGTAAAATTCTTTTTTATATCCGTGGTTACTGGTCATCTGATATATAGTATTTTTGTTGAATTCACTTGGTTTGTGTTCGCGCCAAAATGCTAAGTGTGTGTTGTATATACAGTTTTTTTACAGTATACATATCCCCTATGTATACATGTAAAATACCCAAATCAAACGCATTGGTGTATGTGTTTAGTTGCCTATAATACGCAACACGAACGATCGATTCCTTCAACTAGGATAATTAAAAAAACGATTAAACAATTTTCTATTTCTGATTATGACAATATCGAAATGCACAATGTGGAAGAATTTTCACGATCGTTTGAGTTACTGTCATGCAGTTTCTGGTGGTCATTTCTAGCACTTATTCTAATTATTTACTTCAAGTTTATTGTTCTTCACTGTTACTTTTCTTTTAAGTTGTCTTAATAAAATCTCTTAATATTTCTTATCTGTAATTTCTCCATAATAATAAGTGACATATTTTTTTATAAAAAAAGGAAATTGCTTGTGACGGTAACGCATCCAGTGTTAGTTATGATTTATTTTGTTGCGTTTTTCAATAGAATAAAGAGAACGAAACATACAACCTTCCAAAGAAAATGTTTTAGATTAATTATTTTTAGAATCATCCTAACCGAGGTATTCGGCCGCTTTGGATTCATTGAAAACATGTCTTATCCTCCTCTAGTACTATTGCAATTGTAATACACGCTTGAAATTCGACTTTTTCTTCATTTGTATACATTTTCGATCAAATATTTCAGACAATTTGAAATTTAGCGTTTGATGTTTAGTTGTCTGTTATAGGCAACTAAACATACACACATTAATCAGTTCAATGCGTTCGACTTGGTTTTTTGCAGGTATACAGTTCGCCTAATGTATACTGATAAAAAACCTCTCACAGGGTGGCACAATTAGCCGCAGTCAAGCAAAATGGCCGCCGGTATTTCTACCCACATAAACAAACACGTGCTTGTGTGCCTTTTAATTTTTCTCTTATACTTACTGTATGGATGTGCCTCATGTACGAAGGGTAACCACTTTACCCTACTTGTTACTTGAGTCAATTTTTCGGTTTTTGTAAGGTAGTCTGTTTTATGTTTCTCTTTATCCACCTTCCACAAAATTAAGTTATTGTTTTTCAACTTGTTTTCTATGTTTGTTATTGTTTGGCTGTCTGAGTTACGGTGTTTACTTTTACAATGCGATTTTTTATGTTTTTAAATTAGTTTTGAAATTTTACACTTTGTGACTGTTCTTAAGTCCAAATCGGGTATTTTATTACTAATTATTTCTGAGTTAATTCCTATTGTTTTATGATGTGATTATGTTTTTCGTGTGATTTGTTGGCTGTATATTAAACCATTTTCAAGTAGTGAGGTTTCGATATTTTATTGATATGCAACAGCAGATGTACATTATGTAATTCAATGTCCGGCGTTGGTATTTGCCCGGGAAATAGTTGTTTTAATGTGCATTTGTTTAACGTACTTACATAACGTAAGTCAAAAGTCACAGAGCTAAATGTGAGAATAGTTTATTAATTATTTAAATAACTGTGACTAAGTGAATGAATACTCTTTTCTATTTATCTTATTATTGACGTTCACTTGCACTTTGTCATTTTTCACTTTATCACTATCTATTCACTTTCGCCATTCTGAGTTTTGATATTTTTTCTTTTTGAATTGTTCAAATGACGCGTTCCTAGCTTCTTCCCGCGATGTGGAGTCGATATGGTCAAATTCAATCGGGTGAAGTTTCCTGATGAGCCTCGAGTGTATCTGAATTGAAATCTCTCATTCATGAAATATCAATAATCCGGTATGGTCTAGTGGCTAGGATACCTGGCTTTCACCCAGGAGGCTCGGGTTCGATTCCCGGTACCGGAATGTTTTAGTCGAACAGGTCAATTACATTTTTCTGAATTGAAACCTCTCATTCTCATTTGTGAATTATCAGTAAAATCCTTTTTTATATCCGTGGTTACTATACATGACTTTCATCCAACAGGCTTAGGTTTGATTCCCGGTACCGACGAGAGAGCATCGAGCATCCTAAACTAAGACCATCAGTTTTTCATCCATCGGGTGCATCGACTTGTAACCCTGAAAACGAAACCAAAACGAGTAAAACATATGGGCAACTTACCGCTTACCAAACGTGTTATCGCGCTGCGGTAAGCGAATGCGATGGATATAATTCGCAACCAGTAGAAATCAAAAATACATCAAGCAAAACCATAAAATCAAATCCAGTAATGGCCGCGAGTCCGGCGATCCCGACAAAGTTATCGAAATATTCGAAAAGCTGAGCGAGGACAATCGATTCTTAAAAGCTCAGTATGAAAAGTTAACAAAAAAATCTAACGAGCAGCATGCGCTAATAAAAAAAATACGAGATAATTTTAAAACAATATACGCTCACGATTTTTCTCATAGGATTTATACCTACCTCTAGAGGTCGCGCAGCCCGAGGTGGCGGATAGGAGAATCGAGGTTTATGATGGTAGGAGAATACCTTTAGATACTCTCCTGTAGACCACCCTTTTGGTCCACGGGAGAGTATCTAAAAATGGAAATGCTGGTGTTGCCTCGGTATCACTGACATACCCTCCTTCAAGACCGGTGTGTCTACGCAAGTGGGCATATCGGATCTAGAGGAGAAAAACTTGATAAAAATTCCGAAATCCAAAGTGTCATTCGAACCGTGCCTAGGGATACGTGATCCAACTCACGCATAGCCATTCATCCCTAGAAAGATATGGTCTTCTAGTGAAATACCAGGTAGGTTTCAGCACGATCGACAAATTAGTTCACTTAGAGAATCCAGGATGCCTTCTTGGAGAAAAACCACCTCGTAGCGGTGTTTTTCGATCTAGAGAAGGTATATGACATGACGTGGAGGTATGGAGTTCTTCAGAAACTATATGAATGGGGACTAAGGGGCCGTATGCCCCTTTTCGTTAAATATGACTGGTCTGTCTTTTGGAGTAAAAATTGGGGAAAACGAGTCCGTACCTTTTGTACTGGAGAACGAAATTCCCCAAGGTTCAACCATGAGTGTAAACCTTTTCGCAATAGCAGTCAATGATATAGCTAAGTGTGTTAAATCCCCAATCAAGAAATGCCTTTATGTCGATAATTTGAGAAACCATCCCTGCAATTTACCGTAAACTTTTTAATTTGCAAGAGGAAATAAATTTTATTTAATTTATTTTTTAGGCTGATTTATTTTAGTGTAGGTATTTATTGTATGTTTTATTTAGATCAGGTTTTGTTTGTGTTGTGTTTGTTGTATTTTCTAGGGCTCCAGTGCTAGGCTCTTTTTAAACACGTTCACTGACCCTATTGTGGCATTAGTTTTAAGGATTTTAAAGGGAAATGCCTAACCAAACCAACGTTATAATACACATGTGATAAAGTCAGTGCATTTAATTTCCACGCAATTTTTCTAACTAAACGCAAATAGAAAGAAATTAATTGTATTATCTTATTTTTCCCACAAGATGGCATAAATAACTAAATCAGCATAACTCAAGTTCGGAGAGTTTGGTCGTGAGCTTTCAATGGATGTAGTTTTATTTTATTAGGGCGCCAGTAACCATTTGTTACACCCTGGTTTAGCAAAATTTTCAAAACACTCGGTTACTAAATATTTTGTTATTTGTGGGCCTTCATTAAATAATAAAACTTCAAATTAACAATTTATTCAAGGGTTTTCCCCAAAATAAGAAAACAATTACAAGTCATGTAATTAAAAATAAATATAGACGCATTTCATAAATTTACTTGAACCAAACATAAAAATACCCAATCAGTGTTTTAATTAAAACAATCTGATTTTACCAGAAATGATCATTTTTGGTTTACATAAGAGTAATACCAATTCTTGTTATACTTTTAAGAAACCACATTAATACAGAATATATATTTCTAATGTATACTTCAATTAAATATTAATAAGAAATTATGTAAGTGTAAAATTAATAACCCGATTAAACTTAATAATTCATTAACATTTCCCTCTTTCTATATATAATATACGAAATTTAAATTCTTTAATTAAATTCCAAATTGTCCCTTAAATTCAAATCTGAACAACAAAAGACAATTATTAAATAAAACAATAATCAAAATTCCCATAAACAGACGCACTTATTACTCAATTCAAATCCAAAAAAAAAAAATCCCCAATTCCCCAAATAACTTATCTGCACAATCCAACACATGACGTCTTTAAGAACTTCTGATGAAGCTCACTCCATCAATCCACTTCACCGTTAAAATCGCCCCTTCAAGACGAGCATTTCACCAACTTCCAACAGCGAAATCAGCAACACAAAAATCAGGAACACGAAAAACAGCAACACGAATAGAAATTTATCCAGCGTAGGAAATGTACAACTCAGGAAATCATCCAATCGACAATAATACAAAACCATAACTAAAAACCCTAAAATGAACACATCTTCGATATAATAGCACGAAATTAAAAACACTGCACGAATGAAATAAATTCATAATGGCGGTTCACAAAAAAACTTACCTCTCACAGAGGGTTTTCCTTCAACAAAAATTCCCCAGCTCAGAATATTAATCTATCTGAATTGCTGACGAAACCTCACTCTAAAAATATTCGATACAACTATTAGACAACCCAAAAAACAGAAAGAAAAAGTACTCACATTTTCGTTAATCACACGCACGTGATGCGACAAGAGAAAAATCCTCCACGGATAAAAATCCACAAAATCCTCAAACCAACTGCATAAACAACAACTCCAAAACTCTATAATTGCGGATCCTAACGGCTGCGAGTGAAATCCCACAAACTTGGATATAAATATTCACACCAACAAGCCAACTTGCTCACAAACACCCTTGCACGAAAACGCAGAACAATGAATAATGCCGGTCGAATTAATTTTCGGAGATATCCGACGGAGATATATTTGGGTCTCTATCACACAAATGTAAATAAACTTTTATAAAAACATAGTGACTTACGACCAATCAGAGCATTAAAACACCGTCACATGAGAGTTCCTACCAACATGACTAAAACCAAATAAAATTAACCCTATTTATTTAACCCGACCCGTAATGAAAATAATGAATACTAACAATACTAAATCCGAACATAATAAAATACTGTTAATAATAAACTAATGGTTTGCTCATAATTAATATTCATTAATTAATTAATAACCAAAATGTGATGTAAAATGGGTTACATATATTACAACTCTAAGAAATGAATTAATTAGCCAATATCAACCGTACAAAACCATGATAAAAATGGGTTGCATACATTACACTGTATGAAATGAGTTAATTACCAAAATGAATCGTTACATAATGTAGCTTGAGACCGGCTAATAATCTTAGCAGTTTAGGTCGGTATGGTGGGAGGGGTTTTAGTTCAATTGATGCTTGATTAGAAGGAGCCCCACACACCATACGTAATTGGATTTCCTCTTCCACTGCACAAAAACGATTAATTTTTTAAAGTGCGACTTGGTACATTAAATTTGATTCCTTTTCTCTTTTACGCCCTCTCACCTGACTTTCGTATTTTCTTTGTTACCGGCACTTTGTCCCGTCAACATATTTTGTATATTTTATTCATTTAATTACAAATGAGTAAAGTTCGCGCCACTCGAACTTAGGTTGCATAGTGGAACCTCGTCGGAAATCTAACGCCCTCTCACATCAGAAGGTTCAACTTCATCCCTCTGGCGGAGATAAGCAACACTTCTTCCAGCTATCGGTACTCCAGTGGCTCACAACCAAAAGGGTCGACTGTCCCTGGACTTTCCCGGATCCGCCACATCTGGCCTGACCTCTCTACCTGGACCGATGCGAGCGAACCCTTCGGCCGGGTAGCAACGAAAAGCGCGTGACGTCACGGTTTTATGGCCCCACGCTTGTACGCGGATTATAATAGAACGGGCCAAAAACGGAAAAACCCGATTGTTTTTCGCTTAACCGCGAACCACACCAGGACGCCACATATGCCACTAAATAGCTGGAAGAGAGAGCTTCACAATGGTCGTAGTTCGAAGCCAGGGAAACATATGGAAGTTTAGTAAAACTGCAATACTCTGATGTGGGAAGCAATTTAAGATTTCCTAATTTTCCGACGAGTTTCCACGCCGCAACAATTATGCATAAACAATTGCCTTAGTCCTCTTTATGTCTGGACAAAATTTTGTTAATATAAATTGACGATTTATACTTTATTTTGCGTCCAGACATCGTGACGAATTATTTGTTAATAAACTAACGTTTTTTTTATGGCAATTGTTTATGCATAAAGGCAGAAACACTTTATATATATATATAGATGTTTTTTTTTGTACATATGTATTATATATGTATATATTTTTTTTTTCTTGTCAAATTATTTTGATAAATATTTTTTTTTCTTGTGACGCAGAGCTGCCATTTTTCACCCACGATCAACGTGTGTGACATATGCATAGATGCATCATGTTATTACACACACGTTGATGTAATTTCATTCAAATATTTTTGATATTTATTTTGAACTTATAAATTATTTTCGGGCGAAAGATGGTAGTTTACCTTAGATGGTCAGGGGGAGAGAGCAGGCTAACTGTATAAAAGAGCAAGCCCTCCGACCACTCAGGGAAGTCTGCATCCCGCCGTCACAATTGTCGTAAGTGTTTGTTTATTTCATTATTATTTTTGTTACTATTTTTTTTGTACTTGTATATATTTTGTTGTGTTATTTTTTTTTTGTAATATATTTGTTAAACGTTCAAAGTCATTTATTCCTTTCTCTCAGGCCACTAAAAGTAATACCAGCTTAAATAATTTTTACTAAGTATGAAGTTATTCGGGTGGTTACATTCGACACTTAATTTTTTTAACAAATTAAAGGCCGAAGTACCCTACCCGATAGCATCTTTACCAAATGTTGCCATATATCATTTATCTTTCCACACATTTCATATATTTTTCTCCCATCCAGTGTTTCATTCCTCTCTTCTCGTTTCTACGTCTCAAACATGCCAGTAACACTTTGTCCTCCTGTTTATGTGGCATTCCCTATTTACCTGCAAGTGTTTATATCTTGGGTTGTAACTTTTGATAAATTTATACCGTATTTGTGGGAGCCTAAACGTAGGCAACCACACATACACAAACCACGCACCGGCTTCTCCCCGGCAACGGCAGAAGGTGCAACAAATAAAATCCCAAAAGTATTTTCACCCTGCCGTATAAAAGCCCAGGCAGAACCTGTTATTCATCGAAGACGACGACCGAATTTTTCTGAGCGACGAAATACAGCCCGTGGATTGAGTAGCGGGTAGTATTTTCAGAAGCCACCACCATGCGAACCGGCAGCCCCGGACCAACGATCGACGACAACGACGTCATGGAAGTCCAGCGACTCCGAAGTGGAAGTTAACGAGATTCAACAACGGGCTTGTCTAGAAGAGCCCAGATGGCAGAAGCAGATGACAATTATGTCCGCAATTGAAAAACTGTCGGAGGAGTTAAAAAACCTCCAACAGCAACTCCACCAACTGGACGACGACAGCGGGTTTGAGGTCGTCAAAACAAAAAGGAAAAATAAGCCAACGTCCGAACAGCAGAAGAAAAAACAGCGGAGGGCTGTTTTTAAAGACGTTAAGGAAATCCCCCAAGCACCCACCACCCCGCCGATGACGACGCCTACAACATCATCTTCAGCGAAGAAGAATGAATCCCCCACCAGGTCCAGCCCAAGTGATTACCATATCACTGAATGTGGTTTAAAAATCCCCATTTCTAACAAATCTCAAGAACCCGCACCGACCCTGAAAAAAAAAACAACGACGACCGCCGCCAACTGTGTTGACAGACACACAAAAGATAAACACCGTAAAGGAAACGCTGTCAAGAAACAACATATGCATTATGCAATATACGACGACACGCAGAGGGATCAGCATCTTCACTTAGACTTCCGAAGATTTCAGGAAGACAGTGAAAATTCTCGAGGAATTAGAAGCCGCCCAACACCACTTCATCCTGGAGGAGGATAATAAAGGCAGTCATCAGAGGAATTCCCATCGAGGTCCGCATAGACGATATCACGGAGGATTTACAAGAACAAGGATTCGTCATTAATTCCGCACGAAGACTGAAGAATGGAACAAAAACATTCCTACTTATTCTTCTGAATAAGAACAGAGAAGTCTAAACAAATTTTTAACATCACCTATGCAGACAAGCACAGGATAAAGGTCGAGCCCAAGAAAAAATCCACAACTGAACAACAGTGCTACCGCTGCTAGCAGTTTGGGCACGTTCAGTTTCGTTATACAGCGAAACTAACTTGCACCTTCTGTGCCAAGAACCATACAACGTAGAGCTGCCTGAAGAAAGATACTAAAAGAAAATGCTGCAATTGCCTGGGGAAACACGCAGCCTTCTCCTTCCAATGCCCGCGTCACCCAGTATACCAACAAAGAAGCAGGAAGAAGCCCGCAAAGGCTTAAAAGCAAGCTTCGTCCAAGAAGGCATTTCTTATGCCAGGAAATGCCAACCTGAATCGCCATCCCTCGACGACAAAACAATCAATCTAATCGAAAAGGTTGTTTCGGAAATGCTCAGCCGTTTACTGAACAAAATTTAATAACGTAAACAATTACGACGCTTTCAAGATAGCCGCATGGAATGCTGCAGGACTCAAAAACAAGATAGAAGAACTTCACCGAACAAGAAGACATCTCCGTGCTGTTAATAACTGAAACCTTCCTGAAACCGAACACTCACGCATTTATACCTGGTTTTAAATGCATGAGAAAAGACAGAACTAGTGGGCCCCGAGAAGAAGTGGCAGTTTATTTCCGATCCAACATCTGCACAAAGAAAATAGAATACAATACCGAAAACGTCGAGGTAGTTGGAATTAAAATGCAGTTCAAAAACACAACGCGGCGACTAGTGGCAGCATACAAAAGCCCGAACCGGATTCTGACTGAAGAAGATTTAATCAAATTAACCCAACTCGAGAACACACTCATCGGCGGTGATCTGAATGCAAAAAACCCCGCATGGGGCAGCCGACTTACAAACGAAAGCAGAAAAACGTTACTATCGTTCACAAAGCACAACAAGAACACCAAGGTATGGGGACCTGAAGATGCGACGACAATTCTTAGCGGGCGCAGACGAGGCGACGTGCTGGACTTGTTTATTACACACCAGAGCGAAGATGCATGGGTTGTAAAAACAGTCCACGCAATAAATTCAGATCACTTCCCCGTGACCATCTCCTGGGGATTCCAACCAAAAATCAACAAAATCAGAATGAGTGTCGACTGGAAAAAAATCAGTGATGAAACCAAACAGTTCCCAGCCCCGATATTACAACCCAATAAGGACGGAATAGACGAAGAAGCAAAAAATATCAAAAACTTCATACAACGAACCCTTTCTGCATCAAGAATTTAAAAAAACAGTGAAAAATCCTCCCGGCGTAAATACACAACAAAAAGCTCTAATTCAAAAAAAAAAAAAAATAGAAGAAGAGGCAATACAAGAAATATAAAAGACCGGAAGACAACCCAGCACTTCGTAAACTGCAAAGAGAAGTAAAGATGCTCAAGGACGCCGAAGAAGAAAAATGGGAGGCTGGAATCGAAATGAAATTTTTGACTCTACTCAAATTTTGTAACCGGCGGAAAAATCCCAACTCACCGATCCTGGCCGAAGGAAAAATCCTCTCCGAAGAAGAAGCGAAAGCAAACGCTCTACCAGCACATTACGAAAAACAATTCATAAACAGTGACCAATCAGATATAATAACAACAGCCGCAGTGGAAACAACAATATCAGAAGAGAGAGAGAGAAAAACAACCGAATCCAATAAAAGAAGAAACGGTTCGAGAAGTCACTCAAAAACTCCCGGAAAGAAAAGCAACTGGACCTGACGGAATCCCTAACAAGGCGCTGAAACTACACAACGATGAAGCAATAACAAGAATAACAAACCTCATCAAAGCCGCCCGCATCTACTCTGTCTTCCTAGTCCCCTGGAAAGAAGCAACGATAACAACAATACCGAAAGGACATAAGAACCCGGCTCTTCCGGAAAACCGCCGCCCAATAAGTCTTCTTCCAGCACTAGGAAAAGTCTCCGAAAAATCATCCAGAGGGAAATCGATGAAATAACAACTGCGAAAAACCTAATCCCGAAACAGCAGTTCGGTTTTCGTCCGAAATTAGCCGCCATCCAGCAAGCAGCCAACCTAATTGATAACGCTAAAAAACTTATGTTAAAAAATAAAGCCGTAATCATCACCTTGCTGTATGTGGAGAAGGCATACGATCGAGTTTGGAGGGCCGGACTGCTGTATAAAACTCCTGATACAAGATTTCCCTTTCTGGATGGTAAAATTACTTGACAATTGGCTGTATAACCGGAAATTTAAACTGAGAATCAACAACGCCGACTCTGACTGGAAAACAGCAGATGAAGGACTACCCAAGGATCTCCGATCTCACCAGGGATTCTCAACTTGTTCGTAAACGACATGCCGAAGTTTACGAACAAGAAAGGCATAGATGTTATCCAGTTCGCAGACGACATAGCCCATCTAGTGCATGGACGCGGATTCAAAGAAGCCTACCAACGTACGAAAACGGCGATCCAAACTCTCCAGCAGTATGCAAAGCAGTGAAAAATCCGGATAAATACGAACAAGACGGAATCTATCTACCTCGGAAACAAACAAACTACTACAACCGGATCATAATTAGCAGACAGGAAAGTGTTAAACTTCGTAGTTCAGTCAAGTACCTAGGGATCGACAGGAGATTAAACTTTCAAAAACATGTGAAAGCAAGAGGAGCACTAGCCTACGAAATAGCAAGACGCCTGTGCCCCATCCTCAGGAGAGGAAGCAGACCAACTACGAATAGCAGGATACAAATTCTGAACGCTGTGCTGAAATCGACTGCTAATTACGGTCAGGAGATACCAATCGGAGGAGGAACCACAACCCAGAAGATGATGGAGGTGATAAATAACAAACTGCTAAGGAGAGTTTTGGACGCCGAGTACTACATCTCAAACCGGAACCTACAGAGGGACACAAAAGTAGAAAACACGATCGAAACCGCCACCAAGAGAAGAGAAGAAATGTTGGAGAGGCTTAAACTCGACGACAACGAAGATATAGCCGAAATCGGTGCAAAAATGGACGTCGCCGGCTAAAGAGGAGCTGCAGGTCCATCTAAACCCATTCCTATGCGGACTTAAGATTTAAATCCGGGATTTTCCCATCAAAATAGTGGATCCGCCCAACGCAAATCAAACAAATATAAATATGGCTGCCGATATACACACGTCGAACGAATCTACCTGTGCTCTGTGCTGCAAAAAAGTTAAATACTTTGTGTCCTGTGTTAAGTGCTCCCTTGTATATCATCCTAAATACCTGTTACGCAAGTGTAATGTACTAGTAGATAGTTCTGGCCACCTAATCTGCTGTTCAAATAACTTAACCTTAAAATGCACGTGTAGTGATGAAACACCACACAAGACCAATCACGCTGCTCGCAAACAATCATGTACAAGTGAGTCTGAGAACGATGATGATGACGAAGAGGATAGAACTGATTGCATAAGAACTTCTATGGAATCACTAAATAGTACAATTAGAGATAATCAGGTGAGCTATAACCAATCCAAGCAATTTGAGGATCTCACTACATATAAACTAAATGGAAGTTAAATACTTAAAACAAATTAATGTACACAAAGAGGAAATTATACAACACCTGAAAGAAAATATATATTTATTAAATGAAAAAATACGTCATCACGACATATTCCACCGCAAACAAGAAGTGACATCTATGCCAATTAAGGCTGATAATATCAGAAATTCTATAAACAACAAACATGATTCTCTCATCCAAATAGAGAGGTCAGCACTTGAGTCACCATTCACTGGTCATCACAGGCAACCCTGATTCGAATGCATCTGCCAACCTAACAAATTTGGAGCCCCCACGATCTACCACGGATCCTACGGCGCATGATCGTAACTCAGTGGCAGCGAAACCAGCAGAACATCTCGCACGCACGGGGAATTAGGATGGTTCAGCGAAGTGAGGAACACCACACGGCCAACCAAACTTCTAACCTGATGCCACCGAATGAAATTGTTTATCAGAAGAGCGCTCCACCCACTATCACAGTTTTATTCGCAAATTCTGCAAGGATTTCAGGAAAACAGACATGGACTCTTTATTGCAGAATAAATTTGGAAGTCACTATTTCTTAGTCTGCGAACGAAATCACAAGGACATCTTTAACAAAGACAGCTATAATACTTTTAAAATTACGGCACCGTCTATGTTAAAAGAAAATCTGTTTAATAAGCAAAACTGGCCCGACGGAATAGAAATAACATTTTTTCGAACGCACGGAAAATCCAACAATAAAAATATTAACTCAAAACTTCCCGAAAACGCAATTAATATTATACACCTAAATTGTCAAAGCGCGCGGACTAAGATAGATTTTATTTCTGTGTTTTTAAAAACTAATAATTGTGACATTCTTTGCTTAGTCGAACACTGGCTCACTGATGAGGAAATTAAATTCTGCTCTATTGTTGGTTACGAACTTCTAACATATTCCTGCAGGAAATGCTCACGCGGCGGCGGAACCGCAATTTTATATTAAAAGTGATAATGCTTTCCAAGCGGTCAAAGTTTCTTGTAATACCAAAATTATCGAAAAAAATTTTGAATACTGTGCAATATCTATAAGAACCGGCAAGTCTAAAATACTTATTATATCTTTGTATCGATCGTCATCGTCGTCAATCACAGACTACGTATTTTTTCTTGAAAACTTAAATAATTTACTCGAAAACATTGATAAAAAATATTCAAATATAGTGATCTGCACTGACTGTAACGTAAATCAAAATTTACATAACAAAATTAGTGCGAAATTATTAGATGTCTTAATACCGTGTTACGGGTCAGAATTAACAATTGTTCATTTTCTGCGACGAGCTGAAATATGCGAATAATTTGTGGAATAATTTATATTGATCGACTTATAATGTAGATTTTATTTGGTGTTCATTTGGATATTGGGTTGCCGATAACAGGATTTACCGAGGAATCGTTTGAGGGAAATAATTAATTTATTCATTTTGTTTTGTTAGACTGAGTAACTTGAGAATTTTAGATTAGTAAAATAATTATTCGAACCTGTCTTGCTGTATTAAGTAGTTTTTAGTGTGAACGAGAGAATTTCTTCAGTGTACGGATCAGTTTTGAGGTTAACGACAGGTAAACAAGTCACTTGTCAAACATCAAGTTCAATGCTGCCAACGTTTGAATAATTCCTAGTCGTTACCGCGAAAACTGTATTCTTCTGTCATACTGTTGGTTAAGTAATGTAGTTTCTTTTTCTCAGTACTTTTCTAGTTACCACACTAGAAAATCATCATTAAGTCTATGATCTGCTCATTAAATATAATTACATCTATTATTCACAAATTATTCTTTTTGCATATTTTTGGATGTTGGCTAAGGTAGTGTTTGGTGGGGATTATTGAGAGTAAGACTGGCAACACTGAGATCTTGTTTTTTTCTATATTTCCGGGGAAACCATTTTTATATATTCTTACAAGTGGTCGCACGTGTATGCACGAGTGATACAAAATTCCTTCATGTGTGAAGGGTAAATCCTAGTTGGGGATGATTTAGATTATCACGTGCAGCAGTCTTCTCAGTTGGGGAGAGTTAGTTGAGTTATGTTGGAATTTTGGATTCCTGAGACGATATCGCCGTCAGGCGGATTATTTAATGCACATTTAATGTGACCGGAAATTGAGAAAAGCCAGGAGAAAGGTATGTCTTCATCATTCCTACGCCTTATTAGCTTTTTATGATTCTAATTCGTTGTTTTGTCTTGCAGGAGAAATTCTGCCTGGTTTTTTTTTTTCTTTTAGGTTTATCTGACCTATTTCATTTAAAGTGATTGTTTTGGCGGTTAGCCTAACGTCTGAACCACGTGACCGAATTATTTCGTTTAATGGTGGCTGTTTTTGTGTGGCTGTTCTGTAATTCCGGTGGAGCGTCCAGTGGCTGACCTGAGGACTTTCCCGTGAGATTTTCGATCTGTCCGGTTTGACTATTTGGTGGATTTGGGAATTCGAGCGGAGAAGCATTGAGAGTGGGAGGTTGGTGTAACGACGATTTTACTACTCCTGCACGTGCACTCGCCGACCACATGATATGGATTTTTGATGGACGTCCGAGCCGAGAATTTTTGGTTGTATTTTTTTTATTAGATGTAATTTCATAGCTTGATTAGAGTCTGGATGTCTGTCGTTTCTGGGCAGTCATTTCTATAATAAGTAGAGTTTTTTTTTTGTTGAGCTACTGTTCGGATCACATCCGTAATTCTCACTAAATTTTTAACCTTCAGTGATCATGAAATTGTGTTATTGCTCATGCTGGTTGTTTATTGTGTTGCACTGTTTATAGATTCATTTACACTACGTTGGAATCGTCCAGGTAGCGCTACCAGCGATTCTACGATTAAGGTAACATCACTGTATTGGGGTAAGTTACATTTACACCTTTCAAACTTGCTGTTTAACACTGGCATGTGTGAGTAAATGACGTGATCAGTAATTTACTTATATTATTCATATAGATTTTTGTTCTTCGGATTGCGGGTGTGAATTGAATTAAATTTAATTGATTTGATTAAGTAATATATTTTCGGTTTTGATTGAACTTTGTACGTCAGGGCTTAACCCAAGTATTTAGGATACCTTGTCCTAGATAAACTTATTTTCACTTTTGTGTGGGTGAACTTTTGTATTAGTAGCAGTTAGGCTTCCAGGAGGAATTATTGTTGTTTTATAGTTGGAAGTTATTTCATAGTACTTTGAAAAGGGTTACAAATTGTTAATATTGCGCTTGTTGAGACTTAAATACTTGTTATACTACATTGTTGTTATGTTCTTTTTCAACCTTCAGTTGTGTTTCGTTAAATAAAGATTATTGTTCGGTAACTTTGACTTTAGTTCTATCAACTATTTAATTTACCTGTGGTTTCGAGCTTTTACCTGCACTCCTTTAGTACTGGAGGGCTTTAATATTAAAGCTCGTGGCGCTCCCTTTACATCTGTTGAACCCAGCCACTTTGCCGGCTGACAGCGGGGTAAGTTTTCCAGTACAAGGACACATATGCCCTTGGTTGATAGAAGGTTTATGGTTTGGTACATAATTTATTGAGTCGGATGTAAGAGAGGGCCCTGGGGGTTTCTTGATTGTAAACATCAGGGAACTTTACCGGTGACAACCGTATAACTTAACTGCTAAAAACTCTGCACCAACACGGGTTACTAGTAAAACCTCGACCCTCATTGATAACATATTCACCAATATGGAAGATTATTGCAATACAGTTGAATGTGGTTTTTCCGATCACTCTGCTCTCGTCTTTTCGATCAAAAATATTGACACTTGTAAAAACACAAATAAGTACGTAATAAAAAGATCATTTGGAGATCACGCCCGAGTAAAATTCCATGAAAGAATTAGCAATATAAATGTTCTCTTTTCATATGATCACAATCGTTGCACGTCGACGAAAATTTTACAATATTTTTGAATACCTTCTTGTCAGAATTTAATAACTTTTTTCCACTCCGTAAAACAAAACTGAAAACAAATAAAAAATAATGGGTAAACGATAAAATTAAAGCCAGTTCAAAAAAGCTTAAGGAACTGCATTGGGCCCATAAACTATTAAATAATGAAACAAGCCTCTCAAGGTACAAATCGGCGAAAAAAGCTCATCGAAATTTAATACAATCTACTAAAAAAGAGTAATTTTCCTCTATTATACTTAATTCTAAAAATCCAAGTAAGGCTCTTTGGAATATATTAGATTCACACAAACAGGATGATAAATTATCTAAGCACATTACCTTAATTCATGATAATGTTACTATCACAGATCCTCATACAATATGTAATCTATTTAGTAAACATTATAAGGATTCGAATAATATCGAAAATTCAGGTAAAACAGATCATTTCAACAGAGTTGTAATCCTTTTTTCTACATCCGGTAGATTAAGCGGAAATATTATCAATCATAAACAACTTACCTTCAAATAAATCGCCTGGATGCGATCATATCCCGGGATTTATTGTTAAAGATGTTTCTCTATTAATTGTTAAACCGCTCACCTATATTATTAACCAATCCTTCGAGCAAGGCATTTTTCCAAGCCGACTTAAATTTGCAAATATTCGGCAAGATGTGACATCCATAACTATAGACCTGTTTCAGTATTATCACACTTCTCTAAAATATTGGAAAAAGCTTTACTAATCCGCTTATCTTCTTATTTTAAGAAATTTAACCTGTTACATAACTAACAATCAGGCTTCCTGTAAGGCAAGTCTACAACTGATTCATTATTTGACTCGCTTACAGCAGTATATAGAAGCCTGGACCAAGGAAAGGTAACGTTCGGAATTTATTTTGACCTTTCAAGAGCATTTGATCTAGTTAATCACGATCTGCTCTTGGAGAAATTGTATGCCTATGGGATAACGGGCAATGCATATAATCTAATTAAGTCCTTTTTGGATAAGCGGACGCAAAGGGTTGTGTTACGATCAAATCGAGGTAATATTATTAATCATGAATATAACTCAAGAAGCGAGGTAATCAAAAAAGGCACGCCTCAGGGGTTAATTTTAGCACCTTTTTTATTTGTTATATTCATGAATGATCTAGATTCTGCATTTAGTAATCTGCCAAATGTTACATTATATAAATATGCTGATGATACGTCACTATTAATTAGCGAAAACTCCATTAATACGGCCCATAATACATCTTGTCAATGAATCAATATTTTTCGTTCGTGGTACAGCAAAAATAAGCTGGTGTTAAATTCCGACAAGTCGAGTTTTATTCATTTTAGAAACCCAAGGAGCCATAATTATGAACAAATTTTAAACTTAGCTACAAATGGTATAGAAATAAAAGCATTGGAAATTGAAAACTTCTTAGGTGTTCTCATAACACCAACACTTAACTGGAGTGAGCACATAAACAAAATAAGTAGTAAAATCAGGTCAGCAAGCTTCGCTGTGCTATCAATGAGAGACGCGGTTAATAGGCGCGGCTTATTAGCATTTTACTATGCTTGTGTTGGTTGCCATCTCAGGTACGGGTTAATTATCTGGGGGGATCTTCTGAAACAATACGACTTTTCAGTTTGCAAAAGCAACTGATAAGACCCTGTCGCCCCCTTTTAAAAACTTGAAAATTCTAACATTTTACTCGTTGTACAAATATTGCTGCTGTCTCTATGTGTATCAACATAAAAGTACGTTTTTTTACAAATAGAGTATTTAATACATCATCCGCTACTAGACACCTAGATAATATATCCGTACAATAAACTAAATAAAAAAATAATAAAATAAATAATAAACTACCAAAAATAATAAAAGATATTAAAAATACGAAAATATTTAAGCGTAAGCTAAAAGAACTGCTTATTGAAAGAGCGTATTATTCGGTCGCGGAATTTCTGCAGGATATTATTTAATTCATTTATTGTTCGACATATTAAAATATGAGAAATAAAATGAGCTGTTTTCTTTTTTATATTTTAATGTGTATATTATTATTATTATTAAATAATTATTATTTTTACTTTTAGTTTTAACTTTATTTATTTTATAGTTTATAATTTTGTATGACAAATGCAATACTTGTGAAAATTGTACATGTCTTTTGCTTAATAAATAAAAATAATATATAGCTGGATGGCTGATTTTGATTAAACAAATGAAAAAAAAAACAACCAGCAGCAATTTTACTATCGAGATGATTACAAATTAGTAATCAAACCACGCCTATCAAGCCAAAACTTTCACAGCCGAAAACCCTCCAAAATCCCTCCAAGTTAAAATAGGTTCACTATGCAATATAAATGGGTAATCCGCTCCTGAACCACTCAATTGAGCCGTTTCACTAAAAGAATCACTCCTGAACCGGTTCGCAAAACGGTTCATGAGTGAGTTGGGGTCCACTCCTGAACCAGTTCGCGAAATGAGTGGCTCTTGAATCGGTTCGCGGAGCGGTTCAGCAGTAATTTGGAAACGGACACACTACATTTCTTCGGCGCAGTGTCGATGACGGGGCATGTATTTTTTATTGGCGCGGTTGTTTGTTTTACAATTGTTTTCGAAATTATTTGAATATAATATATAATTTATTTTCCGATGCGTTTAATATTATAAAAGAAAATATGATGTATATAAGTTAAAAATATTAATATACAATTGTAGAAACATAAGTGAATTAAATGTTCATAATATACTTCAAAATGGGAAAAGGTGTTTTAATTTGATTTTCTTAACTTATTGTTACAACAAATGTATTATACAGAGAGTTTTATGTAACACCGAACATGCTAGAATGTACTCAATGTAAATTTCCCTATGTTCGATTTGTTCAGGAACGCATCAAAGCATTGAGTGCGATGTGATTGGCTACTATTTCTAAAAATAATATAGTCAACCCAAACTACACCCTTCCACGTCAAAAATGAATTACACTTGTCAGTTATCGCAAGCAAGTGACATTTACTGTTCTGGTGTTTAAAACAGACATATACGAAGAGTTGGACATCTTTACGTATCGATAATGTATACAAAGAAGAAGATTTTTATGGTATACATTGCGGTTAAGTAAAATATCCATAATTATACATGTTGCACTTGACATAATAGTAGACAGATATAATTTATTTTTGACGGAAAGAGTGTAAATTGGGTTGACTATATTATCATTAGAAATTGTAGCCAATCACATCGCACCCAATGTTTGATGCGTTCCAGTACATATCGAACATAGGAAAATTTACATTGAGTACATTCTAGCATGTTCGGTCTTACATAAAACTCTCTGTATGTAATATGTGCGGGCATATAAAAAATTCCACATATTTCATGTTTTGTACATTCATTGAATTTAATTGTGAAATCAGCAATCAGTTCCACCATTAAACCCGTTATTGATAAAATTAAAACAATAGTTCAATATTTTAAACGAAGTAACTACATATTTAATAAATTGAATAAATCTTAAGGGCCTACCACTTTTTCTCGGCAAACCACGTTTCTAATTTTATGTGTGAATAGTCTTTACGTCGTCTTACGATGCACGACGACGTAGTGTATACATTATTTCACAAAATCTATCCTTTTCTATTCAATTATTTATACATAACGCTATCCCTATTCAAACAATCCATGCTTTCCGTGTATTATTGGAAGCTTATCGGCCGGGATGTTTATTTTATCTTAATTTATGATCCTCTTCAAGTGTGCCTCTCGCGCAGCGACTACCTTTTTTATATTTTATATTAAAATACGTAAAACGTTTCTTTCAGTTCATATATATGAACTTTTTTCGATTATGAACTTTCATATTTTATCAATGTATTTTTATCAAGTAATAATATAAATATACAATCCTATAATCATAATTATGTTTTGCTCGTAATAATTTGTAATTTATTTATATCATCATCAAAGTACCAATTCATAAACATTAAACGCATTAACCCTTTGACAAGGAATGCCGTGTGTGGCTCGTGACAGAGCATATGTGCCTTATCGGACAATAACGAACTACACTCGTGATGAATTATTGATACATTGCAAATTATATTTGAATACATTTACTTTAAGTGTGTCCATTTTGTTAGATTTTTTTCAATTTACTACAAACTACAAACGAAGAAAATATGACTGTTATACAGTCTTGCTATTATTTATTTTTTGCATTGATAAAAAATGCCAAAAAATTATTAAACAAATATGATCATTTTCACAAAAATAATGGTTGCCATGAAATTTTAAAAATGGTGCGGTGTATTCTGTTGGCTTCTGTCAAATTAATTAATAGTTAGCTTTCTATCAACATTCCTGCACTTCCGCTAGAAAATCAACCGGAAACTATTAGAGTTAGAATAATTTTCTCTTAAATATTTAATAAAACACGAAGACGGTTTTTTTATTGTTCCCTAAAATAAATAAAAAAGTCTATATGTGGCACAATCAAAATGCACAACCCTGTACAGCAGAAACCTTCGCTCTACGTCTAAATCACTAAATTAAAGAATAGTAAGCAAAGAACACATATATACTGTATGTACAAAATGTGTTCAGATACACATTTAAAAAATCAGTCAGTCAAAAGTAAAATTGTTTGTTTTTTTGAGTTTCGTAATTATAAAAAAATGAACATTTGAAAAATATATTTTTTTATTGTGACATTATGTTAAAAAAAGTACGAGGAAAATATCATTCAATGTATTCATAATAGTTAAAACGTGACAAAATTATCGAGATATTATAGAAAATATTGTAATCTAAAATTTGACAATTAAACTTTAACCGACTTATTGCCTTTATGTGAAAATTAAACGTTGAATTTATGAATAATTCTAATATTACCTGAAAAATTGTGAAAAATGTCCGTATCTCGATCAATGTCTAAATAATGAGAAAAATTAAAAACGTCGAAATTTCGATAAAATGTATGTCTAAATAATAAGAAACAAAAAATAACTTTTTATTTTTTATTGACAATTTTTATTTTTGTTTCATTCTAATTTTAGAAACAAAGTATCCACATTTCTTGTTGTGATTTAATCAAACAATACCATAAGTTACAGATTTGTCATAGAAAACAATATAATTATCATTTCATTTATTAACAATCATTATAATTAGTTTTTTTAAATATTACAGAACTTTTTTTATTAATTATTATTTTTATGGTATGTTGACACGGAGACAAGCAAGGATTGTTCAGAAAAAAATATTATGTGGGACTCCATGAAATTGTTTCTTTATATAATTAATTAATTCCTGCAAAATTTGGGACCAATTAGTTAATCTTAACCCGGGCCCCACGAGGCTTAAAATCCAAAATTATTATACATGTAAAAACATTAAATTTCATTCTATAATAGATGTTATTATTTTTTAACTTTACAAGATCTCATAAAATTGTTTCTGTATATAAATAATTATTTCTTGTAAAATCTGGGACCAACTAATAAATTTTAACCCGTGCCCCACGGGGTTCAAAATAAAAAAAAAATATCGCAAGAACTTTAAATTTCATTCATTAATAGATTTTATTATTTCATTTTTTAAATGTTATTCTTATTCTTTATGTAGAACAGTGTAATTCATATTTAGTTTATATTTTGTAAGATCATACTTATATAAAATATAAGAATATTGAATAATTAAACAGCTTATATATATATATTTCATTTTGCCTTCATGGGGCACGGGTTAAAGGTACCCAATCGATCTCAAATTTTGTCAGGCTTATTGTTTTGTTAATTTGAAGAGATTTGGGGCGGTCCTACTACATAAATTAAGAAAAAAATGTTTTTATTAAAAGTAATTATATTTATATATTCAGAACAAATGATCAAATAATAACAATACCCCCTCAGCTAGAAATTAGGAATTATACTTTTAAAAAATCTGTTTTATACTGACTTTATGATTCTTATAATATTGTAACACACTCATCTCGAAAACCCATAAAAGATGTTTCTGGCTATAATACCATAAATCAAGTAACACTCGCCCATTAGTAGTGCGTAATCGGATATGCGGTCGTTCTCGTCTCGATGCAGTCGAGCATCGCTACGCAAGAAAATGTAAAATAGTCCGATAATTATTCGCTCATTATGAGCAAACTAATGAATTTATTTTTATGATGCAAACCCTTTATTGTTCACAAAAGTCGATTCTAGGCCCCTATTACTTCAAAATTAAATATAAAAATGTTTAAATTGGTTAAATTGACGATCAAATTTGTATAAATATTGAGCATATTTAATGCATTTTTATAAATAATATATGACGTTTTTTTTCAAAACCAAACTACTAATACGATCATTGATTCATCCTTTAGCTTTCTCATACTGAAATTTCAATACAACAGTATTATTATTAGTGGTAACAACGGCGGGTGCCGTAAAGCACTATTTTCTCTTCTTTTCTAGCGAGTGGTATGCCCTTAAACTGAGGCAGGACGTGCATACACGAAGGAACTCTACATATGATATGGTCAATAGATTTCAATTCAATAAATATGCTGTTTTATCCACATTGGCTGTATAGTATAAAACTGAGTTACGAATGAAATTTCTACAGAATACAATGTATCACTATCAAAAACTACTGTTTTATCGAGAATTCTTAAAACGACACTAGAAAAGAATTTAGAATCAGATCAAATGCTATCAACAGTAAAGGAACTTGACAACTGTATGATAGCAGAGCTTCCATATCGAGGACGGGTTAACAACTCCCACCACCGTTTTTTACACGATCGGCCGTAGTCGTGGAAGAAAGAGAGAAACGGTGTGAAATGCACGATTAGAGAACGTACGTTAATTTTTCATGCATCGTCTTGGAATCAGCGGAATTGCTGAAGACCGCATAAATGAGTGCGTCCTCCCAATGTAAATAAACATTTGAGGCACGTTTTATGGTTGATTTGTATATTTCTCCATTTATTCGGAAATTTCTTCTACCGACCGGCTAAAAGTTGCCTTGGTTTGGCCCGGGAAATTTAAAAAGTTATTCATTTCAAAAATTTTATTAAAGATTATTATTATTGTGTAGTTTTCGATTAATATTAATCTACACTATGAAAAATCATCTTTCATTTAATTTATTTTATAAAACGAAACAAAAACACGGTATATTTTTTTTATTTATTAAATTAATGTAATTATTATTTCGTTTACTTTTATTTAAAAGTATTAGAGTATTTAACTCTTTCAATTTAATTTTTCAAAAATCTATAACAAATGTATTGAAATCTTTTTAGAAAGAACCAATTTTGCAGTTTATTACTGCAGGTTCGTATACAGGGTGTCTCACCCTAAAAGTATATAGATTTTCTATTGATAGATTCTAATGCAATTTTCACTGTTTATGTAAACCAATATTCTCTTATTAATGTTATATTTTCAAGATTTTACCACTTCCGATTATACCGGATGAACGTACAAGCTTTGTTATTTTAAATGGAACCCTATATTTTTGAATGAAAATTTAGATTTTTACAAAATTCGTGTAACTGGTCTTCTGATATAGGGTTATTATGTCAATTTTTGATATTTAAAAAGTTATAAATAATTGAATGTTGAAATTAATCAATTTTTGGCGTCTTGCATTTTAAAATTGAAAAAAAAAAAAATTTCTGCCAACGCTTTATAATTGAAAAAATGCTTAATGATTGAAAGAAAAGTAGTTTTTTATCATAAAGCAAATTTTATATACAGGATGAAACAATACGCAAACTGTTTTTTTTTTTTAATTTAAATGAAACACCCTATATTATTTATGAAATTTCGATGGAAAATTGTTTGTTCTTCCATTTTTGTATGACAAACTATAGTTCTATATATTATCGTTTTTAACAATTTCAATCCAAAGTACAAAATTGAATGTTTCAATTGTAGTCTATAATTTAATTAAGCTCTGACTAATACAAATGCAATTCGTAAATGTTTTCCTACATTTAAAAACATATTTAATATAAAGATAATAGTGTGTCGACAAATATTTAGGAGTTATTTTAAAAGCAAAAAAATCTAAAAATTTTAAATGTTATTCAATAGAAATATTTGATATGAATACGTTAATTACATACATAGACATTTTAACGGAGGAAAATTTTAATATTAACAAAATATTAAGATTCAAGTATTGAATTATTTTACTAGGCTTGTTGGCACACCTTCTGTTTTGCAGCCTACATAAATTATTTAAAAAATAATTTTAATAAGCATATAAGAATATTTAAAATATTTTTAGAATGACCAAAATATATTTTTTGTTTCTAATAATTAAAGTATTTTTTTATTGAAGAAGTATGTCTAACAGTAACAGTGTTACAAAAATAACGTAAAATGTACTTTACTTATTAAATATGAAATTATTAAGTAAAACATTGACAACTAAATAATAAAAATATGCGTATTTGCATTTTGATTTTAAATATCTCAAAAATGGTAAGGCCCATTTTCATTTTGAAATGGCATACACACATATAGGGTGTTCCATTTAAGTAAAAAGAGAAGAAAATCATTTTGCATATTGCTTTACCCTGTACACAAAAAATATTGTAACAGAAAAACGACTATACCTATTATTATTAAGTATAATATATACAATTGGAGTATAGCGTTATCAGAATATCTATTTCGTTTTTAATGTTTGAAATATACGGTGTTAAACGTTTTTCGACTTCAACTTTCATTTGTTTGTAACTTTTAAAATAAAAAATCGACCTAATAAATTTTGTTAAAAAGAAAACGTAGAATCAAAAATCAGTATAAAAATATATCATTCGGTTAAAAAAATCATATGATTATTGAACACCCTGTATATATGAAACGAATTTTAAAATATGACGGTCAACAGTGGCTAGAAATTATATAAGTACCTTTTATTCTCTTTTTTTTTTTCGAAAAACAGATATTGGACTTCACGGCAATATTGCGCCACCCTGTTTTAAATTTACTAGACTTTGTTGTTAATTTGAGACACACTGAATAATATTTTTAAACTGTTCCTATATGAGAATATTTTCATTCCTGCGACTTTATTCTATCTTCAAGTATAATATTTTAAAATGCTATCTAAAAAAATGATGATTTTCATAATCATTGAAAAATCTTAAAAACAGTTACACGAAATTTGTAAAAATTAACACGTAGAATCTAAATTTTCAATAAAAAATATAAGGTTCCACTTCAAATAACAAAGCTTGTACGTACTTCCGGTATAATCGGAAATAGTAAAATCTTGAAAATATTTTAATTTAGAAGAGAATATTGGTTTACATAAACAGTGAAAATTGCATTAGAATCTATCAATAGAAAATCCATATACTTTTAGGGTGAGACACCCTGTATACGAACCTGCAGTAATGAACTGCAAAATTGGTTCTTTCAAAAAAGGTTTCAATATATTTCTCACAGATTTTTAAACTGAAAGAGTTAAATACTGTAATTCATTTGAATAAATGAAAACGAATTTATAATTACATTTATTTAATAACCAAAAAAAAAAAAGATATGCCGTTTAATAAAATAAATGATAATTTTTCACAGTGTAGATTAATATTAAACGGAAAGTTCAAAATTATTTTTCTTGTCATTGATAAAATTTTTGGAATGAATAACTTTTTAAATTTCCCGGGCCAATTCAAGGCAACGTTTCGCCGGTCGGCAGAAGAAATTTCTGAATAAATGGAGAAATATAAAAATCAACCATACAAACGAAAAAAGTGTATTAAGTGTTTATTTACATTGGGATGACGCACTCATTTATGCGGTCTTCAGCAATTCAGCTGATTTTAAAACGATGCATGAAAAATTAACATACGTACTCTAAACAAATACGGCAGACCGCTTCTCCGACTTCGGCCGATCGTGTGAAAAACGGTGGTGGGAGTTGTTAACCCGTCCTCGATATGGAAGCTCTGTATGATAGAAGGAATCGTTAGAAGATTCTCTTCCCCCACCACCGCCTGGTGCGTTTGGCTGATTTTACCGCAACGACGCTTGAGTATATGTGTAAAGGATAGATGGAATAGAAAATTTGAGAGTGGGGGGAATTTAATGGGAGACCGCATGACGTCACATTAACTCACTGCGCACGCTTTAAATATGATTAAAATAGCTATCGAATAATAAATTAAACGATATCGAATCGGAGTTTTCTCTCTTTCAACCGTTGTTTGGAATCGCTCCATCTTCGTTTTGAGTCGTTATCGACTAAACTAAAATACGGCCTTAGGTTATCTTAATTTAATTAATTTTCGTTTTATTTTATTTATTACTAAAATAAAAATACTAATATTAATTAAATTGTTTAATATTTGTATCGTAATAAAATTATAATAAACAATAACCTCAAAAGTCGTTACTTAAGTTGTATTTATTGCGTACAAATAAAAGTGTACGAGTAAATTAAAGATTGAGTCTTCTTCCTTCATAAAATTTATTGATTGCAAATGCATATTTCAGTCACGATGTGACCATTTCAATGCTTATAAAAATGTATTTTTTTTATAATAATACAGTGTAGTAATGAATTTAGTTATTAGCATTTTTACTCAGTTACCATAGTATGTTCATTTGTTTGTGTAAAAACCTAAAGAGTGCAACATTTTAAAAGAGTGTGGATCAACGTAATAAAATAATACAAAAATATGTATTGTCCCGCAGACAAACAAATTAATGTATTACGCCCGGTGATAACAATTTTCAAATTTACCTTTCGCATGGTCGCTGAAAGACCAAAGTATAACTAAATAATGAAATTATGAACGGGCATAAACAAAGAAGTAGAAAGCACGCAATGTCAAAATAGGTTATGCTTGTTTTCGCCGATGTACGCGCGAAAATATTCGAATTCGTCTACGTCACGAGGTCTGAATGACCGAAAGGGAGGTGAGAAGCAAGGGGGGCGTTGAAACTATGTGAGGCGCTAGTTCAGCATACCTTTACACATATGTATATATGTGTCACTCGATCTACCTTGATTTTACCGCACTGTGCGACGCGGAGTGTGTCTCCGAAATTCGATACTGATCAAAAATAAATAAACAAACCGACTGCGCTCGCTTATTAATGGTGTTGTTTTAGAAGCAATAAAAATGTGAAACGTTCAATATATTCACCGAATTTTATAATAAAATGAGGAAAATTAGTTGAAATTGGACGTTCTGTAGTATTGTAATATTTTTTATTACAAAAACTAAAATAATTATAAAATTATAGAGTTTTAGAACTCATAGGTAAATAACATAAGATTATGCATAAAAAATCGCATGTCATTATCTTTATTAATAAACTCTGTAAACGGGCGGGCAATTATTAACAAATCCCATAAGAGAGCTTCAAGGCTAATCCGTGACGAACACTCTTAAGCCGTCGCTATCGTCGGTTTAAATTTAAAGGTAGCTTTGCGTTCATACGCATGTGGTGCAACAAAAATGCCGTGAGTAAGTGGCGCTTAGCGTTAAGCCGCTACGGTGCAATCGGGCATTAATCATGGATTTCACACCGTTTCTCTCTTTCTTCCACAACTACGGTCGATCGCGTAAAAATGGTAGCGGGGGTGTTAACCGATCCTCGATATGGAAGCCCTGGCTGGACCTTGATTTTACCACTCGCAAGGGCCCTCAAGAGGATGCGACCAGCCTCTGACCAGGACGGGACTCCAAAGACGACGAGGAGAGAAGCAACCCCGGATCGATACCGCAGCGGGAATTCAAGAACCCTTTTCGTCGTGGAGTCCAGGAAACCGCTGTCAGCGCTCCCCAAAACGCCGGAGAAAAAACGATCGAAAGGAGCGTACCCAGGACTGACCACCAATAGGACCGCTCCCGCCTAGACTCTAAGATAGTGCATCCGCTCGATCCCCGCCGTTTCGGAGACGATACCGGCGTGACCAAGAATCACATTGTATTTATTTTGTACATATCTGTTAATAAACATCACAGTAAAAATCTTTGTTTGATCCATGAACATTCACGCAACCCCCACAGTATTATTTATTACACTTATTTTCAATTGCATGGATTACACAATTTCCTACTCAGCTCTGATTTTCTTATCCTTCATAAAAGTCTTGCAATTCGTGTGGCTCAATTTCTTCATAAATACAATTTTCTCATTTTCTTCTGATTAAAGAAATATTGATTCTATATGGTCTCCGAAATTATCATTTTCACCCTGCAATATTACTATTCTTCCAAAAACATACATACGGGTTAGGAATAATAATAATTAAATAAATTATTGCAACAATTTTTTTATTTCTAATTAATTTTGTTTCTAATTTATTAATTTGAAATTTTCTTTAATGGGTAAAGCTTGCCAGAAACGCTTTTGTCCCATATTAAATACCCTTTTCATACTCAATTTTAAATTTCGATCAATGGACAAATTATCATTATAGCCGCACGAGTTTTTGCAAATTTGAGTCCATTTCGCTATATTTGGATTTCTGTAACAAATAATTATATTAATATAAAATACAATATAAATAATTTAAAATTAAAATCACTTGGTTTGTTTCACAAAACAATATATATTGACTCAACTAGTTTCGCCTCTTACAGCATTATCAAGAGAAATTTACAAAAGAAACCGACAAGTAATTATATATACATATAAAATCTTAGGTAATACGGGATTTAGGGATCGGGGATGACTAGAGCTCTTCATTGTCATTAACAAGGGATTTTCCAAGTTTTATTGCCTTGTGTATTTTTAGACCTTCTCGCAGATTTAGGTTAAATCCCTTATAACCTGAATACAATATTTTAAAATTATTAACATTAATTGAGTGGTTATTGGAGACACAATGTTTCGCGATTCCTGTATATTGTTTATTATATATTATGGATTTTTTGCGTTCTTCTAGCCGCGTTTGAAAGGATCTTCCTACCTGCCTTATAAATACAGCGTCACAATTATTGCAATTTAGTTCGTATATTCCGCATTTTTTTCGTTTTTTTTGCAGGAGATTTGTTATTAATTAATTACTTTCTTAAGTTACTTCGATTGGAACGAGTGATACCAAATTATTTATTTTTAATACTATTAATTATTTTATTTGATAGATCTTTTATGTAATTAATTTTGGTCCATTTAATCTCTTCTTTTTGTTCTTTTATATAAAAATATGAAGTTAAATGTTGTTTCTCTGAATAACCGGATAATACAGTATTACAAACGAAATTAAGAATAGCTAAATTAATATCAAAAGATAAAACTAATATACAGAATAATACACAAAATGATAAAAAAAAATCAGAAATTAATGTAATACATAATATCCAAATTAAAATATCTTAACAAACGCTGACAAAGGTAACACATTAACTATTTTAACAAAACAAGAATATATTCAAAAGACTGAACATATACTTCAAAAAGGTTTTAAAACTTTAAAGAAAGATTCCACTAACAAATTTCAAACAGAAATAAAAAAAGACAAAAAATCTTGCATACATTTATTAGAGGATCATAGTAACAGTTTAACTACAATTAACCCAAGAGCACCGATCTTATATGGATTACCCAAATTACACAAAGAAGGTGTTCCAATGAGACCTATGGCTATATTTATACCCCGCCGGGTTCAGGCCACTAAGGAAAAACCGGCAAAAAAGAACATCGACGGGACATGCAAACACGTCAAAATAAATAGTTTACACTCAATTTAAAAAAAGATTTATGACTTTCCGAAATGGTCAGAAATAAACCAGGTGTCACCAAACGAACTTGAATCGCTATCTTCCTAATGCCAGATGTTTTTATTATTTAGAATACCTCGTGCCTTTTCCGTCCGTTTGTATTTTTGAAATTTTATTTTGGTGAAGTATTTGCAATTAAATTATGAAATATTAATTGTAGTGCACTTACATTATTACACATACAAATAAATAGAACACAATGGAATATGTTTGCAATTAAAGCAAACATTCAATTGTGAATGATGTAAAATAAATTAAGTGGATTTGTGTTTAATGTTATTAACTTAATAGTAATAAAAGATATAAAATTAATTGTGAAATATTAATTGATTGAGATTTTCTTAAATCTCGATGTACTTAATTTTCTTTTTTTAAATAGAACAATTTATATATTTTAAACAACAAAATATACCCGACTCTATTTAAATTATTTAATATGAAATGCTTCCGATAACCCAACCTGTATAATATTAATTTTATTGCATTTGAAATGGAATTCATTTAAGCGAGATAAGAGAATATCGAATTAAATTATTTCTTTAAAAATCACTTACGAATGAGTGTTAAAAGAAGATATATTTTTGTTATTTTAAAATGCACGAAATATAAGTATATTAAAAATGAAAAATATTTTTTTAAATATTTATTTTTGAGCAACCATTACTTTTCCAATTACCAATTAATCTTGAGATATTTACAAAACAATCACATTTTAATTGAAACACCTTATATATTTTATCGTAATTTGATAGAGAAGATAATTTTTAAGAAAAAAGTTATTATACGCTATCACAAAAAAATGCAAAAAAAGTTATTCGCATGTAAATATTTAGTTTTGAGTATAATCCAGTTACTATAAAAAAATACAAAAAAAAATGAGAATTTATTTTCTCCATATGTCAGTTAATTAATAAATATAAAACTTTTTTATTGATGTATTATACTAACGAATTGAGTAAGTACAAGGCTCGCCAGAAATGTTTTCATTGTAAAATCTCTTAATTAATTTAGATTGACGTATATATTATTCTTTTGTTTTTTATACTTAATAAGTCATGATATAACAAATATATGTAAAAAGTAAGTAAAATTAAATAAAAGCAATATAAAAGTTTTAAGTCTAAAAAATATTCAATGACTTATTTTTTAAATATTAAATAATTAATATCAAGGCTATTTTTTGCTGGCAAAAAAAGATAAATAAAACTATCTACACAAATAACATATTTTTAAAATACATTAAAGGAATCTAAAAATTAAATAATATATAGGGTGTTCCATTTACAAAATATAACTTATATATTTGGTGAAGAAGGTGCACAGTTAAAAAAAGTTAAGATTTTTTTCGCATTTATTTTACTTATACAAATATGGACAAAATACTGGTTTTCACTAAACTTTTCAAATAATGTATTTACGCTATAATTTAATTTATCCAAAATGTCATGTGATTAACCAAATATTTTCTTTTTTGTTTTTTTAATTATTAATATTTTAAATTAATTTGTTTGTGCATAAAATAAAATTAACAGTTCGTCGTTTTCAATTTTTAATTTTTAATGTCGGAGAATTGAACTTAGAAATAATTATTAACTTACCAAGCGGATAATTTATTCAGGCATCCGTGATTATTTCACGATACGGTCAAAGATTAGATGTGATATTTTCTTTAATATCTTTAATAAATTTAAGTTTTTCAATTGTTGATAGACTTTCCTCGTGATTATGATCACCCATCACTATACAATTATCGTATTCTAGCTAGCTAAAAACTAATTTATTTACTATAAATTTGGAGAAAGACTTACATATTTTACAATTTTATAATAGGAAATTCCATTTTTAAATATTAAATATCCAAATGTATATAGTACAATTAAATATTAAGATTTTGAAATAAATATTTATGTGTTTTCAATGCTGCTAATATAAATGCGTATAATTAAAAAAAATAGGCACTTTTAATTCAATAATGCATTTCAAGGGATGAACGCAAACGAAAAAGGGTCGAACGCAGATACCTAGTAGCGGTCTATTCGAAAAGTCATAAATTTCGCAGTCTTGCTTCGCGATGACAGCTTAAATGACACCTCCCACTGAGTGTCGGGGTAAACATCGATGTTCTTTTTTTGCCTGTCTTCGAAGGTTCTCTGAATTTTTCCTACATTCGTAAACTGGCAATCGGATGAGACTATACAATTTCGTCCAAGCGCGGATACCTAAGGGATACCCCCCGGCGAGAAACACAGTAAATTTTATTCAAATCGAATGGAACATTCGATTGTTATCAATAAAATATTTTTTTATTAATTTTTGTATTCATATTTTGGTCTCAGCAACCTAAGGTTCCGAAAATTAGCAGGACATTCTTTATATAATTGTTTTGTTTCACCAAAATATGATTATTTTCTCCGACAAGTTTCAACTTTCGTCGAAATTATCCTTGATATTGATGAAAAATTAATAAAAACATCTCTTTTTTACACAATATTGGTGTTAAACACTTAAGGGATGATTTTTTTAAAAAAGCCGTTTGGACGAAATTGTAAGGTCCTCAATCGGATTATGCAATAAAAAACTCAATTGAACTTGTAAATAAATTGAAAACATTAAATATTCCCAACAACGCCAAACAAGTATATTTTGATGTAAAAAGTATGTTTACCTCCATACTAACCTTTGAATTAAAACAAATTTTAAAAGACATAATCAAAAATTCAAATAACAATGAACCTAAAACATCGGAAATGTTAAAATTGTTGGAAGTTTGCCTGAATCAAAATAACTTGAGTTTAATCAAACGTATTATACACAAACAGATGGCTTATCCATGGGGTTACCACTATCACCCTTATTAGCAGAGATATTCATGACAAACTTCGAAAAAAAAAAACAATGTTTAACAATTACGTTTTAAAAAATAATATTTTATTTTGTTGGCAGAAAGACCTCGGGTCGATAGCCTATGAAAAGACAACCTCAAATTATATACTGTATTATACTATACAATACTGTACTTACTGTATTTAATATAATGTAAAAGTCCCTTGAATAAAGATATTTGTATATATTTTATTTTGGAATAGATATGTTGATGACATATTCTGCATATGGACTGGCATAAATCGTCAATTAAATAAATTCCAAATGTATTTAAATATAATAAATAGCAAAATTCAATTTACCTCAGAACTGGAGATCAATAATAGTTTAAACTTTTTGGATTTAACAATTCATTAAGGCGAAAATAATAAACTACATTTCAAAATTTACAGAAAAGAAACATTTACGGATAGTATAATTCCTAATTCCTCAAGTCACCCTATTCAAATTAAATATAGCACCTTTAATTCGTACATTAATCGATTAATTAATATCCCAACGAGTAAACAAGATTTTGAAAATAAATTAAACTTAATTAAAATAATTGCTCGAAATAATGGATACAATAATGAAATCATAGAGAATATATTAAACAAGGAAATGAAACAACATTTAACTTCATATTTTTATATAAAAGAATAAAAAGAAGTGATTAAATGGACCAAAATTAATTACACGAAAGATTTATGAAATAAAATAATTAACAGTATTAAAAATAAAAAAATTGCCATCACTCGCTCCAATCGAAGTAACTTAGGAAAGTTACTAATTAATAATAATACGAACTAAATTGCAATAATTGTGACGCTGTATATATAGAACAGACAGGAAGATCCTTTCAAACGCGGCTGGAAGAACACAATAAATCCATAATATATAATAAACAATGTACAGGAATCGCGAAACATTGTATCTCCAATAACAACTCAATTAATGTAAATAATTTTAAAATATTGTATTCAGGAAATAAGGAATTTAACCTAAATCTGCGAGAAGGTCTAGAAATACTCAAGATAATGAAACTTGGAAAACCCCTTCTTAATGACAATGAAGAGCTCTGGTCGTCCCCGATCGTTAAATCCCTTATTACCTAAGATTTTGAATGTATATATAATTACTTGTCGGTTTCTTTTGTAAATTACTCTTGAAAATGCCGTAAAAGGCGAAACTAATTGTTTTATTGAGTTATGTGGAGTATTTAATTACATTAAAAACCAATTTTATTCCTTACTTCACTTTTATTTTTATTCGTTAGATGTACATTTCGAGTGCAAAGCACTCATTATCAATAACTAATGGTCTTACAACTATGTAAAATAATTTAAAGAAAAAACACTTGGTATTGTTTCACTAATTAGACTTATTCCGACTAGTTTCGGTTTATTAGACCATTTTCAAAGGAATGTACTGAAAAAAATATTGATCAAGTTTCTTCTGTACATGATGATGAGTTTTGCTTTACTGGCACTAATAATTTCTTGAATTAATTTCTCATCTGGCACTTGGTGAAACATATTACATTATGTAAAATAATTTAAAGACAAAACAATACCAAGTGTATTTTCTTTAAATTATTTTACATAATGTAATATGTTTCACCAAGGGCCAGATGAGAAATTAATTCAAGAAAGTCTTACAACTAGGTGCGCAACATATATACCTGACAAAGATGGGAAAAACCTAATTTTAAATTCAAATTACATGTATTCAAATAACATGTATATCATGTCAAAAATAAAAACATTGATAAATCCGCTTTAGCTGACTATAATTTAAAAACAGGACATTTTTTTTTCAAGAGACAATACCACGTTATTAAAACAATCATCAAATTTTCGATTAAATATGTTAGAAGCCATAGAAATGCACAAACATAAAGATAAATTATTAAATTTTGATTGATTTTCCTATGGAAAACCCTTTCTTAAACCTTTTACAAGTTTCGAAAAAGTGTAATCCCATCAACAGTTCGAATTTTAATCCCCTTAATGTTTTTCGGCCTTGCTACACTTTATGTAATTAAAATTGGGGTTTTCTCACCAGGTATAATAGTTGCGCACCTAATTATAAGACCACTAGTTATTGATAATGAGTGATTTGCACTCGAAATGTACATCTTTCTTTCTTAATCTTATCCTCTTTTACCCGTATTGGGTGTCGAGGTTGAAATGTACATCTAATGAATAAAAATAAAAGTGAAGTAAGGAATAAAAATATTTTTTTCTAGGCAAAACTAGTTGAGTCAATATATATTTTTTTGTGAAGCAAACCAAGTGATTTTATTTTTTTACCTTTTAATATTCAAAATGTTTCACCAAGTGATAAGTGAGAAGAATTTAAAAAATATAAAATACAACTTGAAGTTAATCATAATATATGAAAAATTAATATGAGGTATATAACCACAATACAATTTCCGCTCAGCCGCCTTCATCAAGGCATTGCACATGGAACACACTAGTCTGACGAGGTTCGAATAACCGAAATGGCCATCACCAGTTATCCATACGTTAGATGAATGGTGGCTGAACATTTTATTAAACAACTTTAAGTATTATTGATTAGTTTAAACAATTTTAAAGTTGTTTTTAATGTTTCACTTTGAACTAATTACTTAATAAGATGTGATAGTTTTGCTCACCCATTCTTCGCATATGAAGAAAATATATCCAATAACAAATCTTTTGCCTTGTCGTCCATCTTAGACATCTTTTCCAGCGGTACCGTAGGAATATCAGTTGAATATATTAACAAGAAATCATCGCCGTGACCACATCCTAAATTGGATTATTTTATATTATTAATGTAATACAATTGAATAATAATTAATTTTACCCAATTTTTTCGTAACATTTGTGAATAAATAATGAAAAGTTCCTCTCTTCTCCGCAACGTAGGCGAAAACGTACCCATACACCATTGATTTTATAGCTTTGGCATGCAAGTGTTGAGCTATTCCGATGTCAGTAAGAAAAAGACGATCACTGAGCATCTATAAATAATATTATTTAAGGATATTTAGGCAAATGTTTGTTTCATTTATTTTGCTTGTATTTTTACTGGTCTAGTTTCGTTGAATAAGCGAAACAAATCAAAATGTCTTAAATTTGTTGTTTTACGAAGTGATAAAAAAATACCCACGTAATATAATAGTTACCTCACACTAAAACAATGGACTAACTTTGTTTTTATAAATAGGATATAATTGTTCTATTATATATAATCTGTTAAACCAGCGTTTCTTATCCTTTTTCAAAGTTTTAACAATCTGACGGATCCCTTCATAATTTAATTGTAGGAAGAAAAAATGTAGTTTGATAAAGAAAACTTGTATTTATTACCAAAACAAAGTAAAGTAAATATTAGCGCTTTACTTTCTTTTTATAATAAATACAAGTTTTCTTCTTCAAAATACCTTTTTTTTTTCTTGACAGTGACAGTTGTTTGCTAAGACAGTTGCTGCTGTTTCCGTTCGATAAGCATATTAAATTGAGGAATTGTCTTGGGCAACTCAAGACTGTTACGATCTTTAATTTTAATTGACACTGATAATCCTGACTCACAATGGTACGTCGTAGCAAATTAATATTGACATAGCTCGCTTAACATCCGTTGCGTTAAGTTCAGTTGGCAATACTGCTTTGGATATAATGCCAATTAAATCATCTTCAATAAGATCTTAGTCATTGATATCGTTTATATCAATCAAAAACGAACTACGCACCCATGTCTCCTAATTAAGGCTTTCTAGGCAAAAATACTCTTCCTGCACAGGTGGATACTGGGAGCACGCTAAGTGGGTACAGGGAAAAGCTAGATGAGGATGGTTTTCTGGCAACTTCCAATTGAAGTGCAAGCTGTGGGATGCATATGTAAAGCCCATATTGCTGTATGGTGTACAAACTTGGGAAATAAGAGAGTATGAGCGCATTGAAAGAGAGCAGTGGTGGTTCCTGAAGCAGATTCTTGGGGTGGAAAGATCAACTCCTGGGTACATTTTGCTTCAGGAAACAGAGTGAGTGTACATGTGGAGGCAATGGAGAGAGTGGTGAAGTATGAGATGAAGTTATGTGGATTGGATAATGAGAGATTGGTGAAAGAGGTTTAGAGAACGTCTATGGGAAGAGGGTAGAGTGAACGGAGGAACGAACTAAGAATGTGCAGGCATGGATAAAAGAGAAGTGGAGGGAGGTGGAGATGCAGAAGAGGCAAGGATGTATTGGAAGAAGCACATACAATCCAGGATATGAAAGATGGCACTTAAATAATAGTGATCTCACAAGTGAAAAGAAGATAATCCTGGCACGAGCGTGATGCGGTTCGGAAGAGAGGCGAAGGAAGGTGTAGATGGGCGAACGTTATGGTAGGTGTGTGCTGTGCAATAGTGGAAGGGAGACTTGGAGTCATTTGGGAGAGGAGTGTAAAGGAATATCTGAGGAATGTCTGGGGGGGGGGGGTGAAGGAGATAAAAAGAAGAGATATAAATAGAGTATAATATACGGAGTGTGTTTTTATACCAAATAAAAGATAAATATTTTAATAATAAGATGGTGACTGCAGAATCTTCAAGAGACAGATTTATATCTTTCAATTAACCAAAAATGTGGGCCAAGTAAGCTTGTTCTAGCAAAAATTTTCACTGTCCAGAATTTTGTACAGTGCGCTTTCTTTCTTTTTCAGACTTCCACGCGTAACTCGAATAAGCGCTTCAAAAAGGTACCATTTGTTGAAAATGGGAAAAGTAGAAAGTGGGAACTGCAGGCTATGTGAGCCGATAAATGAAACGACCGAGAATATATTCTGCGCTTGTGGCGCGATTGCCCACACTTGGCTAGGGACCGTTTGTCCCACGAAGATGTGAGCAATATCACCCCCAAGAAACCAGGTTCAGGTTCATAGGGGACCTGGGACTGCTTGGGATGTGATTGGATAAGGGCAGAATTATAAATCTTATAGGTCGCAGTTAAAAAGAGGCCAACTTACCTCACTATTGAAATCCACATGCTTCTCAACAACCCACAAATTAAATCGGAAAAATTGAATTTCAATAGTATAACCGTCAATATGAAAAAAGTAAAGTATTTACCAACATAATATGAACAAGTATTAACATAGATATAAAAAAACTTGAAAGATTTAAAGCAGGAAATGGATAACTTTCTAAGACAAAACCTGGAAATAGACACACATATTAAAACGGCATATAAAATTGGAACAAAAATGTGTTTAGTAGAATTTGAGAGATACGAGGACAAAGTTAAAATAATGTAAAACAAAAAAAAACTAAGAAACAAAAATGTGTTTAGTAGAATTTGTCTTCATACCTCTTGAAGACAAAGTCAAAATAATGCAAAAAAATGTGAATGATTGAAGAATATACATTAATAATGATCTGTCTAAGGAACACGGACGAATAAAAAGGCATATAAGAGAAAAGATAACAGAAGAAAGAAAAAATGAGAAAGTGGATAGGATGGGATACAAGAATATTACAGTTGATGGACTACTATGGAAGTGGAACATGGAAAGGGGATTACTGGAAGAAGTAAATAGCAACGGATTACAAAATGATAACCTGCAAAAAACGTACAGTCAAAAGTTTAGTAACAAAATAATTTAAGAAAAAGAGAAGAGGGGAAATAACAATAGGGTCACGGAATGTAAGGGGGGCATTAATAAATCTAACAGAAATAATGAAAACATATCAAATACATATAACGTAAGTCAAAAGTCACAGAGCTAAATGTGAAAATAATTTATTAATTATTTTCAAATCATTTTTATTTAATTTATTTAAATAACTCTGACCAAGTGAATGAATACTCTTTTATATTTACATATTCTGACGTTGTAAGAGACAAAATAGCGAGGAGGAGGAGGAATGATATGTGATATTCAATACTTGACGTTATTTAACAGCGGAGGTATAAATAGATACTTTGGAGTTGGATTCATAGTGGGAAATTCTCTTATAGAAAAAGTAATTGAGTTACTAGCACTTTCTGATAGATTATGTGTTATGCGCATCAGAGGAAAATGAAAATATAGGAATATATCTATCATTAATGGTCATATGTATACTGAGGACAAAAACATGCAAATAAAGGAAGAGCTATACGAACAACTGGAAAGGATATATCTGAAGGTACCAACATATGATATCAAAATATTATTAGGGACACTTTAATGCAGAAATAGGAAGAGAATATGTATATAAGAATGTAACAGGTGGTGGCAGAATATAACGACAATGGAAAAAAGGTAATAGAATTTGCTATAGAAAATGAATTAGTATTAATGAACACAAGATTTGACCATAAAATATACATAAGAGCACTTGGATTTCTCCTGATTAAATGATAGAAAACCAAATAGATCATGTGTTAGTCGAGAAAAAACATTTGAAAGAAATAACGGAAGTCAAAACACGCAGAGGTGCAGACGCAGACTTCACCCACTTCTTCGTTTTAATTATTATATTAGACTTGTAGGGCTGTATTGGCACTTCGACCTAGAGATCTTTTGTGCCTCTCCTTACGAAAAATAATTTTAATTTAATTTTTTACCTCATCGGATTTACCTATCTTTTTTAAATACCCTAAAAGGTTTTTGATCTTGAAATATCTTAGTTCATCAAGAGTGGGGAAGTAGTTCCCCGAGAACCTTTGTCTTACACTGTCACCGGCGGGTCATTCTGACACGCCGCTTCTGATTAATTTTATTTTAATTCGCGTTTCATTTACACAACGGTCCCATTTGCATTTCATTTTAAATAAAAATAATCTTTCAGGTAATCTAAAAATCTGTTAAGTTCGGAATAATCGCATGGCCCATTGAACTGTTAATTCTTGGGCCATAAAATAATAAAACATCGGCGCATTTTTTTTGGGAACACAATGGAGATTTGGGAAAACAACCGATTACGCTGTTTCCCCAAAGAACATCTGTTTGTCGACCCGCGCACCTTTTGAACAAAGGGCGGATTAGTCCCCGGCTAATCAGAAATTCCCAAAATGTACCGATGGTTAATGGGCAGCAAACAACTCATAGCACACGCAAAGCTTTTTTTAATTTAATTTTAATTAAATACTTGACACGAAATATACATCTGCTTCAGGTAAATATTAGAGAAGTAAGAAATCACCATTTACACAACATAATGAATGACGACGACCTCGACAAGGAAATAAAATTAAAACAATCTTGTATACAGGGTGAGTTTTTTTCGATGTTCTCTATGGGGATCTCGGAAACTATAAGAGATAGAAAAACGGTTAAATGGGGAAAGAAGTGTAGTTTTATAAGGCGAATAAAATGACACTTTCAAAGTATTTGAAAAAGTCAAGGGTAACTAGATATTTTGAAAAAAGTAAAATGTGTCAATTTTTTGAAATCAATATATCTCTATTATTATCATAGATAGAAAAAAACTGTAAAGGACAAAGTTGTAGAAAATTTTACACAGATTAATAAAAAAAATCAAAAAAAATTTTTCGCCCATATTTTGGGAGATATGACACAAACTTACCTTTTTTAAAATGGAAACAATAGTTGGCTATGACTTTATTAAAAGGGCTATTTTTTTCCCTTTAATCCGATATAACATATGTCATAGTTATTTTTTAAATAAAATAAGTTACAGTGGTTTTTAATTTTACCATACACCAAAAAATAGTTAGCCATGAAAAAGACAGAAGTAAAACAATTGCGGTTGTTTATAGCAACGAAATCAATATTTAATTTATTATCTTTCTTTACATTTGTCAAAAGCAACATAAAGTAAAATAATTCCGAAATTATCAAAATAATAATAGAATTTTAAATATTACATAAGATGCTCAAAAAGTCCACCATTATTATTATGGCATAAAGTACATGTTTTTAAAATCGAATTTGTGGCTTTTTTGACTTTTCTTCTGTCAATAGAATAAAATGTTTCAAGTACAGCTAGTCTAAGATCCTCCACGGATTGATATGATTGTTGATACACTTTGTTCTTCACATAACATCACAGAAAAAAGTCTAAAACGGATAGGTCGCGTTTCATCTGTCCAAATTATTTTTGTAGGGAACGTATTATCCTCTTGGCACATGTTTTTGTACCACATACAGAAGACCATTCTTTTATTGATATCACCGTCATGTAAATTTTGTGGAATTGATACCTTATATGGGTGATATTTATGTTTTTTCAAAACTCGTACTACAGTCCGTTGAGATATGTTTGCTTCTGTTGCAATTTGTCTGGTCGATGTGGATGGATCTATCATCGCCAATGCTAATACGTTTATTTCCGAAACATCATTAATTTAGTTTTTTTTTTTTTTCAAGTTTCGGCTTTTTAAAGGATCCGTACTCACCCAAATTGTGGTAAATTCTTCTGAATGTTAGTAAAGATGGCTGCCGACGATCGATATATTGATTATAATATTGTTCTGCAGCATCCGCAGCGTTTTTATTACACTGAATGTAACAAACAAGCATATCACGCTTTTCTTCGTTGGAAAAATTCATTATCACTTTAAAAAACTTACAACACCAAAAAAATACAAAACAAACTTATCGAAACAAACCAAATATGGAAATGAATTAATGTGTGTTTAGAATAAACAACTGCAATTGTTTTACTTTTGTCTTTTGCATGGCTAACTATTTTTTGGTGTATGGCAAAATTAAAAACGACTGTAACTTATCTTATTTGAAAAATAACTATGGCATATGTTATATCGGATTAAAGGGAAAAAAATTGCCCTTTTAATAAAGTGATAGCCAACTATTGTTTCCATTAAAAAAAGGTAAGTTTGTGTCATATCTCCCAAAATATGGGCGAAATTTTTTTTTTTTGATTTTTTATTATTAATCTGTGTAAAATTTTCTACAACTTTGTCCTTTACAGTTTTTTTCTATCTATGAAAATAATAGAGATATATTGATTTCAAAAAATTGACACATTTTACTTTTTTCAAAATATCTAGTTACCCTTGAGTTTTTCAAATATTTTGAAAGTGTCATTTTATTCGTCTTATAAAACTACACTTCTTTCCCCATTTAACCGTTTTTCTATCTCTTATAGTTTCCGAGATCCCCATAGAGAACATCGAAAAAAACTCACCCTGTATATTCGCGTCTCGCATTTGTATATAAAATTTGTATATAATTTACACCGCTTAAAGTTAACTACTATGTATATATTTTATAATTTTTGTTCTTTTTTCTTCTTCGTTCATGTAAACTATGTGAATTTTGTATTTGTTAGGATTTTTTTTTTGCCGGAATACCGACTTGCAATATAATTCATCATGTGTGTACATATACGAATGTATGTGTCCATGTATATATATATATATATATATATGTGTGTGTGTGTGTGTGTATGTATATATATTTTCCATTAATTAATTAGGATGCTCTGAAGTTAGTCCTTGTTGTTACGACAACAAGCACCAGGTCACATCTAAAGGGCGACCAATGAGAAGGCCGCACCTAATCGCCAATCACGATGGGCATTGATAACCACGTGATCCCGGCAACCAATGATGGTTCACGTGTCATATGGTTAAGGGTGGAAAATGGCCCACGTGACACCCCAACAAAATTGCAACGAAACACAAAATATAAAAGGGAAAAAAAGAGCATCCGAAAGCAGTAAAAAACAGCAGTCGAAAGTTGTCATTGTAAAATCATCCTCGAACCATCACAACCAGTTCCCAAGTCGGTATTCCAGAGTCGCCGTGTTTATTCGGTAAAGTACGTATTTTTTAATATTATTATATTTTTATAACAATAATTAGTTACATTGCATTTGTATATATTTTTTATTCAATTTTGTTATGTTCTCTTGATAATTGTACAAATTGTGATATTTTTTTATTGTTTTTATTAACAATATATGCATTTTGTTTTGTTGTTTGAACTTGTTTCTTTTTTTTGCTCTCATATTAACGGCATGTATCAGGGACATGTTCCGGGGTATTAACAATTAAAACAAAATTAATCACCCCCGATTCACCGCCCCGTTACATTTGGCGCCCAACTCAGTTGTACGAGAATACTCACGACCCTTTCCAATTAAGTTTCATGTAAATTAATAACGATTAATTTCAATGCATATATTTCTTTTTTAATTTATTACAGTTAATAATCTCACGAGAATATTCAACTTAACATCACATCATTCAATAAATAGCATACGCTGTGTTGTAATCATTTTTTTCGCAGGCAAATTTTGTGTGTTAGTTTAGGATATATTTTAATTTTGTTTTTGCAAACAGTTTACAAAAAAAAATACTTCGTTTGTGTAAAGACATTTATTAAATTTATCCGTGCTATCGTCATAAACAATTTCTTCTTTTTATAAATTAAAGTAATCATCATCAAAAGAAGTACGAGTCGTTACATTTTTTTAACTAGAGGAGTTTTACGGGGCCACACGAGATTTTTTTGTCATTTTTTACACAATCAACAATGGTTGATCAGAGACGGATGGCAGTTTCCTCAAGGCACAGTACAGTAGCTTCAACCCCATATCAAACCCGATCAAATTTAAGGTTGTCAGATCATGTTCACCACATGGACCCCAATATGGAAAGGCCGGAAATTCACGGCGACGCCCACCGATCGGCAAATCGCTCTCCATCCAACGGTGTGAGACATAGAGATTTCATGCCCGGGACGCGATACGAAGACGATCGACGATCACGTATTAGCGGATACGATGATTACTAGGGTCGATTCATGGAACGCGAGCTGCAGTTCTACCGCGAGGAACGCGAACGACTACTGCGAGAAGAAGAATTACGAACAGAAGAAAGAGAGAGGCGATTCATCGACTTGATGCGTTGTATGCACAGGAACGAACCAGAATTTGTGAAGAAATTTGACGGAAGAAATCCAAAACCCTTCTTTGATGTATTGGAGAGAGAATTTCGAGGTCTTGGGCTCTCAAACCACGAGAAGAATATGCGAACCCTGGCACGCATGGACCGGAAATCAGCGGAGGAATACGGATCATTCTTTCGCGAAGATTTGTGTTGAGAAAACACACGGGACTTGATTTGCAACGCTGTTGACCCGAATATCGTACGCTACGAAGAAATTGTGGAACTACTGACGCAGCGACAGGATAATAGACAACACGGATCATTTGCAATTCGAAAAAAACAGTTATTCGAACGTCACTTTCCCAACAAATCTGAATTCTATAAAACAATGGTCATGTGGAAATTATCGTCCGATAGTCTAAAAACGGGTTTGATGTTTAAACCAACAACATTGGACGAATTTGTTGCAAACGCTGTCAGACTATCACTGTCACATGACATATCGACAGTTCCCAGTGCCCCACAAAACCAACGAAGTTACAACAACACATCCCCACAACATAGAAGGAACTAGCCATATCCATCACATCGACGAAAAAGTCCACCGAGGAACAGATCCCCTCGCAACAATTATAAATACCTATTGCTGCATAATCAAAGAAGTACACCGCATTCAGCACACCGGACGGCGGACATTACCAATTCCGCGTGACCCCCGATTCACCGCCCCGTTACAACACGAGCTAAAGACTCGCATTCTGTTAGGGGATGGATAACTGTCTCCCTTTCCACTAAACAGAATCTACACATTTCATCAGCGACTAATCCCATGTTTTTCAGGTGACCCCTAAGATGTCCTTTTAGAATTCCTGTTAATAGTTTGAGGTCTTTCTTGTTGAGTAGCCAGAAATCCCTATTGGATATGGAGTATGACCACCCAGTGAGGATTTTTTCTGTCTCAGCTCCTCTATACTCCTCCGAGTAGCGTTCGTTCTCCTTAGTCTCTGCGTCCCTTATTTCTGCCTTTAGGAATTGTTTGGCAAGGGTTCAGGGCCTATTCGAACAAGCTCAGTCCCCTTTTTCGCAAGGGGATCTGCCATTTCATTGTCCTCTATTCCCCTATGCCTTGGCACCCATATTAGGTTTAATCTGTTAATTAACACTTTTAGAATATTTTTTTTGAATATATTTTGTTTGAAAAAAAAAAAAAAAAAAACAGTGGCGTATCAGTTTGTAAGACTGTACATATAGAGTGTCTTTAATAATTTACCTTTCTATTTAACTAAACAGGTTTAAGTATATATTAAATATTTAAAATAAAATGGTATACCTTTAGCGCTAACAGTCCTTTATAAATAATTTTTAAAGTGTTTAAATTTAAGTCTGGGACTTCAGGAAAAAAATGTAATTTTGTTTTGGGGGAAAACTCTATAAGCCAACTCAAGAGTAAAATAAAAATAGTTGTCCTTTCTCCTACTTATTTTTTATTTTACTAGATATATTTCGGAGACTATGTTTCCATCTTTAGTAGTTGAAGTTTTTATAAATACAAATATGTTGTTATGGTATACAACGCAATATTGATAAAATTAAAATATTTAAAAATCATGTTAACTATAAACTAATCTAAATATAATTATATATAATGTGCTAAAATTTATGAATTAATAAGATCTAAAAGGGGATTATTTAATAAACTTGTATCGAAATTTAAAAGATTATCTATGTGTTTTTTCATTTCAATAGACTCAGACATATTTAATTTTGATTCACGTGAAAATTTAAGGAGTTTAACATTTTCAATCGAAAATTTATGTCCCGTATTTATTGAATGAAAAGCTATAGCAGATTTTTCAGAATTAAAGTTTTTAATATGGTAATTATGTTCTTTAAATCTAGTTAAAATACTTCTAGTAGTTTGACCTACATATAATTTTGTACAATTGTTACATTTTATTGAATAAATACCAGAATTTTCTAAAGGATTATTTTTCAAAAAGGTGTTGCCTAATAACATTTTTAATTTTGTGTTTGAATATGGTGCAGGTATTAAATTGAATTTTTTAAAAATATCATTTAATTAGAAATTTATACATGGATTATATATAATTTTTACTTGAATTTTGTTCATAAAGTGGTGTTAAAGTTGTAGTATTTTTTATTAAAAATTTGTTTGAAAATTTATTAATTATTTTTGTTATTATTTTTTATTCAAAATTTAATGTTTTGGCTATATTATATATTAAATTAATTTCTGCTTTTCTATTTTCTTCTGTGATTGGATAAAAAATGGCTCGATAATTCATTGAATTAAATGCTGCTAATTTATGCTTATAATGTGTGTTAGAACCTGAATCAATGTAATTAAAAGTGTGAGTTGGTTTTCTGTATATATTAAATTCTAATTTTGAATAATTTCTAATAATTAAAAGATCTAGAAAGGGTAATTTTCCATTCATTTCAAGTTCGTATGTAAAATTGATATTTTTAATAGTACTAATTTCGTCAATTTTAAAATTCTCGTTAATGATAGCGAAAATATCGTCTACATACCTGTACCATATTCTTGGGAAATTAACTATTTTTGATTTTGCTAAATTTTCTAAATTATTCATAAATAAATTTGCCAAAAAAGGAGACAAAGGATTTCCCATAGCTGTTCCGAATTTTTGTTTAAAAAAATTGCCATTAAATTCGGAGGTGTTACATTCCATAACTAATTTAGTCAAATCTACGTAAATTTTGATTTTATTCAGGGACTAAATTTTCGATTAAAAATGTATCTAAAAATATTAAAGTTTCATCAATTGGTATGCTCGGAAATAGTGATTGAACGTCAAAAGAAATAATTTATTCATGAAAATTTAAAGTGACTTTTGAAAGTTTATTTATTAAATAAAAAGAATTTTTATTTGAAAAATCATTCGTAATTTTCAAATTTTAAAATTCTTTAACTAAGAATTTGGCAATTTTGTAAGTTGGTGAATTAATATTTGAAACTATTGGTCTGAATGTATTACCTGGTTTATGAATTTTTGGTAAACCATATAATTTTGGAAGCCTTGGATTATTGACTTTGATTTTGTCAATTAATTTTTTATCAATCAAACATGTTGAAGTTTTCAAAAAATCATTAATTCTACCAGAGTATAATTTTATTAGTTTCTTCCTTTGTTCCACATATGATCCATTTTTCAACATCTCTTCAATTTGTTCAACATAATTTGATTTGTCCAATATGACGATGGAATTTCCTTTATCCGCTTTAAGGTAAAAAACATTCTTCTCCTTTAGACTCCGTATTAATTTTGCTTCCTCCACAATTTGCTCGTTTATCCTTCCTTTCTTCTGTATGCATTTCTTTAAAATTTCCTTTACGTTGTTCTTAAACGCAATTGATTCCTCACTATTTAATTTATTGGATGCTAGGTCCAAATCATTTATTATTTGTTCTATTGGGATCTTTTTTGGTAAAATCGAATATTTGAATCCTTTCTCTAATAAATCAATTTCATTTTCATTAAATATACTATTGGATTTGTTGTGTACTAAAATTTGGGTTAAATCTTCTAATTCCTTATGATCCTTTGTAATTGCTTCTTCTTTTCTTTTAATTAAAGAATCAAGTTTTTTTTAAAGTATTTGTTTTCTTTTGAAATTTCGTCTTTATTACATAATTTATTTTAAAAAATAACTGGGTCACGTAGCTCGAATGTGCGAAAGAAGACATGCAAAGATAGTACTACTAGGAAGGCATGGAAGCAAAAGAATAAAAGGCAAACTAGGGCTTAAACGGCCCGTAACGCTATCATTAAAATTAAATCTACAGAAACTACCAGTTCTTCAACCGCTGCCTTCTCTGACCCAATAACCCTATATTTTAACACCAGGTATTTGGACTCTTCATCAGATGGATACAAGGAAGGAGAAATCAAGGACACAAAAAGGTACCAGGACCCACTTCCAACTTCCTGACGACGCCAGATTCTAAGGGGGGAGGAGTTACCTGACGCCAACACAATGGACTTCTTTTATTACTATAAATAGGATTAATTGTTCACTTATATATCGAGCGTATAGCAAAAATCGACGACAAAGTTGGAGTTGGAAGTCTCGAGTCATGTCTGTACTAATATCACACGCGTGAAATGCTGATTGCTATTAAAAAGTGACATGTCAGATATTAATTTTGTTAAATAAGTAGCCACACTAAATTTATTTTAAATTACAATAGTCAAAGTAAGTGTTGAAAATGCCTACCACCACTATCCAGGCAACTTTCACCCCTTTGCCTAACGCAAGTAAAAACATTTTGGAATACTAAAGGATTCTGGTTAATTTCATTTTTTTTCTGTAATTCTCTCCTGCAGGTGAACCAAATTGTTAACACGCACTTGATATATGGAGTTTTTTTTTAAATGGCCACAAAAAGAAATCACATATGGCAATATTACATGATCTAGGAGGAAATTGATGTTCAGTGTTTAAATTGATAATATATATGGAAATATATATATATATATGGCTATACCCCTAGATGGGGTTGCGCCGCTCCATACTGGAGCTCTCCAGATCATAATTACGGGGTTGATCACTCCCCTTTCAATTTTCTAAACTTTCTTGCTGATTTTCCTCCATAAATTCTTATCCTTTGTTTTGTTCTGCCATTTGTTTATTCCAATTCCATTTAAATCCTCTTTCACCTCCTGCAGTCATGTTGTTTTCGGTCTTCCTCTTCTTCTTTTACCCCCGGTGACCATTCTAATATTGAATATATAGTTGTCTTTGGCCCTGCTTTCCAGACATGCCCGAGCCACTTCACTCGCTGTTCTTTTATTTTGCTAACTATATCTCTTCCTATTTCCTTTTCTAGTTCCTCGTTTGTCCTCCTTCGGTATTCCATATCTCCGGTAATTGGTCCTAGTATTGTTCTTAGTATTTTTCTTTCTAATATTCTCATATCTTCTTGTTTCTTTGTCATTGTCATTAGTTCAGCGTCGTACAGTATCGCTGATCTTATAATTGTTTTGTATATCTTTAATTTGGTGTTTTTACTTAAAACTTTATATTTTAATAGTTTTCTGTTGGTATTGAATGTTCGATTCCCTAACATTATTTTTTCTTTAATCTCAACTTGTTTGTCTCCACTTATTGTTATTGTTACTCCTAGATATTTTATTTTATCTACTACTTTAAAAACGTGTCTTTCAATTTTAGCAGAGTGGTGAGTATTCTTGCTTGTCGTGATTTTTGGTTTTCGTTATTGATTTTTAGGCCAATTTTGCTTCCTTCTTTGATTAATTCTTCCAGCATTTCTTCCATTATTTTCCTGTTTTTTGAGATGATCACTATGTCGTTAGCATATGCGATAATCTGCCCTACTCTTGTTCTTACATTACAGTCTTATATTGCAGACAGTGAATCGCCCTGCCTTACTTCTTTATTTATGGTAAACTGGTCGGTGTTTCCTTTGGGTGTTTTTATACTGGCTGTTGTCTTGTCGAGTGTCATTGCTATTAGTTTTCTCAGTTTCCGGGTTATATTTAATTCCTTCAGTGCTTTCATAAGTTGGTTTCTTTTTATAGAGTCGAATGCATGCTGGAAGTCAATAAAGAGTAGCTCAATATCAATTTGGTACACCTGTGTTTTTTCAATTATTTGTTTAAGGATGTGGATTGCGTCTATTGTAGATTTTCCTTTCATGAAGCCAAATTGATATTGTTCCATTATCGTAGTAGTTGTGTCGACTATTCTTTATTGTATAATTGTTGACATCACCTTGTATGCTGTGTTTAGGAGTGTTATACCTCTGTAGTTCTTACATAATTGCTGGTCACCTTTATGTGTATTGTTACTATATTACCGGTTTTTCCATTCTTCTGGCATATTTTCTTCTCTCCATATTTTTCTTATTATATAGTATAGCTGTTCAATAACTTGTTCTCCTCTATATTTTATTAGCTCGATAGTAATACCATCTGTTCCGGGTGATTTACCATTTCTATTACTTCTTCAATTGTCGGTTCGTTTATTTGATTTCTGTTGTCTTGTATGTCTTGGTAATCTACAATATTTTCTTCAGCTTAATTTAACAAATAGCTAAAGTACTTCATCCACACTTGTTTATTCTCCTTTTCTTCTACCACTATTCTACCATTTTCATCTTTAATTCCTGCTGTCTTATTTGTATACGCTTTGTTTTGATTGTTTATTTTCTTGTAGAACATTTTTGAGTTGCGGTTCTTAGTTTCATTTTGTATTTCCTCTATTTTAGAATTTAGCTAGTCTCTCTTAGTCTTTCTTATTATTTTCTTTGTGTGCTTTCTATAATCTTCGTATAGCGTTTTGTCTCGGATGTTGTTTATTTTTAGCCACCTGTCCCAATATCCTTTTTTTATTTCTACAGCTTGTCTGCACTGTTCATCGTACCATTCATTTCTTTCTTTCTTTTTAATTAATCCCACCCATCCCAAAATTTTGTTAACAGATGTCGCCTTATGTTTACAGTTTAATTAATAGCCTACTTAGTTCAGCCCAACGACGCTTGAGTATATGTATAAAGGATAGATGGAATAGAAAATTTGAGAGTGGGGGGGGGGAATTTAATGGGAGACCTCATGACGTCACAGTAACTTACTGCGCACGCCTTAAATATGATTAAAATAGCTATCGAATAATAAATTAAACGATATCGAATCAGAGTTTTCTCTCTATCAACCGTTGTTTGAAATCGCTCCATCTTCGTTTTGAGTAGCTATTGACTAAACTAAAATACGGGCTTAGGTTATATATAATTAATTTTCGTTTTCTTTTATTATATATATTACTAAAATAAAAAATACTAATATTAATTAAATTGTTTAATATTTGTATCGTAATAAAAATTATAATAAACAATAACCTCAAAAGTCGATTCTTAAGTTATATTTATTGCGTACAAATAAAAGTGTACTAGTAAATGAAAGATTGAGTCTTCTTCCTTCATAAAACTTATTGATTGCAAATGTATATTTCAATCACGATGTGACCATTTTAATGCTTAAAAAAGTGTATTATATTTTTATAATAATACAGTGTAGTAATTAATTTAGTTATTACTATTTTTACTCAGTTACCATAGTATGGATTACCTCTTCGAACAAGTGCATTTGTTTGTGTAAAAACCTAAAGAGTCCAACATTTTAAAAGAGTGTGGATCAACGTAATAAAATAATACAAAAATATGTAATTTTCAAATTTACTTTTCGCATGGTCGCTGAAAGACCAAAGTATAACTAAATTATGAAATTATGAACGGGCATAAACAAAGAAGTAGAAAGCACGTAATGTGAAAATAGGTTATGCTTGTTTTCGCCGGTGTACGCGCGAAAATATTCGAATTCGTCTACGTCACGAGGTCTGAATGACCGAAAGGGAGGTGAGAAGCAAGGAGGGCGTTGAAACTATGTGAGACGCTAGTTCAGCATACCTTTACACATATGTATATATGTGTCACTCGATCTACCTTAGTTCAGCCATTAATCCATAGACATACTAGCTCCCTCTGTTAACACATAACCTTTCTATAAATTTTAACCTCACTTATTGCCTTCAGGTATTTATGTTGGAAGGATTATCTCTGCTTAGGGTTTGGGTCTACCTTTATTTTTCTTACGTCCTCTATATCAGGGTACACACTGCTCGTGCACAGATTTTTAATACAGTTTCAAAATTTCACTCTTTTTATACTGTTACTATCACTCTTCAATATGGCAGAACTACCATTTGCTCTTGCTCCGTCTTGATGGAAATATCCATATCTCAATTCTTCATCATCAAGTTGTTCCATAAAGGGGTCAGAATTTCTTCTCTATACAGTTCACCTGTTAGAGTACCGTTAAAAAATGGGTCCTAATACGCGTCTGCGACTTATGGCGCATGAAACACCATTTTTTGGAGATGTAGAGGTTCTTCGACATAAAAATCTGTGAAAAAGGTTTTGTCAAGGAGATCGTCATCAAAGTTTTGAATGAACCATCGGCAAAACGTAACTCTTCTAATCAATTCTATGTACGGCAAGATTGGGAAATTCATTTCGATTTTTTTCCAAACAATCGGGAACATAATACTGCCACTCTCCACCAACTTTTCTCTCATTACGAAAATAAAGATTCATTCATACACGTTTTATGTACCTTAGAAACATGTTTACGATAATTAGGGGTTATTGACAACTAAGTTGTCAACATAACAATCAGTATTTTACACGTGCGCGTGTGATTTTAGTTCAGACATGACTTTAGATTTCCAATGTCAACTTCGTTGTCGATTTTTGTTATACGCTCGATATAATCTGCTAAACGCTTACTCACTTAATTATAATCATATGCTTATTCTCCACTTTGTCTTATAATATATTGTATTTTCTATTGTAATAATTTAGCTACGTATTCGAATTAGAACGCTTAACGTCGTTATAATAAAATAATTTATTTAAAAAAAACTCGTAAAGTTAATTGATAGATAAATAAATTATTTGTAGAAATGAATCTAGTTTTGTAATCTTTTTGACTTAAATTATTAATTAAACCAAGTCAGGCCCGTTTCCTAAGAACACTTTCTTTAAAATTAACGAGTGCTTCAAGTATGGCAATCGCCCACCTAGATTACCAAAATTTAAACATAGAACCAGGTAATTGACGAGTTCGAAAAATAGCTAAAATACGGAGGTGTTACGAAGTGTTGAACTTTATGTTTTTGTATTTTTCAATGGTGAGTTTCAAAGTTTCATTGTCATATCCAACAACCCCTACAAAAAGAATGACTGGACGTGCTACTGCTTAAAAGTAAGTTTTTCTTTTATTCTATATGAGGATCTATTTAATTATGAAACATAAAGAATCGTTTCAATGTCTAAAATAGCACGGTTTTAAGAGTTTAACGAAATAAATAGAAAAAAAAACATTTAAAAAAATGGGAGTCAAACAGTATGATGCTGAAATTTACGCATGGATTAAAAAAAAAACACCTGGCACTGTTTCGCTTATTTCACGAAACTTTACTAGTTTCACGATTTAACACTTTATTTAAAATATCCTGACAAAGATTAACGTGTTTCACGAAGTGCCCAATGAGACAAAGTGCCTGAAATGTAATACCTTACGATTCAACAACACTAGACAAGTTATATGAGTTTGATTTTCTCGTATTGTACAATATAAACACAAATTATTTCAGATTTCGCTATACAAAAAGCTTTCATGCGAAGTCTATTAGAAATAAAAAAAAAATCTTATTTGTTGTATTTTCACTAATTTAATTATTTTTGTAACTAACCTGTATCAAACGGCTGTAAGATTTTTCATTAATTAAACCTTTTGGAATGTAATGGTTTCTAATTTTAAGAGAAACACTGTCGATTACATTTTCTTCAACGACATCACTGTAGTGCATAATTTCTGGTGCTAAAGATTCCCAATTGTCATTTAAATGTTTCAAAATGGACTTACTCCAAAATTCTAAAAATTTTAATAATAATTATCAAAATTCTACAAACAGATAAAAACACAGATTAAATTGAATAACTATAAATTCTTGACTAGTTTCGGGTCATCAGCTTATTTTAAAATATTAATCTTAATTTACCTGCGCCGGGATAAAGCCCTTCTTCAGTTGCATATGATGCCATCCAAGGAACATCGTAAACATCTTTCTCTAACATTATCCTAAGTGGATGTTTTGGTAAAAACGGATTCGGACTTGAATTATCTACAACAGGTCCTATTGGTGAAAACGGATTGTATAACCAGGGTCGTAAGAGACGCGCGCTTTCCGATAATGCTAAGGCTGGTTGTTTCAACAGACAATCAACCAGTTTCTTCGTGTCATCACTTGGACAATCTAAAGCTTTAGCGACAATTTTTGCTTTTTCCAAAGGTTTCTCTTCAAACGCCCAGGAATTTAAAGCGCAGCCACTAGTGGAAATTCCTTTTGAAAACAACCCTCTGGATAATGGCGATAATGTGTGATAATGCACACTAGCTCCACCAGCAGAAAATCCGTGGAGAGTGACTGAATTATTGTTCCCACCAAAATATCCTATATTATTTTGAATCCATTTTAATGCGAGAACTTGGTCTTTTAAGCCGTAATTTCCTGGCAAATTTTCGTCGCCGGTACTAAGGAAACCCAGGATGCCCAGTCGATAGTTAAATGTGACTAAAATTAGATCTCTGTCCATGAGGAATTTCGGCCCGCCGAAAGCACTGTTGCCAAACATGAAAGCGCCTCCGTGAATAAAGGCGATTACGTCGAGATTAGCATTCGGATTGACTTTTGTGCCCGGGATGAAGACGTTGATGTGGAGGCAATCTTCTGTGCCGATTGTCTCGCCTCCTTCTGGATGAGCGACATGTACGACTTGTAGACATATTGAGCTTTCATTTGTTACCTTTACGCCTTTCCATGGTGTAACTGGTACAGGATCCTAGAAAATATCATAATATCTGAATATAAATAAACAACTTTGATTAAGCTGCATTAAGTTATTAAGCTATTGGCATCCAAGATTGATATTTACTTTCCCCGAACCACTGCACCTAAACGGCTAAAGCTAATTATCAAATCAAGATCGAGATTAGATTATGGTCGATAACACTACTTGCCGAGCAATATTTATTTTTTTCAGCGAAGAAGGTACATTACGTACTTACCCTACCTGAATCAAGCCTGAAATACAAGTTGAAATACAAGATTGTGTCTACAATATTGTATCAACTTAACACAATAATGTGTCAATCTTGTATAAATATTTATTTTCAAGTTATATTTAAATATTGTCTCAACCTAGTGTCATGATCACATCCCAATATTGCTACAAGATTGTAGAATTGAAATTCAATAATGCAATAATGTGTCAACATTGCTACAACATATAATTTCTACTAGGGTAGGCTTTGTAACTTCAAATTTATTTAAATATTTCCAGAGGAATTTAGGATCCTTGCTGATCATATTTTTAGGTATGCTTTCTTTTTACGTAAAATTGCAGAGTTGGCCATATTGCGGTAATATTTATAGGTATTATAGTTAGTAATTTCTTTCGTTATTTTAAACCTAGTATAGGCGATGTCTCTATCCAACATCATTGCCTTAATTGTTTGTGTCAACCACGGAGCAGGTTTCCCAGTTATCCACGAGGTCTTTAGGAGTGCAGGAACATTGAACAGGAATAGTAAGGAATCATTAAGAAAACAAACCTTATCATCAATATTTGGTAAGTAAAAAAGGTGATCTAATTGTAAAGAATATAAGTCATTTACAGACGTCTGGTGGTCAATATTACGTAGTGAGCGATAGGTAACAATATTAACAGGTTTTTAAGAATGTATCAGAAGCTTACAATAGGTCAAATCATGATCAGCAATGTCGTGAATTTTGACAACTCCACTGTTGGTGATATTTGTGTTATTTAATAATAATAATAATAATATCTTTATTTACGGAATTCACCATTATTTACAAATGTTTACACTGTAGTAATATAAATTGCACGTATATAAATTAGAGAATAAAATAATAATAACAATAATTATAATAGTAAAAAATTAAAGATAAATCTAAAGAAAAGAAAACAACGATTAACAAAAATACCGCATTGAATAACATAAGTTACGTAATAATTAAGTAATAATTAAGTCTATCAATGAAGCCGAAGTATCCGTGACTCTAGTGGATTCTTCAATAATCTGATGAAATCCGTATGACTTTATAAATTGGCAAAACTGTTTAGTCAGTTAAATAAAAATGATTTGAAAATAATTAATAAATTATTTCCACATTTAGCCCACACACGCCGCACAGTGGGACGAAACGTAAAAAAGTGATCATAAGCCTGACAAATAAAATATATAAAAAAATCATATAAATCTTATAAACATATCGCAATACACATTATGCAAGTTTTAGTGAAAATTTGTAGATTGGTGACGGTATTTATATTAATAATTTGCAGTAATTTGCAATAATGTCAAAATAAGGATTTTATATTTGTTTGTTTTAATCATATTAAATGCGATAAAAGTTATCATTTAGTGATGAATGTTTCTATACTAATGTTTTTGAATATAAATTTATATTTTTTTTCATTCGTATATTTTTTTAACCAATCGCATAGCTCCTTTTATAACAATAATTTTTTAATTGCTATAACCTCAGAGAGGGATGAAATAATTTATAGAAATGATAGATAATTTAATATATATTCATATCCTGTTTTTTTTTCTATCTGCGACCATGCGCGACCCTCAGACTTAGACATAAAAAGTATCTTGCAGATCCGTTGCTTGTATTGGCATAAAACATTCAATAATTTTGTTTTTCTTGGTAAACATGACCGTAATAAACATTTTATATCGAAATCTTGAATAAACTAACACGTTCATTAGCGTAGAATCAAATTTCGAGCCTATTTGAAAAAAAAAATTAAAGGGATTTTTATTTCATGCTTCCTTCAAAATTGTGTGCTGAACTGTCATATGTCAGTAGAAATACGGTCTTATATGCATATGAATGGACTTACTTGGGCATCTTACTCACAGAAGAATATGTTTCTTAAAATCCATACAGCAATTATGATTTTTAATAAGAATTTCTTTAATGTAAGCAATACTATCACAGCTAGTGTATAATGAGTTGCCTATCTATAAACAAGGGATATATTTAACATGGGGGGGGGGGAGTCGGATAATATTTGAAATTGGGAAACATGGCTATAGTTGTCCACTTGAGCCTTGGAGGCGCTGAATTCTCAAGTGGAAAATTTAAAATACTTAATTTTTGGGTTTTTACAATGATTTATTTATTATTGGTGACTTGTGTCGCCCTATAAGGTATATTTCCTAAACATTTATACTTTTAATTGAACATTAAAGATGTTCTAAATAAGGATCAGTTTGCCATATTTCAATTTGATTGATGTAAATCACATGAATTGTTTTTGACAGTTCTTTTGTATTCGTCAGAAGTTTCTTCACTTTTTCTTATAAAACTATAACTGGTAAGTTATTATTTGTAGTTTAAAATACTTTTGCTTGTTAATTTATATGAATTGTATATTTCTGAAAGAATATACATAACTTAAAATTATGAAACAATCGAGAAATAATTAATTATTAATAAATATAATTTATTTCCCATATTCTCAAAATATGTTTTCGGTCTATAAATCTTCATTTTTTATTATATAGTTTATGCTTTTTACAATATTTTCTATAAAAAAAATGTATTTAACATAGACGTTTTTGAAGTAGTATTTATATCCATATTTTTCTAGATTCTTTAAGGAAAGGAGTTCATAAAATTATCCAGCTGAGGGATATCAATTAATTCAAATTATAACTGTTGTTAATATGTTTTAATTAATATATTAATGTAATAACAGGTTAAATGATACTTTTATAAGTTTAATACTTAAAAATATTGTTGTTTTTATATGTTATTTTTTATCTATTTTTTTCAGATAATTTTATTAATTGCAATTTCTTATTTGCATGATCTATCGATATTTTTTTCTGTAAAATAGCACATTTATAAAAAAAAACTTTTATATATATATATAAATAGAAAAATGTTCAAAAGTCCCGCCATTAGATATATTATAAAGTGTATATGAACCTAACCTCAAAAACCTTGTAAAGGTTTGAAACTTGGGAAATAGTTATCCACTTGAGCACTGGATTGCGTTGCGCGCGTTTCCCGCTAAATACATGGTTCTGGCCCTCTTATACTTTATCTCTATGATATTAAAACAATGATATGACGTCACTTCAACGTTAAAACAAAATGTTTGTTTGTTTGAAATAAAAAACGTTGTAGTAATACAAATTTTCGTGAGTTCGAAATTAATGATAATTCTTTATCCATAAGTGAATAATTTATAAGAATATTTAATACATTAAATATGCCAGGTACGCGTTGCATATGAAATTGTGTAAATTATTTGATGCAAATTATCCTTTTATTTTATTTTCCCAAATTAGATCTTAGCAAATTGTTCTTCTATAAGGAATATTTCGTTAAGGGTCCGTCAATACTGAATGACAAAATTATAGCTATAGAGAATTATGGAAAGAAAATGGAGATATTTAAAAAAAAATGTAAAATGGTTCCTTATTGATTTAAAAAAATGGCTCGCCTGCACGATATATCGATTTGAAACCGCACATACAAATTGGTTAAGTGCAGATTTGTACACAACAGAAAATATTGTGAGTATGTCACAAGATGAATCATCTGGATCGCGAACGATCAAGAATTTTGATTCTTTGAGTACTGCACAAAAAAGGCGAAGAATTACTGGTAGGGCATTTGTCACATAATCCGGGTTATAAAATGTATAATATTAATTTTTTTTTCTAGTTAATCATATCACTACATATTTTCTAAACATAGAAGAGAGTAGTGCGTTGCTGTATGCAGCGTCTTTGAATCTGAAAAAGGAGGGTAGATCAAGTGTAGCAAAAGCTATAGAAACATTACAAGAACAATCCAGAAGCCAATTGAAAAATAATGACAGCAAAGAAATTAATCCCCAAAAAGCATTGGCAATTTGTCTCGATTGTGAATTGTCTAAATCCCAATGCATTCGATTCAGGCTGATTGCATCAGATTGCGAAGACAATAGTGACAGCGATGACGAGTTAATTTGAGAAATCAGATCTTGTTATGTTTTGATTATTCTGTTTTTGTTATATTTAATATACTCTTTTTGTTATATTCTCTTACGAATATTTATTTCATTAATCTTCACATTTTCCAAATAATATAGGGAAAACTAAAATTAGTTTTCTCTGCATATTATGTGTATATTAAATATCCACAGTGTAATATTATTTCTTGAGTAACATTTATTATCTTTATTTCAAATCAGAAAAAATAATTTCCTAATTCTCTAACAAATTATTTTTGCATATATATTTAAAATTATAGCCTAAAACGATGAAAATCATTTCTATTTAAGTAACTGTGACAATATTTATATGTAAAATTTATATAAACATGAAATTTAAAATTAACAAGATTTATAACAATAATAATATATTGATAATAGGACACTCTGCATTATTGAAAATAATTTTATTTTATTATTTTTTCAAACTATATAATTTTGGTGCTGAATTTTTTTCCTACCCCTGATAAGAGCTGATATCTTGCGAGGAGCTAGTAATGGGCACCCTGTATAATAATTAGATAACCCATAAAATGTTTATGAAATTCAAATAATTAACCTTTATTTTATCAAATTCTTATAATATTAACTCCATATGAACATTTACCGCTTTTGGCGACATGAAAAATTTCGATGATCACTTTTTCGATCGATCTGTTCCACTGTGAGCCGGACATTAAATTACATAATGTACACCTGCTGTTGCATATCAACAAAATATTGCATAATACAACAAATTTTGATCCGAGAAAAATGTAATGCAAAAACAAACAAAAGGAACGTTACTTAATATAAGGCCATCTGCAGACACGTGTTTCGGGATCTATCCCTCGTCAGTATAGCTATGCCTTACGCAATTTAAAGATGTTAAAAAATCAATTAAGTCAATTCAACTATACTCAGTGAAATTAAATCAATTATATTAAATCAAACTAAACTAAATCGATTTAAATTAAATTAAACCAAATTAATTCAATCTAAATCAAAACCAAATAAAATTAAACGAAACGAATTGAATTAATTAAAAAGAACGACCCTCGCCTGCCGCGCGTTAGTCAGGTTTGAGTCAATATTCAAAAAATTAATATTAAAGTCACCAAGAAATAATAATTCTTCACATAACGGAAGAACATGGCTAACAACGGTGTCAAATGATTTTATAAAGGTATTTAAATTTAAGGTGGGTGTTCTATAGACTACTCCTATACAAAAGAGACGATCACCAAGTTTACATCTAATAAAAATATGTTCAAAATTTATAGAATTATCTAGATTAAATACAGGTTCACACTTCAAATTATTTTTTTATATAAACGGCAACGCCACCACCGCGGCCAGCTGCTCGTTCTTTATGAATAAATGTATAACTGTCAATCTGAACATAATATACATCAGAAGTGCAGTTTAGCCAAGTTTCAGATACGGCGATTAATTCATATGAGTTGGTAATTACGTGAGCTTTAAAATTACTGAATTTCGAGATTAATGATTGGACATTTAAATGACATAAAGTAATGTACATAATTGTTTTGTTTTTTTGATATCTGAGTTAACAAAAAATAATTTCTATGTGTGCCGCTTACAAGAAAAGATAAATAAGTTGAATAGTCGGACAAATGTAGAAAAATATTAAATTTAAAGCATGCATCATTTTTTACATGCATGGCTTATTTTTCAGCTAGTAGATGCTCAATATCGGACTCCACGTATATCTTCTTCTTTATTTCTTCTCCGTTTTTGGTCCCTTTTCCATACAAACACCCATTCCAAGACCATGCATTAAATTCCCTAGTTAATCGCGGGCGAGTCTTAGTAGTTTATGTCGATGAGGTATTAAGATTTTTGGTGAATCATTCACGCTGTGTGAATTGTGCTCCGATAAAAATCGTAAATAGTTAAGGAAATAGTGAACCAAAATTCTTCATATTTGGCAACCACACTTTACAAAGTGTAAGTACGACCTGGATTAAATCTCAGCTTAATAGCATTAATGAGTCGCAAGTTATCAGTGTTTCACTGTAGTTAGCTTTACATGAGCTCTGAACGTTAATTTACTTTTTTCAACTTTTTTCAATTTTTTTTTTCTTTTCTATATTTGGGAATTCCGAATTGTATTTCGTGTTTCCAATCTGCGACACGGGGTCATCGTACGATTGTCTTTTTTCGTGCAGCGATTTAAAATAGTACGTTTTAATTATCGTTATAATTCATTTATATTTTAATTTAATATCCAGAAGGCCTTGATTGTTCTCTGGCATATTTCTATCGTTATCCCTCCATACACGAAATCCACTGTTCTCTTGTGTGATCCTCCCGTCGCTCTGTTTTGTTTGTGAAAATTTTAGTCACCACTACGAGCGCAGTTGGTGTGAAGATATTGTGTCCCTGTACTTATTTCCCAGGTTTCAACAAAATTTGTATAACATTCTCACAATTAAATCTAACTAAATATTTTCCTAATTTATATTTACAAGTAAACATGAAGTGCAAGTGTTGCGATACCGCAATATCTGAAAGTAACTCCGTGAAATGCTACGTATGCAGGTGCTTGTACAGTACGATTTGCGCAAAACTATCGAATAGTGAATCTAAAGTCCTACGCTCTGCGAAGAACATTAAGTGGACATGCACTGGCTGCTGTACCTCAGATTTATCTGAGCACATTCTTAATCTCAAAGATATGGTAATTAATTTACAGCGTGATATAACGCAACTTAAAGAATCCCACAATCAACAACAATTAAATCCAAGTTCAAATATTATTGATGAAGTTTTACAAGAAGTTCGTGAACAAAAACGTAGGGACAATAATATCGTTTTAAGTAACTTACCAGAAAAACTGAACAAAGAGGAAGAAGCTGAAAACGTTCTGAAAGTTTTAAATAAAATTCAAACCCCTCCGCTGCAGTCCAACAATCTTAAGGTATTCAGACTCGGTCAGCCCCGAGCTGACACTAGACCTAGACTACTAAAAGTTGTTTTCGACTCGTCACATATCGCACAGAAAATCTTAAGGAATGGAAATAAATTACGGAAATGTGAAGAATATTGCAACATCTATATCAACAAGGACCTTACCCCTCGCGAGACCGAGGTGAAGAAGAATACGCTCCGTGATTTTAGATCTCGCAAGGAGAACGGCGAAAATATCTATTTAAAATATGAAGACGGTTTGCCTCGCATATTACAAGCAAAAAACGCATTCATACCCAACAATCAGGTTTAAAACTGTATTATCAAAATGTACGTGGCTTGAATTCCAAAACATCTACATTTTATAATAACGTACTAGCATCCGATGATTTAGATTTAATTCTTCTAACCGAAACCTGGGGAAATGATTCACTGTTTAACTCGGAACTGTTTCCAGCATCTTTTAATGTTTATCGTAAGGACAGATCTTTAGGGCGGGGTGGCGGTGTCTTGGTGGCCTCGAAAAATTGTTTTGCCACTAATGAGATAGTGATGAATGATGTGGTTTGTCTACGTATATGTATATTCAATACATATTATAATATTATCGTTGTTTATACACCGCCCCAGACATCTGCGACCTCATATGAACTATTATTTAGCATTTTAGAATCACAACTCCTTCTTGATGATAAATTTATATTGGTCGGTGATTTTAATGTAGCAGGTTATCCTGTTATACAATGTAGTAGATCGTTGTGTTTATCTAATTTTATTGACTTTCATTCAGCAACTCAACTAAACGGTTGTAGAAATAGTTTCAACGGAACGTTAGATTTAGTAATATGTTCTGTAAACCTAAATTGCATGGTAGCACGAAACGACTCCCCACTTGTTCATGAAGATATTTATCATCCATCATTATATATAATATGCCATGGTTCTGATGCCAACCCTGTAAAAAACTTTTGCTCAGCGCAGCCGACTTATAATTTCAAGAAAGCAAATTTTACACTGCTTTATAAACTCATACTTGAAACAACTTGGGATTCTGTTGTTAACGTGAGCGATCCTGACCTAGCTTGCGATGAACTTTATAAAATCTTAAATAATTACATAGACTTATGTGTACCCTTTAAAATTAGTAAAGCACATAATTTTCCGTTTTGGTTCTCACGTTTAACCATTCAGAGTATTAGGCGTAAGCAGCATTATATGAAAATTTTAAAAAAATTCAAAACTAATTTTAACAAATCACAGTTTTGTGCTTATAGGAAACTAGTTAAAGTAAACATAAAAACAGATTTTTCAAATTATTTAATTTCTATTGAATCTGACGTTAAACGTAAACCTCAAAAACTGTGGGAATATATTAATGAACGCAAAGGAAAAACACGAATTCCAGGTTTGATTAAAATAGGTAATGATGTGCTTGACCAACCGCAAGATATAACGAATGCATTTGCTGACTATTTTTCATCCGTTTATATAGTAAAAGACATTACATATGATGAAGCGAATATACCATCGAATAACGAATTATTATCAATTGGAGCATTTAATTTGGATGAATTTATGACTGCTACGAATTCTTTAAAACAGAACCTTACAATGGGCCCTGATAATATTCCAGCACTTGTTGTTAGAGACTGTAGGCATGCGTTATCAACCCCACTTTTACATATTTATAACATGATGCTAAAGTATAACAAATTCCCCACTCTCTGGAAAACCTCCAAAATTACACCAATTCACAAGAACAAAGACACTGATAACATCCATAATTATCGGCCAATATCTTTAATTAGTAACTTTGCCAAAATTTTTGAGATCATGCTGTACAAACTTATCTTTAATCATGTTGAGCGGTATCTGTCAGCAAAGCAACACGGATTTGTTAGGGGAAAATCAACCGTCACTAATTTATGTAGATTTACAACAGCTGTCTCTGGAGCTTTAGACAATCGGCATCAGGTAGATGTTATATATACCGACTTGTCGAAAGCCTTTGACACTGTTCAACATGATTTGTTAATAAAAAAACTTCATACTTTCGGCTTGAGCGACTGTGTAGTGAAACTCATAAAATGTTACTTAACAAACAGAATTAATTACGTGGAATATAAAGGTTTTCGATCGTATACCTTTGTCTCTTCAAGTGGTGTGCCTCAAGGGTCAAACTTGGGACCGTTACTATTTTTATTATTTTTTAATGATGTCGGTAATTGTTTTAACTCTGATTATTTAATGTATGCCGATGATCTTAAATTATTTAGAATCATATATACCGCTAATGACTGTTTGGCACTACAACAGGACCTTGCTAAATTTAATAATTGGTGTACTAATAATGGGCTCAGGTTGAATATAGATAAGTGCAAACATATGACCTATAGTAGAAAACGTACAAACATACATTTCAGTTACAACATAAATAATGCGCCTCTTCAACAAGTTACCTGCTTCAAAGATCTTGGTATTTATTTCGATAAGAAACTTACATTTAATGACCATATTAATCAAATCACTAGTTTCGGTTACAAACTATTGGGATTTTTAATAAGAAATACCAAATTATTTAAAACTACGCAACCGTTAATTAACTTCTATTATGCGTACATTCGCAGTCGCTTAGAATACTGCTCGGTTGTATGGAATCCGCACTACACTATTCATATTTCAGAAATTGAAAAAGTTCAGAGAAAATTTTTAAAAACATTGTACTATAGGAAATACCGGATATATCCTGCGCAGGGTTATTCATCAGAACTGTTGGAACGTGAATTTGGTATCGTTTCACTGCAACACCGGCGCACTTTAGCTCAAATTATGTTTGTATATAAGTTAATTCACCACAAAATCAACGACTCATTATTGTTATCTTTACTGAACTTTTATGTACCACGCCAAAATAGTAGACTACAACATACTTTCTATATAAGTACATCAAGTACATATCATCACATGAACTCGCCGATTTTGTCAATGTGTAAAACAGTGAATAGCCATTGCAAAAATATAGATATATTTTATACATGCAGCGAGCGAAGATTAATGAGTGAATTGATAAGTAACGTGACTCAAATGTAAGTGTATTTTTCTGGTGTCCTTGTATGTGAATATGTATATGTATAAACATATGTGTGTATCTATTCTATTATTTAGAAATGTGTTATATTGTCTTTTTTTTTTATTAATTTGTCCTGTAATTGGCCTTCATGGCTGTTGGGTAATATACAGTAGAATATATACTTATTTAATATTATATATAAGTTATTATATTACACTATCTTATGTAGCGCGATTTTTTTTTTAATTTTAATTTATCCTGTAATTAGTTTCCTGTAAACTGTTGGATAATAAATAAATAAATAAATAAATAAAAATAAATAAATAAATCCTCTGCTAATCTAAACGTTTTATCTCTTAGCATAGAGCATTTTTTAGTAGCATTTCGACATCCGAACGTTTTTTCAAAGCGAGCAATTATTGTACGAGGCTCTTTTCCCGTTTTCCAAATACGAAAACAACAGATAATATTAACTCCAAGGCTGAAAGACCTCTGGTCGATAGCCATTTTGTGAATTTTTGTGTTTATTTTTTAATACAACGTATTATTATTTTTATTAATTATATGTAAATAAATTGTATACAAAATTTCACGAATAAAGATATTTAGTTAGTTAGTTATTAACTCCATCGTTTATTAACATTTTTTATTAATAAAATCTTTGCATTTTGCGTTTAAGTTTTCTTTCGGCTCTTCCAGAAGACGGATAATCCTAAGGTTATTATTGGGAGAGGACTGATCGAGCCCATCGACCTTCTATTTAAGGATAGCGTTTTCACTATTTAATTGATCTATTTTTAGATTTAAATAGTCGCATTGAGTTTGGAATTCTCCACTCACTTTGGTGATAATTTTATTAAATACGCTGGCTATCAGAGATTCATCATTGAATATTGAGGGCCTCTTTCACAATTGATTTTAGTTCAAGTTTTTGGTCTCTGGTAAACGGCATGTCGAAACAAAGGATAATAGCAGCAAGTATAATACTCGATAAGTCAAATGGTTCAAGTTCTATTAAATAATGCAGCGATAAATGCCACAAGATAGTTAAAAAGGGGCACACTTATAAACACCACTCACACGACAGCATTAGAATGTGTATAATAATTATAATTTTATTGAGAGTATTCAAGTTCGATTTTTATTACTCAGCAAAAAAAGCGATGGATGCACTATACATATCCATAGAAATTTAAATTGTAACGGTTTAAAATTATTTTTGTTTATTTTTGGTTTTAAATTTGAAAATTTAGTAAAAAAGCGGCTTGTTTTCTGAGAGTATGAGTTCGCACGTAAACATATATAACATGGTATTTTTCTTTTAGGTTTTTTTTCCTACCATTGGAAATTAAGGTTAATATATTTATTTTGGATTATCCGATCGAACATTTCGTCCAAGAAGTTTTTTTATTCAGAGGAGTAAAATTATAAGCATTATTTTGTTAAGTTGTTTTTTTCTCTTCTCCAGGAGAGGAAGTACGAAATCCGCCAAATCGAGTAGGTGTCAGTAGCGTAACCAGGAGGAGGGGTTTTGAAGTTGATATTTTTCACCGCGGGACGTGTAAATGAAAAGATAAGCTTATTATCTAAATTAAAAAAATGTTGGAGATTATTGCATGGAATAATTCTTCACACTATTATTTCACATATTAATAGAAATATTGATAATACATATATTTTTATTATTTAATGACTGAAGGGAAATTAAATCAACTCAAGTATTTCTTTTATTTATGTCAAGGGTATTTAATCCCCGCTTTTATATTTTTATTTTGAATTTAACGTAGAAATATTCAACCTTCGATCAAGGACAATATAAAACTTGAAATAAATTTTAAATATAGTTTTCCCGTTCGAGTGAGCTGCAGCGTGCGCATAGTAGTGAATATCTCCGGCTTAAAAATTAAATAAATGCAGAAAAGAGTGTTATTACCGCAATCTCGATTTTAAATACGCGTTAGTGAGCGATTTCAATATGAGCTTCCAAACGGGGGCTCACAAAGAGCCCCGGACGATCCAGACGATCCCGACATCATTGATGCCGAAATCAACAAAAAAAACGTACCCTACGATGATTTCGAAAAGTTTCAAACAAATTATATTAATTCGCGGAGTAAAGTTACTCTAGATACACAAAAAAGTGAACAAATTAAAACAAATCCTCAAAATTTTCACCACATTGGTAACGACCTTGAAAATCGCATTATCGAAAACAAGACACCTGCGGACGGAATTATCAATCCGGACGCGCCAAAGACAAATAAAAACATAACAATTCTAGATAATTCACTTATTCGTGCAGTAAATCAGGAAAAAATAAACTTTAAGACAACGGATAAAGGTCCGTATTTCATTTACGTAGAAGGAAATGATAATCAAAACGTCAGTAATATACATCCCATGCAAATTGGTAAAATGCTATTTACTTGTCATAACGACATCAATAGACACATAATTAATATTTCAAGGGCAGGTAGAAATAATATTAAAATAGAGGCTTCCATAGGCAAATCTGCAAATACTATTCTGAATCTTGAAGTATTTAAAAATCATAATATGAAAACATATATACCAATATTTCTTGTAAATAAAAGGGGAGTTATAAGAAATATATATAAAAATTTAAGTGAACAAGAAATTCTTTCTGAAATTAAGAGCTCTGTCAGGGTTAACTCAATAAGACGTATCCAGAAAAAGAATAAGGAAGGCGAAATGAGTAATATTGGCACTTGCATCGTAACTTTCGATGGGCAAACACTACCTAAATATGTATACATCCATGGAACACGTTGTTTGGTAGAACCTTAGATAGCTCCTGTTTTACAATGTTATAATTGTCTCAGATATAATCATGGAAGCAAACAATGTCGTAGTGCTCCCAGATGTGGCTATTGTGGTCAGAATCACAATAGTAATGAGTGTAAAGATACTTCCTCCCTATTATGCGTATACTGTCAGACCAGAGATCATTCTTTATTAAACAAAGAATGTCCAGAACACATTAACAGGGCTAATGTAAAGAAAAATAATACATTAATAGGAAATGCATACCAAAATACAAATTTTCAAGATTATAACCCTTATTATGCCCTACTAGATTATGACACTGAATTTCCCCATTTAGACAAGTCTAGAAATGAGACTGGAGGGTCAAATCTCCTTAAAAGACCAAGAATTAACAAGAGAAGTAAACGGATTAATAATAAAATAGTCCCGACCCCAGTATATAAATCAAAAAATGCATTGACATCTCCAGAAACAGTTGAGCCCAAAACAAAAAAAAAAAATATTTTCAACCCTCACAGAAATAGCCCATTTACAAAACAAACCATGTCAACTCTAAATGATAATTTAGATGATTTCTTTAAAATAGCACACGAAGCCACCGATAGGTCGGTACAAAAGTTAAATGAGTTGAAAAACAACATTCTAAAAATATTTGATCAATTTATAAGTAAATTAAGTAACGGAAGTGAAGGATCAGACATTGAGTCTGGTAAGTTCTTTTAGACTTTTCAAATATGGCAGGGATTTCACAAAATTACTCTCAGTTTATAACATTAAATATATTACAATTAAATGCAAGATCACTTATCAAAAATAAATGTTCAGTCATTCACTATTTCTTGGATAATGATATTAATGTTGGTTTAATTTCGGAAACTTGGTTTAAATCAGATTATGATGTACAATTTAAGGGATATAAAATAGAGAGACATGATATGAAACAATCCAATTAAATAATAAACCAAGAAGTATACAAATAGGATGTGTTAAAATTAAATCTCAAAATAATCATAATATTACACTAGTATCTCTGTACGTAGCTCCTTGGGTAAAAGTTAACTCTGTAGAATGGACAACACTCTTCACCTCGATCCAACAACCGTTTTTAATAGAGGGAGACTTTAATGCATACCATAGCGCATGGGGATGTCGAAGAACGGATATACAAGGAGCAGAATTATTACAAGTATTTAACATTTATTAATGATGGCACCAGTATCACTATCAAAGGAGAAAATGCTGTGGATATTATAATTACACCCCCTCAATTAAGCAGTACGTTCAACTGGCAAGTAATTTACAAACCTTTAGGATCAAATCATTACCCTATATCTATAACTAATAACAATGTGCAAGTAGAAAATTTTGAATATATGAAATTAAAAATAATAAGAAATGGAAACTAAATTCTGCCGATTGGTGTTTATACTCTGTAACGCTAGATAAACTTATTAAAGCTACCAATCTTATTCATCATTTATTAAGTGCATAGAAGAAGCAGCTGAAGTGGTTATTTTAAAGTACAAGGATCAGCCTCTTCCTAGTAAATATAAACAATTTTGCTGGTGGAATAAAGAATGCAATGAGGCGAGTCAAAATAGAATACAAGCATTAAAAAATTACAGAAAAAATGTTAACAAATTTAACTTTCTCGAATTTAATAAGTCAGATGCCATATTTAAAAAGAAAATTAATGTCGCACGGAGGAAAAATTGGCAGGAGTTCTGTTCATCCTTGAATAGAAATACACCTATTAAATTAATTTGGCAGAAAGCGAGGAGAATTAAATCATCCAAGAATCCAAGAAATGTTATACCTATAAATGAATGGACTACGGACTTACGGACCTTAAGAAATTGTGTCCAGACTACGTCACACCGAAAATCCCTCAACTGTTAGACAGGAATGATAATCCTGATAAGTTTTTTGTCAACACTTTCTCATATCAGGAACCATATAATACTTTAAAATCATCGTCTAACTCAGCACCAGGGATGGACAATATTCATTATTCCATGCTGTACAACAATGTTCTTTAGCTGTCTGTGACATGACAGCTAAAGAACATATGCTGAAAATATTCAATCACATATGGGACACCGGAATATTCCCCGAAGAGTGGAAAAAGTACATAATCACCCCAATACCTAAACCTGCGAAACCTGTAAAGATAGCAGTTCTTTGCGACCGATAGCACTTTCTAGCTGTGTACTCAAGACTTTTGAAAGGTTGGTTAAAAACAGATTGGAGTGGTGGATGGAGTCCCAAGAACTAATATCATCAACGCCATATGGATTCCGGAAAGGTCATTCAACGATAGACAGCCTTGGAAAATTCATTATAAACATTTACAGTGCTCTTTCTGAAAATGAACATTTAACAGCTTCCTTCCTGGACGTTAAAGGAGCATATAATAATGTACAACTAAATATCTTAGCAAACCAAATGGATATGTTAGGAATTAATGAAAAATTCATTAAAAACATTATATCATTATACTCCGAAGGAGAAATATATTTGCGAGTTAATGGGCACATTTTAGAAAAGCGAAAGACCTCTCTAGGGATACCGCAAGGTGGAATTCTATCGCCACTGTTGTATATTATTTACACCTTGAATCTAGATAAAGTGCATAACAGAAACGTCCAAATATTGCAATACGCAGGCGATTTTTGCTTATTTTGTATAGATCGGGGTATTGAAACTGGTTTTGAAAGAAGTGATCAATATCAAAAATAAACTGCTTGACATCGGGTTGGACATCTGTCATGAAAAATCTTCTTTATGAATTTTCACACTGAAAAGATATAAACCACCACAATATGCTACAATAGAGAATCTGAAAATGAAAACAAAAACTTGCATAAAGTTCCTTGGTCTAAATATAGACACAAATATGAGGTAGGATACACACATTAGATATATATTAAGTAAAACAGAAGCAGGTTTCAACTTCTTAAAATCAGTTACAAACACAAAATGGGGAGCAGATCCAAATACCCTCCTACTGTTTTATAAGGCATACATTAGATCCATTATCGATTATGGAAGTATATTTTATGGTGCTGCAGCTAAATCGAATTTATTAAATATTGATATCCTCCAACGTAAATGTCTTAGAAAATGTTTATTTTTAATGAATTCTACTCCTGTAGATGCATTGTTATCTGAAGCGGGAGACACTCCTCTATATATAAGAAGGAACATGTTAATATCCAAATTTTTATTAAAAAGTAAATCAAATCATCCTGATTTTTACCAGTCGGTCAAAAAAAATAGCATTAATTATTTTAACATCCAAATATTGGACAAAAAAAACAATATGCCCATTACTTGAAAAAAAAAAACAATAATGAATTCCATACTGAAAATGTAATCGAGAATAAAATACTACCAATTCATAAAAGTTATTATAATGAGTGTTTAGAGACTCCAAAAGTTATTCTAATCATTAAATTTACATTAGCTTGCACAACCAGGGTCAACCAGGAATTCCAGCAATTTATTTTAGATAAATATCCTGATTATAATTTAATTTTTCCAGATGGAGCAGTTAAGAATGATCGAGCGGGCTGTGGAATTTTCATTCCAAGGGAAAACAGAGAAAAGATGAAACCTGTTGTAAACTGCGGTTGGGGTAACCAAATGAAATAATGTGCACACATTGATTGTAAACTCAAGACTGATGACCACAGGTAACAAAAAAACATTTTTTTTTATATGATCGACGCGAGCGCGTATTTAAACGAAATACAAAATAAATATAATTCATATCCTAACACTACTACTATTTTTTTCTGATTCATATAGTGTCTTACATAAAATAAAGACTTTTAAATTAAATACTAATGAAAACCATTTGATAATTAACATAATTACAAAATTATACAATATAAGGAGAAAAGGGTGTGAAGTAGGGTTTCTATGGACGAAAGGACATTCAAACCTAAAAGGTAATGAACATGCTGATAAATTAGCTAAACAAGGGTGTGATCTAGACGAAAGTAATATAACATATAAATATAAATGTCCAGCAAGTGATATATATAATCAAGTCAAACAGAACGATTATAAAGAATGGACAAAGGGCTACCAATAAAATGAGAAAGGTTCATACTACAAATCAATTCACGAAAAGCCACTGCGTGTTCCATGGTTTAAACAAGAAGAAAGGAAAAGCTACATAAAGACCATAAGCAGATTAAAATGCAATCACGGAAGATATAAAAAGCACTTATATCGTCTAAAAATAATCGATTCGCCAAATTGTTCTTATGGTGACATTAAAGATATTGATCATATTCCATTTAAGTGCCCTCTATATATAAGGGAAAGGAAACAGCTATTAATAGTTTAAATAGGGATTTGGTAGGTCCCTACAATACAATACTCCTTTTAATAAGTAATACTGTAAATATTTTTAGATCAATACACAATTATTTTAATTCTATAAATTTCGAAATATAAATGCGTTCAATTAATTATTATAATATAAGTACACCATTACCTTAATGTTCGGGCCTATGTGAAATTTCCTATGAATCCGAGATCTTGTGTTGTTTATCAAATGAAGTCGTCATGATAGGTACCTTGACGTGAAGCGTGTAACCCTGTCTACCTCCTTATACCCACATATAAATAGAGCAAGTAATTTAGTTATAAAAGGTGACTGGTGGATTGGTTTGAGTACCAGTATCCAAGAAAGAAAAATAGTTTTCTTTTATTGTAATATTTGTAATTATTATGCGTTATAATGAATATTGTGTGACTACATATATAGAGCCCCTTAATTAATTTGATTTACTACTGGTGTGTGCCCACTCTAACAAATACAGAGACACTTAACGGTACACCCACAGATCTGACGGTTATTGCGGATTATATGCCTTTTGACTTTTTTTTGTTTATGAAACGTTTGATAGTATTGATCGATTACATGATCTCTAACAAAACATAGTATCATTTTCTTTAATATTTTGAAGATCAACTTTGAATTTTTTTTAATAATGTTTTATACTCTATATACTACGTCGATTCAAGTTTGTTACACTATTTATATTTATTTAACTGGTTCTACGTAATATGTCAGACAATCATTGTAGTTAGCTATAGTACAATCATTTGTTTATCAAGGTTGATGTGGGAATTTATATACTATATATTTTGTTAAGTTAACCTTTCACATATACTGCTGAGCAAATATCTCAGTCAGATTTAATCTTTTTTTTTTTTTCATTTGGGATTTATTAAGTCAATCGAAATGGTAAGATAATCGATAATTTTGGGAATATACTTGATAAGCTGAATTTATCGTGGGTATATTTGGATGTTTATTTTCCCAAGTAGTTTATATTTTCTGATATATACGGATTAGATTTTTTATTTTAATTAATGAAACATTAAAACATTAAAGCATTGCCCTTAAATGCAATAAGTATAATAATATTGACAATCAACGTTAACGTTTCAATGCATAATTCCGTTTGGGTTTAGATTTAATCGTGAAAAGTTTAAAATTGAAAGTGTATAATTAAGTGAATATCATCACTAGTTGCTTCTGCATACAAGGTTTAGCCACTTTTCAGTTTTAGTTTTTTTTCTTACAATACGAACATTTTCGGCATAATTTGTGGTTAAGTGAATAGTGATTCATTCATTTGTATTGCAACGTTGTCAGCATATTTTTACTGTACCTTAAGTAAAATACCGTCTACTTGCGGAAGTTGCCATGTGAAGCTCGGTCCTCGTACTAAAACGTTAAAATGTACAGAGTGCCGATTCCGTTATCATGTTGGCTGTCTTGATAAATTTCCACTACAAGACATTGGTTACTATATTGAGGAGTGTGCTAAGGAAGACGGGGATCGATGGGTTTGTGATGCTTGCAATCCGGCATCGATCTCAGCATCAGATGCTCGCGCGGGATCCAGGCGCGCACGGCTGGACATCGGGTTTCACTCGCATCTAATCGCGAACGGGATTCAAACTCCTCACTAGCGGATTAGATTAGAACGCTATTTGTTGGTGAGTTTATGCCACTTTTCAAAGTAGAAATAAATAATGTTCTACGTGATATGAAAAATGACATTAAGGCCTTAGATGATAGGCTAACGGCACTTGAAGTCGCCGCGGCGAATAATAAAAACAATAATGATAATTCAAATACATCGAATTTACTGCCTGGGATAATTAATGAGGCGGAAGCTGTTCATGAAATCGAAGAGAGACAACTACGATGCGGAACGTTATTGTATTTAATTTGCCTAAGTCTACTGGTTCTCACAATGATACAACTTAGAAGGATACTAAGGCGTTAAGATCGATCATTGATCCACTTGTTGTATTTACACCTGCAAGCGTTAATACGTTTAGGTAAATCGAGTGGTAAGCCGCGACCAATTAAAGTATCATTTGCGACCAAAAAAGAGGCAATTGATGTTCTAAAAGTGTCTAGGGCTGCTGGCACATTAAGTATTCAATTTAATAATGACCTGACAGAAATGCAGAGAAATCACCTAAAAGCGCTCAGAGATGAGTTACAGCAGAGGAAGGCTTACGGTGAAAATGACAAAACGATTAAATACTTTAATGGCTATCCATCTATTGTGAAGTCTATTATTAAAAAAAACTAGATATTTATTATCAGAATGTAGGCGGCATTAGAGAAAAATGAAAACGTTCATGTCTAATGTTAATGTTTGCGTGTATGATGTCATTGTATTAGTGGAAACTTGGTTAGACGATACGATATGCAATGCGGAGATAGGACTTACAGATTTTTCGATATATAGATTGGACAGATCCATCCGTACAAGTAATAAATCCAGAGGTGGTGGAGTGTTTATCGCCGTAAGAAAGAATTTGAAAAGTGTTGAAATGAAAACTGGTAATAATGTTGAGAATGTATTCGCAAAAGTATTGGATAAGTTAATTATTGGTTCCACATACATCCCATCTTCTTCAAACATATCTTTATATATCTCTAATGCTGAGGAAATTGAGAAGATCTGTATGAAAAATCCAATGTGTGACTTTATTTTCTGCGGTGATTACAACATTCCAAATGCGGTATGGGATAGTGGTGATAATTTATTAGGTGTTGACAATAAAAGTTATCCGGCTAGTATTTTAGCAAACGCCATCAACTACTACCATCTGCACCAAATGAAAAATATTCCTAATAGTGGGGGTGTTTTTTTAGACTTATTTTGTTCTAATATATGTGAATTAAAAATTATAAATGCTAGTGATATTTTGTGCAATGCAAGTGTTCACCATATACCATATATACTGGATATTCCACAGGCCGCAGCAGAATTTACCAAGGGAAATTCGGAATGGATTTATGACTTTAAAAAGGCGAATTATAGTGCCATTAATAACTTCTTTGGTAACATTAATTAGGACCAAGTGTTTGGCCATTGTATAAATGAAAATGTTTACAATTTTAATAACATTTTGTGTGAAGTTTTCAAAATGTTTGTGCCTATTGTTTATTTAAAATCGTCCAATTATCCCAAATGGTTCAATAGTAAGTTAACAAAATTGAAGAAGGAGGCGCATTTAAAGTACAAAGAATACGGCTCACAACCACATTACGAGTTATTTAAGAACCTCAGGAAACAGTGCACAAAGACCTGAGTGATATGTTATACAAAAATTACATTCACCAGGTAAAAACAGAAATAAATAGTAATTCTAAGCAATTCTGGGAGCATGTCGACGTGTGTCGCAAAACACCGGGGTATCCTAAAGTAATGCATTTGAATAATGAGTTAAGTTATACTTTATAGCACAGTGTGGAGTTGTTTGCTGATAATTTTTCTAAAGTTTACAGTATGAAACCAGTTAATTCATTGCCTATTTATCATGGTATTCCATCTCAGTATATCTATTGAGGAAATATTTAATGCCATTTTCTCATTGCCTGAATCATGTAATGTTGGCCCTGATGGTATCCCTGCTTATTTTATAAAACAATGCGTGTGTACTAAGCCTATTCATACCATGTTTACAAGTTCCCTTTTGTCGGGGGTATATCCTGAATGTTGGAAGGACAGCTTTATTGTCCCTACATTTAAGAATGGTGCACGGGAAAATATTGTTAACTACAGGGGTGTATCTATTCAATCTGTTATTCCTAAGATCCTAGATTTGTTGGTTTCAGAGTAAACGAAATTCTTCCCCTTTAAAATGAAAACCGGAGGTCCTACAATAAAAGTTTTGTAACAGAAATTATTTATTTTCCAAGTTCTAAAAAATTAAAAATTGCCTAGAGTAAAGTTGCACTTAATAAGTTTTGATTCTAACCAAAAGCTTTTAAGATCATTCTACTGTTATATAAAGCTTAAATATAAAGTTTGGGCTTAATCCATTTAGTCATTTATGCTCTATCGCGGAAACGCACGGACACACACAGACATTTTTTAAAAGTCGATGGAATGGACTCAGGGGACCTGAAAACGTGCATATTTGTTGAAATTGGCGGTTTGAAAATTTTCACGATCACAATACTTTCCCTTGGACAGGGATCCGGGGAAAGTAAAAACCTGAAAACTTGAAACTCTGTACCTGACTATAGTAATCCTTACCTTTAATTTAAGTGTATCAACGGGAGGTTTGGCATATGGAATGCCTAAAAACGCCATGTAATCGTTTCCATTATACGATTTTGAATATATACCTTCAATATCTCCATCTGATATAGTAATTTTGGGACATTTTGTTTTACCATTGACTGCTGCTAAAAGTAATTGCTTTTTTTAGATTGTTTTTAATTGAATCACAGACGTATGCGTAAGAAAGTTCAAAATTGATACTATCATGTGGGGCAACACTTGATGGAAAAAGATTTTAGATATTTTAGTATTAAAATTATTTCTGTTTTCCATATGTTTGGTTTCCTAGCACGTGTTTCGGTATATTTCAATCATTTTATTCTTTAAAAATCGTGATATGTTTTAATGGAAATATTTCGTCGCTTCAAATGATCATGATGTTTTGGTATTTGAATTAGGTTTATGTTATAAAAGTAACGAGTATTAATCAACAATAAAAAATGTGTCTGAATCGATAAAAGTGATCACTGCAAATTCACCAAAAACATACTCCCGCAGGTTAAAGTGTTGATAAGAATAGTAATAAATCCGTTTATTAATTTTTTTATCATAATTAATGGTTTTAATATTTAGACATTGGTAGTTCATATTGTATGAAATAAATATGAATAAATTACCAAAAATCAACCAATAAAATATAGATTAGATTGAATAACTTTAAATTCTCGACTAGTTTCGGGTTATTAGCCCATTTTCAAGAGAATTTAATATTTGTTTTATTAAAATTTCTATGGATATTTACATGAATGGATATATTGGTTTTTTATTTTAATTTATTTTTTTATTTTTTATTGGTTGATTTTTAATATTTTATTCATATTTATATCATACAATTTTTTTATCGTTCAATCGATCCCGCAGAATTGTTTCTGGTGAAATTTTCGCCCTTGTAGTGCTCATTTTGATCGATTCGATCATGTATTAAAATAAAAAATGATAGAAATTAGATATCCACGCATTCGTGGAATTTACAGATTTTGAAATGAATAATCATGTAAGATATATTTGAATAGTTTGATTTTGTACAGCCGCAAAATCATTCAATTGTGAATAAATTGGATTTTATTTAATCAGGACTTAATGTGAAACTAATTATGACTAATAATTAAAATAAAAGCTCATAAAACATAGTTTCATTAGTTTCGTAGGAAATTTTAACATGTATATAGTAATAATTGTGTACTTACTCAAAATAGTACAAAACAAGAAAATTAATATCATACTATGTTAAACTTTGCCTTAACAAGTCGGAAATTAAAATGTGTCGATTATCTTGTATCGGTATTGAGTATTTACATTTTTGCAATTATCACGGTTGTATGTAAATAGAAATATTGGATATTTATGTTAATCCATTTTTTGTATATTTATCAAATTACCAAAACACTCAACGAAAAAATAATAACAATAAGTATTCAATTCAAGAATCGAACAGTGCGCTCAAGGTTAGATAAGCTATCGCGCGCTGCCTTATCGCTAAATGTCAACGACGAAGAATTTCTTTGTTCGTATTGTTCATCCATGTTCCATATTATTTTATAGTTGTTATGTAAATAATATTATAATATAAATACGCTTGATTTTTAATAAATAAATAAGATTAAAACCAGTCTTGAGTCGAATCACTTGTTCTCACCGAAGATCCTAAAAACCTCAGAGAACAATTTCTCCATCACCCTGCTTGAACCCTCTGTTGCCTTACAAGCAGCGCTGATAATCACCACAGAGGAAAGCCTCACACCACCACTTCTAGCATGCACCAGTAATATCTCTTCTACACAAGCGTGCGTTTACAATAACATTCATTTAATGCATAAAACACAAAGTATTCACAAGGAAGACCTTGTGCAAATGTGATTTCGGCCGTCTTTGTGCGAGGCCCCACGGGGAAAGTATTCACCAGTAGTCAGAATCTGTCCTGAGTATCCAGGAAGTATTATCATTTGTTAAATATTTAAAGAACGGTACACATGTAGGATTTCAATATCGTTCATATACTTATTTACTACATGTTCAATCCCTTTCACATTATACACATGGTGAAACATGTTGAAATACTTTTGTATAAGTATAAGGTTTTCCAATAGGGATGATATGATTTTGAAGTGACGTTTCGACCATTTGTAATATGTCATGATCTGTCATTTATTTTTCATTGTATTCAGTAGTGTTTACAATTTCATCATGGAGAGATATACACAAGAACAACGTTTACAAATTATTCAGTTTTATTATCAAAATAATCGTTCTCCAATTGCACTTTTCGTGCGCTTTTGCCATTTTATGGCCGTAATAATCGTCCAAGTATACTCTCTATTCGTCGTTTGTTGAAAATTGTGAGCGTACATTTTCTTTACATAATGTTAAAGTGCCAATAAGACAAAGAACCAATCGAAGTAATGCAAATATTGCTGCCGTTCAGGCAAGTGTTGCTAAAGACCGCAATTTGTCGATTCCAAGACGTTCTCAACAATTGGGACTGTCTCAAACCACAATCTGGCAAATTTTGAAGAAGGATTTGGGTTTGCATCCGTATAAAATTGTTCTCACTCAAGAACTGAAGCCATTGCACCACCGTAAATGTCGTGAATTTGCTGATTTTGCCTTGGAACAACTTGAATACGATAACGATTTTTTTAAGAAAATCATCTTCTCCGATAAGGCTCACTTTCATCTGAGCGGTGTGGTAAATAAACAAAACTGTCGATTCTGGTACGAAGAAAATCCACAAATTATTCAAGAAAAACCATTACATTCACCTAAATTGACAGTTTGGTGTAGTGTTTGGTCTAGTGAAATCATCGGTCCGTACTTCTTTCGAAATGAAGATGGTAAAGATGGTTACTGTGAATGGAGAGCGGTACAGATCGATGATAACCAACTTTTTATGGCCGAAATTGGAAGAAGTTGATCTTGAGAACATTTGGTTCCAACAAGACGGAGCTATATGCCACACAGCAAATGCAACAATTGAATTATTGCGAGAAAAGTTTGGAGATTCGATTATTTCAAGAAATTGTAATATTGAATGGCCTCCAAGAAGTTGTGATTTAACACCTTTAGACTATTTCTTGTGGGGTTATTTGAAGTCATTGGTCTTTCGAAATAAACTAGACTCTCTTCAAGCTTTACAAGTCAATATTGAACGTGCTATTCATGACATACGACTTGATTTAGTGGAAAACGTGCTCGAAAATTGGGTTCATCGAATTCGTTCCTGCAGAAGAAGTCGTGGAGGCCATTTGAATGACGTTTTATTTAGAACTTAATTGTATCGATTGTACTTCACATTAAATAAAAAACATTTGAATTTCCTTAACAATAAGTGTGTTTTTTTAAGAAATCATATCACTCTTATTGGAAAACTCTTTATAAATAAAGAATACCTGGTTTGCTTGAGAAATTAAATTATTAAAAAAAAGATGGAGGACGTAATCCCGAAACACATGTTTGCAGATAAGCCTGTATTACGACTTTTTTTGTATTAAATATTTCCGATTCAAAAATTGTTGTATTATACAATGCTTTACTTATTGAAATTGGGCATCCTAGTAAAATCAAATGATACAAAAAATAATTTTGAATCATCATTAAAAACATTAAAATCTGATCGAATAATTCATGAGTTTCGCTCACTACAATCCACCGGACCCAATCACACGCAATCCACCACTACGAGCGCTCAGCACAGGGCGCCGGTACCATCGTACTGATGCGTTGTCAAAAAAGACCATGAAATTTTAGAGCAGGCAATCAGTGCATACTTTAACGCACTGGGGATAACACATCGCTATTGTCGTAGCATAAGAGTGCTGTGTGTATTGGACTGAATTGAATTGTGAGAGGTTCGTCATATATTCATCAGTTACGGCATGGAAAAGCAAAACACTAACGTGTATAAAAGTTTATCTTCCTCCAACACGAACCAATATTTGACTTTATCTTTTACTTTCTTCCATTGCCGTAGAATCGTCTGGGTATATCAAGAAGCTCATGCGCACCGTAGCAGGGCCAGGGTTTTCCCAGGCGACCGTCGTTCATATAACTACGCGTCTCGTCTCACCCCTCATCCCGCTAAAGTGTAGTGTGCGAATATACTCGACGATTTTATATTTCACAACGTGTCCTGTCGTTTTCCTATCAAGCATGCGCGCCAAATTTGAATTGTAGTCGATCCGAACAATTAATTACACACTATTTTCCGCAAACTATAAGACACTTTGAAAATGTAAATTAGATTATTTCATTATAATTAATTTATTGGTGCGAACTTTACTTGCTGGGATGTTATTATTTTTACTGATGTTAAATGTGGGCATTTAATTTTCATTATTTAGATATAGTAAAGGAAATTTTCATTAACGTAAAGTCCGTAATTATTAATTTCAGCACCAATAACAATTTTAAATTTCTGAATCACTTAATATTCAACAATTCGTAAATTAATTAAAAAAAATAATAGATATAATAATTATTTAAATATTTTTTACGAGCAGTGCATTGCTGCAATTTTATATTTCGTTCAAAAATTGAAGATTTTATTTCTTGCTGGACTCAATATACCATACAAAATTGTCCCTCTGATTTATTGTGTTGACAGAAATGAAGATCCTTATTTAATTCAATTATTAATTGTAATAATAAATATCAATAGATTATTGAAAGTCTACCAATAAAATAAATAAAAAAGTCAGATTAAATGGAACAATTTTAAATTCACGACTAGTTTCGGGTTAGGAGCATTTTTTTCATGAGAATTTAATTTATAATTTCTATATTTATACAATAATTTTATAGAAAAATATATATTGATTTATGGATCAGGCAAAATAGTTACGGTCTCACCATTCGTTAATCAGGTGAAAAAGAAAACTACTAAAAATCGTCCTCGGGATCATTATTAAATTATATTGCTAAAATAAAACAGACTAATTAATTATAAATAAATTGAACTACAGAAAATGAAATTATTAAAATATGTAAATAAATTTTAAATTAAATTGAAATTAAATATAAAAATATGTTTTAATAATGGAATGCTTTATTCCACGTAGAAAAGTTGTGTTTATAATAGTAATAATATCTTTTATTGCCCAACAGAATAACCAATTACAGGACAATTTAATTTAAAGAAGTACATATTACACAATATATAAACAAATATAAAAAAAAATCAAAACAAAATATTTGTGTATGATAACGCAAACTTAAACAATAATGATATTACAACCGATATTGAAATTAAGAAAGTAAGAATTATCTTCTGAACATAATTAAAAAAAAATATGTCATTAAACAAGTTGTTAGCGTTTCTGCTCATATGAAAAATAGGTAATTTGAACAGAATATTTGTTTTAGGAATAGGTAAATAAAAAGTATGGGCATTACGGGATGCGACTCTAGGAATATGTATATTCACTTGAGATAATAAACCCGAACAATCAATCCTGTTATTTAACAATTTAAACATAAACATGGCACTATATATTTCTCTGCGATATGACAATGTCGAGAAAGAAATTGATTATAAGTAGTACCCTCTTAGAATATATTCCTTCTAGCTTAAAAGGCAACTATTTTAAAAATGTTTTTTGGACACGTTCTAATACTAAAAATTATAGTTTATAAATACTAGACTTGTTAAATTGTTAACTTTTTCGGTTTTATCTGTTCTATTATATATATATATATTATATATAATTTATTATTATTTTTAAATCCCTCTATAGTTATTTTTCTAAATATGTTTGCAATTTTTTTTTTTTCATTAATTGCTCCAAAATAATTTAAACGTATATATATATATATATATATATATATATATAACTAGTCGAAAATTTCAAGATATTTAATTTAGTCTGCGTTTTCAATTATTTTATTGGTAAATTTTGAATTTTGTAATATTATTGCGTTTCTTAGTTTAATTAAAATAATTTGAAGTGCTTGCCTGAACTGTTTTCCCTTAAAGATTTATTAAAAAATATCACATTTTAAACTAGTTTACGTAAAGCAGATTTCTATTAGGATATTATTATTAATACTTGACAAATACAAAATAAATAGAAAAATAGAGGTAACAGCAAGTGATCTATTAAACTTAAAATTAAAATCGATATTAAACTGTAATAAGTTTATGCAAGTGTAATATAATTATTTTTAAAATATATTTCTCTAAATTTATATAAACCAATCTGCCAGTAAATTTAAGCATAGAATATTGTGTATAATGACGCGACTGTTGTGGTTGGACGACTATTGAAATCGACTAGTGAAATATTCAATAGAAACACGCAGGCATTCTGTACTAATTTGTCTGGATTACTAGGTTCCGTATGCTATCGTTTTCCATCGCCCACAATCGCTTAATTTGTCTTAGAGCGCATGCGCAAACGTGTATTACCACAATAATTGTATGTGTACGCTGCTGCATTCAGGGAGGCACCATGCCCACCTCCAAAAAGTGCGACGAGCATCGCCAATCGCGAGCCTTTGAAAATGATCATTGAAAAATTGTTGTTTTTTAACCCAAATATTAAATATATACACTCAAAATTAACCAATATTTTTGGGTATATTTATTTTCGACAATTCTTTATCTAAGTCACAGAACAGATTACTTTCAATTATTTGAATTATTTGTAAAGTTATTTAGGTATAAACTAAAGGAAACATTTCAGGTAACTTTTTTCGCACTTTATTATATCGCAAAAACCACAATGGCAAAAATAAATAAAAATTAATTAATAGGTAACGTTTTCTAATCATGAAATGACTTCTCGGGCAAAAATAATTAAAAAATATTGAATAATTTAATTTTAATTTGGGTCAACACTTTACATTGAATTCCCCATAAGCGCTCACATACCCATAGCCCTCATAATTGCAAAAGCTGATAATTTTCCCACACGCATGATCAGAGTAAAAAAAAAAACTTTATTGGCTTAAACTTAATATATATTCCAACATAACATAATCCTTCTTTTTTTTATTTCCCACTCCATCCTCTTAAGTATTTCTACGCCAGCTCCATCCTCTCTCATCAATTCATCAACTCTCTTTCTTCCCAACAACCATTCTTTATGTACTCCTTCACACTACTCAGCCAAATGCCTGCACGTATTCCTACCACTCTCAAAAAACACACATCTTCTATACCTCTCACCCATTCATACCTTCTATTCTCTCACACATAATTCACACCTAGCTCTAGCCAAGGTTACCTTTTCCTCCACCGCATGCACTTGCCACCTTTTATACATTGGATTGTACCAATTTTTCCTTATACATCCTAGCCTTTCATGCTCTTCCACATCTTTCCACTTTTTTCTTATCCATGCTGACACGTTCACTCATTCGTCATTCTCCGACAGCCCCGCTATTTCAAACATCCTTCTACGGTCCATCCTCCGCTCACTTTTCTCTACTCCCATACCTCATTCTCTAGACCATATAACTCCATTTCATATCTTATCACTCTTTCCATACCCTCACCATGCATGCACCAATTATTCGCTTCCTGAAGCAAAATATAGCTTGGAGTTTGCCTTACCTTGCATGTATCTGACATGCTCGCCATCTGGCTATGACCATGTCCTTTGACTTGTTGCCTGCGTGTAATCACAGGCAACTCTATCTTATGGCCTCTAGGGCGGGGTTGTTAAGTCAGGGCGTTCCCGATGTTTACGATCGCCTCTTCGGGATGATTCCGTAGTTTTTCGATAATCTCTTTTCTTCTTCTTTCGGCCTTTTCCATTGGGTTCTCTAATTTCATTTCATTTTGAATTCTGTCGTTTGATATAAAATACGGATACCCCATCGTCCTCCTCACTAGGGCGTTGGTGGTGCTGAGTATTTTTCTTCTAGTGTTTATGCTCCCTGTGATGGCGACCTCTTGGCCATACTCCGCCATGAGCAGGAGAATGGACTTCAGTATGGTTCTTCTGTTCTTATCAGATATACTGCTTGAGTCGTTTAGAAGACCGTGCATCGTCCTTAGTCTCTTCATGGCTAGTGCGCTGGAAATTAAGCCTCCGGTCTATGGTGATTCCGAGATATGTGATGTCGCTTTTAAGGTAAATTTTGCTCCTACTGTCTAACCTGATGTATTTCTTGTGGGAGATCTTGCTATCGATCAGAATAGCTTCGGTTTTCAGCTCGTTTATTTCCAGCTTCCACCTCTTTCCATACTTGGTAATAGACCTGAAGGCTGCCGCCGTCTTTTCCTGGGCCGAAATGATGTTGTTGCCCGTTACTAATATTGCTGTGTCGTCGGCAAATTGAAACAGTTGCGCGCCTCTGGGGATGCTTGTCGTGGGCATGTCCGCATCAGGGAGATAGGGAACCCTTCCTTGGCAGAAGTTAATTGGGACAGTGAATCCTTTACTCTGACACGGAACTTCCTGTTGGTGAGCCAGCTGTCAAGTGTGCGGATCAGCCAAAAGGGAAAGTTGGCTGATAGTAGTTTATATAATAGACCTTCCCTCCACACCTTGTCATAAGCCTTTTCGATGTCCACAAGGGTTACAATGGACTCCGTTTTCGGTCTTAGTCTGTTTCGGTATAATTGTTGTACAAGACGTAGGGCTTGTTGTGTAGCCCCTACTCCCCTTCTGAATCCAAATTGGTTGGGCGGGATGATCTCTTCCTTTGCTGTAACTTCCTCGATGTCACTTTTCAGGACTATTTCCGCAACTTTTTCAAGCGATGAGATCAGGGAAATTGGCCTCCTGTTGACAATAGCTATGGGGTCCTTTCCTTGTTTGGGGATGGCAACGATTGTGGCTTCCTTCGAAGCTTCCGGGAAGGTCTAATCGCGTTGCTAATCTCAGTCGGTTTGCGTACCTGATAGTCTCCCATCATTTGGAGTGCTCTATTTGGGATGTCGTCCGGACCAGGGGCTTTCTTGGTGCACTTAAATATGAAGCTCAAGTATTTTAACACTTTCACTCTAGCTATCATCTCTCTCTTTCGCTTCAATTCGCTCACTCTCCCTTCCGTTTTCCTAAATTTCATCCATTTCGTCTTTCTCACATTCACATACAACCCTTTTTATCCTCTCCACTCTTTACAACATTTCTTCTATTCCTGCCAAATCTCAAACGTGGTGTTTTCAATGCGATTCAGAAACAAAGCGTAGAATGAATGTACAAACGAAAGATAATATTAATTTGTTAAATTATTATAATTAACTAATTATCTTTATTCAAATGTGTATATGTATGTACAATAATATATAAAATTAGAATTACAGGGTGTCTCAGCATGCACGCCGAGTAGCTTTACGGCTAAGAGCCGCCGCACACTACAGACTTTGAATCGGCCGACAGTTTAGTCGGTTGCTTGTTAGTATGAACGCTTAATGTGAGTCCGCACATCTAGGCGATTTTAGTCGGCCGATAGACGACCGAAAAATAGTTGGATAAGCTCCCTGATTCCCATTCATTTAAAAAGTTGGCCAACTATCGGCCGAGAGTGCGCACATTCGCCAACTATTCAATCGGTGACCGGTCATTATGACGTACAGAATTGAAGCTCGCAATTATAACCTCTACAGTTATTATCTTGTATCAACAAAATTACAATATTTTATTTCGTTTTTGGCCATGTCGCTAATTTATGAATCGGCAATAGAAACATTAATTTATGAAATTGAAAAGCGACCGGCTTTATATAAGAAAGCGTAAAAGAATATTCAGATGTAAATATAAAGAAACAGTTGTGGGAAGAGGTGTGTGAAATTGTTGTTCCTGGTTGGAGTGAACTGGATGGCGACGGTAAAAGGAAACAAGGCAAGTATAGAAATAAAGTTATATTTTTTTAATGTTTTCAAAACATTATTACTAACATAATTACATTTTTACTATTGTTACATTAAATTATTGCACATTTACACTTTGTCATATTGAAATGAAACAGATCCTTGCGGAGAAATAAAATAAGACGGGAGATATTGTCGCACAAGTCATATTACTTCTTCCTCGCCTGAATACACACATTGTCACTATAGTTATCCATAGGGCACTCATAGAGTGTATCAGTGAACTGTACTACATCTTTGATTCTTAGATAATTATGGAGTACACAACAAGCTTTAATAATAGGAACACAAAAATCAATCTTTAAATCGATTGGACGATGAAATATTCGCCACTTATTGGCCAGAATGCCAAAAGTCTGCATCTAATCTGCATCTGTCCAAGCTATTAACACACACGAAAAGAACTTTTTATAATTATAATTCAATAATCCGGAGAATTCTGGCTTTACCATACGAATATGTTTACCATCAATTGCCCCAAAAATTTGTGCGGTGATGAAATTCATCCGCAATTTGAATCCAGTCATCTTCTTTCTTCTCAGCCATATACAATGGTTGAAGTATGTTCCACATTTCCTGACATGCAGTTTTAGTAATACATCGTATTGTACTCACTCTAATCAGATATTCAAAAGATAGCGCATTGAAACTGTTACCGGTGGCCAGATATCGGTAAAAAGTAAGAATCCTAATTTCTTGTATAATTTTAGGTCACGAAACACAGAAGAAATTGGGAAAATTGCTGACATGTTTTCGTAGGGAATTAAATGCACAAAGGAATACGAAGTCAGGACAAGCCGCCACCAAGAGACGCAGATACATCTACTTTGATAAATTATTATTCTTACTTCCATGCATTGAAAATCGGCCAACAGAAGGAAACCTAGGACAGGCAGACAATGAAGAAGAAAATTTTGAAGAGAGTCATAACGAATCTTCAAATGCCTCTTCTACACCTATTCCACGACGGAAAGATATTAATAAAACAAATGCAATGGCAAAAAATTTGGATGAGGAACTATTGAAAGCATTGCGCGGGGCACAAGATGAAGACACAAACTTCCCCTTATCTATTGTTCCCAAACTGCAGTCTCTTACCGCAGACGAAAAGCTAGATGCCAAAATCAATATTCTAAACATTTTTAAGAATATAAGAATAGCAAGGCGTCGTCAGTATTCGTTTCAAGCGCTGTATAACGAAAATATAGTACAGCAATTGTTGCCATCTTTTCCTATACCACGTCGTGGAGCAAAGGTTCACGAGTTTCAGCTTACTGATTATTCACGTTGTGCTCCTCCAAAAGAAAATTTGCTGGACATTCAAATTTCATCGTCAGGATGTTCCAATGATACAGAGCAGTCATACTATTCAAGTATTACAGATGGATCGGATTTATTAGATTTGAATAATAAAATTATTAATTTCAAATTATGAATGAATTAATTATTAGTTTCAATTAAAAATAAGTATTAAGAAATGGTGTTTTTCTTACCTCAATTCACCCTCAACCTCTCCTCAACCGGTATAGCACGTCTTAAATTGGAATCTTCCTTCATTATTGATGGTCCAATTAATGTAACAAGTTCATTGAAACTAGATATGCTCATTCTGTAATAAGCGAAGAATTTTTGGGGATATTATAGTAGTTTAGCATGCAGCGTGTAAAAATGTCCTTGCACCAATCTATTACTGTTAATGGGATGCACCCTATATTGACGGTTTCTTTTTTTCATCAGTCTTTTCCTACGTTTTATTATAACAGCAATAATAGCTGTAGGTAATATCTTTTGACTGGAAGTTGTAGCCCAGTACATAGCTTGGTATGCAGACTGCCCGATTGATTGATCTGACAGTCTGCGCACAAACAACCAATCAAACAGTTTAGTTTGTCTAGTGTGCGCATATGAATCCCAACCTGACTAAACTATCGACCGATAGTTTAGTCTGTGGTATGCGGGGATCCTTGATGGTTTTTTTTTGAAATAGGCTTTCGCAGGCGTATGTACCACATTTTAAAATTAGTTTGAAATATACAGGGTGTCCCATAAAAGCATGGCGTATCGTAGTTATATTTTTATAATGGAATACACCATATTTTATATTTTTTTCAGCGCGCACGCTGAGACAGCCTGTATATTTTGAAAATGAATCGGTTATTGACCGGAGGTCTTTCAGCCAATTATAATATTTTATTATAGAAATATTTTTATTATTATAAAAAAATAATGCTGTTTTATTTTTTATTTTGGGGTATTTGGGCAGAATACAGTGAACAAGGAAGTAAGCGCCTATTGAATAAAAATGCGCCATTTAATCGATCGAAACTTGATATTTTAAGCAAAAAAATGCATTTTAACCATCAATCACTGCATATTCCATGTGCCATGTGATTTCTATTTATTTTATGAAAAAATGCACTACTTAGTGATAAATGGAAATTGTTATAGATGACCTTTACGTCTTGTCCGGACATTCTCAAGGACATCTCTACAAATGACCTAAAACATTTGTTGAAAAAGTGTTTTAGGTCGCTGTATAGAATCTCAAGAAGACTATTTTGAATAAAGTAATTAGTTTTTTTTCAGTTCGATTTTGTCCGCCGAAGCGTGTCAGAGCGATATCATTTTGATTTGGGTCGATAAGTATTAGTTTAAGTATTTTGCTCGGAATTCTATAATTAAACATACGAATCGTATATTGTTATTATTGTTTTTTTTGTGCGCTAATTTTTTGCATAAGATTTGGTATTTTTTATTTCACAGATGAGGCATGGTTTTATTTAAGCGGGCCCGAGGATTTTTATGTCGAAGAACCTCTACATCCCCAAAAAATTGGCGTTTGGTGCGCCATAAGTCGCAGACGCGTAATAGGACTCATTTTTTCAACGGTAACCTAATAGGTCAACGGTATAGAGTGAACGGTATAGAGAAGAATTGAGATATGGATATTTCCATCAAGACGGAGCAAGAGCACACTCTGCTGCAGACACTATTGAAATGTTACATGAATTCTTTGATGACTGTATTATCAGTTTAAAGACTGAACATGAATTCCCTCCTAGATCATGTGATATTGCCATATGTGAATTCTTTTTGTGGCCATCATACGCCCGGGTCATCCGATAACAATAACAATTCAAAAAGAAAATTTAACAAAAAATATTGATATTCATTTAAGATACAATAAATCAAATAATGGTCCGTTTATTATTTATATTGAAAGCCTTGACAGTCAGATCTCAAAATTACATCCAATGAAAGTTGGAAAAATATTACATTCAATTAATAAATTTAAAAATAATTTTTTAAACATTAATGCTGTTGGTTGCAACAGGATAAAGGTTGAATTTGATAATCTCATTTCTGCAAACGAAGTAATCGAACATGATATAATTAAAAATAATAGATTGATTGCATACGTCCCTAGACATACTGTAGAAAGGAAAGGGGTTATTAGAGGAGTAGATACTTCTTGTGATTTAGATATGCTAATCAATGATATTGTTAGTGAAATTCCTATTGTTAATTTGAAAAGAATATTTCGCAAAAAACATAACGAAGATGGAACTCATGAGTATGGAAAACGAGAGGCAGTTATTGTGACTTTTAGGGGTAATAAATTACCTTCACATGTATATATTTATACCTGTAGATTTGAAGTACAAACATATATTCAAGCGGTCTTACAATGTTTCAATTGTTTATTCTATGGTCATACCAGTAATCAGTGTAAAGGAAATGCTAAATGTAGAAAGTGTTCAAAAACCCATGAAAATGATTGCAATAATACTAATTATTGTATTTATTGTAAAACAACTATTCATAATTCCACATTTCGTGGTTGTCCTATGTATCAAAAACAAAAGTCAATCAAGGAAATTATGGCTCGACATAATATTTCTTTCAAAGAGGCAGAAAAAATTTACAATGACCCTTCGTACGCAAATAAATTGAAATCAGTTACTAATTTTTCAAACAGATATTCTATTTTAGAAAATATTAATGAATTTCCAATTTTGAGTGAGAGTGGTTATAGAAAAAATAATATTAATTCCAACCAAAAAATTCCTCCACAATTACGACTAATGTACTACCAAAGAAACGTAAACCTTCTTCTCCTATTCAATCTCCAATAAGATTTCATTTTAGTTCGCAGTCTACCCCAGTCTAACCAGTTATCCCTAACCCTCATAGAGACGAATTTATAGCTTTCAAAAATCAAATAATCGAGTCTATCTTATTATTTAAAAATATAATTGATAATCCTCTCAAATCTTCAGATGATGATAATAAATTAAAAAAATACTTTACATTTGATCACAGACAAACTTCAGTTAGATACTTCCAATGGTAATGTTGTAAATCATAGATCTCAAGATATATTTAGTGACGATTTTTAATTCATTAAAAATTGCACAATGGAACGCTAGATCTATTGTATCTAACAAACTAAAACAAATTAGAAATATTAGCTATTAAATTGATTAGTAATGGCATTGAAATAAATCTGTTTAATATATACAGACCCCCCAATGTTAAAATAAATAAAAATGAGTGGCTTGACCTACTTTCCAGTATTCCAAATAATTCAATAGTTTGCGGGGACTTTAATTATCTCCATCCCATGTGGGGTTTTAATTTCTCTAACTCAGAAAGTGATACATTTGTTGATGTATTGGAAGACTCTAATTTATGTATTCTTAATAATGGAAGGTCCACAAGAATTTCACTAAATAACTCTACGTCAATATTAGTTCTCACTCTCATATCAGAGAATTTGCTATTAAAATTTAATTGGGATCTCCTCGAGGATACATTAGGATCGGATCATTTTCCTGCTATAACCTCTATCTCTATTAATAATAAAATTAAATATGTACCTAACATTTCCGTTGATAAGGGATGGAGTGAAAGAAAAGCAGATTGGCCGATGTTTAGATCGACGGTAAGCGAGGATTTAAGCAATAACTCAAATAACCCGAATTTATTTTGTTTTATAAATGCAATAAATAGAGCCTTAGATAAAGAATGCTTCGCAAGGCAATTATAAATAAAGTTAAAAGACGTCCTCCGTGGTGGGATAATGAGTGTAAGCAACTGATTAAAAATCGTAAATTGAGATCCGTGTCTTTCGAACTATTTAGAATACAATAAAATTGTAGTTGTTTGTAAAAGAAAATTAACTGAGAAGGCTAGAGTATCATGGAAGGAGTTTTGTTCAAAACTAAATAAAAGTACCCCTATTTCTGAAGCGTGGAGGTCAGTTAAAAAAGTAGCCAACTCTGATAGAATACAAAAATACCCACCTTTAAATTTATTGGATGAAATAAGTGAATCCCCCCCCCCAAACAACGTTTACTAATCCTGACATTTTTAATAATGCCTCATGTACTCAATCACCTCAAAACAAACTTGAATTGAATTCTCTAAGAGAATTGAATATTGCTTTAACTAGACCCTCTAATTCTGCTCCGGGTGCAGACAAAATTTCCTATAATATGTTAAGGCAATATGTTGAGGGTGCCGAATATTTATTAAACATTTATAATAATTGGTGGGTTTATTCTAAAAGAGATGATATAATAAATACAGCTGTTATAGTACTTATTAAAAAACAGAATACAGATTCAGATATAGCTAAATCATATAGACCAATATCTTTGACTTCCTGTATTCTTAAAACCTATGAACGAATGATTAAATTGCGACTAAATTGGTTTCTAGAACATTATAATAAACTAAATCCAGGCGTTTATGGATTTAGGAATAATAGAGGAACAACTGAAGCAATTGCTGATTTAGTTGCAAATGTACATAATACATTTTCTAACAATGGTTATCATCCGTCAATTTTTGTTGATACTGCTAAGGCTTATGATTCAGTAGATTTAACTATTCTGCGAAATAAAATGATTACAATGGGAGTATCATACAAGGCCGCAAATAACATAGTTTCTATTTATGTTAATCCAACATTTTCTATCCGTAGTTCTCCAAACACTCTTCATAGTCCCCGAACTACATCGTTAGGGCTTACGCAGGGATCTGTTCTTGCTCCCATTCTCTTTAACATTTTCACAAGTGATATTCATAACTGGAGTCTCTAGAAAATAAGTCTTTTAACAAATTTAACAATCCTATTATTAATGCTATAATTACAAAATTAAATGAAGTAAATGAAATGAGATTGAGAGTGACATTAGTTTGGGTTAAAGCTCATTGTGGTATAATTGATAATGAAAGGGTCGATGAATTAGCGAAGATCTCGATTATTGATGAATCTTTACCGTTATATAGTGCGCTCCCTGTTACAGATTTTCTAGCAGTATATAAAAAATCGATTATGATAGAACGGGAAGAGTATTGGATGAATAAGGTGCCTATAACAACTAATTATAAACAAATACATAGAAGTCTTCCAAAAAATATATGTTATTGGAAGGAATATACTCCAAAATTCATTACTGCTAGTATTTTTCGACTAAAAACCACTCACTGTTTAAGCCCCTCACATCTTAACTTCATTAAAATTAAAACTGATCCTTTATGTGAATGTGGATCTTATGGTGACATTAATCATCTGTTTCTTGAATGCTCGCTTAATCGTCAAAATATTATTAAGTTATATAATTCTTCGAATGCTTTTAAATTGGATTATCCTTTGAATATAAATTACCTACTGAGTCTTAATGATATTAATATTTTCAAAATTATTGCGTACTTTATTAATACTTCGAAAATAAAAATTTAATATTACCCTGTGTTTTTCATTTCCTATGTGTGTATATTAAACCTTTTTACCGTGGTATACCTGTTTGTTTTAAAGTCGCCTTGAACTACCCCTTGGCGTGAAGAGTACCCTATGTTAATCCTCTAGATTTAGTTATAAATTATAAATCTTTCGTTAGTGGCTGATTGGAGAAAATCCAATGCAAAAAAAGGTTTTTTTTTAACTTTTATTGTTTTGAAACAACTTTTTTATGCCAAAATACGGCATCAAAATGAGGTTATATGTAATTGGAAGGGCAGGAAAGGCAAGGGTATATAGAGAGAAGTGAATAGAATGATATCTATTGGAGGTGGCAGGTGCATGGAAGTGTGCCGAGATATTTGATATAGAGGGGATGGAGTAGAGAGGATAGGGTGATTGTGGCACGGGCGAGGTGTAGATCGGAGCAGAGAGGAAGAAAAGTATGGATAGGGGAAGAATATGGAAGATGTGTATTGTGTAAGCATGGTAAGGAGGAATGCGAGGGGGATGAAAGAGGAATGGATGGGAGCGAAGGGGGGCAGGAGGGTGATGGAGTGGATGAGAAAGGATGGGGTCGGGCTAAGGACGTTGGAGAACCTGGAGAGGGAGAGAGAAAAGAGAAGGGAGGGTGGTATTAGATTTTAGAATTTGAGACTGTAAAGAGTGTAAAGGAAGGACGCCAATAATGGTCTTTTTTGTAATTAAAACAAATAATATGAACTTTCCTCCATTTCATACTTGACAACCTAATATATTGAAAATATAGAGAACATGGTTTACAAATAAAATTATTTACTCAATGGCTAATGTGATTATATAGAGAAGTTTATTTATTTATTTATTTATTTAATTATCAACAGAAATCTCCTTTGTACAAAATATATAAAATACAAAAGTAACTTAAAGTTGTCTAGATTCTAATTTATTTTTTGTAATAAAATTATTTTTTTAATTTTTCTTATTTTCACTTATAGCATATTCAATCTTGAACAAAATAAAATCTACGTATTAAACCATTTCAACAACAACATTTTCAAATCCTCTCATTTGCCGCATTGTCTGATACAACAAAACATCCAATTTTTCATTGAATTTGTTCATAAAATCAATCATTTCAATTGATTTGAAACCGGCCGCTTTCGCCGTTTCCACGATGAGCGAGTTTAAAGCCTCCGGAATTTCTCTAAATTTACCTCCCATTATTTTTCCAACGATCTCTTTTTGAACCCCCACAAAATCGATATTCAGTGGTATTTTGTATTCCTCTGCGAGTTCTTCGAACTCGTCCACGATGTTCAAAGCTACGGCCTGTGATTCTAAGGGAGATATGTGGATTTCTGGAGTCGGTTCGTGTTTTTGATCGGTGATTTTCCGGAAGAGCGTGTTGAATAGAAATAATGTGCCGTTCATGTCGGTGGTGTTAATTGCGCCGGTTGGGGTTGTTTGCTGGGGTTGAATTCGTTTAACGGGGAGGTTGTATGCATTTCCGTTTATATTTTTTTTATCGGGAATTGTATATTCAATATTAGACATAATAGGACAATTCGTCTTATACAAAAATGGTCTGATTTTTTTGTTTGGATCAGAAATTTTTAATGAATTATCCTTAATTTTATTTGCACCATTACCATTATTTTTATGAATATATGTTTTCAAATATTTTAGTGTGTAACGTCGTGATTTTAGATATTTAACCAGCTCTAAATAGCATTCTTTTTCATTCAATCGAGGGATTACCTGATTCACGATAAATGATTCAGCCGTGTAACCTGAATCATCTTTAATGTTAACATCCGCTCTATTCTCCGAAAGGAATTTAACTATTTCTAGCTTGCAATATACGGAGGCATCAAAAAGTGGCGTTCTACCCGCTAGGTCACGAGCATTAACATTCACCTTATTTTCTACAAGAATTTTGATTATATCCAAATTTAAAGTGCTTACAGCTGCACAATTTATAGTACTCGTGCCTGATTTGTCCTTAGCATTAACATTAGCTCTTTTATTTATAAGATACCTTACTATATCTACATTTTTGTATTGTACGGCATAATTTAAAGGAGTCCCTCCATAAAATGTCGAACTATCACAGGCGTTTACGTCAGCACCATTTTCTATTAATAATTTGATAATATCAATGTTTTGCGCTATTACAGCAACGTGTAAAGGTGTCCGTTTGATGCTATCCTCTGTTTTAATTATCGCTCCCATTTCTACCAACTTCTTAACCACATCGAAATTTCCATACTCGGAAGCTATGTACAGGCAAGTCTTGCCTTCACCATTTTTGATATTCACATCTGCTTTTTTCTCCAGCAGGTATTTCACTACGTCCCATTTCTTCGTCCATAGAGCTAAATATAAAGGAGTTAAACCTTTGTTATTTTTTTCATCAACCCCGACACCCTTTTCGTCAATCAAGTATTTCACTATCATTAGCGAACCTTCTTCGGCGACTATTGATAAAGGAGTCTCGCCGTTATCGTCTTTTGGATTGGCGACCACGCCTTTCTCATCGATCAAATACTTGACCATTTCTAAATTTCCGCCTAAAGCAGCGAAATGCAATGATGTCCTCCTTAGCTCATCTTTCGTATTGAAATCAGCATTCTTCTCGTCGATTAAGTATTTAACTGCTGCTAAACAACCAGAATAGGCTGCGACCTGTACGGGGGTTACGCCGGAGGATTTTTTTCTGTTTATTCCAGCGCCGTTTTCAGCGAGGTATTTAATTATGTCCAAGTGGCATTTTTCAGCCGCAACATCCAGAGGCGTGTCTGTAGTATAGTTTTCCGCGTCTATAAGAGCGCCGTTATCCAAGAGCGTCTTCAGTATTTCGATGCGATCGTCTTCCGCTGCTAAATGCAAAGGAGTGTTTTTATAGTTATCTTTAGCATTCAAATCAGCTTTTTTTGTGTGGACTAAATATATGACCATTTCCAAGTTTCCACTTTCCACAGCAAAATGCAATACGGATTTACGGTTATAGCCTGCTAGATTGAGATCGACATGTTTATCATCTATGAAGTATTTTAATGTGTCTAAATATCCACTCTGTGCGGCTAAGTGCGATGGGGTGTTACTCTGTCCGTTTTTCAAATTAACGTCAATATTTCTTACATCGCAAAGATATTTAACAACGTTTAATTTGCCGTTTTTAGAAGCATAATGCAGGCAGGTGTTTCCAAATTCGTCCTTTGTGCCTTCACTAACACTCTTATCATCAATTATATATTTAACTACATCCAAATGCCCGGCTTCTGCGGCCAAATGAAGAGGAACTACACCACTGGCACCGGCTGTCCATAAAACAAGATTTTTTACGCTTACAAAATATTTAACGACAACTAGCTGCCCGTATCTGGCGGCATAATGTAAAGGCGTGTAGCCGTTGCTGTCTGTCACATTAACATCAGCATCTGCCTCCTCAACTAAATATTCAACCAGCTCGAGAAAACGGGAAGCCAAATGAATGGGATATTGTTGGAGCCGGTTGGGAATATTAGCAAGATGTGCATCACGCTTAATCAACAATTTTACTATTTCCATTCGATCTTTAAGGAGAGCTAAATGTAATGGCATTTCTCCGTTACCATCACAAACTTTAACATCAGCACCTTTCCTTAACAAAACCGATGTCGCGTTTTTATTACCGGCAAACGCAGACAAATGTAATGGTGTTGAACCGTTGACGGTTTTTGCTTCTATATCAGCGCCGTTTTCAATCAGAATAGGAATTATTTCAAATTTATCGAGAAGCGAAGTGGCGTGGAGTGCGGTTAAACCGTCTTTCGTTTTTTCCTCGGTTGAAGCTTTCTTTTCTAGCAGGGTTGAAGTAAGATTTTTCCGCCCCATCACCGCCGCCATGTGCAAAGCAGTGACACCACCATCAGCTCTTTTGTTGAGATTAACCTTGCTTTCGTTCAATAGCTCGTATGCGATTTCATCTTTTTTCAGTGAGATCGCGAGGTGGAGCGCTGTTAAATTTTTCGCGGTGTCCGCATTTATGTTCATTTGGTTATTTTTAAGGAGAACTTGCGTTGCTATCAAATTTCCAGTCGAGGCGGCGAAATGGAGCGCTGTTAAATTCCCCGCTGACAAAGCGTTGATGTCGGTTTTGTTGTTCCTCAATAGAATCTCAGCTGCATCAATATGCCTCATTTTAATGGCAGTTAGGTGTAACGGGGTTAAACCCTCTTTAGAAACAGCGTTAATGTTAACTTTATTGCTACGTAACAACGTGCTGATTGTCGGAGAAGAATCGCTAAAAATCGCGCTGTGCAATGGCGTGAAACCCTCCTTGTCTGCCGCATTAATATCGACCTTATTGCTCAAAATCAGTGTTTGTACAACCGGAAAGTATCCTTTGTAGGCGGAGATGTGTAGAGGGGTTAATGTTAAATTCGTTTTAATGGTAGGATCAGCTCCGTGATCCAACAAAGATTTGACGAAATCTTCATAACCGGCCTCCGCTGCTATATAAATCGGTGTGTAGCCATTCGCGTCTTGCGCGTTGATATCATTTTTATTCAAACGCAAAAGCTCTAAAGCTATTTTGAAATTATTACTCTGAGCTGCCGCATGAATTGCTTTCCTTCCATTGTTGTAAACATTGCTTGTATTAGCGCCATCCTTTAATAATCGCCTGATTTCCTCTATGGCTTTAATCTCATCCGAAATGGAAGCAGCGGCGTCGTAAACATCCCGACTGATATCTCTGAAATAAATCGCGTCCTTGTCTTCGATTATTCCAGCGATTTCAGCTTTTCCTTGGCCGAATTTTCTAAAAATGATCCTTTCCCTTCCATCCTCCCCAGCTGCTGGGATTTTAAGAGACGGATTCGCTTTTCCGTTAATAATAACGGGATCAGACCATTCTCCAACCCTTGAGTAAGTATTGTTATATTTGTACTGGATTGCATAGCTTAAACTTAAACCATTCCTCCAATTTAGAATAGGCGTAGCAATTTTTGACTTACTGAAATCCGGGACACCTGTTATTTTACTTGGTTTCTCTGTTATTAAAGGTAGTTCCATTTTATTAAGCATTTCCTTAACTTGTTGCAATGACTTAATACGCTCTGGTAAAATTTCATATATATCATTTCTTTCAATTCTGACTATTGGCATCATTTTCACTACCTCCAATACGTAAATTACTTTTTCAATCATAGCACCACTTTTCGAAAGTATTCCTTTGAAATTAAATATATCAGCTATAAGTGCAGAATAAATTTCGTTATACATCTCAATTTCCCCTTCTTGATAATATTCACCAGCAAGGCGAGTGTATTGCTCTATAACGAAGAAAAACACCGACACGCCGACTTGCGTCCCGTAATACAAACAGTGCATCGCCGCGAAACTCGCCTCATTCTCAACACTGTCCCCAGCGCTGTTAGCATGAGGAATGGCCAACCCCTGCTCCAAAATATCGTTTAAGTTGTCATGCAAAACCCCTCCCGAAACCGTCACGGCGCCGCTCAACTCCCTCAATTTCAAAAAACCCTCCCTTTTCGAAAGCTTCTTGATGACGTGTATCTCGTTCTCAAAAAAATCCTTCATGAACACGCTGACCTTCGACACCTTATCGTTGACCCTCATATCCTCGATGCTATCGATCACCCGCTGGAAACCCTCGCGCATCTCGTACCTCGTCTCTTCTATCTCGGATAAAGTCCGGCGTGCTGTTTCGTAAATGGCTTTCGTCACGATGAAGTTTCTGTCCACTTTGCTGCCGACATTCTCGATGGCCGCGTAGTTTTTTCCCAGCGCGTCGAAAATTTTATCGAATTTCTCGGAATCGCCTGGCAATACGCCTAGTTTATCCAGGATATCGAGGAACCCGCTGGCGATTCCCACGACGGCGTTTACCCCCTCCAAAATAGGTAAAACGGATGCCATGTCGTTTTGTTTTCGGCTGTATTGAATCTTTTATATGCCTAAAAGTGAAAAAAGATTAGAGTTAGTACGGTTATGTGTTTTTTTTTTAAAGATTGGATACTATGCTAAAAATTCTAAACCGTTTTTCCAGTAAATATTTCTTATATACAGGGTGATGTTTTTATCTTAAGACAACTAAATATATTGAAAACTAAGAATCTTATCAAGAAATGTTTCGAATAAAATTTGTTTGTCTCAGAGGGGCCTATTGGATGATACGAATCTCGACCTGTCACCTGCAACTTGACCCACCTACCACCCACAGGGGTAGGTGGGTCAAGTTGCGAATTTCAAATGGGAACCCCTATTTTTTATAGCGGATTCGGATTCTCCGCAAAAAATACGTAGATTTTGTTTGAAACATTTTTTTTGTTTTCCAGTAGATGGCGCTGTAATCGTATAAAATACAAATTTTCGCAAATCTGGTGAAATTGCACCAGGGGATGATAAAAGTGATGGTGTTTTTAAGAATCTTATCTTATGTAAGAATTATAAGAGTGAGCACCCCCGAACCTCTGAAAGATGAAAGAGGGGGGGGGGACTTAACTTTGAAATATCAAAATTGCTATAATATCGTTTATATCATTTAAAAGTGAATGAAATAGGTCTAAAAACTCTTCCAAGACCTTAGTGCTAAAACGTTTCAAAATAAAAAAATGAAAATAAGTTTTTGAAAATTTGTAAAGTTTTTAAACATACAAAATTGAACAAACATTGCGAGATGACGTTAACGGAAATCGATTGCTTCTTGTGTGCGCCAAAAAGTCCAACAACCATTTTTTTTTTAATTGCGAATCTTCACTCCTTGGTTTGCTTCCATTGCGTGCACTTCGGCTCTCAGTTTATGGTCTGCTTCTATTGCCCATCGTTCTCCAGTTCCTGGTCTGCAACGATTGGTCTATTTTCAGTCGGTGCACATCATCCCTTTTGAGTCAGGTTCCTTCATTTCTCAGTAATTTTTATTGAATGCTGTACTGGTTACGATGGCGGCTATAACGTTGCAAGAGAAAATTGAAATGGTGTTAATTTATGGAGAAAGTGGCAGGAATCTTGATGATGCTGTTACTCTTTATGCTCAACGTTTTCCAGACGGGGTGCAATCACGCGCTTCATTTCACCGGGTTGTTCAACAGTTCTCTACCGAGGGAAGTGTTCAGTCAAAAAAACCTCGCTGGTTAGTGACGAGGATTAACCACGAAAGGTTTAGGCACGCACTGTCCCTAAATACTCCGCTGTTGGACTCCCCTGCGGAGGAGGCTGTCCATCACCTTCAGAACACCCTCCAACTCGCCTGTGAAGCCTCAATGCCCCGCTTGTGTCAGCCTCAGAGGCGGTCTGTCTACTGGTGGACAAAAGAGATTGCAACCCTACGGCTCGACGTAAACCGCGCCAAGAGAACACTTTCTCGGACTAGAGCCAGAGGGCAAGACTGTACAAGCCACGAGGTTAGATATAAGCAGGCCCGTAAGGCGATGCGCAAAGCTATTGCCGTAAGCAAAGACAGGTGCTGGTCGGAGCTATGCAACGAAGTTGAGACTGATCCCTAGGGGTTACCATACAAGATCGTCGCAAAAAAATTGTTAGGTAGACCTCCTTGTCCTTATGCGGCGGTCCCGGGTGGCATCTTGGAAATCGCAAGAACTCTCTTCCCGCCTGGACGACCCCTGGGGTCATACCACAGAAGCGAGGTCGACCGTGACTTAATCCCGCTATGGTCTGAAACGGACATTATAACCGCAGGAAACATTCTCCCAAACCGAAAAGCCCCTGGTCCAGACGGGATACCTAATGAGGTCATCAAGAAAGCTATCCTCGAGATTCCTGGCCACTTTACGGCCGTACTAAACATGTGCCTACAGCAAGGACATTTTCCAAGGGTATGGAAGACAGCCAACCTGGTCCTAATTCCCAAGAAAGGCAAACCGCCAGAAGATCCCTCCGCCTTTAGGCCGATATGCCTGCTCGATGCATCGGCTAAGCTTCTAGAGAGACTAATAGTAAACCGTCTAGAGGAGGTCGTAGCAGAATCGGGCGGCCTGTCGCCCTGGCAATTCGGCTTCACCCGCGGTAAGTCCACTACAGACGCTATAATGGCAATCAAAGAACTCGCGAAGGACGCAAACTCTGACCCAATCAGGAAGAGACGACATTGCATCATGGTGGCGTTAGACGTGAAGAACGCCTTTAACTCGCTGCCATGGGAAACGATAATCGATGGGCTCCGCAGGATAAATACGCCGCAGTACCTTATCAACCTGATTGCGCACTACTGCAGCGATAGGTCCATCTTGCTCGCCGATCCAAACAACAGTAGAACCTCGTATAACATGACTGGAGGAGTTCCTCAAGGCTCGGTTTTGGGTCTTCTACTCTGGAACATAGCCTACGATCCTGCTATCCGCCTCAATAACCACAATGAAGCTAGGACTATAGCCTTTGCCGACGATATCGCAATAATCGTACGCCACAGGGAAGTCAACAGAGTCAAGAGGATTGCTTCTCTAGCTGTGGAGACAGTGCGTGCCTGGATGGAACACCATGGTCTCCAGCTGGCGGCGTCAAAAACAGAGATCGCCTGGCTTTCCACGCGGCGCTCCGGAAGAGTACCAGGAGTTTCACTGGACATCCTTGGACTGCCAGTCCCGATCTCGAAGAACATCAAATACCTCGGGGTAACACTGGACAATAATCCGCGCTGTAGCACACACCTACTAAATGCCTGCAAGAGCGCCTTAATTAGCGAGAGTGCGGTAGCGAGACTAATGCACAGCCTTGGCGGCCCAGGCGAGAAGAAGAGGAGGCTGCTAACGGAAGTAGCGAGGGCTAGACTTCTCTACGCTGCACCATCGTGGGTATACGGCTTGAGCGCAGCCAGAAATAGAGAACGACTCAAACGCGCCCTTAGACCTGGAACGCTGCGTATCATTCGGGGCTACCGCACGATATCTACCGACGCAGCGGAGGTACTCGCTTCCACCATGCCCGCGGACCTTCTAGCTGAAGAACGCGCAAGAGTGTACCAAGCCAGGAAAGAAGGGACACACAAACGGCTGGCAGCCACACAAAGAGTGAGCTAAGACGCATACGAAATGGCAGGCTCGATGGTCAACCAGCACAAATGGATCTTGGACCCGTCGGTTGATCCCCAATATCCAACCGTGGACCGAAAGACCACACGGGGAGTGTTCTCACTGGTTAACACAGATATTATCAGGACACGAAGCCTTTCAAACCTACCTTCACCGGATAGGAAAGTCCCCCACCACGAACTGCCGGTACTGCCCGGAAACTACCGACGACGCCGAGCACACGCTCTGTAACTGCCCCAGATGGACCATTGAACGTGCAACATTATGCAACACCCTGGCCGAAGAAATCAATATAGAAACAATCGTCACAAGGATGATAGAATCAGCAGACGTCTGGAGAAGCGTCGAAGACTTCGCCGCCAGGGTCCTACGAACTAAGTATAAGGACGACCTGGACCGAAACGAACACCCCGATAGAATGTAACCAACCTAGCAGCCTAACACTTTGTTCTCTTAGCGCATAACGACAACCGTAGATGCTCCATCCCCCTAGGAATTACCGGAAGGTACAGCCGGAGGATCTATGGTGAACTGAAGAATCTGACTAGGAGAAACGCATAGGCAGAAAACCGGCCGAGCTCCTCCGCAAAATATATAATGGTGGAGTAAATTAATGAACCAGCGGAAAGCCGCTGTTGTTCGTGCACCCTTAAATGGGACCATCTCCTTAAAAAAGAAAAAAAAATCTAGAAGTGGTGGATCGGAAGAGGTGGTACAGTAGCTTGGCCTGCCAGATCTTACCTCCCCTGATTTTTATTTGTGGGGTCACTTGAAGGGTGAAGTTTATGATCAACTGCCAACAACACGCGAGAACATGATTGAGCGAATTACCGCTGCATGTCGTAAGATTCCGCCCGAAATACTTCTTAGTTGTGTTCAATCTTTCCAAGTGCGGATAAATAAATGCATCGAAGTGGGTGGCCAAGTTTTTGAGCACTTGTTGAAATGATTATTTAAATCAAACACTCACCTAAAACAAGCACCCCGACGGTGAGAGGCAAGGGTACTCACCTAAAACAAGCACCCCGTTGGTGAGAGGCAAGGGCACTCACCTAAAACAAGCACCCCCGATGTTATAGCAGTATGAAATTTGTTCGATTTGAAAAGTTTATTACCAGAACTGTGGTGGAATTAGAAGTAAATTAAGAAAATTCTTTATTAATGTTAATTGTAACAATTTTGATATTATTATAATAGCCGAAAATTGGTTGTATGAATCGATTTCAAACAGTCAACTTCATTTATCTAATTACACTGTATATAGATCTGATCGCTCTTCTGATAGGTCTGTAAGAGGTGGTGGAATTTTAATCTTCCTTTATAGGGTTTATATTCCCCCTGCTTTGCCGGTTGAAAAATATGAATTACCCTGTTCTCTTGTATTGAAGAAATATGCGAACAATATATGTGCAATAATTTAGTAATCTGTGGTGACTACAATCTACCACAAGTTAAGTGGGACAATTTACCATCCACACTTAGTCCCGCCGTGCGAGTTATTAATAACTGTTTTAATTTTTTAAACTGTAATCAAATTATAAATATACCTAATTCGCGCGGATTTTTTTTAGATTTATGTTTTGCCACTCTTACAAATCCAATTGTCTCTCTTTCTGATCAATGCTTATTACCATCGAATTGTCATCACTTTTCATACACTTTAGACATACCTGTTAATAAGTGTGACAACACAGAAACTTTAGAATTAAGATTCCAACATCAGAAAGCCAACTATGACTTAATTAATCGATATTTTAACTCTGTCGATTGGAACTTCATCTCTGTTTAATGATAACCGAAAAGTCTCGGTGCAAATTCTGTGATTTCTACTTATTATTTATTATATTTTGGTAATTTCCCTCAAGATACATGTAAGTGGGATCTCATTATTCCTTGTGTAATATAAATGCCTTAACATTTTCATTGTATTTTGAAATCTAACACATTTATCCAACAAGTTTTCCACTTAACCTAATTCCTTGTTTATATTTTATTTTTGAATATTTGGTTGTCTATATTATCATCCTATAATTGAATTTTCCCAATTCCGTGGCCCTCGTTGTTTGTGAATTTTAAGCCAACGTGACCGGCCCCTCGCTGCCGAAAACTGTGTCCTTGTCTTTATGTACCACCTCTGTACTCTCATTATCTGAAATGTGCGATATCACAAATAATGAACTTTATATCAAATTATCATCGGAATTTGCATCTTTAAAAAGCGATATTTCAATTGAACTCACGGCTTATTTTACTACTCTAATTGATAAATTAATCGAACCACTGATTCTTGAAAATAATCAGTTAAAAAATCAAATTTCTGCGTTAAATAAGGAAATAACTAACTTACGCAGTTTGAGAAACAACACAGGAAAAATAATATGATAGTCTCAGGTCTTCCCGAAGCGGCCAATGAAAGGCACATTATGTGGTCGACGAACTAATTTAAACATTAATAGCGATTTTTTCGAAGCACGTCGTATAGGAAAACCTATAGCCGGAAAATCTCGATTAATGTATGTTAAATTCTTAAAATCCGACTTTAAGTCGTTAAGTTTTAAAAACGCTAAAGCTCTTAAAGGATCATTAAAGGCTATTGTATTTGACTCTGCTGATTTATCAAATCTGTGTGTTGACGTGGTGATTGTAAAAGTAATTTTTGATAATTCTGCGGTGTATATAATCAATGCTTACTTTAGACCGCCTGTTAGCTTAAACCAATTGTCATGTTTCATCGATTTGTTAGATAGCATGCCTTTCATGCTTAATAGCCATGTTATTTTGTTAGGAGACTTTAATTTAAATACCTATTATATCAATCCAAACAGTAATAGTTGTACAAAAGCTTTATTTAATTGTGTCGAGTTTTTTGGACTCAGTCAATTCAACAGTATCACAAATTGCAATAATCGCATCCTAGATCTTATTTTTGGCAATGCTGATTGTATTGTTAATCGTAACCTATCTTCCATTGTTGATGAGGACGGATATCATCCTGCGCTGTCTATTGAATTTAGTGTTAGGTAAAGAAATATGAGCAATAAGTGTTTAGCGAAAAATTCAAATATTAAATCTTTTAACTTTAAGAAAGCTGATTTTCCCAGGATGTACGATTTAATTTGTAATATAGATTGGCATAACTTATTACTTTGTACCGATGTTGACGCAGCATGCGAAATGTTTTATGGGGAACTCAATGGGGTATTTAACGTATGTGTACCATTGACTCGTAAAGTATGTATTAGGTATCCTGTTTGATTCTCATAAAATCTTAAATCCAAATTGAAAGATAAAAAAAGGTACAAAAGATTAGCGCATAATCATCCGTTGTCTCAATTTTATAAAAGACATCTCACGTTCCTACAAAATCAAGTTAGATCGCTGTCAAGACGAGATTTTGCAATTTACATTCAAAATAGTGAAAAATGTATTCGATCCACACCTAAACAGTTTTGGAGTTTTGTCAAAACGTTGAAAAATAACTCTGCAGCACCGAAAATTATGAACTTTGATGGTCAAATTTTAACAACAGGACAAGACATCGTCAATTCGTTTGCTACGCACTTCTCCAAGTCTTTTGTGAATAATTCTCAACCTAACACTAACAATATACTTACTAAGTCTTTACACAACTATTCTTTAAATATTCAAAACTTTGAGCAACACACCATTTAAACAGCGCTCTGTAGGTTAGGTAATAAATTAAACTCGAGTCCAGATGGCTTGCCAGCTTACGTATTAAAAGACTGTCGACTCATATTGTCTGCGCCGCTAACACATATCTTCAATTTGTGCTTAAAATATAACTACTTCCCAATTATTTGAAAAAAAAAAAACCCGTATTGTACCCATCCATAAATCTGGCGACCGAAACTCAATTGGCAACTATCGGCCCATCGTCATTATCTCCAACCTGTCAAAATGCTTCGAATTTGCTTTAAACGACCATTTAACTAGCTTCATCAATCTGCATTTAGTTGACAATCAACATGGATTTAGGCCTAAGCGTTCTACGCTAACAAATCTGACATCTTTTACACAAAGTATATCTACTTGTCTTGATCGTCAAATGCGGGTTGATGTTATATATACAGATAGAAAACAGTATTCATTCACTTGGTCACAGTTATTTAAATATATTAAATAAAAATGATTTGAAAATAATTAATAAATTATTTCCACATTTATTATATATACAGATTTCTCTAAAGCTTTTGACAGGTTGAATCACAGTATATTACTTTCTAAGCTTTCCACTTTTGGGTTCTCCGCATCTTTATGTAACCTAATGAGAAGTTATCTGACTGAGAGGGAGTTATATGTTGAATTCAGTGGATTTAGGTCAAACGTCTTTTGCGCAACCTCAGGGGTCCCTCAGGGTTGTTCCGGCAAGAGTTCGTCGATTTAAAGATCTGGGAATACTATTTGATAGCGCTTTAACATTTAAACAGCATATTGATAATTTGGTTGCACCAGCTAACCGCAGCTTAGGGTTTATCTTTCGAAATACAAAGCTCTTTACATGTTCAAACGCCATTTTTTCGTTATATTATGCCTATGTTCGGTCTCGTCTTGAATGTTGCTGTTGTATTTGGCATCCTATTTACTGCTCCTACTCCAATCAAATTGAAGCCATTCAAAAAAAGTTTATTAAATTCGTTTATTTTAAGGAGACAGGTACTTGCCCTGAACTCTGTAACTTATGCTCAACTACTTGATTTCTTTGGGTTACAATCGTTGGAACATCGTCGGAAGGCTCACCTAATTACATATTTATTCAAAATCTTAAACAATATGGCGGACTGCAGCGAGATTCTAGCCTTAATAAAATTCCAAGTTCCACATTCAACTAGACAAACGCGTCTTTTTCACTTAAGTATCCCCAACACAAACGTCTCGTTAAAATCGCCAATTTTCGCCATGTGTAATTTGCTTAACAATTTATTAACGGTTGACCCCATGTTTGATATTTTTAATATAATTACCCCAAAAAAGTGCTATCACTACATTCTGCAACTACTGCACGACTCCTAGCCTGTTAACAATAATGTTTTTCTTATTTGTTTACTATAATATATCTATGTCTACGCTAATTTTAAGTTTTTGTAATTTATGTACAATCAATAAACGTGTATGATGATTGTATTGAATAAATAAATAAAATTTCAGATTTTGATGAAGTAACTGAAATGTTCTATAAAGTAATTATGTATGCTATTAAATTAAAGATGACGCAAGCGCCACCTTTTGCCTAATTTCAAGTGGCATCGTCAACGATTTGGGTCTACAAGGTAGACGACCGAGAATCATTGTTTCGTCCACTAAAGGAAGGCGAACTTGTCCTGTTTATGCAAACAAGGAAAACGAAATTTACATTTAATGAAACGTTCAGCCACCATTCATCTAGCGTATGGATAACTAGTGATGACCATTTCGGTTTTTCGACCTCATCAGACTAGTGTGTTTCATGTGCAATGCCTTGATGAAGGCGACTGAACGGAAATTGAGGTTCGAAAAACCGAAATGGCCATCTTGAATTCTTTATATAATATATATCAATGATATGATGGAACAGAATCTAAGAGAAATGCCATACACCGAAGACACATGCGTCATGTATACCGGAGATGACGAAAAATACATTGAACAAAAAATGAACGAAGGCTTATTAATTCTAGAAAAAATGGTTCTACAACAATCTATTAACAATAAATAAAGAAGAACAAAAAAACACATTGATGTTTTTTTTTATTTTGACAGTAAAAATATAATATATTCGTAAATGGCCAGAATATCTGTATTTAATGGTGTCACCATTAAGCGATAGTCATATCTATATTTTGTTCAATTCGGATAGAGGGCACTTTTCTGCACCCGAATATCCATCACAACTATACGCTTAGCTAACAAAAAATGAATAAAATAAGACTCATTTTCAATTTAAATTATTTTATTTTTCTAACGCTCAGAAAGTGCAAGCGATGCTTATATGTAATGTAAACAAACACAGCCATCAGCTTTGCGACGAATGGCGCGAAAAGGCTACGAAAAATAATTTCCATAGAGAAGAGATTAATTCAAAAATCCCCACAATCACATAGGTGGTAGCACCGCGCAACAAATAGTTCATACGCGATGGGAATACCAGGAGTAATATGCAGCTGCCTTATAAAATAGCATTGCGTAACCCATCCTAATGGTACTTTAATCAATGTTATGTTTCTAAATAATTGAACTATCGGACTTCACGGCAATCGTGCGCCACCCTATGTGTTTAATATGACAATGAATTTACAGGCCAAACTTCGTGAACTACATGAAAAAAATAATACTCTTTGTTCGGTGCAAATCGGGTTGCAGCCTTTCCAATACATGTATCCCCCTCCCTCTAACCAATTATTGTAACGCGTGCATCGACGAGAAAAAGACGTCCGCGTTTGTGCAAATAGTGTCACCACCGGTTTTTTTTAACTGCCCCCGGCTATAGACTCACCTTCGGCATATTCGTGTACTCAAATTAGATTAAGGAGAAGAAGAAACCGCCAGTCCTCCCCAGGACATACGAGGCTTAAACAGGTTAGTCCTTTAATTCCTCCCGAACTGGAGAGGCAACCCCCGCTGGTACGCTTTTTATAAAGCTACCAAACACTCTTTGACAGCTAGACCTTAGCACTATAACGAAATAAATGAGCGTTGTTAATAATCTCGTAATATTATTATTTACAATGTGCGTGGAGATTATATTTAATCTAATTCTTCTAATCTAAATCTTCTCTAATTAAGGTTTAATATGGCGCCGTCAATAGTAGTAGTCTCTGACGAAAAATACGAAATGTACGAAGTGCAGACAAAAAGTGAATAACGCAAGACAGTGCAGTGGCTGTAAGAAGCTATTTCACAGATCATGTTTGGACTTACATACTTGTATAGACCAAAAGAAAACTAACAACGCGAAGGATGATATCCTAACCTCAATAGGCGACGAAGAAGAGTCTGTAGAGGTAAATACCGTTCTTAAATTAAAAATTGAACACCTAAAGGAAATCATCAATCAACTAGAAGATATGAACCGAACACTAAAGATGAATAACAACTCATTAATAATAACAAATAAATACTTATTAGAAAAATTAAATGCAAGAGAAATGAATGCAGAAATCATTAATATCGACGATACGGCAGAAATTTGTAAAAAAATGCCTCATCATATTATTGTCCATCTCGCGTTCGATGGACAATAATAATAAAATAAGACCGATAAGGCCAAATACAGAAATAAACATACAGGATCAAAAATCCGAAATAAATACACCCATAAAAAACAACCAAAAAGCGTGCGAAAGCAACATAAAAAATAAAAAGGAAAGCCAAATAAATACACAACTGACTAGCGAAGAAGACCATAAAAAACAAGAGTCAGCATACGATTGGAAAACAGCAAAACCAAATAAGAAGCGAAGAAGTGCCGTAATTATAGGAACTGGAAAAAGCACCGATCAATTAACTGCAGTTCCGCGCTTAGCTTATTATTTTATTGGAAGAGCTAATCCGTAAACAACTGAAGAGGATATTACAAGCTATATACGAAAAATGTGTACGCGAATGGACATTTAAATGCAAAGAAATTAGTAATTAGAAGCAAACTCGAAACTGCATTTAAAATAGAAATAGAAAAACAACATGAAGGACTCTTTATAGAACCCAGCAAGTGGCCTACGGATTTAAGAATACAAAAATACTCTTTTTTGCCGAGCGAAAGAGAGAACAATCAACAACAATGTAAATAGAAACACTAACATCCAGAAAGAGACCGCGTCACTAATCCATATGAACATTAGATCAATAAATAATAAAACCGTGCATTTAAATGATTTACTGCAATATCATAACGAATGCCAACTACTCGGCATCACAGAACACTGGCAAACAGAAACAAATATTAAACAAACAGCAATGGAACAGTTCAAATTGATGTCGTCCTACTCCAGATCTGCAGTCAAGAATCGTTCAACAGCATACGAAGGAGCAAAAGAATATGTGCGCAATGAATTTTCGTGTAAGGAGCGGGAGGATATAAAAAATATGGCAACGTGTGGAGCCTTTGAATGCGCTGCAGTGGAATGGTCCAGCCTAAATAAAACCTTCGTCTGTGTAATAGTGTATCGCGCACCGGAACCAAATTTAATAAAAACTTTTTTAAAAAAGTTTGAACTATTATTAGAAAAATTATTTAATGAAAAAGTAATATACTTTATTGCAGGCGATTTTAATATCGATCTTAATAGAATTTCAACAGAATCAACTGATTTTAATAATATAATCCTCTCATTCGATGCAAGGTCAGTAATACATCAATCGACACGTGTATCAAATAACGTAGAAACACTAATTGATAATATCATCACCAATATGGATAGAGAGTTTGAAACGACTGTGTTTGAAACCCACATATCTGATCATTTTGCCCAAAAAAATATGTTGGCCGCGAACCATAAGTAATAACGTAAAAATTAAAACTGAAGAACTTAGAAATGTATCGTCACCCAATATAAATAAATTTGTGTCTTACCTAAACTCTGTTGATTAGAACATAATGTTAATGATGCGTGGGTGAATTTTATGAACATCATTAATGTAGCATTAAATTCAGCTGTCCTTACGCTGCTCGCACCCCTAAATACAAGAAAACACGATCTTCTAATCCACATATAGTACAAACTAAACAAATTCTTGACTACTTAGCAACTACGAAAAACTATAATAAAGAAGCGCAAGCAAATACTATATCCGATAATAAAAAAAGAGTACGACGGATTATTACGCAATCACAAAAAAAAAATGAAATAGCAAATCAAATATTAAGAAGTGACAATAAAATTAAAACAACATGGGCAATAATTAATGGACTGACAGGGAAATCTAACGTTAAAAAACGGAAGTACTTACAACTAGAAGGAAAGGAAAACGAACTGAATGAACACTTTAATAACAAACTCAACACTAGATATAATCCATTCATTTACTTGTAACATTACACGTCATAGTAACACAATGTTTTTTGAACCAGTAACAACATCAGAAATTTTTAATATTATATCATCATTAAAAAATAAAAGTTCTTCTGGATATGATGAATTAACATCAAAACTAATAAAATCTGCTATCAATGAACTTATTGATCCTCTAACTTACTTAATTAACATTAGTTTATAGAATGGCATATTTCCTTATTGCCTAAAGGAAGGTATCATCAAGCCGGTATTAAAAAAAGGAGATCCAAGTTTATTCAGTAATTATCGACCTATCACCTTGTTGTCAGTAGTTTCTAAAATCATAGAAAAAGCAATCGGTGATAGAATAATGTACTACTTTATTTCTAATAATCTATTCGATAAATCTCAAAATGTATTCATCATAGGAAAATCAACCAATTCTGCTATATTTGATTATATAACAGAAATTATGGACGCTCTGGAAAGATCGGAAATACCATTAGGCGTTCGATACTGTGGACCACGAAATCTTGCTGGAGAAGCTCGACTGCTATGGCGTAAGAGGAATAGGCCAGGTATTGATTCGTTCATATTTATCAGACAGAGTTCAGATAGTAAAAATAAACAACAAGTTATCCAACCCAAAGGTAATTAATATAGGAATTCCATAGGGCAGCATACTTGGCCCGATTCTGTTTGTCATATATGTGAACGATCTACCTAAGAAAATAGAAGAGCTAAATGCTTCTATCACAACTTACGCCGACGATACCAGCTTACTCGTTTCAAGCTCCAGCGGGATTGAACTGGCTCACAAGGCTAACGATTCAATATAGCTCAAAAGTGGACAAAAAAAAGTTACTAATAAATGCAATTAAAAGAAATGTAGTTATATTTAATACAAAAAATAAACGACATTTACCAGATACCGTATCATTAGCAGATACACAATTTCAAATAAAGAAAACATCAAAGGTATGGTCATTGATAAAAAATATAAACTGGGCAGATCACTGCACTGTACTATCAGCAAAACTTAATTCTGCATGTTATACCTTGCGAATCCTTAAACAAGTACTAGATACTTGTACATTAATAACAACGTACAGGGCAATATTTGAAAGTAAAATGCGACGGAAGCTCGACATATATAAAGAATATTTTCATCATACAAAAACGAGCGCTTAGAATAATACTTAACATTAAACAGAGCGACAGCTGTAGAGGAATGTTTCGGAGAGCGGGCTTACTTACAGTGTACAGTATCTATATTTATGAAAGCTTAATCTTCAATTTAAAAAATAAGCATAAATTTAGTAAACATACTGCAAATCACAACTACAGCACGCGTTTTTCTGATAAATATGTGTATCCTACACATAGGCTCACCCTGTATGAAAGCTCGCCCATGTATGCTACATTAAGCATGTTCAATAACTTTCCAGAAAATATTAAGAGCATAACAACATAAAACAGCTTTAAAAACAAACTAAGAGATTACCTAATAGATCGAGAATATTACTCCTTATTCGAGTATTATGAAAAAAGGTAAAATAATTTAAACGTGTAAGTGCGTTAAACCACATTTCTTTATGTATGACGTGTTCATCTAGTCAATAGGAGTGATGCAGTTGTAATTAATTTTATTGTTGTTGTTCAAATATATCATGTACCTGTTTACTAATATGAATAAAGTTTATTATTATTTATTTATTATTTATGTTAATAATATTGTTAAATCCATCAATAATGACATCACAAATTTTTCATTTAGGGAAAAAGCCTGCAAAAGGGTGCCATTCAATTAAGGACGTTATGCAAGATACCGTTGATGTAGTAAAATAATTACTTGCATCAGCCACTTTAAAATCACAAAACAACTTTAATAACGTTGTTTAACAGAAGGATAAAACGCCCATGGAATTAGAAGCCGAGAAGAAAACTAAAGAAGAATTTGTTAAACGAAAGGAGGAAGGCAAGGAGAAGATCACCATGAAGTATATACGTGGAAATGGTTCTCTTAACCTCTTTTAGCATATTACATCAACTACTTCAAGTAGTGGTCCAAAATTAGACCCTTGCGGGATACCGCTAGGTGGATTATATGAGTACGACCTGTGGAAAATTAACCACATTATATCAACTACTTCATGATTCTATTAACAAGGGTCGTTAATATATTTTTTTACACCTAGATACTGTTCAAGAATTAATATGTCATTCGTATACCATCGTAGCCAGACGAACACGTATTACAACTCCCCAATTGATACAATGATGCAGAATTATAACTACATGCAACATTTATCTGTTCTGTTCACCCAATTTGTATTTTAGTTTAAGTTTAGTTTTATTAATGGTTATGAAAATTTAGATTTCTCTTGCGAATAAAAATCTATTATTATAAAGATCAATAAAAAATTAATAACAATTAATTTAAAAATAACTGCAACTATACAAATAAATACTGCAACCAAACAAGGATGCGTGCTTTACACTCACTTTATCCATAGCGAAAACATAAAACTAGGCGACGGTTATGGATTCAGTAGAGAAATACAAGAAATTTATTAAAAAAGGGATGGTTGTAAAATAGCCAATTGTTTAAATTACTACTGTGAATATTTAAGGCTGGCGTTTATCGTATGTAAAATTAAGCGATTTTGTACCAATTGAATTCCTCTAAGAAACAAACCCTGAATAATGAATTTCATCATATTATATATCAAAATAATCCTAAAACTCCACAGATTTCGAACGAGTTATTGAAAAATTAATCTGATTAATAGTTTAGAAGAAAATTACGTCCAAAGTTAGCACATTTTATGCAAAGAATGTGCTTTATTTTTACTTATTAATATAATTATTGAAAGAAAACTAAATATGTCGTAATAATCTACATTGAATGTAGTTATCGTTCGATACATTTTTTCGTCAGAAAACAATGCTGTTTACTTACGAAGGTCGTTCCGAAAATATCAATTCTCGTGAAATTCGGCTATATTGAATAAAACCGGCAAGTTACATATAGTTTTCTGCAAATTATTTATAAAATTAACGTTATGAGTAATCTTAGGTAATTTCAAATTAAAACACTTGTTTGGTTTCATATTAATATATTCAGTTTCCTGACACGTGTTCTTTTTCGTTTCAGGATCCTGTCTATCTTATTTTTCCCTCCCTCATATAAAGTGTGTTCGCTGGTCAACAAAATCCTTCCAGTTTTAATTCCCTGCACATCAAAATACGGAATAAAAAACTCCATCGACTTCGTGAAGAAAACCAAGAACCTAGCTGTCAACAACAACGCCATTCTGGTCTCCTTTGATGTCAAGAGCCTCTTCACGTCAATTCCTGTCCCTGAGCTGAAAGACATTTTACATAAAAAGTGCCAAGAACAATCGTCAACATATAACACGACAGAAGTCACCAGTCTAATAAATGCTTGTCTCGACCAAAATTGCTTCCGTTTTAACGACACGTTTTACATTCAGAATGAAGGACTGCCCATGGGATCGCCAACTTCGCCACTCTTCGCAGAAATATTCATGAGTGATTTCGAAGACCAAGTATTTATGAACAACACGTCAACAAGAAACATACAACACTGGTACAGATATGTTGATGATATTTTCTGCATATGGAATGGCTCAGATAGACAGTTGGATGCATTTTTAATAACGCTAAATTCAATTAATAGAAAAATTCAATACACCATAGAAAAACAAGCAAATGGCATGCTCAACTTTTTAGACTTGAGTATTTCAATAGAAAATAACAAATTAAAATATGCCATCTATAGGAAACCCACTGCCACAGACACAATCATCCCATCGACATCACTACAATCAGAACGAATCAAATCCTCGGCATTAAATTCGTACATTCATCGACTGATCAATATCCCACTCAACGAAGAAAATTTCAACCGAGAACTGCATACAATCTACCAAATAGCCACGAACAACGGATACAAGAAAAATAAGATAGACAGGATCCTGAAACGAAAAAGAAGGAAAGCAGTACAAAAACTCCTGTTCAGCGGAGAAGAAGCCAAAGAAGACAGCAAGTTCGCAGCCATTCCATATATCCCATACGTGAGCCAGAAGATTGCAAAAGAGATAACCAAACACAACGTCCAAGTAATAGAAGTCAACAGGGACAATTTAAAGAAGCATTTAGTCAATAATAAAATAGAAACAATAGATCCACTAGAAAAATCCGGTATTTATCAAATAGAATGTGAGAACTGCGACGGAAAATATATAGGACAGATAGGAAGAAATTTTAAAATCAGGTACAACAAACTCAAGAGGGCAATAGGAAAAACAAACCACGGGAACAGGATTATCCGAGCATTGCGTCACAGCGGGACATCAATTAGCTGACATCAAACCAATCCGATTTGCTGAAAAAGGCCGAAAATTAAATCTCCTTGAAGGTCTGGAGATTAAGAGAGCAATTAGGAATGGTGATAATCTCCTAAACAACCAGAACGAACTATTAACAAGTTCGAATCTCTTAATCTCTGGACTTTCCCACAATTAACCCCATAGTATATATACATTGTAACACCTTCTTTTTAATTAGTTATTTTGTAACTCCTTTGAGAATGGTCGTCATTGACCGAAACACATGTCAGGAAACTGAATATATTAATATGAAACCAAATAAGTGTTTTAATTTGAAATTACCTAATATTACAATTTCGTTTCATCAAGAGTGCAGTGAACAAAGTATTTACCGTATTATGAGTAATCATTTAAATAATTAATACTGTGGAAAAATACAAACAAAGATTTTTAATTAATTTTCAAGAGATATTCATTAGATGTTTCTCCTATTTTCTTGATAATGTTTGTGCATATATGTGTATATGTGTCCGAATTTATGTGTGTAGAACAGCTTAGTGCTGTTTCACATTCAATGAATATGAGAAAGACAGAAATATCCAGTTATCTCTGCGTGCCGCGATTCTACAACACGATCCACATGCCATTCTAAAATAATAAACATTTTAAATAGTGTTCAGTGAGTAGTATTCAAATATGAATGAATCATTTTGCATAGGTTTACACAGTGAAAATGTATTATTATGTTTTTTAGATTTATAAAAAATGTAATGTTTCAAATACTTTTATTTGAGAGGATTGTAATAAAAGACAAATGATCATAAATAAATCACTATAATTGTAAAATTTCAATTGTATAAGGTCTACTTTCTAAAATTATTTTCATATACAGGGTGTCCCATTTACAATTAGAGTATCAAAGTTATGTTTTTGTAAAAGAAACACCCTACATATTATTATATTTTTAGATTCTACGTATAAAATAACTATCGTTTTTATTGATGTTATTAGTACCTAAACCTAACGGTTTTTGAAATAATTGGAATTTTGTTAAAATCTAACCTAATTTTCAAATTTCAATAATTTGAGAAGTATTTAGGTTATGTACTGGAATTTTCCAGTGAAGTTAAGTAATGGATCATATTTTATTTTCCAATTATTAAAACCACAAAATATTTACAGGGCAGCCCAAAAAAATTAAATTATTGAATGCACGTTTTAATTATCTATCAAACGTTTCCTATAACTCGAAGCTCTTAGACATTTAGTTTTTGTTAAAAAGGCATAGAATCGATTTTTTACATAATTTGGGGTGCATTTTTGAGTACTATCTTAATAATTTTAGTTAGCTATGGAATTTAGAAATGTCAAATGTTTTAGTTGATCCGTCACTTTAGCTTACAAATTCACTCCACGCCATTTTGTGGAAATATAAATTGAATAAAATGTGGACCCTTATTCCACATCACCCAATAATCTATTTTGATTACTAATTACCATTTCAATCAGAATATTTTTAAATATTCTGTATATTCACAATACTATTCTCATAAAGTGACAGATTTTCTAATAATTGAGTTTTTATAAGTCACATCCACTTTTTTATAAATCGGTTTAATAGTCTCTTTAAAATGGTCGATTTAGAATTAATAAGGTCTCTTGTCCAAACATTACAAATATATCAAAACCCTTCTATTTTGAAAAATATTTTGAATAAGTATTACAGTACCTACAATCAAATAGTAATGATAAAAATATTCATAAAAATTCAGAATAATACTATGACAGCTAAAAACTAGTTTTTAAAATTGAAGTGACAGTTTAGATAAACTATTTGACATTTTGTAAATCACCTCAACTTAGAGGTATAGGAAACTTTTAATAGATAATTGTAATGTTCATTTGATAGAATGTTAATGTAATTAAAAAATAAAATATGATCTATTGCTAAATATACCTGAAAATTTAGTATACATAACCTAAATACTTTTCAAATGCTTGACATTTGAAAATTAGGTTAGATTTTAACAAAATTCCAATTATTTCAAAAACTGTCAGAATTAGGTACTAATAACCTTAATAAAAACGATAGTTATTTTGAACGTAGAATCTAAAAATATTTTAATATATAGGGTGTTCCATTAAAAAAATACAACTTTGATATTTTTATGGTATTTGGGACACCCTGTATAATATGAAAATAATTTTAGAAAGTAGCTCTTACTACCCCTACTCACCCCAGAAATTAAAATTAGGAAGTTAACAACTTTAGGTAAAATCAGAATAAATGTAAGAATGAAAATATTTTAGAAAAATCAAGCTCCATTACATTTACAGTCAAAGTTCGAGTAGGTTTAAAGGGCATACAAATTTAATGAACCCACCACATGTAATAATCTATGTACACTGTGTGCTTTGCATTAATTCTGTGAATTCTTTCGATGATACGACAAAATTCATGAAATATATTTATGTACTCATTATACACTAAAAAATAAGAAACAACATATTCATTCATTTCAATTACATACATACACAAATGTAAATCAAATAAGAAAACCAAACTACAGTGTTCTACATATTTCTCAACTAGTAAAATCGAATTTTCTAGTAAACGCCAGCCTTAATAAACGTGACAACAGCGCAATGGCGGCTAAGAATGGGGGACTGCGCGTGACTCTTAAATTCCGCGCGATCGCAATAGGAAGTGAGGTTGAGACAATTATAAGCTATTCTAATTAAGTAATTCCACAAACGCCACATTATCATTCGCTCACAAAGATCGCTGTGCCAATAAAACAACAATTTCTTAAACATATTAATATCCTTGTGATTATTCTCACAAGCAACTCACTGCACTGTAAATGTAAACAAATTTACAAGGCAGCGGACATACACATGATATGAATTAATAATTATCACATGTGAATCATTATTGAACCAAATATTATTGAAAATATATGTGTTATAATAATAGTACCTTAAATAACCAGCCGATCAAGTTTGTTTTAACAGAAAAGTCAATCACATAACATCCATTAAGGCTGGCGTTTACTAGAAAAGGAATGATGCGATAACAGAGATAGTTGCGAATCGTCAAGGAGGTGATGCCTCTCGATTTTAATAGCGAACTAATTGAGAAATATGTAGAACACTGTAGTTTGGTTTTCATATTTGATTTACATATGTGTATGTATGTGTATTCGATAATCGACGCTGACGCGTCTATTTTTTTATTGAAATGAATGAATATACTGTTTGTTATTTTTTAGTGTATAATGAGACAGTGCATAAATATATTTGATGAATTTTGTCGTATCATCGAAAGAATTACTCAATTGATGTTATGTTTTTATTCTCATTTTTAGAGGTAAATTTAGAAATCACAGAATTAATGCAAAGCACACAGTGGTTCATTAAATTTGTATGCTCTTTAAACCTACTCTAACTTTGACTGTATATGCAATGGAGCTTTTTCAAACTAAAATATTTTCATTCTTACATTTATTCTGATTTTACCTAAAGTTGTTATTAACTTCCTAATTTTAAATTTTGATTTCTGGGGTGAGTAGGGGTAGTAGGAGCTACTTTCTAAAATTATTTTCATATTATACAGGATGTCCCAAATACCATAAAAATATCAAAGTTGTATTTTTGTAAATGAAAAAACCCTATATATTATTATATTTTTAGATTCCACGTTCAAAATAACTATCGTTTTTATTAAGGTTATTAGTACCTAAACCTAACAGTTTTTGAAATAATTGGAATTTTGTTAAAATCTAACCTAATTTTCATATGTCAAGCATTTGAAAAGTATTTAGGTTATGTATACTAAATTTTCAGGTATATTTAGCAATAAATCATATTTTATTTTTTAATTACAAAAACCTTTAAATTTCTACAGAGTGGCCCAAAAAATAAAACTTACTCAATAAGAACATTAAGTTGGTCAAACTTTTTTTTTAAATGGAATGCTATATTTTTTAACATTATATCAAATGAATATTATAATTATCTATTAAAGGTTTCCTATACCTCTAAGCTCTAAGTCAAGGTGATTTAAAAAATGTCAAATAGTTTATTTAAACTTTCTCTTCAATTTTCAAAAACTTGTTTTTTGCTGTCATAGTATTATTTTGAATTTTTATGAATATTTGTATCATTATTATTTGAATGTACGTACTGTAATACTTATTCAAAATATTTTTCAAAATAGAAGGGTTTTGATATATTTGTAATGTTTGGACAATGTTATCAAGAGACCTTATTAACCAACTGAAACAATACATATACTTTTTGCTAAAGAAGTAATTCTAAATCGACAATTTTAAAGAGACTATTAAACCGATTTAAAAGTGGATGTGAGTTATAAAAACTCAATTATTAGAAAATCTGTCACTTTATAAGAATAGTATTGTGAATATACAGAATATTTAACATCATTCTGATTGGAATGGTAATTAGTAATCAAAATAAATTATTAGGTGGAGCGAATTTGTAAGCTAAAGTGACGGATCAACTAAAACATTTGACATTTCTAAATTCCATAGCCAACTAAAATTATTAAAATATTAATCAAAAAATGCACCCCAAATTATGTAAAAAATCGATTCTATGCCATTTCACAAAAACTAAATGTCTAAGAGCTTCGAGTTATAGGAAACTTTTGATAAAGAATTAAAACGTGCATTCATTGACATGTTAAAAAATTTGGCATTCCAAATGTAAATATAATATGTAAATATTTTATAGATTTAATAATTGGAAAATAAAATATGATCCATTACTTAACTTCACTGGAAATTTCTCGCATATAACCTAAATACTTCTCAAATTATTGAAATTTGAAAATTAGGTTAGATTTTAACAAAATTCCAATTATTTCAAAAACCGCTAGGTTTAGATACTAATAACCTCAATAACAACGATAGTTATTTTGAACGTAGAATCTAAAAATATAATAATATGTAGGGTGTTTCATTAAAAAAACTTTGATACTCTAATGGTAAATGGGACACCCTGTATATGAAAATAATTTTAGAAAGTAGCCCTTATATAATTGAAATTTTACAATTATATTTATTTATTTATGATCATTTGTCTTTTATTACAATCCCCTCAAATAAAATTATTTGAAACATTACATTTTTTTATAAATCTAAAAAAAAACATAATAATATATTTTCACTGAGTAAACCTTTGCAAAAAGATTTCATTCATATTTGTATACTGCTTACTGAACACTATTTAAAGTGTTTATTATTTTAAAATGGTATGCAGATCGTGGTGTTGTAGAATCGCGGTACGCAGAGATAACTGGATATTTCTGTCTTTCTCATATTCATTGAATGTGTAACAGCACTAAGCCGTTCGGAAACACATACACACATACAGAAACATTATCAAGAAGAGGGGAGAAACATCTATTGAGTATCTCTTGAAAATTAATTAAAAAACTTTGTTTATATTTTTCCACAGTATCAATTATTTAAATGATTACTCATAACGTTAATTTTATAAATAATTTAAAGGTGATAAACGCAAATAACATTTATTAAAATATAGTACACTATTTCCCGCTATCTATATGAGACTTAATGAACTAATATTTGTCTAGTCAAATGCAGAAAACTATATTTAACTTGCCGGTTTTATTCAATATGACCGAATTTCACGGGAAGTGATGATATTTTCGGAACGACCTTCCTAAGTAAACAGCAATATTTTCTGACGAAAAAATGTATTGAACCATAACTACATTCAATGTAGATTATTACGACATATTTCATTTTCTTTCAATAATTATATTAATAAGTAAAAATATAGTACATTCCTTGCATAAAATGTGCTAACTTTGGACGTAATTTTCTTCTAAACTATTAATCAGATTAATTTTTACATAACTCGTTCGAAATCTGTGGATTTTTAGGATTATTTTGATATATAATATGATGAAATTCATTATTCAGGGTTTGTTTGTTGTAGGAATTCAATTGGTACAAAATCGCTTCATTTTACATACGATAAACGCCAGCCTTAAACACCATTCACTTCAATTCCAAAGTGTACACTGCGCACTTATTTTACAAGCGGATAACTGGGGTCACTGATTCAATTACCATGGCGTGATTGTGCTGACCTAACATTTAAAAAGATAAAATCCTTACAATATTGTAATGTACCAAAATAGATTTTATAATAATAATAATTTATATTACTTTATTACTACTATTATTATTTTTATTATTTATTTATTTCTCAGTTTATACACTGTTTTTTTAAGAATTAACAGTATTTTTATAGGTTTATATTAATTATTGTAAACATTTTCTGACTGCAGATAGCGTTGAAAGTATAGTGGCTTTTGTATTGTGTTGTGTATTTGACCGGGCTGTAATGTTTTTGGTAGTATTTATAACATAAAAACACTCTTTTAGTTTTATTTTCACTGCATTTTTATTTCACTGCTATTCGTACCGCTGTCGTTACAATTGTCCTCCTTATAATTAATAACATCGATTTTTTATTTATTATTGACACATTACGAATTATGCTTCCATCTGCATAATATTTTTTTTATATTAATAGCCAGCGAGGCTTTTATTCAAATCTGAGACGAGAGGAGTCTTTTGTGAATTTACGATAACAACAATACAAGAGCGCACGTCCTTCCTTTGCCCTTCATTACTATCACGGCGCGCGGCAGGCGAGGGTCGCTCTTTTTAATTAATTTAATTCAATCCATTTCGTTTAATTTTATTCGGTTTTGATTTAAATTGAATTAGTTTGGTTTAATTTAATTTAAATTGATTTAGTTTAATTTGATTTTAATTAATTCAAATACACTCAGTATTTGAATTAATTTAGTTGATTTATTTTAACATCTTTAAATTATGTAAGGCATAACTGTACTGACGAGGGATAGATCCCGAAACACGTGTCTGCAGATGGCCTTATATTAAGTAACGTTCCTTTTGTTGTTTTTACATTAAATTTTTCTCGGATCAAAAATTTGTTGCATTATGCAATATTTTATTGATATGCAACAGCAAGTGTACATTATGTAATTCAATGTCCGGCGTGGGTATTTGCCCGGGAAGTAGTTGTTTCAATGTGCATTTGTTTAACGTACTTACGTAACTTAAGTCAAAAGTCACAGAGCTAAATGTGGAAATAATTTATTAATTATTTTCAAATCATGTTTATTTAATATACAGAATTTGAATTTCGAACCCGAGGCTGTTTTACGACCGATCCAAACGACGTAGCTAATCTGCTAATCAAAGAAGCGCTCTGCAATTAGCTTCGCCCCACGACGCGATCTTGGGGTAGTAAACCCTCCTTCACTACGAAATTTGAAAGAGCCTTTGTGCTTAGTTCAACGTGATTGACACAATACATCATATCAACGCGAGGCGGGGGTTTATTGCCGATAAGAGTTAAAATGCAGCCTCGGGAATTTGTCAACTTTGTTTTCGTCCTATCGTTTCTGTCCCTTTCTTTAGATTTTCGTACCCTCTCGAAACTTTTCTGTCTCTCCCTTTAGATTTTCTTACCCTCTTACAATTTCCAAACTCCACCCACTCTTTTTCAATCAAGCATGAACTTATAATGAAATTAAACAAGGAAAAATTCTGGCAATGATCAATAAAATTCCATCATTCCCTTTTTCCAACTGCAAAAATTTACTTACACTGTAAGTTTTACAAACATCTATTGAAACAACTACTTCCCGAGTATTTACCCCGCCGGACATTAGATTACACAGTAGATATTTGTTGTTGCATAGCAGCACTACTGCGAATTGCAACGGTTTGAGTAGAAATTTATTTAATGAAAGGAAACAACAAATAATAGTTACAAAGCTATCTGTATACACGTGTTTCGGGATTTCATCCCTCATCAGTACATCTCTGCCTTGTAAGCCCTTAGTTGTTAAACAATTTTTAATCAATTTCGGAACCGATAAATCCGCGCGTCCTTCACTGCGATCACTTCCATCAGCGATCTCGCAATGTTGATGGTGTGTAAGTATTGTCGGTAACATTGACAGATAATAGGGTCGTTGCACTTGTATCTTCCTTCGCTGGCTAATTGCCCTTGTTTGAGGTGGAACGCCATGTCCTATGGCAGTGAAGGATTACAACAAACATATGGGGGGAGTCGATTTACTCGACAGCCTCTTCGGATGCCATAAAATAAAACTGCGAAGAAAATAATGATATATGCGATTTTTTTTCACCTAATCGACATTACTGCAATAAATTCTTGGCTGCTATATCAAAAAATCAGTGAACAACACGGTAATATTTTCCTTTGGTACAATTCCGTGCAGAAATAGCTTATTGTCTGAGCCAATAAGTCACATCAGTGAAAAGAGGACGGCCCAGTGAATTGGAAAAGGAGATTTAAGTGAAAAAATGTCGGTCTGCTACGACAGCATACGTACCCCCTAAAGATGTGCGTCAAGAGTCGCGTTGAAGCCTTCATCGAGACCGTATCCCTGTGTCGTTTTGTGCGCGTAAGAATTTAATAATTTTAATTTTCACTTACTAACATATAGAATATATATTTAGTTTTACTATTTCAATATTGATTTGTACTTTTTCTTTATATTTAGCATAAAATATAAAGAAAATACTTTATACATAACCACAACATGAGCACGTTTTCCGGGGGGAGCATCCCCTCGGATCCGAGTCCTCCCGATCCAACACGAAAGGAATTTCAATTATTTAAAAAAACAGATAAAAGTCCATATTTAATTTATATTGAAAAAAAATCTAATGAGGAAGATAATTTTCCATCCATACATGAAATGGTAATAGGAAATTTGCTTTATAAAGAGGGATACAAGGTTACGACTTCAAGAGGTCGTAATAGAGTAGGGGATATATTTAATAATTACATTGAAGCTAATAGACTACTAGAATCAATTAATTTTTTGAATAAAAATAATCTTAAAGCCTTCATACCTAATCATTCAATAACAACAAGAGGGATTATTAGAGACGTTGAACCATCATTTTCTGAAGAAGAAATTCTAAAAAATATAAATGAATCAAATGATTTCAAAGTAGTTCAGGTTAGAAGATGGAAAAGGAAAATAAATCAAAATCAAAACATAACGTATAAAAGCACCTATTCTATTAATGTTGCATTTAGGTTATCATATTTACCAACCAATGTTAAATTATTCTGTACAAATAAAAAACCTGAAATATATATATTTCCAGTTACACAATGTCATAATTGTTTGTTATTTGAAAACACAACAATTTTTTTGTAAATCTACAAAGATTAAGTATGGTAAATGTACATCACATGAACATATAATAGATGTATGTCTTAGTAAATTTCCTATATGCTTCCATTGTAAAGGGACTCATTATACAACTGAACCTAACAAGTTATCAAATGAAAGAATATGTATTTACATAATTTATCATTTACGGAAGCAACTAATTTATTCCCTAAAAATTACATTTCTGCTCTAAATTCGGAGAAAATTAATCCAACTCCTTTACTTCCCAGAAACTTTCCTCATTTAGAATCAAATACATCCTCTCCTCTAGCTTTTACATTTCCAACTACATCTTCATTTAAGTCATCATATGTTTCAATAGTAAAGACACCGAAGAAAACTAAGAGAAATATTAATCTAGGAATTGATCCAATAACTAAGAAAATGCATCATGATATTTTATATCCAAAAACCCCCTCACCACTTCCAAAAAAATACAGGGGGTAAAATATTGGCCAATTGTATAGAAAACAATAATCTTTTAATATTAAATGATGGAAATCCAACAAGATTTAATTCTATTACAATAACAATTAGTATTATAGACTTAGTCATAACATCTCCTTCTTTAGGATTATTGACAGAATCTTTAACTTTAAGTGACACTTTTGGAAGTGATCACTTTCCAATTATAAATCAGATAAATATTGGTAATATCAAAAAAAACAATTAACCCAGTAAATAATAATTTAACTCGAAAATTTAAAGCAGCAGATTGGTTAAATTATTACAAGGAAATGGATGAGTCTCTGGATGATTCTATATCATATTCAGAATTTATTGATTTAGTTAATTACTCAGCAGATAAATGGACTCCTTCATACCCTCCTAATTCAATTTATAAATCTCCTTGCCCTTGGTGGGATTCAGAATGCTATGATGCTAAAATAAGTAGAAAAGAAATGGCTTCTTTTATTACCACTTTGGCACAAACTACTATTATATAAAAGCTGAAAAGGCTTAAAAAATATTTAATAAAAAAAGAGAGACTCTTTCAGAGCCTTTTGTGAAACTTTGACAAGAGTAACTCCATCTTCTGAAGTATGGAAAAAGATTCGTATATATAGAAACTCTTTTGTCCCCCAGACCTCAAAAATTTATGATCCAGAATGTCTTCATTCTTTTTTTTTGTAATTTTACTCCTATGTATGTTTAACCACATCATGAGTTTATATATTTAATGAATATAATATATCGTACTTATCATCAGATATAACAATACAAGAACTAATATATGCTCTTAAAAATTCAAAAGGTAGTTCTCCAGGTAAAGATAAAGTATCATACTCAATGTTGATTAATCTTTCTCTAAAAGGCAAATAAAAATTATTAAAAATATATAATAATATATTTAATACTGGAATAATTCCTAATGAATGGAGAGAACAAATTATATGCCTTATAGCTAAACCCAATAAACCCTAATTTGCCATCTAGTTTTAGTTCTATTGCTTTAACTTCCTGTATTAAAAAAACTTTTGAAAAAATTATTAAAACTAGACAAGATTGGTGGGCAGAAAAGAATAACATTCTTCCTGCTTCTCAATTTGGTTTTCGTAAAGGAAAAAGTACTATACATTGTATAATCAAATTAACCACAGATATTCAATCAGTATTTATACTTAAACAATTTTCAATAGCTTTGTTTGTTGATATATCTGCAGCATTTGATTCAGTGGTTCCTTCCATTTTAATATCAAATTTGTTCCTTCTAGGTTTAAATAAAAAGATAATACAAATTATATGGGAATTAATTCAATATAAAATATTATATCTTAAGTCTGATACTTCATTTTTGTATCCACGTTATTCATATATAGGATTACCACAAGGTTCAATATTAAGCCTAATTTTGTATAATTTTTATACATATTCAATTCAAAATCCATACTGTTTTATAATACAATATGCTGAAGATTTGGTGATGTATACATCAGAGGAAAATATTCAATCTTTGGTTAATAGATTAAATGGTGCATTGATGGAATTATCTGATTGGTTATATGAATATCAGTTGAAATTGTCTCCTACTAAATCACAGAGCATAATTTTTACAAAAAAAGAAAATTGATGAATTTCAACCTTATGTATAATGGAGTATCTATACCAAAGGTAAAATCAGTTAAATATTTAGGAATTCATCTTGATAACTTGTTAAATTGGAAGGTACAAAGCAATTAAGTTCATTTATATTCAAGTTACATAATATAATTAAATCCTTATCATTTACTTGGTGGGGTTCAGATCTATATACATAATTAATTTTCTACAAATCATTTATAAGATCTAAAATAGAATATGGATTATTTGCTTTATCACCTATCTCTAACAAATTATATGATGAAATAGATTAATTAAAATGTTTAAAAACTATAATAGGGGCAATGAGATCGTCTCCTTCTAGAGGAGTAGAAGTGGAAAGTGGCATACCTCCAATTTCATTAAGATTATATTATCTTTCACTGCTAGAAAATATTTTTCTAAAATTATTTCTATCAATAAAAAAAAAATGTTAAAATCTTGTGAAAATCTCTTAAATAATATAATAATTAAAAATAAAAAAATGTCTACTTTGATGCAAGATTTTCAACTTGTATCCTTCTTTAATATAGAGAAAAATGATCTTCTTCCCTGTTATAGTTTTCCCTATCCAGAATTTCTTTATCCAATCAAAATACTTTTAAATTTGGGTTTTACTAAGAAAAAAGAAATATCCCCTTATAGTATTAATGTTCAATTTTTAACAACTATCAATGAAAAATGGCCAAATTATACTTTTTGTTATACAGATGGTTCTAAATCATATGATCCTCCATATTGTTCAAATTGAATTTACATATCAAATGTAATAAATCTGTCTAAGAGGATACCTGATATATGTTCAATTCTTACAGCGGAAATGTATGCAATAAAGGTATGTTTATTTATGTTATTACATCATAAAATTAATAGAGCAGTAATATTTTCGGACTCAAAAAGTGCATTAGAATTGTTAAATAATACTAGACCCTCACAATGTTTATCTTTAATAGAAGCTAAAATTAGACATCTGTATTATATATTGTCGAATAAATTAAAAGCAGAAATAATCCTATGCTGGATACCATGCCATATAGGGATATCAGGAAATGAAATGGCAGATAGGGCAGCAAAGAGTGGTTGATTTGATTTATATCCAAATATTCCTGCTCCTTATAAAGATTATAATAAGGTGTTTAATGATAGTATAAAAGCAAAATGGCAATATCAATGGAAATCAAATTCATCTCATATTAAATATTATAATATTCAACCTACTATTCCAATTAGATTAGTTTTTTAATGATAAGGTGCTAGGCAGAAGATTCATTACTTCAATTATAAGAATTAGATTAGGGCATCATTCAGCTCCATCACATTTATATCATATTAAACAAATTCCTTCTCCTTTATGTGAATGTGGAAAGAAAGGAGATCTTAATAATATATATTTTTTGAATGTAATAAATACTATGCTAAATGTATGACTCTATATCATTCTATCTCTTGAATTCTATCTAAATCCCCTCATAGTATTACCTCTGTTATATCATCCATCTCAATTGAAATATTCCATATATTGTCTAACTTTATGTTAGAAAATAATATATATCTATGATTCTTTTTAGTATGTATTATATGTTACCCTACTAACAGTTTACCTATACGGTTGAATATATTTTATAATTGAAACCATAGAGGTGCAAAGACTGGTCGAAAGGGCCCAGTAGCCAAGGCCATTATAATAATAATAATAAGAAGAAGAAGATGTGCGTCAAGATGCGGTCAACCATTAGTCAAGCTACGAGGAGACGAGACAACGATGCAAAATGCCAGGGTGTAAATCATTTTCATTAATAAAATGCTCAAAATGTGCCCTGCATTTATGTTTGAATAAAAATAATAACTGTTTTGTCGCGTTTCATATAATTTACCCACCATAATGTAACCACTCTTGCATAATGTATCAGATCTGCTACATGTATATTTTTGAAATAAAAAAATATATAAAAAAAACTGCAGTGTAGAGTTAATACACTTTTCCTCTCCTCTATAGCTACCTTTATGTTGTTGTTTCACCACGGTATGGGTGGACCGGTCATAACTCCGCTTAACATGGGAATATGGTTACTAGCTGCTTACAACACTCCCTCTGTAAACTCTTGCACTCTTGAACGTCGTTCTCGACATCTTCAAGTATTGGCGATAAGTAATAAGTATTTTTATTGATCAATTAGCCATTGTACATGGATTTGACAAATCATTACATAGAAAAATTAACTTACAATACTAGTATTAATAATTACAAACCATATAATTTATTTCTTTAGTCTTATATAACATCGTTATATGTTCCTCTCTACTTCTCAGTGTGAGGTGATTGTTTGTCATGTGTATGTTTTTTTCCATAGTTCTCACTATATTTTTGTTATTTTTGTACATGGCCTTGATTATTCTAATAATTTTCTTCTTAAGGTCGCGGTCCTGGACTGCATTTTGTGTGTAATTTTTCGTACTGTATGCACATTTCATACGCTTATGCGCGTATGTTGCATACGTTATAATGCGAATTTAAAGTTTTAATTTGTATTACCGAAGATACGAACCGTCCATACTCACAATCAGTAAACCAAAACCATCGATGTATATAAAAGACGATCGGGAGGCCGAGCGCGCCGAGTGTTCACGTCCACTAACGAAGTCGTTGTCTCCACTAAAATCCTGCCCTAGCATTCGGAACGAAATTATGATACGGCGAAGCAAATTTATGTTAGGAATTGTTTCGCAAATGTTCTTAAATTTGTATTAATATAGTTTACCAATAAAATCGGCCAAAATAAATAAATATAAATATATAAATAAAAATAAATAAAACGTATTATTATTTATAATATTGAACAGAAATAAACATTTCTTAATTAATTTTAATATTATAAAACGGTAATTATTTATTTACTAATGGATAGCAAATAATATTTAGCAAACTTACTTAATAAGTAGGTATAAATAACTTTATAAATGAACTTTTAAAATTATAGAAACATTTTAAGAATATACATTGGTGCGATTGTACCTTATGCCATGCAGAAATTGTAATTTTGAACATTGTAGGGTTCAAACTAACGCGTATTTAATATTCAATTCTTTGTAACATTAACAAGAAGAAACAATGAAGAAATCATACATGCTTTGGCAATATAAAATTGTATGTTCATGATGGAATCAATAAAGAATTGTATAAACAAAAAAAAATATTTTTAAAATACAAAGAAAAAAACAAGAAACCCTGACATAAAACATTAAATTGCAATAATTACCTATAACGTGTATTTTAAAGATTATTCAATATACAGCCCACATCAAATATTTTCACAACCTTATATTAATTTCTTTAAACATAAATAATAGAACTCGTTTCATTTAACTAGGAATAAAAGTTCTAACGGAGCAATTTCTTTAACTTATCAAAAGTGAATTAATGTAATCCACAGAGCTAATAAACATATGTTCGCCTTTCTCGCCTAGTTACATAAAATGGGCTGTATCTATAATAAGGTAAGTTATTTTTTTTAAAAGAGTGAGTCTATTTTTTTCTAATTCTACGTTCAATTCTAAGAAAAATGGTCTATGGGATCTTAGGTCTACGGTGAATTTCGAGGCGAGTTAATTTTAATTGAAAATGTTACTGCAGCTGGTGGTAACATTTATTTGGATTTCAGTTCTGATTGGAAATATTTCCTATTTTTATTTATATGTTAAGGTGTTCATGGCAGGCGCGGAACCACAGGGAGCGGGGAGGGGGTTATGAATGGGGGAAAATCCTCCTTCCTCCCAAATATCCAGGCAAAAAAATGAAAATAATCGCTGTTTAAATGACTGAAAGTATTATAATTATATTCAGTCATTTAAATTACGATTTATTGCTATTTGTTCAATACTGACTTAAGCTGAGTTTAAGCTAAACACGACTATTTAATAACTGACTCTTAGTATTTAGAATTTGACAAACGATTATTTAGATAAAGTAGGGTATTTATATTATTTAAATTAAGCTAAGTTTTCAGTTGTAATTATAACGGCATTTTTATTGTTCTTATGATTTTTTTAACACCACTACTCTATATAGTATTCAAGAAAATCCAATTGGATAAAATGTAATACGATTATAGTAATAGGTAATTTTATCCGTCCATTTGATAAACAGTATAGATTTTCCATTTTTTGATGATTGAAGATTTCGTTTAGGTAATATCAAAATTTTCAAGTTCTAATGTAGAAAATATTGGTAACGCCGTTATTATATGTATTCATCAATTTCCACAATTACCATTAATTTTCAATGTTTTTCAATATTATGTTTTGTTTTGTAAATCAATTTCCAAGTTTTTAATTAATTAATTTTTCATCAATAAAATAATAATAATTTGTCAATAATAAGTGTTATCTTCATCATTTATTTGAAACATTGCACCATTTTTATATAAAAAAACTTAAGGATCCCTTTTCTGATTGTGATAAAATGCTTAATTTTTTTACATTTTAATTAATAGAAATTCAGTATTGACAAAATGTGTGATGGAATATTCCTGAAATTTATATTATGTTAATAAAAACAAAATTCAAAGTTTGATTTAAGATATTAAAATCTTGTAAATAAACTGAAACTGTTTTTTGATAATAATTGATCCGCAACATAAACACATTCGGCAAATTGCCTTGTGGACATTATATAAAATATAATAAGTTCTGATTCCATCAAATAAACGTATACTTCTTATAAATAAAAAAGGAATGGTTTGCGTTAGTTATTAATAGGTAGTAGTTATATTTAATTTGGAATCGAATGTTTTTGCGACAGTCTTATATTTTTTGTGCGCTTATCATCTACGGGCCGCTATTACACTCAGAGTGTTTTGGATACGTCTCGACGCATCTACGCATATTTCTGTGTACTTTTGTGCAGTATTTGTGTTTTACTTTGTGTTTAATTACTTCTGGATATTATGGCAAGAGGAAAAGGAAAGTATACGTATTGTGGTTATCGCGCCAAAACAAAAAGAGCTAAAGGTTAATGCCTAACTTGCCTACCCGGGCCTACCCGGGCGAACCGCGACTGATTGTGTAAACACGATACATCAGACATGGCTATTCGCGCCTACCTATTTTTATTGCGGCAGATGACTTGTAACCGCGTCACAAGTCTCCCTTATTCATTTTGAGTATAATCCGTATAGTCGTTGGCAGAGCGCGGCGACGGCCACTGTGATAGTGGCCGTCATTTGCACACCCGTTTGAGTTTACTTACTTAGTTGTTCTCTTATTTTGTATTCACTATAAAAAAAAACGTATCGGCATCTATTGACAAACGGCTGAACTGCTTGGTGGCGAGAACAATAGAAATTGACAGTGGCGCCCTCATTATACGACCAAATGTTTAATTGTATTCGTAATTGAGATAGCACACTTTTATTTTTTACTATATTCAATCTTCTTTATCAGACGTATAAAGTAGAGGTTTTTCCTCATTTAATCACATATTTTTCGCCTTATTTAAATGAGTATATCTGTACGAAATTAATGTTTGAAAAATATTATTTTTAATTTTTATTTTAAACGAAAAATATATGATCGTGTAGCCCATTAAATGTAGCATTTAATTCCGTAATTGTTTTTAAAAAATATATAATCGGAGGCGACTAACATTACAAATCATAAGATCCATTATCGGGATCGCACCCTTAACTCCTCTTTTTTCTAGTTCAGCCCATACATCTTTTCTTCTAATCCTATCGAAGGCATTCTCTAGATCCACAAAGCAAATGTGTAACACTTTGTTTTTCTTTATAAATTTCTCACCGATTTGTATCAATGAGAAAATTAGATCTTGCGTGCTCCTTCCCTTTCTAAACCCACACTGATTGTCCTCTATTGTTTTGTCTATTATTTCTCTTACTCTTTTGTCTATTACTCTCTCCATTATCTTCCCGGGTACACTTGTAAGTGTTATCCCTCGGTAGTTTTTGCAGTATTTCATCCCCTCATTTGTAAATTGGCAGTACTATGCCCGTGTTCCATTCTTTTGGCGTTTTTTCCCACTCTCAGTATTTCATTGAACAGCTCGGTTAGTTTTATTCTTCCTTCTTCTCCTAGGTTCTTTATCATTTCCGATTTAATTCCGTCCCTTCCTGCCGCTTTTCCATTTTTTAGTTTCTTTATTGCTTCTAGAACTTCTTCACCTTGTATTTCTTCTATGTGTTCCTCTTCTATATTTTCTTGTTGATCTTCCTCTTCTTCTTCGTTTTCTGGTGTTATTGTATTCATTAGCTCGTCGAAATACTCTTTCCATCTTTGCATAATTTTTGTTTCCTCTGTTATTATCTTCCCGTTTTTGTCCTTCATATTCATCATGTAGTGTTCCTTTTTCTGTCTAAGTTGTTTTAGTGTACCATAGAACAGTTTTTGATTTTCTCTGTAATGTTCGTCTAGCTCCTTTCAAAATTTTATCCAAGACTCTTCTTTGGATTTTTTTACCTCCTGCACTACTTCTTTCCTCTTCTCCTTATATCGTCTGTAGTCCTCCTTGTTTTTTGTTGTTAGGTATTTTCTCCAACTTTCCTTTTTGTCTTTAATTTTCTTTTTTATATGTTCATTCCACCAATTCGTTCTTTTCTCTAATCTGTTGCTTACATTTTTGGTACCACAGCTGAATCACGCTGCTTTAAGTATGTTGGTTTTTAGTACGTTCCATTTCCTTTCTCACTGTTTCTTGTTTTCGGTATTGATTCCTCAGCTCTTCTTGGTACTTCATTCTGATCCTATTCTCTTTTAATTTGTATGCTTTTATTACTTCTCTCTTCTTTACTCTCCTTTTGTCAGTATGCTCTGTCTCTTCTATTCTCATTTCCATTTTTAATAAGTAGTGGTCACTGCTTATTTCTGCTTGCCTTGATATTTTTACGTCTCTGACATTTTTCCATTCACTTTTGCTTATCAAGTAGTAATCTATTATTGATTTTTCATTCCCTGTGGTTTGTACTCTTGTATACTTGTGGATGTCTTTATGTTGGAATTTTGTATTTTTTATTATCAAATTATTTTCTGTACTTAATTTTATGATTCTTTCTCCGTTATTGTTTTTAATATTCTCTCCCTCTTTCCCCATCACTTCTTCTAATCCTTTGTTCTTTCTCCCTACTCTTCCGTTGAGGTCTCCCATGATTAGTATTTTTTCTTCTCCTTGATATAAACGTCCATGGCTTCTTGTTTATTTGCATTCTTATTGACATTATTCTTTCGTTGATTTGTTGTTCTTGTATGAGATTTTTTATCATTGTTGGTGCTATTATTATCCCTACTCCTCCTTTCGCTCTTTCATTTTCTTCTACTCCTGACCATATTATCCAATATCCTTTATGTATTCTCTCTATTCCCTTTTCTTTCTTTTTTGTTTCAGTTATTCCCATTAATTCTATTTTTTGATTTATCATTTCCTCCACTATTTCTACTTCTTTATCTCTGTAGCTTCTTACATTCCAAGTTCCAATTTTTAGAATTTTTCCGTTTTTCTTTGCCTGCTTTGTTTCCTTGTATCCACCGTATAGTTCTATATTTATTAGTTTTTTGGATGTGTTACTTTTTGCAGTCGTTCCCTGCTCCTGTCCCATTCAAATGTTCCGTTGTTCACCTCTAATTTCTGATACATTACACGAACTCGTTTACCCTCTCGTTTTTCTCTATCTGCTGCTTCCCATATTTTATTTTGGATTTCTTTTTCTTTCCGTGTCAAATCATTTTCGATAACTATTTTTGTTCCTTTCAGTTTGTTTTTTGCCATCATTACATCTCTCTTGGCTTCCCATTTAGACTATAATGGCTTGTTTATCTTTATTTTTCCCTATTTTGTTTATCTCTTCTATTGGTGCTTTCACTTGTAGTTTGTTCTCTAGTAGTTTCAAACCATATAAAACATTTAAAAAGATGATTTAGCACTACTTGTACAATTTTATATTACAATATTTATTTTATTGAATATGTCTTCCTGAAATTTTCTTAAATTCCCTTTTGAAAAGTTTATAATTTTCGATATTTGTAAGTACCGAGGAAAGTTTGTTGTAGAGTCTAATGCTGGAATAAATAGGGGATCTTTCAAATGAGCTAGTATTCTGTGGCGTAGCGTGGGTTTCTGCCGCTCCAAAATGTACCACTATTCTAAAGAACGTTTCGGCAAGAACGAATGTGTTTTTTGTGTATTTACAGGTTACAAATATAGAAGTCATACCTCGTATAATTAACACATTTGTTTCAAAAGTTCTTACACTTTACAAAACATATATGATATGCGTCAACAAAATTAATTTATTATTACATAAAATTAACAATATATAACGAATAACAACGAGTATAATATTAAACGCAAATAAACTGCTCAGTTAGAACTAAAATGATACTTAGGCCAAGTTGCACCAGAAAAGTTCAACTCAAGTTCAAGCTGAACTGGTTCAAAGTAACATTAGAACAATAGGAACTGTCATCTTGAACTAAAGTTCAGCTTGAGCTTGATGCAACTTGCCACTAAAACTTAACTAAAACTCTATCCGTCTACTTTTTCTAAGAGCAAACTCTTTTATTGCACTATCAATGTCTATCGAATCACATACTTCTTGCTCAATAGACAAGATAACCAGATTGGTTAGTCCTAACGAACTTATTATGGATCTTAAATAATTTTTGATAAACTTCAATTTTGAATAACTTTTCTCACAGCTGGCATTGCTTATGGCAATTGTGAGGAATATTCAGAGCATTATTACAATATTGGGAAGATTATCTTCTAGCTTGGATTTCACAACGAATTGTAATAATCCAAGTGGGCCCTCATTAAATAATTTATTTGCATTGCCTGTAGCAGCTACAAAAGCCCGCAATCGAACTCGTTCGAGCTTGAATTCCTGTTCGTCAATTTCGACAGATGCGTATTCTAGATTGCATTCAGTGTCGACCGAATCTAGTAGTATAGCCGGCGTTAGATAGGCAAACTTTTCCGCCAAATTCTGTAGCAGCTTGTAATGGGTCAAAGGGCACCATGTACAGAAATATTTTTTTTTTCAATTATTTTCTTGAAATTATTAATATTTAATTTAATCTGATGAATCTGAAAGAAAGGAATGCGGAGTGAAGTAGTTTGTTTAGTCTACCTAAAATCAGGAAAAGGGGGAGATAAGCGCGAAGATCGATGGAATGCGGGGCGAAAAGCAAAGCGCGTCGAGTTAGGAAAGGGGGAAGACGGGCGCGGAGAATGAAGGAACGCGGTAAGAAAAATAAACGCGACGAGTCAGGGAAAGGGGGAGATAAGCGCGAAGAACGATGGAATGCGGCACGAAAAGTAAAGCGCGTCGAGTTAGGAAAAGGGGAAGACGGGCGCGGAGAATGAAGGAATGCGTTAAGAAAAACAAAAGCGAGAAGTCAGGAAAAGGGGGAGATAGCGCGAGGAACGGTGGAATGCGGCAAGAAGAGCAAGCGCGGCGGGGTTCGGGAAAGGGGGAGATGAACGCGAAGAACGAAGGAATGAGACAAGATAAACGATAATAAAAAAAAGGAAAGCTGCGGCGAAGATATAAAAGGATAAAGTTGATGCGAAAGGGGGATAGTCGGGGAACAGACCGCGAAGAGACCACGTTTGAAAAATAAGAAAGTTTTGTAATCGTGATTTTAAATCGGGGGTGCGTGAAATAATAAGTGATCGGGCGAATTCCGTAAATTAAAATAAATACGCGGTTCGGTATAAAACAAACAAGGTCCGTCTTCGAAGAGCGCGAGAGCTTACCGGAGATATCGGATTCTTTAAACAAATTGTCGGTTCGGTATAAAACAAACAAGGTCCGTCTTCGAAGAGCGCGAGAGCTTACCGGAGATATCGGATTCTTTAAACAAATTGTCGGTTCGGGATAAAATAAACAAGGTCCGTCTTCGAAGAGCGCGAGAGCTTACCGGAGATATCGGATTCTTTAAACAAATTATCGGTTCGGGATAAAACAAACAAGGTCCGTCTTCGAAGAGCGCGAGAGCTTACCGGAGATATCGGATTCTTTAAACAAATACGCGGTTCGGGATAAAACAAACAAGGTCCGTCTTCGAAGAGCGCGAGAGCTTACCGGAGATATCAGATTCTTTAAACAAATTGTCGGTTCGGTATAAAACAAACAAGGTCCGTCTTCGAAGAGCGCGAGAGCTTACCGGAGATATCGGATTCTTTAAACAAATTGTCGGTTCGGTATAAAACAAACAAGGTCCGTCTTCGAAGAGCGCGAGAGCTTACCGGAGATATCGGATTCTTTAAACAAATTGTCGGTTCGGTATAAAACAAACAAGGTCCGTCTTCGAAGAGCGCGAGAGCTTACCGGAGATATCGGATTCTTTAAACAAATTGTCGGTTCGGGATAAAATAAACAAGGTCCGTCTTCGAAGAGCGCGAGAGCTTACCGGAGATATCGGATTCTTTAAACAAATTATCGGTTCGGGATAAAACAAACAAGGTCCGTCTTCGAAGAGCGCGAGAGCTTACCGGAGATATCGGATTCTTTAAACAAATACGCGGTTCGGGATAAAACAAACAAGGTCCGTCTTCGAAGAGCGCGAGAGCTTACCGGAGATATCGGATTCTTTAAACAAATACGCGGTTCGGGATAAAACAAACAAGGTCCGTCTTCGAAGAGCGCGAGAGCTTACCGGAGATATCGGATTCTTTAAACAAATTGTCGGTTCGGTATAAAACAAACAAGGTCCGTCTTCGAAGAGCGCGAGAGCTTACCGGAGATATCGGATTCTTTAAACAAATTGTCGGTTCGGGATAAAATAAACAAGGTCCGTCTTCGAAGAGCGCGAGAGCTTACCGGAGATATCGGATTCTTTAAACAAATTGTCGGTTCGGTATAAAACAAACAAGGTCCGTCTTCGAAGAGCGCGAGAGCTTACCGGAGATATCGGATTCTTTAAACAAATTGTCGGTTCGGGATAAAATAAACAGGGTCCGTCTTCGAAGAGCGCGAGAGCTTACCGGAGATATCGGATTCCTTAAACAAATTACGCGGTTCGGGATAAAATAAACAGGGTCCGTCTTCGAAGAGCGCGAGAGCTTACCGGAGATATCGGATTCCTTAAACTAATTACGCGCTTCGGGATAAAGTAAAAGTGTCCGTCTTCGAAGGGTGTTAGTTACGCGGAGCGGGAACTAAAATAAAACGGGGTCGTTGATCACAACTTAACTTCATAAACAGGTAAAACCTTAATACTACATGCTCTCATTCTCTTTTGTTATTGTTGAATATTTCTCTGATGGTTTTTTTTTGGTGGGTTTTTCCCATACACAATCAGAGCACCAACCCACTTTTTTTGTAGTACACAATGCGTGAAAATTGTTTGAATAGTTTAAATTTGTTTAATATGTCAATTTATGTTCTTCTGTCAATATGAAATAAATTCCGCATTGTTTGCTTCATTTGTTCGTTTTATTCAATTTCACACATGATCATTCCTAAGTAATCTAATAATGATAATAAAAAGACACGGTAAGTGGAAATAATGCATATTAACACAAATAACGAACCTGGCCAATTAATTAAAGGGTTGCTACGATTTGAACACAACGTATATTTTGTACAAATTATAAATTTGTATAAGGTAGGGGTCTGAACCATTACAAGCTGAAACCTGTCACGAATTTCTACAAGTATTCTATTTAACGAAGAAAACAGTTTCCGTCTGAACTCATTCTCATAGAACAAGTTGGCAACTCTACTTCCGTCGTCAAAAATGTACCTTCTCGTTATACGTCTCGGAGGTTCCATGGAAATGCCAAGATCTTCACACATGTTTTTTGCATAACTTATAGCGACGTCTATCAATTCCTCTCGTTTCTCTGTGAGTACCGTCTGCAAAGCATTTACTTTCTGAGTGCACAGTTTTATGCCGTATTCTTTTGTTTGTAAATATCTTTGTGCGCCATTCACTTCTTGTAGAAAAGGTTGCCAGAGGTCCAAGAAACAAAAAAGGAAGATAACTACATCGTAACTAGCAAAGTTCCTGCGTCTGTTCTTCCGTTTAAACTTTCATCTGCCTCCGTCAGTTTTTCGAGAGTGACAAAAATGTCTTTGTAATGAAGATGCGCCTCTTGTGCGCCACCGCGTATCCTGAACTTTTTTTAAACTTTTCCCTCTAGCGGTTATCAGAATTTTCCAACGATGTGTGGACGCGAAAAAAAAATGAATAGCAACGTTCTAATGTACCGAAAACAGTTACTGAAGTCGCCTCAGCTTTTTTCTAAAAAAAAAGTATAACTCGAAATTTGATAAAAGAAATCTGACAAAGATTTTGTAATGTAAACTTGTATATAATTACAAAATTTCATTTTTTTTGATAATAAATATATTATAATTTTTACAATTCAAGTTCAGTTAATCGATAAAATAAGCTGGGCAATCTGTTATGAGACAGTCTGACGACAAAATTAATACGATCTTGAAACTCATCTAATATTAGTTATACAGGTAATAATTAACAATTCAGATCAAAATCTAATATGTACTGAAAATGAGCTTTATGATTCTTTATGCCGCCCTCTAAAATAATAATGGATGTATAAGGCGTTTGGTTTTTCGTATTTTGAGATATTAAGGGGGGCCTAATTTACTTTTTCGGGTAGCGCCTCTACCGAAGTTGGCAATACTCATTCGGTACGCTGCAATGTTTAAAACAAATGTAAAGTACATATGCGCCATTCGGAATGCAGCCAAAATAATAAAAAGTTTCGTGCTCTTTTAATCGATCCAAATTGAAAAAAAAAGTTCAAATTTTTAGTTCTGAATACAATATATTCCTTATTGTTAATTGTGAAATTTTGTTCCCCCCCAAAAAAAAATGTGCCACCTGGGGGCACCAGGTGCACTTCCCCAGACCATTATATTGTATGCTGGATGAAAATGCACTAACGCATAGTAAATAATGATCAGAGATTCAATATGAACAATTGATTTCATTTGATAAATAGAAAAGAGTATTCATTCACTTGGTCACAGTTATTTAAATATATTAAATAAAAATGATTTGAAAATAATTAATAAATTATTTCCACATTTAGCTCTGTGACTTTTGACTTACGCTACACGTGTCCCGCACGTGTCTGCAGATGGCCTTATATTAAGTAACGTTCCTTTTGTTGTTTTTTACATTAAAATTTTTCTCGGATCAAAATTTGTTGCATTATGCAATATTTTATTGATTTGCAACAGCAGGTGTACATTATGTAATTCAATGTCCGGCGTGGGTATTTGCCCTTCCGGGGAAGAAGTTGTTTTAATGTGCATTTGTTTAACGTACTTACGTAGCGTAAGTCAAAAGTCACAGATAAGATAAATGTGGAAATAATTTATTAATTATTTTCAAATCATTTTTATTTAATATATGAGAAATAGCGTAAAATGACCTATTTATCTTTGTGCACAGATATTCTAAGTGATCGTTCCAAGTCCAATTTGGAATCCAGAATCGTACCAAGGAATTTTGCCTTCTGGCTAGTTGTATATATCCGGTGTTTGTAGTTAATGGAGAAATCAGATGAGGGTGCTTTTCGCTTATAAAAATGTACCATAATTGTTTTTTCGGAGTTCAAAATCAGACGATTTTTACTGCACCAATCTTGGAACTCCAGGACCCTTAATATTTTTTTCTGCAGTTCTACTTAGGCCCTTAAAGCTTCCTCCCTTTAGGGTATCTGAACCATGCGTCAGCACAGCCAGCCTACCTCATCAAGATAGGCTAGCAGTGCCGAGGCAGGTAGATCCGTAATTTTCGCCATTTCTGGCCATTCCTCACCCAGTATGGCTTTTCTGCTAGACCTTAGCGCTGGGCAATATCCAAGGATATGTTCGGCGGTTTCGTCCTCCAAACAGCACCCTCTACAGTCTGGTGATTCAACAATCCCTAATCTATGGAGGTGTGCTCTGAGTCTGCAGTGTCCAGTCAGAATAGCTGTGATACGCTTTAAGTTCTCTCTAGACAGCCGCAGATATTGTTTGGCTGATCTTTCATTTGGATACCGGAGGGTTTCCTTAGAAAATCTGCAGCCTGTTACATCATCCCATCTACACCTAAATTTCTTTAGAGTATAGGGATGCAAAGATTCATATAAGGAACTTAGAGGGGGACGCATTAGTGTGCCGGGCATATGAATGATCATACTAGCCGCTGCTCCAGCCAATGCATCAGCCCTCATGTTTCCAGTATCAATACTGTGCCCTTTCACCCAGGAGATCTCGACCCTGATGTGTATTGAGGCCTGTCTGAGTTTATTATGGCACTATTTCACTGTCTTAGAGCAGGTGTAGTACCTTCTCAGAGACTGTAGAGCATATCTGCTGTCCGTGAGTATTAGCAGACTTTTGTTGTTTACACCACGCTGGATTATAATTTCCGCCGCGTGTGTTATGCCCATCAATTTCACTTGCTCGATAGTTGTGCCTATACCCATGGGTATTTTCTTTTGAATGTTTAGGCTTCTGGAGTAAATTCCCAGGCCCAAACCATCTTTCTTGAGGGATCCATCTATATAAATCCTTATAGCAGATTCCCTCATGTGTTTTGTAGTTTCGGTGGTAATATCGTAGGGTGTGCTCGCAACATAAGTGGGTGCACTGGAATCAGTGCCAGCCTCTAGTTGAGGTACATCTTTGCAGATGTTCCTCCAAAGGTGACTTCTGATTTCCCCTACTTTATTGCTCTCCCAGAAACCACTGCTGCTAAGGCGAAGTATAGCCGCTATGGCCTCCCTTTCTACGTGGAGATCCAGTGGTGGAAGACACAGCATCACTTCCATCGCCATTGTAGGGGTCGTATGCATGGCGCCTGTCACAAAAAGACAGGCAGTCCTTTGCAATTGTGACAACCGCTTAGTGGTGGAGCCTATTTTAGTTCTAGACCACCAGACCACTGCGCCATAAGTAAGCATGGGCCTTATGACAGCTGTATATAGCCACATCGTCGTGCGTGGGTTTAGACCCCACGTCTTCCCCACGGCACGTCGACATTGCCAAAAGGCCCTCAATGCTTTATTTACTTTGAGTTCGATGTGTTTTTTCCAATTTAGTTTCTTGTCGAGGGTGACTCCCAGATATTTCACATACTCGCTAAATTGTAACATCGAATTCAATAATGTTGGTGCTTTGGGATACACCTTCCTCTTCCTGGTAAAGAGAACCATCTCCGTTTAGGCCGGATTGACCGAGAGAGAGTGATCCTCGCACCACCTGGATAATATATCAAGGGCAGTTTGCATCCTATCCCATATTGCACCTTCATGCTTACCGCTTACTAGGATGGCTAAATCGTCAGCATACGCCGTTACGAATAGGTTCCTTTTAAGCAGTTGTTGAAGGAGACTATCCAGTACCATATTCCATAGAAGTGGGGATAAAACTCCACCCTGTGGACAGCCTATATTTACCACACATGTAATCGATTTATTACCTGCGTCAACCTTGACTGTTCTATTGGCTAGTGCATTGCCGATCCAGTTACACATTTTAGATGGTACTACGCGTTCCATGAGCGCGTTCCTTATCTTATTATTGGTCGTTTTATCAAACGCACCCTCAATATCCACGAAAACACCTAGGGTGAATTCTTTTTTTATCCAATGATCTTTCAATCTTACACACTACATTATGTAGGGCAGTATCGGTTGATCTTCCCTTGGTGTATGCATGTTGGACATGCATAAGTGGATTGTCAACTAGAGTTGTTACTCTTATAAATTGCTCACAAAGCGTCTCCAAGGTTTTTAGTAAAAACGAGGAGAGGGTGATGGGTCCGTAGGCTCTCCCAGGCTTAGGTATAAAAACAACCCTACCTTGTTTCCAAGCCTTTGGAACGTATCCCAAAGCCAGACTGGACCGGAGTGGCAGTACTATCTACTCGATCCGCCAGTAGGGAGATCATTTTTATATAAAAGAAATAATAAAGGTCCCAGGACAGATCCTTGCGGAACACCATAATCCACTTTAAATTCATCTGATTTTTCCCCATTCACTACTACACTCGACCGCCTATTTTCGAGAAAAGATCCCACCCATTTAAAACAGACTCCTCTTATACCACAGGCATCCAACTTACTGAGAATATGATCGATGCCTATGGTATCGAAAGCCTTGAACAAGTCAAAACACAAACCAACCACGTACATTCCTTGGTCCATTTTTTTACTTATATATTTGGATAAATTGATTTGATCCGTTTCAACGGATCTGTTTGCTCTGAACCCATTATTACCTTATTACATAAGGTATTTATTCCAATATTCTTTGGTGTACAAGTTTTTCGAGTATTTTGGAGAGAGGAGAGGAGTACAGCAACCGGTCTGTAGTTATCCACGTCACAGGGGTTTCCTTTTTTGTATAAAGGTACCAACTGTAGCAATTTTTAAGGTTGATGGAAAAACACCGGATTCCAATGATTTATTACAAATATGGAAAAGGAGATCAGCAATTACGTTTAAGGAGAATTTAATTAGACTTGTAGAAATACCATCGATACCTACTGACTTTTAGTAGTACATTTTTTATCTACGTGGAATCAACTGGGTTAAAATACAGTGAGTTTAGGTTGTGTTTTGATAGGCTACATGCACTGACGTGCAGCTCAATTTTGTCCTTTACGATTTTCAAAAAGAAATTGCCAAATAAGTTAGATATATCGTTTGGTTCTGCACGATTGTCTGTTTTTTTTTTTTCTTCCTAAATTGTAATTTATAATTTTCCACATTGATTTTCATATATTCTGTGAGTAATGAATTTGATCACAATAGTAATCTCTTCTAGCTTTTTCAACATGGGCAGTATGTATCCGTTTTTGTTGTTTATAGTGGCTTGTGTTTTTCACCATTCATTATTTTTGCTAACCAAAAAAGGTTTTTTAAGACGATGCTGCTTTGAATAATTTCTTTGGTTACCCACCCTCTATCTTTTTTACTACTCATGTGCTTCTTTGTTTTAATTTGGCATGTCGCGTTTAAGGCTTCCGTGAATTTTCCCACAAATAGATTAAAAGATAAATCAATTTCGGTAGAATTATAGATAGAATCCCTGTTTTCATTTCAAATAGATGCCGTGTATTGAAATGGAAAGTTTTTGGTCAGTGATAGATATAATCTGTGCAAAATGTTTGGCTATACCAAGCATCTATAATTGTGACATTGTGAGAAATTAACTAGCAAATTTGTTACTACATAATCTATCGCACTAAGTGATGTATTGCCATTTACGTTTGTTTGAACTCGGGTAGGGTTCGTGTTTGTTAAGATTATGAAGTTCAAACGAAATAAAAACATCAAGTAGCACGCTTCGAATATTTGTATCTAAAAAGTTTACATTTAGGTCTCCACATAAGATTATTTCATAAATAGAAAAGAGTATTATTCATTCACTTGGTCACAACTATTTAAATATATTAAATAAAATTATTTGAAAATAATTAATAAATTATTTTCACATTTAGCTGTGTGACTTTTGACTTACGTTACGTAAGTACGTTAAACAAATGCACATTAAAACAACTACTTCCCGGGCAAATACCCACATTTTAATGTGCATTTGTTTAACGTACTTACGTAACGTAAGTCAAAAGTCACACAGCTAAATGTGAAAATAATTTATTAATTATTTTCAAATCATTTTATTTAATATAAGATTATTTCATTATCATGCTGTAGAACAGTGGATAAAAACATGATAAAATTTCTATAAATATGCTAAAGTTTCCGGATGGAGGCCTATAGACGCAAATTATAAACAGATTACAACTTTGTATGTTAACTTTAATGCCGCATATTTCAATTTCCATTTCCAGTGGGAGTGTAAGACGGGCTTGAAAAACAGACACCAAACTTAACGAACAGAAACAAGTAGATGTTGTTTACACAGACTTTAGAAAAGCATTTAACACTATAAATCATCAGGTACCTTTAGATTAGTTAACGACGTTTGGTATTGATGCTATTGTATTACGTTTACAAAGAAAAAGAATTATTCAGTATTCTAATATACGCTGAATGATATAATTCTGATTCGTGTATCTGAATTGAAAAATCTGGGCGTGTGCTTTGATAAGGCTTTAATATTTAACACAGATGTAACGTAGCATCTGGATTCTTATCAATCTCTATTGACAATCAGATCGTTACGTGTTATTTTTAGGATTTCCTCAATTTGCCCCGGTTAAAAGATTAAATACTGACACATTATTGAACTTCAATTCTACAATCTTGTAGCAATATTGGGATGTGAACACGACACTAGGTTGACACAATATTTAACTACAACTTGAAAATAAATATTTATACAAGATTGACACATTATTGTGTTAAGTTGATATAATATTGTGTCATGTTGATACAATCTTGACTCGATAATGAATTTCTAGATTGACACAATCTTGTATTTCAACTTGTATTTCAGTCTTGATTCAAGTTGGTAGAATAATGTTTCAATATTGATCTACAAGTTGCAATTCAAACAATATTCTATTTCTACTAGGGATTTTTATGAAAATAACGTTAATTATATTTACAGGTTGCCTGAATTGGTAAACTGTACAAGAAAAACTGGACTGTGTACTAAATTACACATTTTCTAGTTTACCAACGCAGTTCATTCAGACAAACCTGATAAATATAATGTAATATTATTTCTATTTAACGTAACTACCTAATTATTTATAATAAAACTAAAACAACATTATCATAATAAATATTTTATTATATTAAATTAAGCAATTATTTGTAACCATCTTCATGAATTTTTTTTCACAGTTGCACGCAACCACAAAATAACAAACGCAAGGAAAATAAATCAATATAAACTGGCAAACTATTTCCCGGCTGTGGATAATTAATTTGAAATCAGGGTTCTACAAACCATGAATTACTCGTGTACTCGAAAAATGTAATTACACAAAACCAAAACACAACATTAAAACAAACACTAGATATGCACAAATTATTATATATTTATCTTGAAAAATGTAACCGTATCCCACAAATTCCTCCATTTAGAAGACAGAATGGAATTTCCGTATGGGTTCCGTTCAGCAATTTCTTTTGCTGTGTTTGGTTAAACTCGGCTATGGGGGCTGATTTTCCCTGGAGACTGGGAGTCTGTTAAAGGTGTCAATCCGCGCCTGTCGTAGGCTGATAGTGAAAGGCATTCAATGTGTGCTACATTCATTATAGCTGATTTTAAATTGCAGCAGAGTGTAATCTGAAAAATGATTGGATTTTCAGGTTATGGTAGACCGTCATCGCTATTTTACACGATTATCTTATTATTCTTATTAATAAAACTAATTACATACAAGCCCACAATTATATTTATATTTTATAAGTACTTACCTCAGAAATAAGCAAACTATCCAATTGATCACACATAACCACACTTGTGAACGAAAATCGGGCGTTCGGGTGTGTCATTAAGAATCAACGAAATCACAAATGCACAAACTATTTCAGGGCACAAATAATATTGTGTCTATAATTATTATAAATAATGTGTCAATATTTACAATATATATTGTGTCTGTATTGTAGACAGTTTGAATATTCATTAATTTTATTCTGGATTTCGACATTATTGTGTCTAGATTGAATTTTATTATCGTATCATTCTTGACATTCAATATTGGGTCTATATTGTAACTTCTTTCAATAATAAATAATAAACATTGAAAACTAATCAGGCACGCATAACACTGGAAAGCAAATTATAAATACGAAATTGAAAAATATTAATACAATGATTAAAGTCCGCGTAATCAGTATGCGGACTTTAATTATATATATATATATATATATATATATATATACAAATATCTTTATTCAAGGGACTTTTACATTATATTAAGTACAGTATTGTATAGTATAATATGGTATATAATTTGAGGTTGTCCTTTCATAGGCTATCGACCCGAGGTCTTTCTGCCAGCTTTGAAGATGAGTTATGATTAGATGATAATGAATGAATAGATGTATGATAATGTGTGGTTAGGGTGATTATATGTCAGTGGATGTTTCTGAGTTGAAGTCAGTGATGGTGTAATGGGGAAATTAAAATTTGGGGGATATGTTGGGGTTGCTGTGTATGTAGAGATGGTTTATAGGTTCATTGTTAGTCGTTCTGGATGCGAATTTATGGGCTAGTTCGATAATTCGAGTTTCTATCGGTATAACTTGTGTTTTCTCATAAAGGAGGTTATTGGAGGGATTGTAAAGGGGGTTATTGGGATGTCTAATTTTTGTTAATACTCTCAAGGCCGATCTCTCTGCTACCTGTAGATTTTTAAGGGTTGTAGGATGGGTATTGCAGTAAAGGATGGCTGCATAATCAAGAAGTGGACGGCATATTAGTTTATATATTGTCACAGCGGATTGTAATGTGATTCCTTCGTTTTTATATGTCAGGCATCTAAAATGCCGAGCCCTCCTCCTGACCGCGGCTTTGATATTTTGGGTGTGGGATTTAAAGGTTATTTTGGTATCGTAGAGAATTCCAAGGTATGTAGGTGAGGGGGATATTGGGATGTGATAAATGGAAATGGTGAAAGGCGAGTTGTGTAATTTATGATATGGAATGAGCAGTTTAGTTTATTTGATATTGATTGAAATTCTCCATTTGTTAAACCATTGCATAGTTTGATTGATCAAGACCTGTAGTGTGTTGACAGCTTTTGCTATAGTCGAAGCATGAGAAATTAATGCAGTAACATCTGCATATTGTAAAATATAGGAGGAGGAATTGTGGTGAGTTGGGTCGGGATTATATATATCATGGACGAATATATTGTGGAGCAGGGGAAAGAGCGGGGGAGCCTTGAGAGACACCTTGAAGTGGGAAGAAAGAGTATGAGACAGAGTTTCTTATTTTAACTTTAAGGGACCGGTTTTGTAAAAAAATGCGTATAATATTTAATAGGTGGGGAGAGATGTTAAGGCGTGCGAATTTATATAATAGACCCTGATGCTGTGTCGAACGCCTTTTTGATGCCAAGGAATAGGATAGCGGATTTATGACCATGAAGGTGAATTGTGTGTAGATTTGAGGTGAGGATAGCTAGGGGGAGGGTAGTAGAACGGTTTTGCATAAAACCAAATTGATATGGAGGGATGTGGTTGGAAACATGCGTAAGGATTTTATTTTTAAAAATATTTTCATATAGTCTGCCCAAAACTGGAAGCAGGGTAATAGGTCGGTAGCTAGCTACCATAGATCTGTTGTTGTCAGGTTTCAATATGCAGGTTATAATAACCCGCTTAAATTCTCGGGGAAAGTGTTGTGAGGAATATATGTTGTTAACGATTTTGAGGATATGCTGGTGAATGTTGTCTGGAAGGGATTTAAGAATAATTCTAGGGATATTATCATAACCCGGCGTTGTGTTTTGACCTTTATGTAAGTTTTTAAAATATTCGTTTTCACTGATGTTATCGTCCGGCGTATGGGAGGTATAGGAGTTAAGGAATGATTGGTACCAATTGTCAACTGTTCTAAAAAAGTCATTGTCGTATGTGTTGTTGCCTGTCTCTGTGTAATTATCCTTAAAATAGTCCGCGAAAATGTTGGTTATTGTCTGGTCATCGGTAATTGTATCGTTTGTCACAGGGTGGTTTATGGTTGTTAAATAATCCGTTTTTTTGTATTTAGATATTTTTTATAGGAATAGGTGCTGCGGTTGAGAGGGTAAATTGAATACTTAAATGATCTGAACCTAAGTCTGGGATTAACGTGATGTTTTGGAACAGGTGCTGGATATTGCTCGTACACAGTATGGCATCTGGAGTTGTCGACTGATTTTGAGACATAATAAATGTAGGGGCAGTGTTTATACGGATAAAATTTGAATGGGAAATAAAGGATGAAAGTTGTTTTATTTTTGTGTTATTTAGGTTTATGTCGCCAATTATAATTACGTGAACGTATCAGGAGGCTTTGGTTAGGATTGTGTCTTCGATTGAGGATGACTGTTGAATATAGGTTAGGAAGATATGGAGGATAAAAAGCGGCAAATCAACAGTACAATGCAAACATTCGTTCATTATGTTATTTAATTTTGGCGGATTTGCTTTGCCTAGTTTAATTCCAGGTCTTGCAGAGACTATCGAGCCACCCCGTCTGTTTTCATTGGGAATATAGGAAGGAATTTGAATATAGGACCATTGGTTGAAGTTAAAAGGTTTTTCAGTTTTGGTTTCGACCAGAAGGTTAATATCAATAGAATTATTGGATACGTAATTAGTTAGTAGGTGTTTTTTTTTTTTTTTTAGGAAGGGAATTAATGTTTGTATAGAGGATATTTATTTCGTTAGCCATTGACAGTGATTTGTGAAAATGCGATGCGAATGCCTGACGTGGGAACTACTGGTGGGATGATATTAGGTGATTCGAGGTCAAACATAACAATGAACATGCTATTTCCCGAGAAATTGACGTGAGTATCGATGTTGAATGATTTTATGAAGCGTGATTTCATTTGTTTTAACAGGGCTTGTCTGTTGGTGTTACTGGGTGAATTTATTTCTGTAGTGTATGCATCAATGATGAAGTCATGTTTGGTGATAGATGTGTGAAATCGTGATTTTTTGTTAGACTCGGGTCGATATCCGCAGATTTTTTATTTACACATTTAATGGTAATATTGTGAATTCCTTCTATCGGTGCCAGAGGTCTATTGGGGCATTTAGTGGACCATGCTCCATGGGTGGTATCGCCGCATGCCTTGCACTTGGGTGGTAGTGTTGTTTCGCATTTATGTGTGGGGTAATTTCCTTTGCATTTGGAGCAAGTAATCTCTTCTGTGCAATTTGAAGTTACGTGATCGTATTTGTTACAACGTGAACAGGGTTGTGGAATTGGTGCGGGTGGAGAACTCTCTATTACACAGAACTGATTGTGTAGTAGTTTTGTGAATGCTTCTGATGATCCAGTAATAACTCTTATCATTCTTGTTTTTGTCTTGTCCTTTTTTGCTATAATTCTGCGACAATAGCGATGAGCAATTCCTAGTCTATTTAGGTGCGTGCTTATCGTTTTTTCGTCTATCTCGAGCTCGATGCTCTTAATAATAAGGCAATAACTTGGCGCTGGCGCACCGTGGTTCCCCGCGGTTGGTGTTATGAAGCTGCCTTCCCCGTCTTCTGTTTCCGATTCCGCCTCCGTACTCGACATTTATAAAATCGGTACTTTGATTTAATTTCTATTTAAAGAGATCAATTCGAACGTCTGGACTGTGTGAGAGTTCGCGAGCGAATGTTGCTTTAATTATATTTACTCATGAATCGATTTTAGAGCTGAACAATATTTGAATTTAAACTTAATGATTTGTTTGTGATTCCAATGTTATCTGTGCGAATAAGATAGGGTTTCTTAATAGTATTTACATGAAATAAAAAGAACTATAAAAATACAATAACATTAATAAAAACAATAGTAATAATAATATAAATTATTATTGTAAAATGTACTGGGGATATTACACAAACACAGTATTAAATTGCTTGGCTTTATCAAACGTACATTCTTTGATTTTAAAAATGCTAAAGTTCAACAAAGCTGTATACAGCGTATATTCGAACCAAATTGGAATACTGCAGCGTGGTTTGATCCCCAGCTACCACCAATCATATAAGATTAATAGAAAGGGTACAAAAACGATTATACTTCAAAACTCATAAAACATTCTCAGATTTTACTAAGTACGTTACCACAGCTTATTGATAATGTTTGATATGCAGTCACTATCTGAACATCGTGCTCGCTAATATTTTTATATAAAATTGTTAACAGCCATATTGATGAACCCAACCCAATATCACAACTCAACATTTATGTACCCAGAGTAACTTCAAGAAACCTCGCCCCCACGTTCAGAAATGAGATAATTAGCATTTGTTTTTATCAAAATTCCCCATTCTATGCATATCAAAATTATACAACACGTTGTTGATATTTTTAATGACACGTTTTTACGGTTTAGTAAGGCCGTCTCCAATTTAGTTATTTAAATTGTTTCTATAAAATTATGTATTTGAATTATTATCTTTATTATTTTGTAATTTTAAGTTTTTATTGTATATTTATTTTTGTAATATTATCCCTTTAATTGGAATTAATGCATTCTGTTGGTAAATAAAAAATCTATTATTATTATAAAAAAAATTTAACTTCCGAAAGACATAAATTAATACGATGATATAAACGAATGTATTCATGGTATTAAATATATATGACGATCATTATAAAACACTGATCAATAGTACACACGTATTATTATTACATACTTCCATTAAAATAACATTATAATAAATTAGTAATAATAAATATAATATTTCCGTTAGTGATGTAAATGCTCACATAACATTAGTACAAGTGTAAATAAGAACAAGTAATTTCTAAACGTTTTCGCAATATAAAACATGTTGAAGAACGTTAAATTAGAATTTCGTTTACATTTTTATATATTAAACATTCTATTTTTAGGCTATTCAAATAGCAAACTTAACCCGTTAAAATTTAGAGTATCGAAACTTGGATTAATATTCTGGTATATATTGCTGACAGCACTATCATTCATTTGCTTTCCACGGTCAACCGCTGCATTTGTTCATGATATTTCATCGGTTTATGAATACGTAATTGTCTTCGGTATTTTGATAGTAGCCGTTTACAAAATATATATAAGCGTAGAAAATATTGCGAATATTTTACAAGATTTTAGCACATTAGACGAGGAAATTAATCTTTTGGGATTGAAATACAGAAAAAGTAGTTTTCATAAAGTTAACTCTACGATCGATTTTATTGTGTTACCATTATGTTTGATGGTTCCACTTTTGTGCATCGGTTTTGCGATATTTAAAGGTGATATAAGAGCTGTTACAGTAGTAAAACTACTGTATATTATTGTGTACGGATGGCTTGGTATACCAAGACTAATGGTGATTTTAATTTCCGAGAGGTGTAGTTTGCTGAATACCGCATTAACATCTGGTCTGAATGAAACGACGCTCTATTGCAAGAAATGCAGTGATTCCCTACGGATTGTTTGTTTCGAAAAAATATGCTGCATCCACAAACTACGGTAATTACTTATTCAAACATTTATCATTCGAGAAAAGCGTATTTATTCACTTGTTCACAGCTATTTAAATATATTAAATAAAAATGAATTTGTACGTAATTGTTTTTTTTTGGCTACTGCGACTCTTTTTACTTACTTTAAGAAAAATATCCATTAAAAAAAATACTTCTCGGGCTTGTAGCCTTCTAGATATTGAATTACATACAACACTTCCTGTTGTATAACATTAAGATATTACACGATGCAACGATTATTTTATTCGACTATAGTGATCAATAATTGGGTTTGCAATTTGTGGTTCAATGGGTTATTACAACAAATTGCAATAAATTACGGACCCATAATGCTGAATGTAATTCACTTAGCAACAACAATGCGCAAGTATTTATGTATTTGGTAAGCAGGAATTGTGTGTACAAAAAAGGACAGCGTTAAAAAAATCGTCGTGGAGAGTAGTTGAACCCAAAATATAGAAGTTATTATTGCTCCCATGTGAATCTTCTTCAAATCCCTGAGAGCTGATCATATGGACGCGTATCTGAGGCCAAAAAAGGAAAAAAAAGAAGAATCTCCCAAAACCCACCATTACATGGCGATGCTGCCAGGATCCGAACCTGGAATCTTCTGAATCTAAAAAACAAAAAAAAAAACGTTACGTAATATAAGGCCATCTGCAGACAAATGCTTCGGGATATTAGTCTTAAAGTACTTACGTAACGTAAGTCAAAAAACTCGCAGTAGCTAAAGAATGAATAATTTATTAATAATTTTCAAATTCTTATTATATAATTTATATGTCATTTTTATTTATATTTATTTTAACGATTAGTAAAAAAAATCTTTCTAATATTGTTAATTTCTTTTTGGTACAAAAATTATAATTGTTAATTTTTCACTAGTAGAAAGCACTCCAAAATATTCGCTGACTTCATGATTAAATTTAATTCAATGTGTATATTTACAGTTGGGCGGAAAAGCTCGTAGGATCAAATTGAAAAAATGCTTGATAAAATTTATTATTTATTTGTTCAATAAAAATTAGTATCCATTCACCCGATCACATTTATTTAAACAAATTAATTAAAAATGATTTGAAAATATTTAATAAATCATACATCTCTATTAAGATAGCAGAATTGCAATTCTTTACAAATATTTATATTTACAATACATATTGATAGGTTAGTAATCTGTCATGGGCTATCGACCGGAAGTCTTTCTGCCCTTAATAAATTATTTCTCTCTCTATATATATACATATATTTACATCTTAATTCCTCACAAGTGTGGTTTAACAAATATTTTTTATGAATTGTAGAAATTTTAATTACACAACATGGAGCTATAATTTAAATTTAATTAAATATAAAGTGGAAAAGATGGGATTTGATTTCATGTCCCCCGATTACCGGTCGAGTGTGCTACCAACTACACCACAAAAACCTGTGATATCAAATCTCCATACAATGATTCAAATCTACCTATGTTCAATTTATACAGATATGTTTGGAGATTTGATAGCGCACTCGACCGGCAGTCGGGAGACATGGGTTCAAATACCATCAGAGATGGTTCTCTTCAACTTTATATCTAATTAGTATAAATTATATATCAATGTTGTACATTGAAAATTTCTACAATTCATTGATTATTAATAAAATGATCCACAGTGTTAACAGTGTTTGTGTGCTGCTGCTACATTTTTCCTTCATTGAATGGTTCTTGTTGCGAACATTTTCATCAAACTTGGAGACTAGATTTAGCTAAGTACTGTTTACATATCCGTTAAATTTAATCGGGATCGGCTCTTTACTTTTGAAGTAATAACTGTTTTTAATATTAATTTGTATGCGGTCCGGCGATATAAAATCCGTTGTCGCTTTTTGTGCCGATTCCTCGAGGTGAATCAGAGATCAACGTTGAACGATTAATTCATTCACCTGCATTAGGATTAATTGAACTCTAATTATATTCATTTTTATGCGTGGTGTTTTCACAATCCTTTGTTTTTCTTTTTAGTATTTTTACCCTTCCGTCGCCCTATTATTTGTTGAAATTCGTTAGTCACAATTATAGGCGCAATTGTGTGAAGAACAGTGTCCTCGTATCTACTCCTCCTATTTTTATATAATTTTATTTTACTTCCATAAAATGAACTCAACTTGCTTGCATTACAATGCAACCACTGGTGAGCATATGTTAGTCATTTGCTCATTACACAAAGAGAAATTTAAATGTTCTTGTGCTGATTTAACAAAATCTGAAGCTCGTAAAATAAAATTAAATACATGTGGATTATCTTGGAGTTGCTCTCAATGTAGCGAGCTAGGCAATGATATTAATTCACTAAAATGTGCCATAATTGCCCTTCAAAATGATATCAAACAATTAAAAACGTGTTCTCAGTCCTCTAAACAGCCTGCCTACATTGATACTGAGAAGGTTATTCAAGAAATTGCCGACAGCGAGCATCGCAAGTCAAATATTATAATCTATGGATTGACTGAGCCGAAGTCCAGTAACAAAACCGAGGCTACTGAACGTGATTTCCAAATTATAAGTGAACTATTACCGATTTTAAGCATAGATGTTCATGATGCTCAACCACTTCGACTTGGTAAGTTTGATGATACTCGTGAACAACAGAATCGTCCTATAAAATTACGTCTAGGCTGTGAGAATGATGTCTTTAAGGCTCTCAAAAACAGCATTAAATTAAAACAAATTAATACATTTTCGAGAATTCGTATTTCGCGTGATCAGACTCCAATGCAGCTAGATTATTATCGAACTACTAAAACGGAATTGACTGGAAGACTGGATGACGGTGAGAAGAATTTAAGAATTAAATTTGTTCGTGGCAAAACTAATATCGCCCAACAATGAGTCTGAAAAATTGAATGTATATTATCAGAATACACGTGGCTTATGCACAAAATCGCACTTATTATTTGCGGCAACCCATAATATTATGTATGACGTTATTGCACTAACTGAGACATGGTTGCATGATTCTGTTCTGAACATAGAATTATTTACGGATCAATATAATGTAATAAGATGTGACCGAAAACATTCACAAGTTGATCGAAGAACTGGTGGCGGTGTATTACTAGCTGTTTGTAATAACTATAGTGTTGAAAGTATCGATTGTACTGTTATAGGGAATACTGTTCCAATTATTGATATACTTATTTGTAAGGTTAATATTCGATTTAGGTATATAATAATTGTAGTTGTTTATGTACCACCAGATATCTCATCAGATTCGTTTACAATGTTTTTGGAATCATTGGAAGTGTTGCTGTTGGATCATGAAGTTATACTTCTCGGAGATTTTAATATACCTGATTATCATATTAACAATCATCCTATATCTTTTAAGCTGCGTTCTTTAAATAATTCCAGTGATTATTTGAACTTACATCAATTTAATAACGTTCTAAATACCAATAACCGTTTATTAGGTCTGTTGTTTTCTAATGTTGATACTCAATTTCTTGTTGAACGGGATATGTCACCATTGGTACATGAAGATTCACACCATCCAGCATTGTCAATTGAATTAAATATCACCTAGTAGAAAGTGTCTGTTTCCCAGCAACTTGAATAAACGTTATAATTTCCATAAGGCCAATTATCCATTGTTCTACAATTTACTATTTGAAACTGATTGGTCCTTTTTAGAATGTTACGACAATGTTGATAATGCGGTGGATAGATTTTATGCAAAGTTGTATTCTATCTTTAATGATGCTATCCCTTTGCATAAGTCTTGTAATTTTTCGTATCCACAATGGTTTACAGCAGAAATTAGACGTTATATTAAATTAAAGCATGTGTATAGACGTAAATGGAAGTTGAATAACTCATTATTTTACCGTAATGAATTTATTCGTGTGCGTTGTCTTCTTAAAATTGCACTTCAAACAGCATTTAACAATTATTTACTCGACATTGAAAATAAAATAACCGAGGATACTAGCATATTCTGGAATTTTATGCGATCAAAATCTGGAACTTCTCGTATACCTGGGCGTATCCAGGTGAAATTGTTATTGCTTTTGCTGAAAAAAATTCTAGTTTATACTTAAATTTCAATGTAAACAATTATGTCCTTACATACGAGAATGTAACTGTAACTTCTATAAACGAATCTGAAGTCCGGGAAAGTCTTAGTAAATTGAAAAATAAAATTACATCTGGTGAGGATCAAGTACCCAGTTTTATTGTTCGAGATTGTCGGTACGCCATAGTTAAACCTTTAATGGTAATTTTTAATCTTGCCATTAAGACATCTACCTTTCCACAGTCTTGGAAATACGCAAGGATATCCCCAGTATTTAAAAAAGGCGACAAGCAAGACCTGAATAATTATAGACCTATCTCGATATTATCTAACTTCTCGAAAGTATTTAAACATATTTTGTATAATAACATATATTCACAAGTGAAATCTCGAATCTTACTTAATCAACATGCTGATAGTTCAACTATAACTAACCTTACACAATATTTAAACGAAGTTATCGATAATCGCGGTCAATCTGACGTCTTATATACAGATTTTAGTCGAGCCTTTGATTCTGTTAGTCATGATATCTTACTTATTAAATTAAAATCATTCGGACTCACTAAAAAATACATAGATTTATTGGATCGTATCGTAATGGAATTAAATCTAATATATTAAATAAAAATGATTTGAAAATAATGAATAAATTATTTCCACATTCAGCTCTGTGACTTTTGACTTACGTTACGTAAGTACGTTAAACAAATGCACATTAAAACAACTACTTCCCGGGCAAATACCCACGCCGGACATTGAATTACATAATGTACACTTGCTGCTGCATATCAATAAAATATTGCATAATGCAACAAATTTTGATCCGAGAAAAAATTTCATGCAAAAACAACAAAAGGAACGTTACATAATGTAAGGCCATCTGCAGACACGTGTTTTGGGATCTATTCCTCGTCAGAACAGCTATGCCTTACATAATTTAAAGATGTTAAAATAAATCAATGAAATTAATTCAAATACAATCAGCAAAATTAAATCAATTATATAAAATTAAATTAAACCCGGTATTTGCCCGGGAAGTAGTTGTTTTAATGTGCATTTGTTTAACGTACTTACGTAACGTAAGTCAAAAGTCACAGAGCTGAATGTGGAAATAATTTATTCATTATTTTCAAATCATTTTTATTTAATATATTTAAATAAATATGACCAAGCGAATGAATACTGTTTTCTATTTAAATCTAATATTTTTATCTCCACGTCTGGTGTACCTCAAGGATCCAATTTAGGGCCATTACTTTTCATTCCGTTCATAAATGATTTACTGTTTTCGTTAACTTGCCGGGTTTTAGCTTATGCAGATGATTTAAAAATCTTCAGTAAAATCGAGTATCTAAATGACGTCTATGTGTTACAAGATAACTTAAACAAAATTCAAAACTGGTGTATATACAATAACCTACACTTGAATGTTGAGAAATGCTTTGTTGTGACTTATTGTCGCCGATTAAAATGTATTACATATGATTATAAGATTAATGAACGCACCTTAACACGTAAAACTGAAACCAGAGATCTAGGCGTTGTATTTGATATACACCTCACTTTTGTAAGTCACATCAATATAATATCTAAATCTGCCTCCAAGACACTAGGATTTGTCTTACGACACTGTAGTAACTTTACTAACACTAACACGATAAAACTATTATATTCCATATTAGTACGTCCCAAGCTCGAGTACGCTTCTATTATTTGGTACCCAAAATATATGTATAATAATGTGATAATTGAGCGAGTTCAAAGAAGGTGTTTAAAATATATGTTTTTTAAATTAGATATATTACATTTTATGTGCCTGTCGCTAAAACCAATGTCCTTCGTAAGGCTCCTCTTTTTCATTTGAGCAAAAATGCTAATCGTTTGTTTGACGACATATTTTTCTCACCAGAAATGAGACAGTGATTTAGCATTGTCTGTGAAATCATTATTTTTGTATGTTTTTTATTTATACTGTATTATATAATTACTATTATTATTATCACTTATTATAAGTTTTCTTATAGAATTGTCCTGTAATTGGTTCAGCTGTTGGGCAATAAAGTTATTATTATTATTATTATTATATAAATATAATTTTAAAAGGAATATCAATTTAATTTAATTAAATATATATTTTTTTAATAATTTATTTAAACTTTAAACAAATGTTCTTGTATTGGCCGGAAGCCTTTCAGCCACAGATAGAAAAATGTATTGTTTTAATTTTTCCGGGTGATTACACACGTATGATATTAATATTTTCGAACAGAATTGGGTAGGTTTATGGAATTTTGAAGGTATGTTTCTAGGTATGCAGAGTTTGGAAGGCATTTCAAAGTTATTATTTTTAGCATTTTTTTCTTTTAATCTTAATAATCTTTCAGCTTTCGGAGGTTATACCCACCCCTAGAAAGCGCGCCCTCGAGGTGATGGATGGGGGGGGAGCCATCCTCGTGATGGTCGGAAGGTATTGTTATACCTTCCCCCGAACCAAAATGGTAAGGAGTGAGTAAAGCGAATATAAGAAACTATGTCTTTGTCATGCCTCTAGCCTCTCCTCCCTCAAGAGGAGCATGTGCAAACATGCTGGATCTAGAGGAGTAAACCTCGTTAAAAGAATTCGTAATCCCTAGTGTTAAACCGTGCCGATGGGTTGAATGGCACTATATTAGTGTGTCTTAGAACGGTGGCTATGGGATACCAGGCGACCTCCCATAGCATTAAGCCCTACTGTAGGTATAGAGCATTGCCACAGTGTATTCTTCCAATCTAATAGGAACTGCATTAGTCTCAATATTCCTAAACATACCGTATATGAGGAATCAACTTCACAAAAAAATGATGTGGCGTTGGGAAACACGCAAAGTTTCCAATATAGTACAATGAACTAGGTAAAAGGTGGTTCTTGGTCATTAAAAGGAAAAAAATGGTTGTATCCATCATGGTACTTTCCCCGGTGAATACGGTCAAATAAGTTTCTGATTGAAAATTTAATGGGAAAGCAAAATGATTAATAGAAAAAACTGATTGTTGTCTTTTAAAGCTAAAGCCGAGTATTTAGAAGAATATTATAATTAAGTATGTTTTTCTTACCTTACAATGGGTTAAAATCATTTCTCCACATTCTTCTTCATTTTTTCAAACAGAAGGCGTTTGCGAATGTGTTGATATGACGGCACTTTGACGTTTATTTGTCATTAAAATAATTATTTCAATAATTAAAATCTCTGAGGGAATTTATCAGGTAAACGAAATTCTTCCGCTTATAAAATGAAAACCGGAGGTCCTATAATAAAAGTTTTATAACAAAAATTATTTATTTTCCAAGATCTAAAACTTTTATTTGAAACATTTTTCTATCCGAATTAAAAAATGAAAAATTGCTAAGAGTAAAGTTGCATTTAATGAGTTTTGATTCTAACCAAAAGCTTTTCAGATCATTCTACTGTTATATAAAGCTTAAATATAAAGTTTGGGCTTAATCAATTTAGCCGTTTATGTGCTATCGCGGAAACACACAGATACACACACAGACATTTTTCAAAACTCGATAGAATGGACTCAGGGGACCTCAAAACGTGCGTATTTGCTGAAATAGACGGTTCGAAAATTTTCACGATCACAATACTTTCCCTTGGACAGGGGTTTGGGGAAAGTAATGAGAATAAATTCTTTAATGTAAATCCATTTGTAGTACAAAAAAGTATTTGTGGTATTCTAGGAGAATTAAAAACGATTAAGAAAACAAAGGCTGGCCTATTAATCGAAACATCAAGTGCAGCACAATCTTAAAAATGTTTAGCGATGGTATTATTAACTGAAATGAAATTACAAGTAATACCTCATTTGGCAATGAATTTTTCTAGAGATAACCCAGAAAGTGAAACAAATCCCTTATCCACGCCTGCTTTTGGGAGATTTTAATGCTCACTGCAACACATGGTGATCTTGCAGATCGTATACAAAAGGACGAGTATTAGAACATTTCATTGAAGAAAATAGATACCCAATAGACCTGGGGGCCTATTCTCAACACCGATACTTTTTGTCATCAGTGCGTGTACTCACTGAAATGACGTAATTTCAGTGAGACCGTATTCTCAGCATCCGCGTTAGTTGTCATCGACTCAAGATTACACCGAAAATGAGTGCGTTCATACGGTTGGTCTTGGGTCGGTGCATAAACTCATCTCACGCTTTTTAACTGGGGTGAAGTAGGAGACATCGGAGTCTTTGTTATGCGTGAAGTTGGTGTTTGTTGTGAATTTAGATTTTTGTGTTTGTGAATAGACTTTATTTAAGACATTTATTTATATTTTAAGCTGTATAGGTACATTTTTGGGGTTAGGAATGTTTGTTTTTTTCCGTAAATCGATTTTACGCCACATGTGGTCCGAAACGATTCTCTTGATGTTTTCCAAATTATGCAAATGACTTAAAGTTACGACGAGAATATTGCAGGTAACCCACTTATTCAGGGGTAAACACGCATTGTCGGTTAATGAAAATAGAAAATAAATTCAAATTCTATGAAATTATACTATGAAATAAATTCTATTTTGATTCAATTTTGTTTTACAATTTGGAATTATTTGCTAATAATTGTTTGTTTAATTTCATTATTAAACGAACTACAATTATAGAATTTTTAAACTAACGCATTTTAAACGTATAACCTAAAACAGTTAAAAGATATTTAATTTATAATAAGACTTACGAAATCGATATAAAATGTTATATTTGCATTTAGTTTGGTCATTACACATGTAATATTTTTTAAAAGTATATAATATTACGTGTTAATTGATTTTATATGAATACAAGATTAAGATTATTTGAATTTCTCGCGCCAATAAACGAAATTACAACGTTGCCGGATCATTTCAGTGGGAAAATGCATGAGTGAGATCGCTCGACTCACCGCGCGATTGCACCGTTTTTTTTTTTTTTGTGACATAAAATCAAGTGACATTATGCATCAGTGACTCATTGCACCGATGTTGAGAATAGCCCCCCTGAGCATCTCGACAGTCAATATGGGTCAAAAATTCCTATTGAAATTTCTTTCAAATCTTTCCTTTAATGACCATTATCCAATCAACATACACGTTAATATATCAAAAATGGTTACTAACAAACCTCAAAGATGGATATTCAAAAATGCAAACTGAGAGAAATTTGCAAAATTGTATGTAAATCCTCCAATTAATTAAAATGTAAACAATACAATTGTATAATTTTGTAATTCTATATTAAAAGCTGCCGAAGCTAGTATACCGGTAACGGAATTCATAAGATATAGAACCGTTGCTTGGTGGGATGATGAGGTTAAACAAGTAATAAGAAAATGTATGTACAATATATTCCGACTTTTAGTAATTTTATAGAATTTAACAAGGCTAGAGTCGCATCGAAAAAATGTATAATAAATAAGGAGAGATCTTCTTTGCAAAATTATGTTTAGTCAATTACATCAACAACTCCTTCGACCGAAATATGGAAAAAAGTGAGATCAATAACTGGTTGCAGAAGGTAAAACAATATCACACATATCTCAGTTAATGATGAAGATATAACCAATTCGAAGAAGATAAGTGAAGGTTTTGGAAATATGTTTGAAAATCATGTCCCAGAATTCAGAAGAATTAAAGATATAGAAAAAAAAACTGCTGAATGTTGCAGACCAGACTAGCCGAACATATTATGCCATGATAACATTAGATGAACTATTTTTTTTTAAATGTAACAACGTACAGTTACATTAAAAAAATCATGACCAGATATTGATACAATACGCAATGACTTTTAAAAAACTTGCTACACGATGGGAAAATGTATTTTTTAAATATATCCAATAACATGTGTGTTAGCGACGTGTATCCAAATACTTGGCGTAAGGCAGTTATTATTCCAATACTTAAACCCGGCAAAGCTTCTTTAACATCCTGTATTAGCAAAGTATTAGAAAAAATAATAGTTAAGCGCCTAATGTGGAAACTAGAAAATCGGCAGCTATTAAGTCCCAACCAAACTGTTTTAAGAATATCATAGCACAGAAGATGCCCTATTATATGTTGAACGATATATCCAACGCGCGTTTCAAAAAAGAAGCAGCCTTATTTGAAATTGAAAAGGCATATGACATGACGTGGCGTCATAGAATACTGCAACAATTAAATTCAGTGATGAATTTAACTAAAAATGTTTTATAAATATTGGTCACGTCCATCAATGAACCAATGAATTATGTTGCTCATTCTGTTCCCTCATACTCTCCACACTGCATGTAATGTGTTCTTTCTTAGGCTCCTCCCATCTCTTCACAGGGGGCGCTTCAGTGTGCCCGCAATTCTGATAATAAAAGTTCGTGAAATACTCCCTATTAATATATTCCAACGTAGGCACAAGTGGGGTTTCTGTGGATCTTGCATAAGGGGTTCGATTCGTCTTATATAACTTAGTGCAAATGACCTATGGCAGCTTCACTGTAGGACTTGACAGGTTCCGAGCCTCCAGCTCCACCAGATGTTCCCGAGGCCAGTGGCTCCTGCCTAGATGGGCGTTTGGGAGTAGGCTTCGAGGAGTCGGCAGGATGGAGTCCCTTGTCCCTGTTTTTGTCCTCAGCTTTAATATTAACCACCATTGTGGGCGGTTTGAATTTCTTCTGGGTGGGTTTAGTAACCATAGTCCCAGAAAGTTTTGATTGGACAGGATTTTTGTAGGGGGCCATCTTAGAGTCTAACGTTGGAATAGCCTGCGCCTCCAATAATTTCCTGTTCCTTCTCCTTTTCACTTCTGCACCGCCTTTCGTTTTGCTCCATGAAGCCATCCTTTGACTCCATGAAGCCAACCAGACTTGATCTCGCCAAGTTTTCAGCGAGGTTTTTTAACCTTCCGATGAGGTGGTAATGAGACTTAAATGCATCCCTCCGGCCCCCCACTAGCCACAGAGCTCAAAGTTGGGCCTAGGGTTACGGGATGGATATAGACCCCCAAGGCGGCTTGCAGCATGAGAGAGGAAAGCGGCCATTGCATCCGGTTGGTTTACAACCAGGGCGATGAGCCACAATCTCTCTACGCGCGTGCTACCCTACTGAGTCTCCCCTGTTGGTCCTCTGACTGGACAACACAGCTAACTGAAATTGTTACCTCCAACCGACGGTCTAGCCGAATTTTAGACCAAAGTGGTGTGTTGATTCGTAACGCACGGCGTAAACACGTAGGGTTAGTATTTAGCCTTGAATCAAGGGCTGTCAAATAAGTGATAGCCGAAGGCTCAAGTAGCTCCCTCACCACGACACCACGTCTCCGGCCAGGGGGTGGTATTCTGGAGTGTAAAAAGCTTCCACTCCCCAGCTTTTGAATTGCTCTCGCCATTTTCTAGCAGTAAACTGAGAACAATTATCATTTATTATTGCTTTTATGAATCCGAAGAGATGTACGACTCATTCTTCTAGCAACTTAAGTATGTTATTTGTGCGGGCTTGTCCGATTGGAAATGCTTTGGTCTATTTTGTGAACAGATTGGTGATGACCAGAATTTACCTCTTCTTCGTGCTTGTACTAGGATATGGTCCCATCAAATCCACTACTACGGTGTCAAATGGTGCTAAAGGGACCTGTGCTTTCATGATTACCTTCTTCTGATTTCTTCCACGCTTCGCTGTAATGCAGATGAGACATTTTTTACGTATTTATTACCATATGTAGGCAGTGCCGTCTAGAAGTAGCGATTGCGGATACTACATAAAATTTCGACGCAACATGAATGAATTGCTTTATCGTGCATCGTGTGGAGAATTCTGGGAATGACTGCGGTAGGAACGTAGAGGGTCCTGTTGACATCTTTCTTTGATCGCCGGTAGAGATATCCATCTGGTGACTCCCAGTGACGACTGTATTGGTCATATTCTGGGTGCGTTTGATCCGTTAGTAGTTGCAGAATATTTTGTGAATATTCTTCACGCTGCTATACTTCCACTACTTGGATGAGAGGGACATCAATCGTATTTAGTTAAGGGGATATTATATACTGTAACGTTGTTAAATTTTAACGCACTTAAATTATAAATTAGTTTTTATTCCCGCTAATCACTAGAGGTCACCCCGCGGCGATTCGGCGGGGCATGATTGGATACGCGGAGCGAATGTGGGTTGAAAAATTTCGGCATTGTCGAAAGCGTGCTTAGTGCGGTCGGACCAGATAATTAAAGGTGTAATTTTAATGTCAATTAATAAAAGTGAACCACCGATATTATCCGTACCGTGCACACGCAGCAGTAAGGGCCGCCCAATAACTTAGGTGAGTGTATATATATGGATATGTGTGTATCTATATATATATATATGAAAAAAAACCAAACGTTCGTAACGCGCTATCACCCCCTTTTTAGGCCCTTAGGATTCCCGAAAATACTACCGCCTTCTTATTTCGGGTGTCCAGTGGCCGAAGATCAGTCTCCGCCGAGTAAGATCCCTCGCCAGCGTGCGTAAGGTGAATAGAGCCGGAAGCCAGCACAGTTTCCGCCGAGTTAAATCCCTCGCCAGCGTGCAGAAGGTGAACGGAGCCGGAAGCCACCACCAGCGAACAGGCCAGATTTTTTAAATTTATATTTTTTTGTGCGGCAAGCGTTTCGTTATTTTTTATTAATTTAGTATCGTTATCGTCCTCTCTCGTAGTGTTAAGTGAGATTGTTGTAACGCCATCAGAGCGTCACTAATTAAATTTTGTTTTCTACGACAAGTGACTCTTTTTTATACCAATATTACATTTGTTTAGACCTGGTTTACTAGTTCACCAAACTGGACATTCCCGGCGGGCAAAAAAAAAAAACAAAAAAACACAAAAAAAAAACTACTTGGCGCCCAATAAAAAAAACCTACCCCTTAGCCTGACCTAGTCAACATCGGGAATTCCTACAAAACTAAAAAAAAAAAAAAAAAGAAAACATAACATATGAAAGGGACGTCACAATACACCAACTCTGGAAGATGAAGAAGCTAATTTCGCAGTCAAAATTCTGTAACAGTAGTGCCCATTTGGTTAGTTTCGACTTTTGGTCTTTAAACTTGGCTAGCCAAGTTAAAGCTCTTCTGTCGGTGATGTCGTTGAAATGCTGGCCTTCGAGGAGTAGTCGATATCTTCGTAGTGCTCACACAAGTGCTAAACACACTTGCTCCTTTTTCCTGTCTCATTCGTCTAGAACAATACGGCCCTAGCTGCGACGTATCCGTTTGCACGGATATAAGGAAGTTCTGGGAAGGATCGGCGAAGCTGCAGTGGTTTCAAGATTCGTTATTTCATGACCTCAATTGCTTCTATTGAGGCTTTTGTCCACTTAAATGGTCGGGTACAACAATACGGCTGATATCCCTAGCTGCGATGCAACCGTTTGCACCGTATAAGGAAGATCTGGAAGGGGTCCGTGAAGTTTCAGTGGTTCCTGGAATCGTTGTTTCAGGACCTCAATTGCTTCCGTTGCGGCGAGGTCGTTCAACAGCAATGCGACGATGCTTACACAACACTAAATGTATTGCCTTATCCAGTTACACAGACACAAAAACTTGCGTAGTTGGGTTGATTCGCTATTAGGTCAAGATGTTTCATCAATGGTTGGGTCCGATCTTCATTCACCATGTTCTCCAAATATTCCAGAGATGCTTTTCCAAATGCGCATTTATCTCTCCCAGTCGTAAATCGAATTGATCCAGGCGTTCGCAAACCAATGCCAGGTGTTTCATGTGATCTTCGACTGTCTTGGAGAAGACCATGATGTCATCAAGATAGATCATCGTGAGTTCGTGTATCATTGTTGAAAGAACCTCTTGTGACGTCATTCTCTGGAAAGTGGCGAAAGCATTTTTAAGTATGAAGGGCTGATTGTGCCCACCATCATGGGTATCTGCCAACACCCACTTTTTAATCAAGCGTGGAAAATATCCCCCAGGTCGCGCAAGGTCTCTTGAATCACCGGCATTGGAGGCGGCTCCGATACGGTGATTTTATTAACTTTTCTGTAGTCAATATAAAACAGACTGTTTCCATCCGTCTTGTTGACTAAGACGATGGGCGAAGCGTACGGGCTCGTGCTTGGCTCGATGATTCCTGGACGTAGAAGGTCTTTTACCCGTTTATCGTTTAGTGCTGGTGAGGCGGATCTGATAAGCAAATTAGTTTTTTGCTTTGAAAGTTCGTGCAAATATTTGTACTAATCGTTCGAACTGCTCTGCCGCGGTCCCTTGAAAACCATGGTCTAGTTCTGTCAACTTCCTGGGTGCGTTTTTACGTCTACCGTATAGTTTGTCGCAGTCCAGTACCCATATGAACACAGCGTTTGCAATAATCTATTACGATGTCATGTTTGATAAAGACACCGATTCCTAAGATTTCTCCGTATCGCAGCCCGAGCATGGTGAAGAAATCTTCAGAAAAATTGTGATTTCCCAATTTAAACTAAAGATTACCTGTAGTTTCGTTTTCCCTTAAAATGCTCGGGTGCGAAGCTTAATTCCGGGACGAATACAATTTTGGCCGACGCCCAGTGGCAGGAGCACCAGTTGTGAGACATGGTTTTAACGCGTTTTCGAAGGGTTGAGATCGTCTACGTTGAGGGTACTCTGAAGCGACAATGAAGTGGACATGGTGGTCCTTAGGGTGCTTGCGACGGTGGTAGAATTAGAATTTGGAATGTTTATCCTCAACATCTGGTGTCTTCCCGGAATCCTGATTAAGGTGTGGGATTGTGTTGACATCCTGTTGTTTGTCCTTCTTTTGGGGATCCATCGTCGCTGGCGTTATGGTTACTGGTGTTGTGGTTGCGGTGGAAGCGCCTATGGTCTACATTTTGGTGGAAGTATCTGGATTTGACGCCGTTGTCTACATTTTGGTGGAGATGTTCTGAACGCGGCTACTGAAACTGGTGGTATCCTGAGCGTGGTGATCCGAAGAATTTTTCACGAATCGTCCTCCTGGCGTTGTGCGGTGGTGGCAGACGAGCTAGTTAAGTTGTTTAGCTCTTCTTCTGCCGTTGTTGGTCGTTTCCCTGTAGCGTAGCTCGGGACAATCGGAGTACCAGTGGTTTCCTTTGTTATATTTATCGTAGAATGATGACTGCCGGGGACGTTTCGTCTTTTTCCTATGGGATGCATGGGAATTATTCCTGCGATCCTTTCTTTGTGTAAAAAAAAATGTTCTCGGTTTGTTGATTCTTTCCTATGTTGCTGGCTTTATTTTTCGTCTTCTGCGGTCGTTGAATACAGCGGTTCTCTTTCGCTGGAGTATATAACCAGGTGTGAAGTGGATAGAGCAGCGGCTTGATCCGAAAAATCTGCAATTGTGGTCGATCCAGAGAATACCGTTGGACCCCAGATCCATCAGGTCGCATAATCACCACCTTCGACAAGAACGGCCATCGCCATACATCCCCGTCAAAGTCCTCGTCAGATGACCCGTCCAGCGTAGTGAAGCCGTGCCTCTAGGATTATACACCACAAACCAGAGAGTAACCATCGTTCGTGATACTTGCCTTTGCGTCGGTGCTGTTTACCTGGGTTTTTGTTATTTTCACTTCCTTTTTTTTTTCTTAATTGTTCATAAGTTTATTTTGTTTATGGGTTTTGTTAAATATACTTAGTTATCATTTCGAGCAGTTGTTTTGGGTTAGTTGCTCTTCCCGTGCCTTCTGAGCTAGAGTCGTTCAAAAGAGTACCTTTCATCCTTTAACACTACTATCGGAGGACCGGCGGGAAACAAATTTGTTTCCCAGTACACAGTGCAGAGTAAACACATGAAATTGTAGTGATTTTCGAATGTTTTTTTTTTGTTTCATATACACAAATTTCACATACGTCGCAAGAAAACACTCTGTGGATTAGTGGTCTAAGATTCCCAAATCATCTTTTTTATTGTTATTCATCTGCATCCCGAGAATGTAGTCTTAGTCAAATTAAACAACATCCTTGACAAATTCATTTATTGTATGCAAACTTTTCAAATAATAAAATTTATTTTTCGGAAAATTAATTTGAAATGAAACACCCGGTATTTAACATATTCATTGAAATATATTTCATTAAAATAGTATAAATAAAGATGGATGGGCAGAAAGACCCCAAGTCGATAGCCCAGACAGACTAACACAATATTTAAGTTAAGTAAATATAAATGGATGTATAAGCTTATGTAATGTTGTCTGAATAAAGATATTTGTATATATAAAAATGGATTATAATAAGATGCAATTTATATTCGTACATTTTCCATTCTTTTTATTTGAAATTTATCAATCATAGGTAATTCTACGTTTTTTTTTAATCTTTATGTTTACAGATCTGCACAACTAATTTATATAGGAATAAAGAATCTGGCATCCAAAATTTTAAGAAATTTCAAATTTATCTTTACCATATATGTGTTTACGGTTACGATGGAAGGAGGAGTGGACATTTGCAACTTAATATCACTATCAGTCTCAGAATCTAAAAATTACGAAATTAAATTATTAATTGTATTCCTGTATTTGTTACTAACAATTGGAGGATACATCATTTACATCACATACATTGATTATTTGGAGACAGAGGTTAAGTTAAAAACAAAATCAAGGGAAATATTTTATATAAACATTATTTTATCTGCAGTTGGCACGAACTGGAGTAATTGTACATAGATATTATACGAGATTTTGGAAAACGGAAGGGATTTCAGCAGCAGTAACAACGTTCTCGTTGATTATCCTTGATGACTTGAAAATGCAACTATACATTTATAAATTTAATAAAGATGAATCGATGGATGTAAGTATTAATTCGCTTGTTACAATACAATCCAATACACATTTTTTTTTTCATTTAGTATTTCCATACGATGTCGACAGTTGGACAGCTATGTCAAGCATTTAATGTACGACTCATATAGAAAAATTGTCATTTGTGAACAGATCTTAATATAAAACACATTTGTTATTATTTATTTAGATTTTTGCTTTATATAGTAAATATTGTAATATATTGCAAATAATAAGCAAATATAAAGATTATTAAATAAAACATTAATAAATTTGTTTGTACAACTTGTTATATTATTACATTGTTTTATTTAATAAACTCAAAATGTATAACCAAGTGGAAGCCTTAATAATTTACAAAATAAATATAAAGATTAATTAGAAGAATAGAGAAATGTTGTTTGTGTAAAATAATGTAAACGTGCATAAACATGTGTATATGTATATACAATAATAAAATTATGTTTGCGTTAAAAGTGTATTTTATTTCACAAACATACGGTGGTTCCAAATGCCGAAGAAATGAACAAAAATCCTTCGATCGCATCTTCATGCGAACCGATTTGAATGAAAAGTTGCGTAAAGGTTGTTTTTTGTATAATGAAAAATCGTAAAAATAATTTTTCAAAATCAAAATTGCGGGTCCAATATGAATATGAAACGTTAAAAATTTATCTATTTATTAGTATAAAGATACAAACAGGCATAAGCCCAAAAGAGTATCATTTATGAATAACAATTATACTAAAACATTGTGTAAGGTTACACTTATAGTGGATTTCTAAATTAGTTACATGAACAAAAAAGTAGAATTCCAAATATATATATATATATATATATATATATACAGGGTGAGGGTGAGTTTTTTTCGATGTTCTCTATGGGGATTTCGGAAACTATAAGAGATAGAAAAACGGTTAAATGGGGAAAGAAGTGTAGTTTTATAAGACGAATAAAATGACACTTTCAAAATATTTGAAAAAGTCAAGGGTAACTAGATATTTGGAATGTCCACCGAGCACATACTTTTCAGTGGATCGAAAAACGGCTATGTAGGTGACTAGAAAATTCAATTGGGAATGTCAAACGCAAAGTCCGATCAAAATCCTATGTGTCATTATAAAGTTATGCCGGCCACACTGTTTCAAAAAAAACGCGTTTGGAGTTTCGGGTTACATTTTTTGTAGTTTAGTCAGCGATTTCTGGCCCATACAGCATCCCGACGTGGAGGGCATCTTCTTTGCTACCATGGACGACCAGCGGGCGTCTTTGGAAGCTTCTGTCATCCGCAGCTCTGCGCGCTCAATCCACTCTTTCTCCGCTTTCGTGCAGAAGTTGTAGCACCTGGGACCGATCTCCAGTTGGAGCTGATTCATGATGTCCATAATGCTTGATAGGCCGTCGTTGAAAGTACAACCCGCTACACTGCTCGCAATATCGACGATATGGAGCAACCACTATACTTATAACTGACCGAAACCTTAATACTTCATGTTTCGATCTTGTATATCATGTTTTGTTGTGAATGGCTACCATCGACTGTAAGGCAATATTTCAGTTAACTGTATGTGATCCGACAGCATCCTGAACTACAAGTCCCGCCATTTCTGTCGGTAGATGAGGTACCCTTCGAGTGCGCTCGGAAGCGCGCCAGTGCACATCTTTGAATATCGCCTCATAACAGACAAACGAAGTTTCCGGCGAGGATGGAATAAAGCCTATACTAAAATATACATCCGAAAGAACATTTTAAGCAAAAAAAAATCGGTAAAAAAATATTTAGAGAACTACCCCCTTAAGGCAGTAGCTTTCGAAGTGTGAAGGATCTTCTTGCAGCTTTAAACAGTCTAATGGCGAGTGTATTTCCTTAGAAATCTAAATCATCTGCTCAAAGCAGATAATTACTATTCTTAAAACACTTATTTACATCATTGATAATATATATAATATGCAATGCCGAGCGCAACCAATTTCTCAAACAGTATATTGTGGCTTTGCTAAAGTCTGTATATACAGAGTCTACTTGTGTTCTTCTATTCAGTGGCCTAGCTAATGAGTCGAAATAAACAGATAAATTAGATTCCACGGAGCGATAATCAAAAAATCCATGTTGTTCAGGGATTATCTTATTTTTAACCATGAAGAATATATTTTTATAAATGTTCTTGGATAAGAAAAGACAACGAAGTACGGAGGAAAAAAGCAATAATATTTGCTTTGAAGAAACTGCGATATTTAGCAGTAGTAAGAAGGTATTAAGGTCACCAGAACAACGAAGGGCTGCTAAGGAAAGGGAAAATGGACAAAGCAATAACATAACGATTCAAGAGAAGGAAGAAAAAGAAAGTATTATGAAGAATCTAAAGAAAATGAAATCTTAGGAGTTGATTTTTGGTGGTTTTCCGGTGTTTAGACTTGTATTTTTTCACAATTCAGCTCGAAAGTCGGGAGGTTATGTCACTGATTTTCCGTATTTCCATCACAATAAAAACCATTCTGTTGTTATTTTCCGCACCTATTTACACTAGTGTTACACTTCAGCACGCTTTTATCGTGTTAAAACGGCATTTAATAAGGAATTTATTCAATTTAATTTTCACAAAACTGCGTCATCCGCACGTCATTCATTGAGCGTACGTTCGACGGTGAACTTGCGTTTTCATTTGTACATTAGTTCTCAACACAGACCATAGATGGCCATCCAACGGAATGATGCTCTACATTTTTCTCTATCATTTAGTTTAAACTGTTAAATATCCTCCCTTTTTTTTTTTCGTTTAATCTATGCAATAATAGATTAATAACCCTTTTTAATGTTCGCTTTCTATCTTCAAAACCTTTTATTTTCCTAACCTATATATCGCCTTTTTTATGGAATAATCCTTTTTAATTTACGCCTAATAACACGTTTTTTTTAGTTAAATAAAATCTAGGGTCACTCGTAATCGCCATCTCGTGGTCGTAAGTCGTATAATCCTGGCTGTACGTTCTTGATTTGAAACGTCTAATATGAGCGTTATAACGCGGCCAAATTCACGGTGAAGTATAGCACGTATACTAGGATTGAGCCGAAACTGCTAACCGATAGGATAGAAAAACTAGAACACGATGCAGAAAAAGATGAGAGAGAAAGGAAAAAGAAGAATGTCATAATTACGGGACTGAAAATCAACGATAAAGATATCGGAAAGGAGTGAAAACCAGGATTGAAAAAGCATATAGTATTAGTAAGGACTCGCAGAAAATATTAGCAAAAATATAATCATGGGAAACAAAACAACAAGTAATGAAGGAAAAGGCAAATTTAAAAGGAACTAATATTTACATTGACAATGATTTAACCCAGAAGAAAATATACATTAAAAAAGAAATTAAGAGCATAGCCAAGGAAGAGAAATCAAAAGGGAAGCGTGTAAAATGCGAGAATAGGAGAAGCGAGGAGAGGAATTAAAGAGGACGGG